>OY992880.1:23076424-23376424 GCA_963921405.1 Cepaea hortensis | reverse complement strand
AGTGAGTGGGTATATACGCATGCGAAAGAGTGTATTAGTGAGATATTGAGTTGGGGTATACCTGTGGGAGTTTGTATAAATGGTGAATGTGTGTATGAGTGTGTGTACGTAGGTATCTATGTATGCGTCTATACATGTGTGAGTATCTACTCTTAGAGAGTGAGTGTGTGCGTTTGTGTGTGTGTGTGTGTGTGTATGTGTGCGTGTGTGTGTGTGTGCGTGCGTGCGTGTCTGCCTGCCTGCCAGTCTCAGAACATTGTAATATGCATTATGTTCGCAGCATTTATTTGACAATGGTTTTTCTATGTGAATGCAATATGCACAATAGATAATTGACATACGAAAGATGAGTGGTTGGAAGGGCCGAACGCAAGACGGGCCTGCGTGTCCAATTTCCAACCCGTTAAAAATGAAATTCGTTCGTTAGTTCGTTCGTTCTTACGTTCATTCGTAGTCATGGTTCAATCCTTATCGGGGCGGTTTCCAATTTTTCAAAATTGAAATGGACTCCCAATCAACCCAACCTAAAATGCATATCAATAAATGGCTCGGGAAGAAATACGGTCTTCGCAATACTGAAGACATCACACACTGAGTGATGATTGCTCTATAACAAATATGGTTACAGCACCAAATGGCCGATGCGCTTTAATACGTATAACAGAGTTGTTGACCTTACTTGTACTTTTCTTCATGGAGGAACAATATTGTCATAAACTACCAAGTGCCCAACAGAACGGGGGTTCATCACTGCCCGTCAGAAAGACTCTCGTTTCACCACGGTTCCCTTGCCCTATGCATTGTTATGCCTAAGTGTCTATAATCTTCTGATCTATGTTGTGGTTCATTGATTACTAGCTCGTCTTCCTAATAAGTGCCTTCAATTACTGCACCTTCTAAATCTGGTTCTTCCACAGAAGGGCAAAAAAGAGACAGCTTTGTCTGGTATTAGCAAAGCCCTCTGGCAATTGGCAAACCTAAGCAATCGGACTGATGAGTCAGTACATGCTTTTATACAGGTTCCTAATTGCAAAGTCTATTCACAACATAATAATGTACTATGTGTAGACTGAATTTAGACTGTGAAATCCTAATTGGCGATACAGAGTTCGTGTCTAAGGAGTTCTGACGCTGAAATGAAAACTCCCTAATGTGATCTCTCTTAGAAGTTTGGAGCATTAACGGATTAATGTAACATAAAAGACGAGATCTTAGTAATAATGGTTTCTTGTATATTGTAGTGATGATGGTGCTTGAATTCAATACACCAATTAGTGAAGTCAATAAAATTGCAGAGTTGAATGGTAAACAACTCTCTGAAAACTCCATTGCAGTGTTTAGGACACGAGTGTTAGCACTGGTAGACCCATATTGTTCTTGTTATACCTTTGTGGTTGTTATTGTTTTGTCAATACTCTGAAAGACAAGGAGTCTACTTTGCGAAGTGATTACGTCGCAGGCCTCGCTCTCCGAAAGTTATGGGTTCGATTCCACGCTACTTCATTCGGTTAACGAGTGCATTTCTTGGAGACGTCAGGTGGTCGTTGCTGGAGTTACGGGGTTCGTGCCTTGTGCGACGATATCAGCAGGACGCACTGCGGAAAGAGACAGAGCTACACGGGATAAAACCCGGTGCAATGAAGTCGATCATCTTGCCATTTACATCCGTTTGTATCCTCTACAAGGCTGTGAGTTTAACTCTTTCATCCGATGCACTAGCACTTATGTCGTATGAGCCCTGGTACATTTAAAATAGAGACCAGCTTATAGAGACTATTCTCCCCATCCGCTACCTTAGTATCATTTACACATGAACTATGATGAAGAACTTGCCTTCTTCTATCCTTTCCGAAACTACCAGAGTTTAAATAACTCTTAACAGGGAATTAAAATGTTCAGAGGTAGGAAGGATATAACCAAGTCAACATTCAGAACACCTCATACGTTTTAAGCCTAGGTTGCTCAAGTTTCCTCCACAACATTTCATATACCTCATGTTTAACAATGCCCACCCAATCCTCAGAGGCGACAGCACTGTTCTTACCAAACAGTCCTCGGAGGGTGATATGGTCGGTAACACGCCGTTTCACCTTCCAAACAATTGTAAAATTGTAAAATACCAGTTTTATGAGGCATGGTTGATCTCGGAGTCCAGTGGTCCCCAAACAAACAAAAACTATCGCAAAAAAGTACCCCGTACTCCGGGGTTTGTTTCCGGGTCCGGTCAAGGATATGCACTACAGACGAGCTCAAACGAGAGCGAAACTCGAGTCTAGTGCTTCCACATTGACGTGGATAGGCCTTAGGTTCATACCAGAATACGATCAGCGTTGCCAGTAGTGGGTTGTGCTCAATATTTAAATCTCAAATCCCGAAACAACCAAGTAAATCAATTTGATTATTGCTCGCTGGACTTTAGGCGGCCTGGTGTGCCTTGCCAGAAGAAGACCTCATCGTTCGGGTCCACATCGATTGATGGATGTCAGTCGCGGTGATCGGGCAAATCTTGAGCTACAGCCTACGATGGGTGACGTAATATTCTGTTGTGATAATTTGGCCTTGTCCAGTGTGTGCCGCGTAGTCTAGTGGTTACACACACGCTTCACACGCCAGTGTTCCAGGTCCGGTCAAGGATATGCACTACTGAGAGCTCAAACGAGAGCGAAACTCGAGTCTAGTGCTCCCACATTGACGTGGATAGACCTTAGGTTCATACCAGAATACGATCAGCGTTGCCAGTAGTGGGTTGTGCTTAATATTTAAAAACTATTGCGTCCAGTAGGCTAAATCCAGGACCGCAGGGCTTGCATGTAATTGAGCTAGACATTAGTCTAGATTAGACTTCTGACAGTTATTTAAGCGTCCATTGATGATAATGTTCTAGTGAATGTAAAAAAAATTTAAAAAAAAATTTACAATTTCTCTACCTCTTTCGGCCCACAAGGTTTTGCAGCACATCCTTCAGGGACAAGATAGAGACCATTAACAAAATAACGAGGTTAAATACACATCAGACGTGGTCAGGAAAAAACTAGACAAAATGTGAAAAGTAAAATAACTTACACCATATTTGGGATTCTAAGAACGAGTCAATCACATACCACATGTTGTTTGGCATTGAAATAGTGTGACCAGAAAACACAGTATGCAAACCAATGTAACCAGCCCATACATACCGTTTTGAGCTCCTTCTTGACGCTCCTGGTGAGTTCAACGTGGGATTTGTTGACTTTTCGAACAGCCACCACAGTTCCTTTGTAGATGCCAACATGGGTGAATAGCTGGCGGAGGTCGAGGTCGGCTACAGAAATCAGGGACGTCTGACTCGTGGATTTGTTCATGGCAGTCTGCGAGAAAGAGAGTTACAGTGTTTCATGTCTGTAGATTTGCATGTACAAGGGTTAGCAACATATATGACTCCGTGCACATTTCAACAGATTCAACGCAAAACAAAAAGTAGGTTTGGATCAAACAAAAATGGATGGCGGAAAATGGGAAGTAGGGATGTCACTGTTATGACTTAAAAGTTGTTAATAGTCTAGCAGACATGTTGTATTATACATCAATTTGCTTAGGGAAAACTACTATATTTATATTTTAATTGCGGCAACTTTTCACAATGACATGTCGGTGATTTATAATTTATTTTTTAAATTATTTATTTAATTATTTATTTTTAATGGCAGATAATGGAAGGCGTTTAAGATGATGAATTATTCAATGGCATATAATCAGTTAATGCGTTATTGGAGTTGTAGGTTACACTTTTCTTCATTATCATACTTATTCTCTTCACCATCGTGGATCGTAACTATCTGCAAAGAGAACAATGAACCATCTATTTTCTGTATTGTAAATCAATGTTACCCTGATCAAACGCGGGCCAGTCTACTTGTAGATCCACCAATTTCACACAGAAAAGAAAAGATGTTACCGTTTTTGTGCTTGTTATTTTTAAAATTTAAGATTTTAATATATACTCAGTTCACATTGTTATGAGCAACGTTTTATATTTAGTGCAGTTCTGTGTTATCTATGCATGCATCTGAATCTATACAACTACTCTAATATATACACATATACTAATCTTATATGAATGTGTAGACGTTCACACATAATACTAATCATTTATGAATGTGAAGTTTACACACACACACGCGCGCGCGCGCGTGCACACACACGTATATGTATATACATGAAAGTTACAGAACAGTTATTAAAATACCCTCGAACAAGAAGAAAACAAAACAAACTTTCATTCTAAAAGATCTGAGCATGGAAGAAACAGGGCGCATAAATAGCATCAAGGTAGGTAATATAGTTGTATACATTTAAAAAACAATTTACTTACATGGTTTAACGCCGAACCAAAATATAGGTTAGGACCAAACATGGTAAACGATCAAATTAAAAAGCATTATAATGTAAATTTCCGTTCACTATGTAATGGAATTGCGAAATACAGACGAAACAAAGCAAAAAGCACGATAACAATAGTTTGGCGACATATCGTCCTTCTGTCCAAATGGGAAGTCATATTTGGCGATATATTATTCTTTGGCAATTAACCAATTAGAACTTAATTGTGACATAATCCTTAGAATATCGAGCACCAAGAAGAGGAAGAAATATATTGAACTGAAAAACGAAGAAGGTTGGCTCTTCAACAACATCATATGGCTGATGCTGAAATACATAGACCTATGTCTTTGTTTGTTCTTGCGTTCGCTCTCTATGGATTTAAGCGTAGTACATACACGTACACGGTGACAACTGGCAAGATCGAAGGGGAGAGACCAAGGGGAAGACCGAGAAGTAAATACCGAGATGGCTTGGCCATGTGGCATGGTCGAAACAGGAACATTAAGCTGATCCACGATTCTGGTGATCGAGTGAGATGGCAAAACATCACCGCTCACGCTTATCGGCATGGCACATGATGGATGATAGATGGATACACGCACTACTACTACCAGCACACTGGGCTGATTTTTGCATGTGGATTAGCTTTCTCCATTACCAGTGTCTCTTCTAAAGTACTTGTAATTTACATCCCCAAGTCAAGGAACGAAAAGTCAACACTTTAGTCAAGCTGACCGGTATAGCGGTTGAACCCGCTACCTCGGTATCAGCACACCGAAGGTTTAAATTTGATATTAATGGCATAGTGACGTTTAGAAATGACAATATGAAAAGTAGCAATGGTAATGTGAATTGAGGCAACAATAAAGTGAAGCGATCAGCCATTCTATTCTGCTTTACCATCACTTTTGTCATATAAATCGTCAATGTGATTTGGTAAAGATAAATATTACAGAATGTAAACAAAAATGAAGGATTTCTGTCAACACCTTGAGGTGGGTAGTTCATGCAGTTTTGGCTCCATATTTGGTTTAGACAAATCGGCACACGATGGCTGATGTAACAAATATCAAGCTAGCCGTCGTTACTTTCCACGTCATTTCTTGGTACATATTTGGGGATGGACCGATGTGGAAGCCCGGGCTAAACAATTGCCAGTATTCGCCACACATGGTATTCAAACAGAATTACCACACGGGCACGGACGCGTACTAGCCACTGCGCTACAGTGGCTCCCACATATAATATAGTTGGAATCTAAGCTACCATGCACGTCGTAGTGGCGATTAAGGAGGGTTGGCATGAGTTTAGCGCCTCATCCAGTAGAAAAATGTAGATCCAAAATTGTGAACAATTCTACTGACAGATAGGCAGACTTAGTGCAATGGTTCTCAACCTCTTTTGGCCCGTGCACCTCTTGGCCATATTTTCAGAACGTCATCCCCCCCTCCCCCCCCCCCCCCAAAAAAAAAAAAAAAAAAAAAAAAAACTTTTTCGTATATCCTCCCTATAAATTCCCCCACCCCTACATAGTATACGTAAAAATGGAAGCTAAATTTAACAACAAATACTAGAACACGCCAAGACGTCTACATAAAACGTGATTTGCGGGCCTACTTACGTTATAATATGAGTTTCAGACGGGCAAGAAGTACAGAACAGTAAAGTATGGAGGGCGAAACAGTATCAAGTAATCGGTTTTTGTATTAACGCGATCTTGAAAAAATCTTAATTCCCCACTGGAAACCCTAAATCCCGCCCCACCACCCCACCCCTCCCTTTGGAGTAATAATTATCTCAAATTATTAGTATAATAAACATTTTCATTTGTCTGGAACGTTACACCTACCTCATAATGGCCACGTTAAATATTGCTTTAGTGAGTCATGTATTATTGATTATTGTCCTTGCATTTTAATGCTTAACGTTGTGGCGTGTCGAAGAATAGCTTCACAAGTCATGTATGAATGAAATAATGTACGCGAGGAAAGAGACTAGAAGGGCAGAATGTCAGACGGGTCTGCGTGACAATTCTTAACCCTTTGAAAATAAACTGCGATCGTTCTTTCGTTCGCTCGGGTGAATGCCTAGACTACATGGAGAGATCAAAGGCAGAAGAAGAGGAAGAAGAAAAAGAAGAAGAAAAAGAAGAAGAAAAAGATGATAAAGAAGAAGTATAATAATAATAATAATATTTATAATAACAACATCAATAATAATAATAAAATTAATAATAATAATAATAATAATAATAATAAGAAGAAGAAGAAGAAGAAGAAGAAGAAGAAGAAGAAGAAGAAGAAGAGAGGGGGGGGGGAGAAGAAGAAGAGGGAAAAGAAGAAAGATCAAATAGCAATATCCTATCGTTGTTTCCTCCTGCGCAAGCAGTTATCATGCTAAGAGCAGGAATGATAATCGAATCCGATCTAAGTGCAGTGATTCCGTGCCTGGCCTGGTGATTATATCGGAACGTGGCTCTCCAGCGAGGTTTATTGTGGTAAGTTAACCTAACGGTAATCTGTCACTCGTCGTAGACTGTAGCACCGTTATTTTATGTCCTCAGTTTGATTTTATGTCGATGCTAAATCGTGGTTGAGTATTCATTGTCAAAATGTCATGGCGATCCGTTGCAATTATTTCTCACTTTACTGTATCTCTAATTCATTATATATATATATATATATATATATATATATATATATATATATATATATATATATATATATATAGAGAGAGAGAGAGAGAGAGAGAGAGAGAGAGAGAATAAAAACAGTTAGGTACGTATGACTCCTGTCATAAAATTGAGACACAACACATTTACAACAGTAGGCACAATTGTATAACTCTGCTGATCATCCTCTATATCCATATCTAACTGTATACCTTCGGCTTTTCATGTTCCTACTTGGCACCTTTCAGAACTGAACTTCCTACCAACAAAGGATATGTAATGGTCTTGCAACGTTAGTTAGTTAGTTAGTTAGTCGCGGTTCCAACTTCACAGCAACGGGTTGTCCCCATTATGCTCCATTCCTGTGCCAGTGAATATCAGACAAAACACTCCCCACTGCCCAATGTGAAAAGTGGAAAAGACAAGAGTCTCGACAAACAACAGCCCGCACAGATACACTGCATAATGCCGCCGCCAGAATGTCAACACAATAGTCCCCCACAAAACACCCAGTTCATTTCTGATGGAATCGGCAGTCATTTTCCTATCTGGATGTTTCCTAGATGTTCACCCACACAGTCCACGAAATACAGTTCATCGTCGACGGCAGTGGCAGTCAACCAGAAGCCCAGCAGCCACGCATTTCTGCATAAGGCAAAAACTGGTCAACTCTGGGACATAGCCATCTGTAATCGCTCCGAACATGCAGTCACGTTCCAAAAAACCTCAGGCAGATTCAAAAGCATTTCACATGAAACTCACAGCTCACAGTGTCGCACCACGCACTCACTCAGTAGCAGGGCGACGGAACCATCAAGCAACATCAAGTGAGGTCTTGCAACGTGTCATACCTAAACTGTTTCTGTTGATGTTTTAATTGTATTATGGCAATGGCTTGCAAGTTGATCATATGGGTAAATGCTCCCAATGAGGCTAGAGGAAACGCTTTAAAGACACTCTGAAGATCTCACTAAAAGCTTTTGGAATTCGTCATGACACTTGGGAGACTGCTTCTGGAATAGCCTATTGGGGAGGATATGAAAAAAATATATATAGGGACTCCCGTGTCGACGCAGCTTAAAATGGTGGCAGGAACATCAAGGAAAATAAAGGTTATAATTTGTTATATTAACCACCATATCAACTGAGTGCCGATTTGTCTATACAAGCATGGGGATAGCACCAAATATCCAATCATATACAAGGCGTGGAAACGAGCACATTACTTTTACTTTATATAGGTAACAAGGATGTTTATATTTATTGTAGCATATCCTGCCCCAAATAAACTCTTTTTGCTCAAAATCTGATGGCATGTTTTAGACTGTCTTGTTAGCGGCATCCTTTCAGAAGATTACGGGGGTTTCAATCAGCATCCAACACACACCCTTAGCACCTAGTAGTTGTGGTAGTAGTTGTACTGTTGCTTGTCCATCAAGAATGGTGATGACCATTCATTTTATCCAGTGGGGTTGAAAGTATAGAGCCGTGAGTTCTAAGATGGCTGATAAGTCCTATCTTGGCTCGAAATGTTCTTTGACAAAGGATGCTTGGCATTCCAGGAGGAGGATCTCCTGCAGTGGTTTTTCTGTCCAGCCAATTTCCTCACAGAAGTTCTGGTTGCTTCACAAGTGACTGCACTCTTGCGTAATGATGTCCGTCACAAATTACGGTCTTTAGCAGCAGTCTCCCAAGTGTCATGATGAATTCCAAAAGCTTTCAGTGAGATCTTCAGAGTGTCTTTAAAGCATTTCCTCTGGCCACATTGGGAGCGTTTACCATAATGTAGTTCGCCGTAAAGAAATCGTTTAGGGAGCCTGTGATCCGGCATGCCAGTAACGTGACCAGCCCAGCGAATATGATTCTTCATTAGTAGAATGTGGAAACTGGGCATGGACGCTCTTTCTGGGAATTCAGTACTGGGATCTTGTCTTGCCAATTAATATTCAATAGCTTCTTAAGGCAGACTGTGTGTGTGTGTGGTTTAATTTCTAGTAGTAGTAGTAGTAGTAGTAGTAGTAGTAGTAGTAGTAGTAGTAGTAGTAGTAGTAGTAGTAGTAGTAGTAGTAGTAGTAGTAGTAGTAAACTTTGAGGCAGTAGTGGTAGTTGTAACAATAGAGTAATAGATGTAGTAGTAGTAGTAGCAGTTGTTGTCGTTGTAGCTGTTAGTTTTGAGGTAGTTTAATAGCAGTAGTTGTAGCAATAGTATTTATTTTTATAGTAGTAGTACTTTTCGTTGTAACAATTATAGTAGTAGTAGTTGTAGTAGTAGCAATATTATTAGTAGTAGTATTAGTGATAATTGTAGTAGAAGCTATTGCAATAATAACAGTAGTGGTAGAAGTATCAGTAGAAGTATTTTTTGTACTTGCAGCAGTTGTTGTAATATTAGTAGTAGTGATAACTGTAGTAGTAGATGTAGTCGTAGTAGTTACTGTAGTAGTAGTAGTAGCAGTAGTAGTAGTAGCAGTAGTAGTAGTAGTAGCAGTAGTAGTAGTAGTAGTAGTAGTAGTAGTAGTAGTAGTAGTAGTAGTAGTAGTAGTAATGGTAGCAGTTGTCGTGATGGTGGTGGAGGTTGTAGTTGTATTAGTATTAGTAGTAATAGTAGTAGTAGTAGTAGTAGTAGTAGTAGTAGTAGTAGTGGTGGTGGTGGTGGTGGTGGTGGAGGTGGTGGTGGTGGTGGTGGTGGTGGTGGTGGTGGTGGTGGTGGTGGTGGTGGTGGTGGTGGTGGTGGTGGTGGTGGTGGTGGTGGTGGTGGTGGTGGTGGTAGTAGTAGTAGTAGTAGTAGTAGTAGTAGTAGTAGTAGTAGTAGTAGTAGTAGTAGTAGTAGTGTGATATATTGTATTTTCACAAACGTAACATCGCGTTAAATATTTCCAGGACGACAAAATCGGAGTTCACCGCAACCGAATTGTTTGTTCCACAATTGTACGATCCAAGATTTAATATACCCATTGGCAATGAAAAACGTCACCCGGAAAAGGCACCGTATAAATAGCAGCACGCAAAGCGACATGGCCTGTTCGTTCATTCGCCAACATGAGACATAATGTCTGAAACAGCGGAAGGAGTGAGAGAGTTTCAAAATCACACGAGACAAGAAAATCCTCAGCCTACGACATCGCTTTTGAGAAATTACATCTCATTCAGATCATGACAAGTGTCGACATGTTGAAGTCATTCTGATAAATAAGGTAAACATCATATTTACTTTAATTTATTTTAAATCTTATATTAATTGTGAGCCTTTTTCCTAGAAGAGGAATTGATAAGTCGACTTGTTGAACACGTGGTGAGTTCTTAAGAAGTTATTTATAATACAGTTAATTGTTATAGTTTATATATAAACTGTACATTAAGAATAACCATAGTGAATTTTATTTTCTCACATAGTAAACAACTTAGTGAATGTATAAACATTAGACCCATGTTGTAAACTTTATTTCTTAAGCATGAAACTCAATCTACAATGAATTAGAGTGGTAACTTAAGACTTAAGAAAGCTCAGAATTCTTACTGCAGTGGTAAGGACATATGGTACATGTGCCCACTGGTAAGATTTAAAACTAGTTTGCCTGGGCCAGCACTGATAGAAAAATTAGTGTAATGTGTAATTACTCAGTAGATTTAATTTTGACATGAGCACATGGACAAACAAATGGATTTCTTGTAATTCATGAACCCATGAGAACCAAATAGATTCTATATGGTTCATAATTTTGTGTGTTGAGTAAAGCACCCAGGCTATGAGTCAAATGTATTTTCAATGTTGTAAACATATGGAATTAATGTTTGTGCCACCCAATAATAATACTTAGTCAACCGGCATGGTAGAATGGTTAAGATTCATAATGCTTGAATGTAGACTGAGGAGAACACATACATTGTATGTATTTGATGAGGGCATGAGGTGACTCCTGGATTTCATGTTGCTAAATCCTGGGGGGGGGGGGGGGATTTCATAAGTGTACCTAATGATCACATGTCTATGTCATTGAAGAGCATGCTTGTGTCATGTGTGGTTCATCAGTGTTAAACAGATGTGAATGTATAATTTGATAAAACCCATCAGCATGCATGACTAAATATCCAGGAAATAGTATAAGTAGGTTGAAGGATGAGATTCCCTTGTAATGTCATTCTTGTTGAATCTGTGAATATATTCTGTGTAAAGCACCTACATAGGCATGATGTCATTCCTACAGATAAGATATGTATGATGAGTGATTGTGAAAGGAGATATTTCATTGTGATATCAATGATGGTAAACATTTTAAGTTATCATTGGGAAATCACCCACCTTACATGCCAGAATGAAGGATGAGTGATGAATGATTCCTATATGATCACCCATACCAATATGAATGTGTCTATAGACTGAGTGAAATGATCATCCATGCATATGAATGTTGTCTGAGATGAGTGCATTGACCTCACATGCACAGATGGATATGTTGACTGATGCATGAGAAATTTGAGTGAGTGAGTGAAGTTACAGGCAGAGAGAGAGGGAGTAGAAGCCAACAGTCAATCTCAGGATAGCCGGCAACTAGATGTGAAATGCCATGACTATCACCAGAGAACCGCTTCGGCGTAACCCATAAACTAAATAATAATTTAGTACACTCCGGCGCATAACAGCACTTTGTATAAAATATCATTCATGTTACTATCATCTAGTTTTGTGCGCCAAGCACGACACAACCAATATCCTACATTATGCATATTACAGCATCTGTGTGTGTGTAATTAAGCAAAATTCCACTTTGTAGTTCATGTCACCCCTGTTAACACATATGGTCTAGTGTAATGATAATAATGTACTACAAAGATGATGATGATGGCTGTAATGTAATGAAAATGATGCAATAATGATTATGATGATAATGTTAGAATGATGTAATGATTTCTGAGGTCATAAGCATGATAATAGTGATAATGATTGTAATTACAATGAGTAAGGAAACCATGATGATGTTGATGATGATAATAAATATTACATCCATGAGAATGGAAGCAATCTTCTCACTTGAAGCATTTAATGAAGAAGAATACACCAGAATGCTATACAAGAATGATACCATAATGTGCTTATATTGGTTATAAGCAAATGTTCATTGAAATGGGAACTGATTTTTAAAAGCCCTTAATGTATGAGACCCTTTTTCTTGAATAGGAAAAAATTAAGTAGAGAACAAAACTAGGTACAGAAGAGAATGGTCAACATAATTGTCAAATTCCAAATCACTCAAGGTATTACTTAAACTATTGACTTGAGGACAGGCATAGGTGAAGATGAAAATGCACATCTGCTAGTAAACCTTGAACACCTGATAGTGGAAGATTGGAGTGAGAGCAAACAACTATGTTGGTGATAACTAATTGAGAACACCATGACTATCTTTCTTCTATGTTTATTTTCTCTAAGAACAAGATTCATTTTATGGTTTTCATTTATTGTGTTCTTAGGCTTTTACATTTCATTTCTAATGTCATATTTATGATATCATTAGAATTATGTGATGCTAAAATTGCAGGTAGTGGTCATTATCCAGACCTGACTTTGTGAATGCAGCACTTTGTGAAAGTAGTGGTAGCAGCTTGACTGAATGCAGTAGTCACTTAACTGAGTGAGGTAGCTGAGATAGTGAGGCCAAATACTATTCCACAGCAACTTCCTGCCAATTTTCACCACCATTCCAGGACAGGTATCACATATCCTTTTATCCAGATATAGGTGAAGAACACTAGTGAGCTAATACTAATATAATAAGTCACCGGGGAAAACAATAAAGAACACTCAAGAATATTCTACACTACCTGTTACCGAGATCCAATAACTGGATGGGAAACCAACCAGGGTATACCCAGTTCTTTCCACAGATTAGGCCAGCAGAAGAGGCCCAAACTTTATAATTAAGAACGGATATAACACTGAGGACAATGTATGATACAGTGTCACAGCCAGGAGATAGATACTTAGTTAAGAGACTAATATGCCCATAATATTGTAATTGTACTGTAATGCTTGTTGTATGCTATTATATGTATAAGCTACAAATCCATGTATATGTGTATTAAATGATGCAAATTACGGGTTATTTTCTCTTTTGAGAGTTCTCTTGTCATAGTAAAATTGTTGTAAGCAATTACCCTAGTTTAATTATTTAGTTGGTAGAGAAGAGGCAAGGAACCATTCCTCAGGACATTTGGGATACTCAGTAAAAATTTCATTTTTTCCTTAAGGTGTTCCTTGGTTCTCCAAAACTCTATTTAATGGTCTCAAATCCTTGAGCCAGTAACAGCTAAATTAATTTTAACGGGCAGGATCACATTAAGAAAGAGGAACTCTAGATCCTTGATCTCTTTGGGGTTGAGCCATCACTATTTATCCGACAAGTAGTAATAGTAGTAGTGGATGTAGAGTAAGATATTTACAATCACGGTTATCGAGACATGCAGCAGTTGGATGCAGCAATAGACATTTCTTACCTTATTGTTCTGGTTGGCCGAGTAATGCGGGTTGGTAGTTAGCACGATGTCTTTGTAGAAATCGATTTTCCAAAGAAGTCCAGCGAGTTCCTGCTCATATGTCCAGTTACTGTTGAACAAAACAGAACGAATGATGGGAAAGCAAGAGAAAAGACAACCATATTTACATACATTGTAAGAAAATCATTCGACAAAGATAAGGGTGCTTGCTCTTAAACTTCTGGTGTACAGATGCCGAGGAAGCGGGTTCAACACCTACAACGGTCAGTTGGACTAAAATGCTGACTTCACGTCCTTGACTTTAGGACGTAAATTACAAGTACCTTAGAAGTCGGAGTGGGTTCGCCTGATGGCGAAAGACACTGGTAATAGATAATGCATACGTAAATTGGCGACGGCATAACGATGTTTGTTCCCCACAGAGGAATGATGTTTTGTGTTTTTTCTGGGGAGGATATGGTGTTTTTCGTAACCGTTTTCGGAATGTTTTTCACAAGAAACCACGGAAGGCAGGTAGTGAATGGAGTGGCATGGATGGGGGAGGGAGGGGGAGGCATGGAGTGAGTTATTTGAAGGTGATGGGAAGCAAAAGAAAAAGAAAAAAACTCTTTCCCTCATTTAGCAGGCGGCGAACCCAGGCTTCGAACATTCTCCCGACTGTTCACATGACGTAATCAGCGTTGTCCTCTATGAACTTCGCTAACCAGCCCTCTAAAACTGTGGTATACCCGTCCTCAAAGTAACCCGGAAGGAATTGCCCGGATCACGTATTCTGAAATAGCATTTCCGTGCAAACATTCAAATGACACTCTCTCAAAGAACGATTGGTCTGACAATAAAATAGCAGAGATCTGGAGTACTGAGGTCGATCTGATCAACAGAAGTCTCCCAGTTTCCACAATGGATTGATTCACTCATGATTGTTATTTCTGTCGTTTTTGTTATCCTGGGGGGTTGAGATAATGTAAAGTCACTGTGGAACTTTATATTTAGGTTCTTCCTAGTGTACCTACAGTACAGAGGTTCTTTAATTTGTTGTTTATCTTTAAGGGAGTGGCAGGGCTTCGTGGCGAAGTAGTTAACCGCCTGTCCCTTGCTATGAAGGCTGTGGGTTCGTTTACGATCTTCGTCATTCAGTTAACGAGTGCGGTTTTCTCGGAGACTTGCGGGATCGTCGCTGGAACTACAGACTTCGTGTTCTGTGCGACGATTTTGGCAGGTCGCACTGCGGAAAGAGACCGAGCCATATGGGATAAAAGCCTGGCCAGCTTGCTTGTCTTTTAACCTTGCTTTTATAAAAGTCGTTCTATCTTTAGCGTGTCTGGTTAGCAGGCTGAGCAGTTGGTTATTTAATTGAAGAGTCATCTACAGCACAGAGCTATAAATTCGTATATGTAAGCATTCAAATTGCCTGGGCACTGACAGGGGTTATCAATTATTGTGCTGAGGTTGGTAGAAATATTTTTTATGGTGTGAAGCAGTAGAAGATGTCGACGAAAAGGTCGATGAAGAGGTCGATGAAGAATAAGCAGAAGAAGAGAGAAGAGAAGAACAACGACAACAATAACAATAACAACAACAACAAGATATAGAATATCACAAGATAAAACTGTATAGGCATAATTGTAAAAGAATGTACATTAACATAAACAACAACAAGATATAGAATATCACAAGATAAAACTGTATTGGCATAATTGTAAAAGAATGTACATTAACATAAACAACAACAAGATATAGAATATCACAAGATAAAACTGTATTGGCATAATTGTAAAAGAACGTACATTAACATATACAACAACAAGATATAGCATATCACAAGATAAAACTGTATTGGCATAATTGTAAAAGAATGTACATTAACATATAAAGTCTTACTTGTAGAAAATATAGGCCACGATGATTATAATGAACAAGAAGCCACCCGCAACACTGCCAGCAATCTCTGAAGTGTAAGCTGCAGAAAGAATGTTCTGTCAGTCACCATTTATACATATCAATAGTGTAAGCTGCAGAAAGAATGTTCTGTGTCAGTCATCATTTATACATCTCAATAGTGTAAGCTGCAGAAAGAATGTTCTGTGTCAGTCATCATTTATACATCTCAATAGTGTAAGCTGCAGAAAGAATGTTCTGTCAGTCACCATTTATACATCTCAATAGAGTAAGCTGCAGAAAGAATGTTCTGTCAGTCACCATTTATACATCTCAATAGAGTAAGCTGCAGAAAGAATGTTCTGTCAGTCACCATTTATACATCTCAATAGAGAGAGCTGCAGAAAGAATGTTCTGTCAGTCACCATTTATACATCTCAATAGAGTAAGCTGCAGAAAGAATGTTCTGTCAGTCACCATTTATACATCTCAATAGAGTAAGCTGCAGAAAGAATGTTCTGTCAGTCACCATTTATACATCTCGAACGAACGAACGAACGAACGAACGAACGAACGAACTTTATTTTAAAAGGGTAACAGATTGGGCACGCAGGTCCGTCTTACATTCGGCCCTTTCAATCACTCATCTTTCATTCATCAAATGTGCATGTTACATTTACACAGGGAAAAAAAAAAAACACATTGTCAAATGGATTTTGTAAGCATAAACAACGCATGATACATTCACATGGGGAAAAAAAGCATTGTCAAATGAAAGTTGTAAACATAAACAGTGCATATTGCAATGTTGTGAGACACATCCCCAATCCACCCTCACATCCCGCAGCCACCCACACATACTACAGCCACTCACACATCCCGCAACCACCCACACATCCCCCACCCACCACACCTCCCCCACCCACCCACACATACTTCCACGCATTCACACAGACCCAGGCAAAAATACATGCCGCCATCCACCCACTGATCCCACATCCACACACATTTCCCCACCCACACACACATCCCCAGCCATCCCATAACCGACACACACTCACCCACCCACATATTCTCCACCACCCACCCACACATCCGCAACCACCCAGCAAAACACACATCACAAAACCACACACACATAACACCCGCCAACCCACACATCCCGCACCTATCCACACACACATCCCGCACCCTCACAATTTCCCCCACCTATCCACACACACATCAGCCAACCTACACCCATTCACTCACCCAATATCCGCCACCTCTCATCTACACATCCCCCACCTATAAACACATCCCCACCCACAAACACATCTCCCCACCTGCTCACTCATATCCCCCATCCATAAACACTCAAAAACACACACCTCCCACCCATCCCACCACCCACATATACCACACCACACACATCCGCCGCTCACACACATCTTTTCAAAAACACACACATCCCCCACACACATCTCTCACACACATCCACCCACTCACGTACTCATCCATCACCACTCATCTCAATAGTGTAAGCTGCAGAAAGAATGTTCTGTCAGTCATAATTTATACATCTCAATAGTGTAAGCTGCAGAAAGAATATTCCGTGTCAATCACCATTTATACATCTCAATAGTGTAAGCTGCAGAAAGGATGTTCTGTGTCAGTCACCATTTATACATCTCAATAGTGTAAGCTGCAGAAATAATGTTCTGTCAGTCACCATTTATACATCTCAATAGTGTAAGCTGCAGATAGAATGTTCTGTTTCAGTCACCATTTATACATCTCAATAGTGTAAACTGGAGAGAGAATGTTTTGTGTTAGTCACCATTTATACATCTCAATAGTGTAAGCTGGAGATAGAATGTTCTGTCAGTCGCCATTTACAAATCTCAATTATGTAAACTGACAGAGAATGTTCAGTTTCAATGATTATGCTTAAGTCGTAGAAGACAGTGTAATCAGTAGTTCAGCGATTCTCAGCCGGTGGGGAATTCCCCCTCCCTCCAAGGGGGGGAGGGGGGGAATTTAGGGTTTCCATGGGGGGAATTAATATTATTTTGAAATCGCATTAATACAAGAACCGATTTATTGATACTGTTTTTCCCTTCATACTTTACGGTTCTGTATGTCTCACCCTTCTAAAATTCATTTTATAAAGTAAGTAGACCCACAAATCACGTTTTATGTGGACGCTTAGACTTGTTTTAGTATGTGCTATTAAATTTAGCTTCCATTATTACGTATACTGTGTAGGGGCGGGGCGGGGTTTGGGGAATTTTAGGTAGGAAATACGAAAAGGGGGGGGGGGAGGGGGGAATGACGTTCTGAAAATATGGTGAAGGGGGGCACGGGCCAAAAAAGGTTGAGAACCACTGCTGTACTTGTTCTGTGTCACCCATCATGTCTGTGTCTTAAAAGTGTCAGCCTGAATAGTCTGTGTCAGCCTGAATAGTCTGTGTCAGCCTGAATAGTCTGTGTCAGCCTGAATAGTCTGTGTCAGTCAACATGTTTGAATTGTAGAAGTGTAAGCTACAAACACAATTTATGTGTTTGTCATCAATTTATGATCTCAGATATGCAAGCTATACAGTTAATGTTCTGTGTCATTGCACATATGCCTTAATGAGTTTCAAGTCACCTGCTATATATTTCACAAGTAGCATTTCAATACAGTGCACGAACTCAGTAGCACGCGCGTGGATTTAATTGTGAGTACCAGATTCACGAAAGCGGAGGAAACCAATGCTCTAACTGACCTCCTGTCGGAGCTTCAATCTGCTTTGCCATGACATTTAGGCTTTTGGTTTACTTTCCCGCACCAGGATAAAATAACTCACAAAAAACTGCCTAGAAAATGAACCTTCAGGAGATCGCAAGGTCTTGCAAAGGGCATACAACAGTTTATATATACTTTGTCATCGTCATCTTCCTTTTTGATCTACCAGGGTCGGCTCTTTAGCAAAGGGGTACGGACACAGTTCATAATCCCTCATACTGCGTTCGAAACACAGCTGCGGACGATTTGGAAACATACTGCCTTGCATTGTTATTTCCTTACAATTGTATGAGTGCCGGTCGATGAGAAAGCATTGGCAAACTACTGAATGTAAACTTGGCCCAAAAAATCACAAACAACTATAAAATGCTAGGGTTAAGTGCAACATCCTGTAAAGGATATGCAACTAACTAACTACCAGAGGTCAGACCATAAGGAGAGTAGTCAAGCTACCCACATGTCTTTTAGGGAACGTTACAATCAACTCCGGTATTTAATGTTTGTGATTTTCTTTGTAAGCTGTTTAAGGCGAGTAGCTTGCTATTGCTATCAGAACGACAGAGGCTCATACTAATGAAACAATTAGAACAAAGAGATCTGCTCCCGTATAACCAACCTGTAGCTGACGTAGAAAATCTATGTTGGACAGTTCACAATCCTATGCAACAGACCCGGACTAAAAAATATGTTGTGTGTGCACGAGAGTGCGCGCACGCACACGTGGGTGTGTGTATTTGTGTGTGTGTGTGTGTGTGTGTGTGTGTGTGTGTGTGTGTGTGTGTGTGTGCGTGCGTGTATGTGTACGTCAGCTATTCTCAACTTGTGTTCATTTATGTCGGCATGTAGCTACACTGGTGCCAATTTTCATTTACCCCACGCCAGTCTACTTTTTGTTCTGATTTTCTGTAACGATGTACCCCAAATCAATTCCTCTCTAGCTCTCTCTCTTTCTCTCCCTCTCTCTTTCTCTTCTCCATATCTCTTTCCTTCTTACTTCCTTGCTTTTCGCAACCATCTCTCTCTCACTCTCACTTACTCTCCCTCTCTCTCACTCACTCATCCCACCAAATCTGATTTCCTTCATTCACATTCCGGAGTACTTACTTTTCTGAGGGATGCACCGCTCGTGACGAAACCCACAGACGGGTTCATCGAGAGGTGGGAGACCATTGATCCAGCGGATACTTTCTCCCGTGTGGAAGTGAAATTTCTGAGGACGGACAATCAAGAAACAATCAACGAGTCTCTTTTCCTTTTCTACTCTTTCCTGAAATGAATACTTCTCTTTCTGTATTTTCCTGAATGGTTTATTCTGATGACAAAAAACAAAACAAAAACAACAACAACAACAACAACACATCTTAAACGTCGTTTTCAGTTTGTTAGTTTCACGTTTCAATTCTTTCAGCATTTTTTTTCTTCATATCTCTGATTTCCAGGCAGACTGTTTGTCTGTCTTTGTCTGTCGGTCTGATTATATATCTGTGTATCTATCCACCCATAACTATGTGCGTCTACATACCTACCTACCTACCCGCTACCTTACCACCAACCTACCTATCTACCTTTGAATATTACGTACCCTCCCAACTACCTACCCATCTACCAATTTACCTAGCTATTTATCCTCTTGCCGAAATAACTAAGTATACATAGAGAGAATGAGTGAGAGAGGTGAAAGATGTAACGCAGAGAGCGAAATTTCAAGCGTGACAGAGGAAAGCTGAAAGACTGAGAGTCAGAAAGCGAGAAGGAAAGAGAGAGGAAAATAGGATTGGAGTAGACAAAGAGGGGGTGGGGGGGGGATAGAGGGATATATTGATCATGGGCAGCAGAGAGCGATTAAGAAAGAGGACGATAGTGGAAAGCAATGAAGCAGACACTCACACACACATACGAGAGAGAGAGAGAGAGAGAGAGAGAGAGAGAGAGAGAGAGAGAGAGAAAGAGAGAGAGAGAGAGAGAGAGAGAGAGAGAGAACGAATGAACGAACAATGGGTTACAAATCGGGCACGCAGGCCCGTCTTACATGGTACTATTTCAGTGGTTAGATACGAATTATGTCCTGACTCCATACTTGTGGGATCAAGTGGATGCAGCGATGCGCTTTCGTCAGTTCTAATCCCGTCACCTTAACTATAGCTTTACATCTTTACTTTGTCGAGAGTGTCCTCTAATCCCTAATTCATTCTTATACTTCTAATAGCTTTAAAAAAAAAAAGTCGCTTAAAGGTCGACAGGGCCGAAAGTAGTAAGGGATGTTGTAATTACTTCGAAAATATGGAGCAATACGTCATTGCTCCATAATATTTTTACTATACGCAGGGTATAGCTCCAGATTATTTTACGCCCACAATTGACTTCAATATTTTTCAAATTTTGGCGGGTATTATCTTGGGTGACCACTTCAGGTTGTCGTGATGACTACTTCCGGTCTAGGGGTGGGGCGGTGGTGGTGGTGGCGGCGGCGGCGGCGGCGGGACACGAACCGAACCGGACGTTTGCGCGTGAACCGGGCGGACGGGTGTGGGGGCACCGCGGCGGTGGGTGATCGAACCCCAGTCAACCACGTTGATGAAGAAGTCCGAAGTCCAATATGTCATAAATTGATTTATTTCATCTCTCGAGTGAACCCGAGTAGGTCAAGTAATGACCGTCTTAATAAACTTTTGCACGGCTCAAAATGCTAATTCGACATGTTTCCTTACCCATGTATAGCCTCTACGCGTTTGATGAAAATCTGCTTTATGAATATACCAGACAAAGAAATTTTATTAAAAATTAACCCTTACATATGTAATAACGCCAAAATTTCTTGTATGTGTACTAGAGAATAGTTACGTCAATATAAAAATCTAATCCCTATTTAAAATAAGCCATAATTTCCCGAGATAATCATTATAATATGTAATATTATTAAACATCAAAGTTATACCCCTTAATTATAAAATATTCCAAGGCAAATAAATCGGAGCCCTTGGCTCAAAGCAGAATTGTTTCCCATTTTAAGTGCTGACCTCCCTTGAATGTCTGTTTACCTATGCGATCAGGTAAAGAAACCTGCGCCACCAGGTAAAGAGCACACACAATAGACAGCGACCACGAGATTTTCCGATACCGGTCAAGCATATCGCTTCACCGAGCACACCCCGCGAGAAAACTACAATGACCAGCGACGACCGTACGAGATTAAACGATACCAGTCAAGCGGAACGCTTCAACGACCACAGCCGAGGGGTATCACAATAGCCGCGGTCAGCGGTTACTGATAACCGCTAGATAAGAACCTGAAGGTAATTACCATTGACGACTAGGCGAGCTATGGTCAAATATGCAGTGCAAATATGTATTTTCTATTTGCTGTAAATCTCTCTCTCTCTCTCTCTCTCTCTCTCTCTCTCTCTCTCTCTCTCTCCTCTCTCTCTCCTCTCTCTCTCTCATGAAATAATACTGAATAAGTGTGTGCGTGCGTGGGTGTACTGTCGAGTATGTGTGTGTGTGCTATCAATTACAGGACGTCGCATGCAGCCCCAACATTGATCGATTGGTCGTGTGCCACCATGATGTACCATGTCACTTCACGACCAAAGCGTGGGTGTACTGTCGGCTGAGCGTGTGTGTGTGTGGCTGTGTGTTTGTGTGTGTCCTATCAATTACAGGACGTCGCAGTCAACCCCAACATTGTTTATGCAATGCATTTACAGAACGTTCAGACAACCCAAACATTGATTGGTACGAGTGGACCATCAGGACATCTGTACGCATGTGTGCGCGCATGTATGCGTGTGTGCATGCGTGGGTGTGCTACCAAGTACACGACGTCGCAGTCAACTTCATCCTTCTATGGATTGTCAACTGACCCCGGGCAAGTTTGCGCTTCTCTTTTTGAATTAACACCAATCAGGTCAGGGGCGTATGAAGAGGGTGTATCAACAGCTAGTTGTCTATCTATTACAGGACGTCACAGTCTGTCCCAACATTGTTTATACAATGCATTTACAAGACGGTGCAAACAGCACCAACATTGATTGATGTCTGTGTACCATCAGGACATCTGTGTGTGTGTGCGCGCATCCGTGTGTGACTGTTTGCGTGCGTGCGCGCGCATGTACGGGCGCGCGCATGTGCGCGTTCGTAGGAAAACTTCAATATTTGGGGAGTGGCCGTGGAGTGGGTGTAGAAGAGGTTTGCTGGTAGTAAAAAGATGGGTGGATCAAGAGGCGATGTGGGGAAATACGTGCGTGAGTTTTGTGCTTGCGTGCACGCGCATGTGCGCGCTCATAGGAAACTTCAATAATGGGTGTCAGCTCTCAACCAAAACTAGCCCTCGTACTATATTTGTGTCTGTCTATTACTTACTACAGCCAAGTTGTAATGGATTGTATTTACACGACGTCGCAGTCAGGCCTAGCATTCATGCTTCTTGGACAAGCTTGCCGATATCTTTCTGACCAACCGGTACTCATGATCATCTGTAGTGTCTGTCACCAAGATTACAAGCATCAGCATCACCCAGCTCCATCAACAAAATCACTAACATCAGCATCATCAACAGCAGCATCATCAGCAGCTGAAGGTGACTCACCACAGGGCTATGCCGGCGGAGTGAACGTACGTGAACGTGTTCAGTCATGTCTTTGGGGAAAACTGGAGGATGACTCACAGTGGCATGACAACATAACGATACAACAGAGACACTTGGATAATTCTTACACACGATCAAAGATGGCGCTGTAGCCGGTCTCATGCCTTATGGGATACATCCGAAACACGTGACTAATGGTCAAAGATGGAGTCGCATCCGGTCACATGGTCAGACAATATTCTGCTGAGTCATTCTACGTAAGCAAATACCGTGTATAAGACGACCAGCATTCGTCGAATAGAAGTACCAGGCTCAGTGATCAGCAAAGTAGCACAACTTCTATGTTGCCTGGTGGGAAGACTGGTGATTCTTGTTTCTTCATCCCACCTCTGTCATTAAACATGTTGTTCTGCAAGAAACCTACTTCTTGTAGTCAGACAATCGTAGGCCCACATGAGACAACATTTAAGCTGCTTGACGATTCTTCTTCAGATGAAAATATTGAACTTGTGTCTAGCGGTCATGAATCAGCCTCTGAGTTTCTCAAGAAAATCAATGCTTTATGGAATGAAAACTATCCCACCGCTGGTTTCCGAAGATGCTCCGCTGTCGCAGCAGATGAAATACAACACCCATCGAGAAAGGTATGTATAAATAGTAACGGTCATGATCATAGTTTCCAAGAACAGGTGTGCTAGCTCCGATGTCTAATGATACATTCTATTATATGGTACTCTTTATTTCACTATGAATTACTAGACGCTGAAGCCTTATAAGTTTCAATGTGATTTTTTTTTCTCCTACACAGGTTAATTTCGCAACAGATCCTCACTTCTTGACAGTTCATAGCGTTGGCACCGAAGAACGCAGTGGCAACTGGCACCATATAATCAGAGAACGAGAGAATTTTGAGCGACGTATACTAGAGATGGACCAAATGCTAACCCCAGTCCTGGGGACCAGTCACAGAGTCAAAGTCCTGGAGCAGAGAAAAAACTCAAGAACAACAGTGAAAGAGGCCGAGATAGTCTAACCCCTGTATGGTAACTGGTACATAAAATTAAAAAATATCAATCCATACTAGCGGACGTGTATTAAAACACCTACATAAAAACAAGATGGCTGTAATATACTTACAAACATGTCTTTAATAGCTGACCAGGTCTCAATACGAAGAAAACTACAAAGGGTGTGAGGAGATGTATATGTATATCACGGGTATTCTGACTCGCAGACTCACAATGACTACAACAGAAGTAACTTGGCGCCCTCTACACTATCTATTTCATCATGGTTAGAGGTCATGTGGCGATCATGACCCGCATTCCCCAACCCAGCTCAAACATACAACAGGTCAACGAGCGGGTAGTAGAACGCTTAGTCGCGCCATACAGACAGCCACGTCAGCGTAATCTGAACCGCTTGACCTATGAAACTGGCTGAAACCGGTTTTACGCGTGGCTCAAAAACTAGTATATAAACCCGAGACTGGTAACACTCAACCATCGTGATCAGATGATGACTACAGACCTCAAGACTGTGCCTGCTAACTGTGTCTACATGACTCGTAGTTGTGAGACTATTAGACCAGTGGGCGGTGGTGATAAGGCCGTGTTTGTCTCATCCTACAGAGGAACGAGTACGTTACACATCCGAAGATTTTACGGTGAATCCGACAAGAAGTTCCTGAATAAGAATGGAATGACACTTACTCGACAAGAATATGAACAGATGATCGCGATGCATCGCGAGATCCTAGCTGACTTTGACAGAATCAACCAAGTTAACCAATCCAGTAACGAAATCAAACAAGGTACTAACAGAGACAAGCAAGCCAGTAACCAAACCATCCAAGTCAGTGCTCATGTCAAACAAGGCACTACCAGAAGCCATCAAATCCAAAACACTCAAGTCAGCGCTCAAGTTAAACAAGGAACTAATCGAAACCACCAAGTAGACGCATACTATACCGCCAGTTTTCAACCCATCTGCAGTCAGCTGTGTGATGGCCCCAGCAACCAGATGTGCGATGACCCCAATAACCAGGTGTTTGACGTGCAACAAGACATCAACCGAAGCAAGCAAGTCCAACACACGCAAGACAGTATTCAAGTCAAACAGAGTACTAAACGAAGCCACCAAGTAGACGCATACTATACCACCAGTTATCAACCCAGCTACAGTCAGATGTGTGATGACCCCAGCAACCAGATAGGTGAAGAGCCCAATAGTCAGATGTTTGATATGCCCAAGACTCAGATGATTGGTGGCCCGATTGTCTACAATACTCAGATGTCAGCCCACCAATCAGGAGACCAGCCTTACGACTACATACCAAGTGACCTATACATACCAGACTACCAGCCGGAAAAACCAACCTACTCAGACAGTGGTGTGAAGAAACCCAGAAACAACATACAGTGTGTATAGCTCTGTATGTGAAAATAAAATGATGTGATGATATTATGTACACCGCCTCATATCACATCATCCATTTCGTATAATGACATTATACATTTTTATTCTTGAAAAATGTACTGGAATACTGTAAAATGTACTGAACTACTGTAAAATAAACAGGTATATATTATAATTATGTCTTGGTTGTTGAATTAATTTTTTAGTGTTTACGGTGTATATAGTTGTCATGTGATGAGAGACTGAAGGGCAAAAATGTTGGTCAAGTAATAAAATTTGTTAGCCAAAATGGAAAAAATTTGACTACATTTCAACCATATTTATAAAACACTCACCCAATCTTATGAAAAGTAGGCATATTTGTTAACCAAATGTGAAAATGTTAGCCGAATTTCAAACCGAACTTATAAAAATCTCAGTCAAAACATGAAAAGTAGGATAATTTGTTAACCAAACGTGAAAAGTTTGGCCAACTGTCACCCAAACTTGTGAAAAGTGGAAAATTTTAATGTCCAGATGTGAAAAATTTGACCACATTTCACCCATTCTTATGAAAAGTAGGAAACTTTGTTAACAAAATGGCCAAAAAAAAAAAATAATAATAATCTTGGCCAAGTAAGAAAATGTGTTAACCAAATGTGAAAAGGTTAACCAAATTTCAAACCAAACTTATAACAATCTCAGTCAAACATATGAAAAGTAGGAAAATTTGTCAATCGAAGTGAAACGTTTTGGTCACATTTCAACCAAACTTATAAAAATCTCAGTCAAACGCATGAAAAGTAGGAACATTTGTTAACCAAATGTGAAAAAGTTAGCCGAATGTCAAACCAAACTTATAAACAGCTCAGTCAAACACATGAAAAGTAGGAAAATTTGTTAACCAATCATGAAAAGCTTGGTCAACTTTCACCCCAACTTATGACAAGTGGGAAAATTTGTTGTCCAGAGGGGAAATGTTTGACCAAATTTCACCCAAACTTATGAAAAGTAGGAAACTTTGTTAACAAAATGGCAAAAAAGCTTGGCCAAGTAAGAAAATGTGTTAACCAAATGTGAAAAGGTTAGCCAAATTTCAAACCAAACTTATAAAAATCTCAGTCAAACATATGAAAAGTAGGAAAAGTTGTCAATCAAAGTGAAACATTTTGGTCACATTTCAACCAAACTTATAGAAATCTCAGTCAAACGCATGAAAAGTAGGAACATTTGTTAACCAAATGTGAAAAAGTTAGCCGAATTTCAAACCAAACTTATAAACAGCTCAGTCAAACACATGAAAAGTAGGAAAATTTGTTAACTAATCATGCAAAGTTTGGTCAACTTTCACCCCAACTTATGAAAAGTGTGAAATTTTGTTGTCCAGAGGGGAAAAGTTTGACCAAATTTCGCCCAAACTTATGAAAAGTAGGCAATTTTGTTAACCAAATGTGAAAAGTTAGCCGAATTTCAAACCAAACTTATAAAAAACTCAGTCAAACATATGAAAAGTAGGAAATATTTGTTAACCAAACGTGAAAAATTTGGCCAACTGTCACCCAAACTTATGAAAAGAGGGAGATTTTATTGTCCAGAGGTGAAATGTTTGACCAAATTTCACCCAGTAGGAAACTTTGTTAACCAAATGGCAAAAATCTAGGCCACTTAAGAAAATTTGTTAAACAGAGGGGGAAAATTTTGGCTACATTTCATTCAGACTTATAAAAAACTCACCCAATCTTATGAAAAGTAGGAAAATTTGTTTACCAATTGTGAAAAGATTAGCCGAATTTCAAACCAAACTTATAAAAATCTCAGTCAAACATATAAAAAGTAGGAAAATTTGTTAACCAAACGTGAAAAGTTTGGCCAACTGTCACCCAAACTTATGAAATGTAGGAAACTTTGTTAACCAAATGGTAAAAACCTTGGCCAAGTAAGAAAATGTGTTAACCAAAGGTGAAAAGTTTTGGACAAGTTTGACCAAATTTCAAACAAAGCTCTTAACAACAAGGAAACTTTGTTAACCAAATGTGAAAAGTTTGACCAAAGTTCAAAGATTTTTATAAGTTTGGTTGAAATGTGACCAAAATGTTTCACTTTGATTGACAAATTTTCCTACTTTTCATATGTTTGACTGAGATTTTTATAAGTTTGGTTTGAAATTTGGTTAACCTTTTCACATTTGGTTAACACATTTTCTTACTTGGCAAAGATTATTATTATTTTTTTTTTTGCCATTTTGTTAACAAAGTTTCCTACTTTTCATAAGAATGGGTGAAATGTGGTCAAACTTTTCACATCTGGACAACAAAATTTCACACTTTTCACAAGTTTGGGTGACAGTTGGCCAAACTTTTCACGTTTGGTTAACAAATTTTCCTACTTTTCATGTTTTGACTGAGATTTTTATAAGTTCGGTTTGAAATTCGGCTAACTTTTTCACATTTGGTTAACAAATATGCCTACTTTTCATAAGATTGGGTGAGTGTTTTATAAATATGGTTGAAATGTAGTCAAAATTTTTCCATTTTGGCTAACAAATTTTATTACTTGACCAACATTTTTGCCCTTCAGTCTCTCATCACATGACAACTATATACACCGTAAACACTAAAAAATAAATTCAACAACCAAGACATAATTATAATATATACCTGTTTATTTTACAGTAGTTCAGTACATTTTACAGTATTCCAGTACATTTTTCAAGAATAAAAATGTATAATGTCATTATACGAAATGGGTGATGTGATATGAGGTGGTGTACATAGTATCATCACATCATTATATTTTCACACACAGAGCTATACACACTGTATGTTGTTTCTGGGTTTCTTCACACCATTGTCTGAGTAGGTTGGTTTTTCCGGCTGGTAGTCTGGTATGTATAGGTCACTTGGTATGTAGTCGTAAGGCTGGTCTCCTGATTGGTGGGCTGACATCTGAGTATTGTAGACAATCGGGCCATCAATCATCTGAGTGTTGGGCATATCAAACATCTGACTATTGGGCTCTTCACCTATATGGGTGCTGGGGTCATCACACATCTGACTGTAGCTGGGTTGATAACTGGTGGTATAGTATGCGTCTACTTGGTGGCTTCGTTTAGTACTCTGTTTGACTTGAATACTGTCTTGCGTGTGTTGGACTTGCTTGCTTCGGTTGATGTCTTGTTGCACGTCAAACACCTGGTTATTGGGGTCACCGCACATCTGGTTGCTGGGGCCATCACACAGCTGACTGCAGATGGGTTGAAAACTGGCGGTATAGTATGCGTCTACTTGGTGGTTTCGATTAGTTCCTTGTTTAACTTGAGCGCTGACTTGAGTGTTTTGAATTTGATGGCTTCTGGTAGTGCCTTGTTTGACATGAGCACTGACTTGGATGGTTTGGTTACTGGCTTGCTTGTCTCTGTTAGTACCTTGTTTGATTTCGTTACTGGATTGGTTAACTTGGTTGATTCTGTCAAAGTCAGCTAGGATCTCGCGATGCATCGCGATCATCTGTTCATATTCTTGTCGAGTAAGTGTCATTCCATTCTTAGTCGGGAACTTCTTGTCGGATTCACCGTAAAATCTTCGGATGTGTAACGTACTCGTTCCTCTGTAGGATGAGACAAATACGGCCTTATCACCACCGCCCACTGGTCTGATAGTCTCACCACTACGAGTCATGTAGACACAGTTAGAAGGCACAGTCTTGAGGTCTGTAGTCATCTTCTGATCACGATGGTTGAGTGTTACCAGTCTCGGGTTTATATACTAGTTTTTGAGCCACGCGTAAAACCGGTTTCAGCCAGTTTCATAGGTCAAGCGGTTCAGATTACGCTGACGTGGCTGTCTGTATGGCGCGACTAATCGTTCTACTACCCGCTCGTTGACCTGTTGTATGTTTGAGCTGGGTTGGGGAATGCGGGTCATGATCACCACATGACCTCTAACCATGATGAAATGGATAGTGTAGAGGGCGCCAAGTTACTTCTGTTGTAGTCATTGTGAGTCTGCGAGTCAGAATACCCGTGATATACATATACAGTCTCCTCACACCCTTTGTAGTTTTCTTCGTATTGAGACCTGGTCAGCTATTAAAGACATGTTTGTAAGTATATTACAGCCATCTTGTTTTTATGTAGGTGTTTTAATACACGTCCGCTAGTGTAGATTGATATTTTTAAATTTTATTTACCAGTTACATTCAGGGGTTAGACTATCTCGGCCTCTTTCACTGTTGTTTTTGAGTTTTTTATCTGCTCCTGGACTTTGACTCTGTGACTGGTCCCCAGGACTGGGGTTAGCATTTGGTCCATCTCTAGTATACGTCGCTCAAAATTCTCTCGTTCTTTGATTACATGGTGCCAGTTGCCACTGCGTTCTTCGGTGCCAACGCTATGAACTGTCAAGAAGTGAGGATCTGTTGCGAAATTAACCTGTGTAGGAGAAATAAAAATCACATTGAAACTTATAAGGCTTCAGCGTCTAGTAATTCATAGTGAAATAAAGAGTACCATATAATAGAATGTATCATTAGACGTCGGAGCTAGCACACTTGTTCTTGGAAACTATGATCATGACCGTTACTATTTATACATACCTTTCTCGATGGGTGTTGTATTTCATCTGCTGCGACAGCGGAGTATCTTCGGAAACCAGCGGTGGGATAGTTTTCATTCCATAAAGCATTGATTTTCTTGAGAAACTCAGAGGCTGATTCATGACCGCTAGACACAGGTTCAATATTTTCATCTGAAGAAGAATCGTCAAGCAGCTTAAATGTTGTCTCATGTGGGCCTACGATTGTCTGACTACAAGAAGTAGGTTTCTTGCAGAACAACATGTTTAATGACAAAGGTGGGATGAAGAAACAAGAATCACCAGTCTTCCCACCAGGCAACATAGAAGTTGTGCTACTTAACATGGTACATCATGGTGGCACACGACCAATCAATCAATGTTGGGGCTGCATGCGACGTCCTGTAATTGATAGCACACACACATACTCGACAGTACACCCACGCACGCACATATGTATTCAGTATTATTTCATGAGAGAGAGAGGAGAGAGAGATAGGAGAGAGAGAGAGAGAGAGAGAGAGAGATTTACAGCAAATAGAAAATACATATTTGCACTGCATATTTGACCATAGCTCGCCTAGTCGTCAATGGTAATTACCTTCAGGTTCTTATCTAGCGGTTATCAGTAACCGCTGACCGCGGCTATTGTGATACCCCTCGGCTGTGGTCGGTGAAGCGTTCCGCTTGACTGGTATCGTTTAATCTCGTACGGTCGTCGCTGGTCATTGTAGTTTTCTCGCGGGGTGTGCTCGGTGAAGCGATATGCTTGACCGGTATCGGAAAATCTCGTGGTCGCTGTCTATTGTGTGTGCTCTTTACCTGGTGGCGCAGGTTTCTTTACCTGGTCGCATAGGTAAACAGACATTCAAGGGAGGTCAGCACTTAAAATGGGAAACAATTCTGCTTTGAGCCAAGGGCTCCGATTTATTTGCCTTGGAATATTTTATAATTTAGGGGTATAACTTTGATGTTTAATAATATTACATATTATAATGATTATCTCGGGAAATTATGGCTTATTTTAAATAGGGATTAGATTTTTATATTGACGTAACTATTCTCTAGTACACATACAAGAAATTTTGGCGTTATTACATATGTAAGGGTTAATTTTTAATAAAATTTCTTTGTCTGGTATATTCATAAAGCAGATTTTCATCAAACGCGTAGAGGCTATACATGAGTAAGGAAACATGTCGAATTAGCATTCTGAGCCGTGCAAAGTTTATTAAGACGGTCATTACTTGACCTACTCGGGTCCGCTCGAGAGATGAAATAAATCAATTTATGACATATTGGACTTCGGACTTCTTCATCAACGTGGTTGACTGGGGTTGGATCACCCACCGCCGCGGTACCCCCACACCCGTCCGCCCGGTTCGCGCGCAAACGTCCGGTTCGGTTCGTGTCCCGCCGCCGCCGCCACCACCACCACCGCCCCACCCCTAGACCGGAAGTAGTCATCACGACAACCTGAAGTGGTCACCCAAGATAATACCCGCCAAAATTTGAAAAATATTGAGGTCAATTGTGGTCGTAAAATAATCTGGAGCTATACCCTGCGTATAGTAAAAAATATTATGGAGCAATGACGTATTGCTCCATATTTTCGAAGTAGTTACAACATCCCTTACTACTGCCGAATTCAATGCACCGGTTTTTTTTATCCCATATGGCTCAGTCTCTTTCCGCAGTGCGGAAAGCGTCGCACAAAGCACGGACTCCATAGCTCCAGCGACATCCCTCAGGAGTCAGAAAAAATGCACTTTTGAACCGAAAGATGCGGGCCGGAATCGGACTTACAATCTACGCAGCCCGAGTCAGACGACTTGACCACTTCGCCACGGAGACTTCCGAGTAAACATACTCATATGCACTTCTATGAGCTTAAAAAGTCGCTTAAAAGTCGACAGGGTCGACTTCATCGCACCGGGTTGTATCCCATATGGCTCGGTCTCTTTCCGCAGCACGGAAAGCGTCGCACAAAGCACGAACTCCGTAGCTTTTAGCGACGACCCACAGGAGTCTCCGAAACATTTAACTCGTAAACCGAAGGGCGCGGCCCGGAATCGAACCCACAACCTTCGGAGCACGAGTCAAACGGCTTGACCACTTCGCCACAGAGACTCCCCACTTCTATGAGCGATACACAATACATGTAATTTGCTTATGAACTGCCGTAACGGCCTCAAAGCATTCCCTAACTGATAGATCTTGATGTTGAATTTCCATTTATGCTTGTCCTGCGACCTTACCGTACTCTCTGTCTCTCGATGTTGTCCACCCACATGTTTTCCTTGCACGTTTACCATCTCTGCTTCCGTCCATTATTTCATAAAACACAGATAGATACATCTCTTTATTTGTCCGAAGAATTATTATTATTCTTGCTCTATTTTAATCCGATTCGTAATGTCTTCTGTTTGTCCAGTCTGTTTAATGCCTCTGAGTAAGTGTTCTTCTGTTGCCATTGGAATGCTACTATCCTCCATGAACAAAAACAAAAAAAAATCCCCAGTCGCATTAAAAATTAAAACTGATAATTAAATGACAACATTTCACAACAGTCTGGATAAAAGCAAACTCCCACACATAAGAGAGATGCGTGAGAGAGAGATAGATAGAGAGAGAGAGAGAGAGAGAGAGAGAGAGAGAGAGAGATGCGTGAGAGAGAGAGAGAGAGAGCGAGAGCGAGAGAGAGACTGAGAGAGTGGCGCATGACATAGAAAATGATAAACAAAAGTAACACAGAGCATCAGACAGACAGACCGACAGACAGACAGACAGACAGACAGACAGACAGACAGACAGACAGACAGACAGACAGACAGACAGACAGACAGACAGACAGACAGACATAGGCTGACACGAATGAATAAAAAGATAATGGCACAGAGATTAAAGAGAGAGAGAGAGAGAGAGAAAGAGAGAGAGAGAGAGGGAGAGAGGAAGAGAAAAGGAGAGAGAGAGAAAGGTTGAGAAAAGAGAGAGAAAGAGAGAGACAGGGTTGTGCAGAAATAGGCAGAAAGTGGCAAATAAAGAGTTAAACAGACAGACAGATAGACAGACAGACACGAAAAGAACACGAGCATAAGACAAGAAGCAGCCATGAGCCTGTGAGAATGAGCAGATGGGAACTCGTTGTCGCCTGGGCAAACAATTACAGTCATGAAAGGGGAATACAAGCAGGGCATAGGAATATTAGCAGCACCCACACACGATCCAAGGACATAGGAATGAGACGACAGTAAGACATTAGATAGAGGGAGTGAGAGAGAGAGAGAGAGAGAGAGAGAGAGAGAGAGAGAGAGAGAGAGAGAGAGCGATCGTGAGAGAGCGATAGAGGGAGCGCGCGATAGAGAGAGGAGAGGAGAGATAGAGAAAGAAAGAGAGAACAAGATGGGGGGGGGCGGGGGGAGACATACAGAGAAGACGGAAATAGGAATATACACATTCAGGGGATACATTCAAACGTGAATTATACAGAGAGACAAGCAGGCAGGCAGGCAGACGTGAGAGCGGACGGGCATACGGCCAGGCAGGCAGACTGACAAACTGAAAGACAGACATAAATTTATTTATATGCAGACCGACAGACAGGTAAATGGACGAATGGATGGATGGATGGATGGATGGATGGATGGATGGATGAATGGATGGATGGAGGGATGGAGGGAAGGGTGGTCTGGTGAACGGACGGACAAAATGACGGGCAGACATATGGCTGTATGTATTAATGGATGGACATAGAGACGGAAGGAAGGATATTTAAACGTACAGACAGACAACTATATGAGACATACTAAGATTCGCAGCCATGTATAAGAATTTGAAACCTCTAGGCATCTAGCCACTGTCCCAAAGCTTCTACTGATGTAGTATTATATGTGAAATGTTAATGACAATAATGAGCACAAGGACACTTACAGGCAGGGGGCCTCCGTTTGGGTCCAGTCTGAAAGTGCCAACTGGATACATGCCCCACCTATCCCCGTGTATGTGTTTCCGGACTATCACTGAGAAGTTGCCCAGGGCATCGCCGTTCTCGTCAATCTTGCTGAGGTATCCCATGGCACCTAAAGGAATACATCACAAAGTATCATGGTCAATGGTTCATTGTTTTGTTTCAGTTTGCTGGCTTCTTTTACTCAAGCGTGGTCCATACATGCGCTACTACTTTTTGTGGTAATACTGGACTGATGTTAACCTGTGGGTTAGCTTTCCTTATTACAAGTGTTCATCACCAGCAAGCCTACCCGCTTCTACTGCTGAGTCAAGATAAAACGAGAGAGAGAGAGAGAGAGAGAGAGAGAGAGAGCGAGAGAGAGAGAGAGAGAGAGAGAACGAACGAACGAACGAACGAACGAACGAACGAATTGGGCACGCAGGCCCGTCTGACATTCTGCCCTTCTTCTCTATTTCCTCTCATACATTGTTTCATTCAGCATCTCTTATGAAGCAATTCTTTGACAACAAAAGAACAGTAAGCATTCAAACGCATGAAAAATAAGCAATAATACATGACGCGTTGAGGCAATGTTTAACATGGGTATCATGAATACCCAAGGTGGGTGTAACGTGCCATACATATCGGAATAATTTTGTGTGTGGCTAGTTGTCGTATGAGATAATTTACCATTATTATTGTCTTTGTTGCTGTTTTGAGAGAGAGAGAGAGAGAGAGAGAGAGAGAGAGAGAGAGAGAGAGAGAGAGAGAGAGAGAGAAAGAGAGAGAGAGAGGTGAAAGAGAGGGATAGAGAGAGTATGTATGTATGTATGTATGGGTGAGTAAACTTTTGTTAATGAGTTACTTGTCAGTAAGTGTCATTGTGAGTGAGTATATGCAAGGGAGCATGTATTTGTGAGTTATTCAGTGGGTGCAAAACAGTGAATATTTGTGAAAATTGTAACAGCTATTTGACAGCAGAACGCCTTGCGTTGGTTTCGACGGTATGAGAGTCGGCATTCAGAAAGCAATGGTAAACAATTTTGAACATACACTCACAAAAACCACTAATAAATTCTAGAAATTGATTGCTACGCTCTATAAAAGGACATGCAACTAACGACGGGGCTACATAATAAGAGGTAATCATCTGAAGAAATGATGTAAATGAAACATTTGGAAAGGTAAACACATTCACACGTAAGATGAACAGAAGACAGACAAAGAGGGGAAGAACGACTGCTTTTGAAAGAATCAATATAAGATTGAGGGATGTGGGGGAGGGGGAGGGGGGTACAATGATAAAATTAATCAGGAAGCCACCAACACCTGCTCATGACGATTACCACCTTATGGACAGACCAGAGAACATCGTTATTCTGCGCCTCAGAACAGGACACAATGGATTACGCAACCACATGTATACAAAATGCAAGATTGGCGAATCAGCCATGTGCACATGTGGATTGCGCCGCAGACTGCAGATCACATACTCCAGGACTACCCAACTACCTCATATCTAGGCAAACTTTCTGGCCGAGAGAAATAACAGTAGAAGATAAACTCTATGGCCACTGAGTGAACTAACAAAGAAGGTGACATTCGTACAAGAGACAACATTGCAGTTACAGACAAATGTCAAATGAATGGAAGAAAAAGATGAAGACGAAAGAGAATAGAACTGAGTAAGGTTATTATAAAAACAAATACACCTTGGTTATAGGAAGTATAAATAGACAACGTGTTTGGATTGTCCTTGTGAGGACTCTGTCTGTCTGTCTGTCTGTCTGTCTGTCTGTCTGTCTGTGTTTTCTGTCTGTGTTGTCTGTCTGTCTGCCTGTCTGTCTGTCTGTCTGTCTGTCTGTCTGTCTGTCTGTCTGTCTGTCTGTCTATGCTGTCTGTCTGTCTATGCTGTCTGTCTGTCTATCTGTGTTGTCTGTCAGTCTGTCTGTGTTGTCTGTCTGTCTGTCTGTGTTGTCTGTCTGTCTGTCTGTCTATGCTGTCTGTCTGTCTATGCTGTCTGTCTGTCTGTCTGTCTGTCTGTCTGTGTTCTCTGTCTGTCTGTCTGTCTGTGTTGTCTGTATGCCTGCCTGCGTGTCTGTCTGTCTGTCTATGCTATCTGTCTGTCTGTGTTGTCTGTCTGTCTGTATGTATGTCTGTCTGTCTGTCTGTCTGTGTTGTCTGTCTGCCTGCCTGCCTGCGTATCTGTCTGTCTGTCTGTCTGTCTGTCTTCTCTTCTCTTCTGCTACCTCTAACTAGTCTTCAACATACACTCTTCCTCCGTCAAAGGCGCTAAAGCTGGAAGTGAAGACATCTTGATGAACCGGTCAAGAACACGTGACACTCAATTAGCTACCCTTTCTTCATTCTGATCTGATGTGTGAAGGTTAGCGCCTTCAGGGGAACACAAGAACCACGTAATAAATAAAACACTCACAGAACTAGCAGCCCTGTTTTGTCACTCATCGTTGGCTACCGGAAGGCTTAGTATAGATTCGTTGCAGATCATGAATAATCAGAGAGTTCAACTGTCCTGGCGTTAAAGATTACGGAATGCCAAGAAGTAGGTTGTTGATAAACTGGACAGTTAATAAATCAGATTAATCGTTTCACCAGGGAATAAATATAATCCAATTACTGCCAGAAAATGCCAAGACAATGTGTAATTGTGAGCGGATCAGAGTTGTCATAAAGTGTGAAATCATACACTTATTAGGTAGCAATGTAGACATCAATGAAGCAACACACACACACACACACACACACACACACACACACGCACACACACACATGTATATGTTGCATATCCCTTGCAGGACGTTGCAGACAACACCATCATTTTTCATCTGCTGTTGATGTACTAGGCTAATTTTACGTTCAGAAGTTTGCCATTTGTGGGGCCATTTGTGGAGCCAGTTGCTCCGTGGCTAAAGGCTTGCGAATGCGGTTCGTGAGCCGGGTACCAGGCGTTCGAAACTCAGCTGCGACCGATTTGTGCAGCGGACCGTGTCGCGTTGTGTTATAACGTGCTGGTATGGGAGCCGGTCGTTCAGAAAGCAATGGCAAACTACTGAACGTAACATTTGCCTAGTACATCAACGGCAGCTGAAAAATTCTGGCTTTGACTGCAACGTCCCGTAAGGGATACGCAACAAAACAAAAATTTGCCATTGCTTTCTGAACGGCCGGCTCCCATACCAACACGTTATAACACAACGCGACACGGTCTGCTGCACAAATCGGTCGTGGCTGAGTTTCGAACGCCTGGTAAGCGGCTCACGAACAGCGTTCGCAAGCCTTTGGCCACTGAGACGGCTATATATATATATATATATATATATATATATATATATATATATATATATATATATATATATATATATATATATATATAAGAATACAAAAGGCAAGAGGGGTTTTTATAGCACTAATAATTGTGTGGTAGTAAAAATAAATCATAGTTATAGATTCAATCTTTGAATTGTTAACTCTAACGTGCAGTTAGTATTTCTGCATGGACTATCTGATTCAGCGCCAAACAAAATGTAGGTTTGAACAAAACTTGGTACACAATCAAATGAACAAGTATTATAATATAAATTTCTGTTCACTGAACACTGAAACTGTGGAAGATAAACGAAACAAAATAAATATCACGATGACCTTAATATGGCGATATATCGTCCTTTTACAGAAATGGGAGTTCGATGTATTATCATTTGGCACTAAATCAATTAAAAACATTGAAAACTACTAGAAATATAAATATTACTAATAATATATAAGCAGTAATCTTGCCAAGAAATCAACATACAGCTGAAATATGCTGGTGTTGACAGCGATGTCCTGTAAAGGATATGAAAAAAAAATAATCCATTATCTGATGGCTGCGTAGAACTAACGAACCTGAAATTATGTGACTGAAGTCTAGTAGGAGTTTAAGAAGAAACTAAACGGATTTCAGAGAATAAAGCGATGTAGTCTAATGCAGAGTGTAAGGAGAAACTAGACAGATTTCAGCGACTAAAGAGGTGAAGGAAAAAATCGCTGTCGTTGGATAGGGCACACATTTAGAAGGGAGTTTCCGCGGCGAAGTGGTTACACCGCTCCGAAGGTCGTGGGTTCGATTCCTCATTACCCCATTCGGTTTATGACTTTAATTTTCCCGGAGTCCCCGGGCGTCGTTGCTTGAGCTACGGATTTCATGCTTTGTATGACGCTTTCCTGCTGAAAGAGACAAGAGTCATAAATGAAGCCGATACATTTGCCTTTTAAACTCTTTAGAAGGAGTCAGAAAAAACAAGAGCAGAGTAAAATTAGATACTTGAATGAATAATATGGAAAGGAAAATGAGTGACTTGCAGCATATAGCTAAATAAAGGATCACTTAGTATACAGGTTAAGGGTTTCTATTCTAATGGGAGTTAAAGGGTAGAAAAAGAATGTTTTGGTGAGGTACATTTCAACCATATTGCCTATGATCATGTAGTGTTTGTTCACGTACTTTCTTATCATCTAGTTTTGTTTTTATTAGGCAGATTTTGATGATGCAGCTTTTGATCATATTGCTTTTTAATCATGCAGTATTCATTTATACAGGTGTTAATCATTAAATATTTCTAAAAAATATTGTTTTGCATATTTGTAGGTGTTCATTCCTATCAGTTGTAAACATCAACACACCAACATTTTTTCCCAACACCCATTATTAAAAACAGAAGAAACCATTACTGCAAGTATTCCTACAACATAACCGTGTACCTAAATATCTTCATACAATTTTTGCGCAGTCAGTACAAAACAAGGAGAGATTAATTTTCAGGGGTAGTAATTATGAAACGTACTTTTGTATGATCTCCCTTGTATCCGCCCAATTAGCTCTCTGCCGTCCCTGGAATCTTTGCCCTCTTGTATGATCTCGTGAACCGTCTGTGCATAGAGCATCAAGGCGTCGTAAAGATAAGCAGCTTCCGGCCAGATCTGAAACCATGACATCGGGGAAATTAACATTACACGGGAAAATGGAAAATTCTGTAGAAGCATTAAGGTCAAATAGAATAACAGCAGTGATTTATGTACAGATACTATTTGGATTGCAAACATGAAGAACAACGAACACGATTACAAATAAACTACATACATTCACTTTGTGGTTAAGTAAGGTTAGTTGCTTATCCTTTACAGGAAGTCGCAGTCAGCCACAGCATTTTTTGGCTTTTTGGTATCTCTTTGTAAGTTTACGTTCAGTAGTTTACCATTGCTTTCTAACCGACCGGCACCCATACCATGTTATAAAAACCCAACGAAAGGCGATCTGCTGCCAAATCGTCCACAGCTGTGTTTCGAACACGGTATGCGCGTTACGAACTGCGTCGTACCTCTTCGCCACGGAGCAGGGTCACGTTTTGGTGCCTGAGCAAAATAGAAGTCACAAATGGTATGACAAAATAGTAAATGTGGACCTCAATTAGAGAACTAGACAACTACCACGGTGAAGAAAAAACGCGGGCACTGGATAGGCTATACAATTAGAAAACTCGAGAATAGTATAACTAGCAGAAGAATTAGTCTGGAACCTATAAGGTAAAAGAAATAGAGGAAGACATTAACAGCAGAAGAAAAGTTGAAACAGAAATGCACAATATGGCAAGAACACGGACAGAGCTGCACTGAATAGCTAATGATAAGAGGGTTTGCGGTGACTAGATTGAGGGCTAAAGAAGCAGAAGAAGACAGATTTAAATTCAGAATGTGAAAATATAAGCAAAATAGTATTGTGATTGTAGAAAGAAGAGGGCCAGGAGAGTGTTTTAATAAGGAACAAGGAAGACTTGCGCTATTAGAGATATAGGTCAACAGATGGAGACACTACTTGATGGATTACCTGAGACAATACTCGATTGATTGGCTGAGACAATACTTGATGGAGTGGCTGAGACAGTACTGGATGGATTGGCTGAGACAATACTTGATGGATTGGCTGAGACAATACGTGATGCATTGGCTGAGATAGTACTGGGTGGATTGGCGAGACAGTACTGGGTGGATTGGCTGAGACAATGCTTGATGGATTGGCTGAGACAGTACTTGGTGGATTGGCTGAGACAGTACTGGGTGGATTAGCTGAGAGAATCCTTGATGGATTGGCTGAGACAATACTTGATGGGTTATCTGAGACAATACTTGATGGATTGGTTGAGACAGTACTTGATGGACTGGCTGAGACGATATTTGATGGATAGGCTGAGACAATACTTGATGGATTGCCTGAGACAATACTTGATGGATGGCTGAGACAATAGTTGATGGATTGGTTGAGACAATACTTGATGGCTTGACTGATACAATACATGATGGATTGGCTGAGACAATACTTGATGGACTGGCTGAGACAATACTTGATGGATTAGCTGAGACAATACATGATGGATTGGCTGAGACAATACTTGATGGATTGGCTGCGACAATACTTGATAGATTGACTGAGACAATATGTGATGAAATGGCTGTGACAACACTTGATGAAGTGGCTGAGACAAACTTGATGTATTGGCTGAGACAATATGTGAAGGATTGGCTGAGATAATACTTGATGGATTGCCAGAGCTGCACGGGAGACGATCAGTTTTCGACCTTATCAAAAAGACAGATCACGGATGTGTGGTGTGGGGCAAAATGATTTCTTGCGCCGTCAGGCTCTGCTAATGATAACTATAAAGACCCATAAATGAATGTTAACAGTATAAAAGAAGCAGCTGACAAATGGTTAAATTATGGCGGAAGACTGCCTCAGTCTCGTATAGACATAATTTATGATGAGGCCAACAGGTTTATAGGAAACCCTTATATGACCAAGAGGAGACCAGAGCTTCCACGTCACCGGAAAGATTATGAATATGACCATCTCCACCGAAGTGAACAAGTACCAGGCTTCAGATTAGTCACAGCAACAGCAATCTGTGATGCCACTCGTTTAATAAGCTAAAGATATGAGATGGCATTACTGGCACCTTACCGTCTTGACGGTAATGACCAAGAGGAGACCAGAGCTTCCACGTCACCGGAAAGATTATGAATATGACCATCTCCACCGAAGTGAACAAGTACCAGGCTTCAGATTAGTCACAGCAACAGCAATCTGTGATGCCACTCGTTTAATAAGCTAAAGATATGAGATGGCATTACTGGCACCTTACCGTCTTGACAGACAATAGTTTTACACTTTGCTTCAAAACACGCATAATAATTACAACCCATGGCGGTAGCGAATGTGACTGATCAGACCAATTCTAGCCTGAAATGTTCATTGGATGCACATGGTCATTTCCACCACACTCACCATATGACATTTCACATGCTCAGTTTGAGATCTATCTGAAATTATTTTCTTCTTTCTCTTTATTCCATTTATGATCTTCTATTTCAATGCAACGCAATCAACGGCATATTGCCCCAATGGTGCAATATGAATGCCCGTATCAATCATGTCCCGCGTACACATATCGTTGTACCGCAGTAGAGGCCGACCCCGAGATCGTTTCCCATCTGGATGAGATATTAAAAGAAATTAAGTTGCAAGTCCTTCACAGGACGTAGTTGTCAATCCCAGCATTTTGGCTGTTCGTGATTCCTGGGCACGTTTTACGTTCAGTAGTTTGCCATTGTTTTCTGAACGACCAACACCTATACATTTTTCGAAAAAAAAAACCCAGCACCACTGTGTTTCAAACCCGGGTATACGGGATTACGAATCGCGTCCGTTACACCTTCGTCATGGAGTCGAAGATGAGTTACTAAGAATTGGTAAAATGACGGCTAAAATGTTCCGTAAAAGGGTCGAACATGCAGACCACATACAAGTGTTTCGGCCTACACCAGTTTCATTTAAAAACAATACAATTGAGATGCCAGCAATATCATGTTGCCTGCTACTTTCTGTAAATATATTCAAATTGACGTCTGAAGGCGTACAAATAAGTATGTAGGCTGCAGAGGACAGAGATCTTTGATCCAAGATTTGATGTGTTGAGGGAGGCCATATTAGCCGAAATACGCAGCTTACCCGCAAATAGACAACAAAAGAAGCGTTTTTCTTAGCACGAAAGAAGAAGGTATATAAAGGATCAGTTTACACGCCTTCAGGCGCAGTGGGCATATAGTGTTAAACCCATGTTTGTATAGACCAATCGGCAATCAGTGGGTCATGTGGTCACTATCACGCCTTTACTTCCCAAGTTATTACTTGGTTCCCATTATAGGCTGAGGCGACCTGGAAGCCCACGAGTCAGCCCAATATGTTCATGAAATAAATCCAGTGGGACATAAAGTAGATAACTGAGAAAAGACAGCTGACAATTTGAAACACAAAATACTTCTCATTCTTTCTTGCTCCTCTTTAATATAAGCTTCAGTGCACATCGTCGGTTAGGAGCGAAACTGAGATATTTGCGCGCTTCGATCACACATCTAACTTTAGGATGGCATGGATTTGTGACCAAATTCGTCAGTCCGAAACATCACCTCCATTGTCTTACTACAGTGATGCACCCTATTTAAGTACTGCAACCACGCGATAGTATAGAGCAACTCGTCTTCACTGTCTTAAAATGTCTTAAAAGTCGAGAGGATCGACTTCATTGCACCGGGTTTTATCCTATATGGCTAGGCCTCTTTCCGCAGGGCACCCTGCCGATAGCGTCGCACAAAGCACCTTCGGAGCGCGAGGCAGACAGCTAGACCACTTCGCCTCGGAGAGTTCGGCTTAACTTATTCTGACACAGTCAATCAAGTACGCAATTGATCTCTTTTTGCCTGGTCTGTTCTACATTCCTACTCACACGTTTAGATCCCTTCGTTTCCGCATGACTCGGTTTCTTTGAGTTGGGAACAAATTTACTTTGACGCTTGGACGCCTAGAATAAGAAGTAAATGGTAACCATTCGTTGTTACTGTGAAATACTGACTTCACAAAGTTATACATTTCGTGTCATCGCGACATATTAGGTTTAATCAAATGTTCAGTTCGATGTCATCTCGGCATATTAGGCTTTATCACATGTCCTGTACGATGTCATCTCGGCATATTAGGCTTTATCACATGTCGAGTTCGATGTCATCGCGGTATATTAGGCTTTATCACATGTTCAGTTTGATGTCATCACGGCATATTAGGCTTAATAATTTGTTCAGTTTGATGTCATCGCGGCATATTAGACTTTATTAATTGTTCAGTTAGATGTCATCGCGGCACATAGTGCTCTAACTAAACTTATTTTCAAAACAATGTTTTCCCGTGATGAATTTGAATAACGAAGACACAAACAATAGATTGCACGATTTATTGCCTGGCATATTTCGCTGCATCTCGTCAGGTACATACTGCAGAAATCACACAACTTACGTGAATTAACTAGACAAATCTTTCAAACTGAAATATACACATGTTCGTACAGTAATGTCGATTGTCTACCACGGTAATTTTAAACTGTATTTTTAAACCGTGGTAGACAATCGACATTACTGTGCGAACATGTGTATATTTCAGTTTGAAGGATTTGTCTAGTTAATTCACGTAAATTGTGTGATTTCTGCAGTATGTACCTGACGAGATGCAGCGAAATATGCCAGGCAATAAATCGTGCAATCTATTGTTTGTGTCTTCGTTATTTAAACTTATTTTATCAGGCTACATTCTATAAACCATCAGTTCAGTATCACTGCATCAGTATTTTCCCAAATTAAATTTGCTTATGTCGATATATTGTTTTTATATTTATAGTATGGGATATATATCTAGAAAAATAGGAAAAATATCTGATGGCTACAGAAATGTGGTTTCTGAGGAGAATGCAAAGAATACCATGGACAGATAGAAAAACAAACGACCTAGTACTACAGGAGACAAATGAAAATCGTAAATTGATTAGAGAAATTAGACGTAGACAGTCAAATTTGTTGAGAAGAAATAAATTGGAGAACTTTGTGACAACTGGCAATATCGAAGGGAACAGACCAAGGGGAAGACCGAAAAGTAAATGCCTTGATGGCTTGGCCACATGGCATGGTCGAGACAGGAGCACGGAGCTGATCCACGACTCTGGTGATCGAGCGAAATGGCAAGTAATGAGCGCATATGCTTTCTGGCTTGGCACATGATTGATTTATAGGATACATACAAATCTTGGTGACAATCATATAAAACCATATACCACGTATATTACTAATGTAAGTCAGACAGATATTCCGACAGTAAGTGTTTAGCGCCATGCATCGTTGTCATTCATAGACAGGTTAGAGCAGTGTTTCCCAACGTGGAACCCACGCCCCACAGGGGGGCAATTCGATTGTTAAGGGGGGCAATTCGAAAATGGAAGAAATCGGCTTGTTATAACAAAATGGGGAGACTTGAGACTGAAGTTAACTAAATTGGAACCTGACATAAAATCTCTTTGCAGCAAGCATCAAGCGCAAGGATCTCACTAAATTTAAATAATTACTAATAATTAAAATAATACAGAAAAATCTGTCATTAAAATTATTTTGTACTTGAATTTCAGTTCTCCGTTATTTGTTTTGAAAATTTACTTACTGTTTCTGCTCAATAATTTCCTAGTGATTTCTTCCTGAAACCTATAGGTCCTTTGGCTAGGATCGGGTGCATTTGCTGCTCTCCCCCCAGTAGTGCGCCTGGTCTGGTCGGGGGCCGGGATGATCATATAAAAACCCATCACATATCTTCACCTTAGATGTGGGCCTGGTGGACCACTGTAGGCAATAGCTCACAGTGAGACTAAGGGTCCACACACAAAAAGTGGGAGGCGGGGGAACCAGCTTGTCTGGGGTAACCGCCAAACCAAAAAAAATAAAAAAAATTCACCCAACACAACCGACACACAGGGACGCGGGACCTGGGGGGAGGGGGGCGGCTCTGGCCCCTCTGGGAACCGTGAGCCCTTCTAAAAAAAAATTCAAGTTTCTTTAGTGAACATTTCAATTTTTGAATATTAAAAATGATGCATATGTTGGGTGGGTGGGGGGGGGGAGGCGGGGGCATAAGACTTTTAGAAAGGTTTAGGTGGGGCATAGCACAAAAAAGGTTGGAAAACATTGGGTTAGAGCGTCATATATCGTAGATATGAAGGAAACATAGCGCCATACATCCTATATATTCATAGGTAGTTATTGAACGCCAAGCATCGGGGATATTTATAATTAGGTACATTGTGCCATGCATCGTAGATATTTATAGGTAGGTATATAGTGCCATACGCAGTAGAATATACTCGTAGATCATAAGGCTTCTGCACTGCAATTATAACGCTTCATACAGAACATATGCTCCTACCATAGATGCAGCACTAGTACTGAGGAAAATGCAAAGAATACCATGGACAGACAGAAAAACCAATGATCAAGTACTACAGGAGACAAATGAACATCGTAAATTGATTAGAGAAATTAGACGTAGACAGTCAAAATTTTTTGGACATGTTATGAGAAGAAATGGATTGGAGAACTTGGTGACAACTGGCAAGATCGAGGGGAACAGACCAAGAGGAAGACCGAGAGAAAAATACCTGGATGGCTTGGCCACATGGCATGGACGAGACAGGAACACTGAGCTGATCCACGACATTGGTGATCGAGTGAAATGGCGAGTCATGACCGCCCACGCTTTCCGGCATGGCACATGATTGATTGATAGATGCAGCAGATATTTCGACTACAGGTATGTGGCGTCATGCATCGAAGATATTCCGAATGTAGATGAAATAGGCATCAATACTGCAAGTATATATCGTCATACACCGGGGATACTCCTAATTTAGATCAAATAAGCATCTATACTGCAGGTATATATCGTCATAAATCGGGAATACTCCTAATTTAGATCAAATAGGCATCTATACTGCAGGTATATATCGGGGAATACTCCTAATTTAGATCAAATAGGCATCTATACGCCGGTCTCTCTGTCGAAGGGTTAAGGACGTTGTTCGTAATCCCGTATACCCACGCATGGAACACAGCTGCCCGACATTCGGCAGCGGATAGCGTCGTGCTGATTACTTACAGAGATATGTGAGCCGGTCGTTCATAAAGCAATGGCAAACTACTGAACGTAAAAACTTGCTAAAACAACAACAGCAGCTGAAAAATGCTGGTGTTTACTGCAATGTCCTGTAAAGGACATGCGAAAAAAGGGCATCTATACTGCAGGTATATATCGTCATACATCAGGGATACTCCTAATTTAGATCAAATTGGCATCTATACTGAAGGTATATATCGTCATACATCGGGAGTACTCCTAATTTAGATCAAATAGGCATCTATACTGCAGGTATATATAATCAAGCATCGGGAATACTCCCAGTAACATCAATATCATCATCATCACGTGCCATGGCGATAAGCGTCGGTTCAGGTCGCAGCACTAGTAACGCACGCATTTGAGGTTGTGAGTACAAGAAGTCACACTGTATACTACGCCTTACCAGTAGCAATAAATAAATTAGTCTGTGGGAAACGCAGCGGTACGTAAGTCCCAAACATCTGCCTGTCAATCTTGTCATAAAAATGATAGGTTCTAGAAGAGCTTTTTGAGTCTAAACCATAATAGAAGAATCGAGCTGCATAAACCACATTCCATCTCAAGGGTATTTAAGACACAAGGGGGTTGAAGACACAATGTTTAAGAGCAGAGACAAGTTTAATAGATGTAGGTAAACGTAGGAACGAAGATTGAGCCGTGGAGGGAGGAAGTCTTATTTAGCTGGAGCTCTAACTGCAAGGATTGGCGCCAAAATCAGCTGTAGAACGTACCCAGCCAATACTATATTTACAATCACAGATCTGTCGCTAGTAGATGGATAAGGCACTGAGGTTATGATGTATGCAATCATTGTGATAAACCAAGAAAGTCAAACTGAAAGTTATATTATTACAATAAACGTCGAAACAACACTAACTGTGGTATTTTATTTGTAATTGGTAACAGTGGCCAAAGACTAAACAAATAAATAAATAAATATATAAAAAAATAAATAAAAAAAATAAATAATTCATAGATGTTGATTTAATGTGTGCCCAGATATTGTGGAAGACTTTGTACCGTGACATAGTGTGTACTATCTCATAAACCGTGCAACAAAATCTCTATTTATTCAGTTAGTGTAGTGAGTGTTGAAGGGGTGATGGCATGCGAGAATTTACATGTGACCAAAGTGATCAGCTTGGATAGATCTGAAACAGAATATACTGTGGCACTGACTATGATCAATAATGGACGTTGTATTCTTGAATGGAATGGGTAAAACACTAATTAGATGGTTGTTAAATGAGGTTTATTGTAAATACGTTCGTGGGAAGATGAGGATGAGGAGCACTAACTACAACCAGGAGGTGGAGGAGGGGAGAGAAGATGATGAAGAAGAGAAACAAAAAGAAGAAAACTAGTAGGAGTAGGAGGAGGAGGAAGAGGAAGAAGAAGAAGAAGAAGAAGAAGAAGAAGAAGAAGAAGAAGAAGAAGAAGAAGAAGAAGAAGAAGAAGAAGAAGAAGAAGTGGAAGAAGTGGAAGAAGTGGAAGAAGTGGAAAAGGAATAATACAGAAAGAAAGAATGAAAGAAAGAAAGAAAGAAAGAAAGAAAGAAAGAAAGAAAGAAAGAAAGAAAGAAAGGAGAAGTAGATGCTATTGATGAACATTATGAGTTGCTGGCAATGACAATGAATGGTACATTACATTATAGGCAAAATATACAACAGAACAAATAAACATCGAAGTTTGTCACAATATACAACATAACAAATGAACGTATATGAGGGTCAGAATATTCAGCAATACAAATGAGCCAAGAAGTGGATCACAATAAATAATATAACAAAAGAACCAAGAAGTGGGACACAATACACAACATATTAAATGAACCAAGAAGTATACAACATGTCTTCCACTTACGTCACGCGATGACATCTCCTCCCGGAAGACGTTGGTCAGGTTGAAGGGCGGCAACTCCAGATACTCGTCGACAATGTCCGTGAAGTTCTTGTACTTGGGGTCCAATGGTGGAGTGTGGATGATGCTCAGAAAATGGCGATAGGCTAACACTGTGTTCGAGGTTACGTTGATATCAAAGATACCTAGAGAAGATGGGAGTTCTTGATTTATTATAATACTTATATTTCTATACTGAAGATTGTTTTATAATCAGTTTAACCCTAGTTTAATCAGTGTAACCAAGTCTAACATTCTTATAACCAATTTATACGACTGCCAATCCTGGACAATTGGTAAACAGGCCGAAAAATAACCTGAAGCTGTGGAGATGTTGTTTTAAGAAGAATGCTGAACATTCATTGATAGCCAAAATGAGCAATCTGGACATTTTGATGGAGGATAATTCGCAAAGACATCTTATCACAAACATCAGAAAGAAGCAGTCATCATATTCAGGCCACGATACGAAATGGAACAACCAGGAATATTTGTAGAAAGAGAGACATGTGAATTCAGCCAGAGAAAGTTCATAACAACATCGCACAAACCACCCGAAAAGGCACTTGATGATGATGATTATATAAATTTACGGAAATTCAAGATAAGCAATAATATAATAAATATAAAAATCCGCTTTCCGAAAAGTTGTGTATAACCTTGTCATGTGTATTTATCGGGTGCGTTGGTGTAACGGTTAGAATGTTAACCTGACAGTGCCATGATCGCGGTCGGCAAGGTTTCAGTACCAGATTTTGTCGCTCGCTACGTGAGGGAAAAGCTGACCACATATTCCTTCTTGCACTCAAATGTGATTGTCCTATCGCTCCCGAAACCCACAGGTACCCACAGCGGGGCTTACTGTTTGTGGTAGCCTAGTCTATCAACAAATACGCACTTACATTTAGCACCACAAATATACACAATACAAACAATGACTGCTACTCAAATATGTCTACGTTTATTGACAACAAACCGCAATGTGAACTGACAAATCACAACGTGACTCTAACCGTTAGATTACATTTATCTGACAACATACTCTCTAGAAAATTAAAACGATAAGGCTGCATATTGGAACTGAACTAAAACAAAAAAAAAAGAACAAAGCTTAATTATCCAGTTTTCTTTTATATATATATATATATATATATATATATATATATATATATATATATATATATATATATATATATAAATGAATTGAAAAATTGGGTGAGGGATATATACTATTAATATAATAGCCGACTTTGCAAAATGATCACCTGTTATGTTAATGCTATATATACCACGCCCAATATTTTAACTTATTTACCTTCCTTATACTCCCCGAGTGCGGGTCCGTCCGGGTTTCGACTCACAAGCGTCTCTCTCCTGTCGTTGGTATCCATCTTTGAGACTTTCGTTTATCGTACTTATCCCAAGTGGACATGGCTAAATGTGTCTACCCTGAAGCCATGCCAACTTCGGAGTTCGAACCTTAGGCACCCGGTGCTTCTACCAGATGGTTGAGGGAAATACGTATTGTATCCTTTATTCATAATTTATTTTATGATTTAGTTATCCTTTATTGCATTTTTATTTAAAATATATGTTTTACCCATTAGAACACTTTGATCGTTTTATTAACGGGTGTTAATACAGTCAAACTCGGACATTATCCAAATCACACTTACGCAAAATCATCACCTGCGACATGAAATGCTGTAGGAGAGATGCCACCTGAACCCTTCAAGCCCGAGGAAAATGTGATGTTATCAAACAGACAGCGGATCAACACCTAGTGCCACATATATCGAAAGACAGAAGATCAAATGGTTTGGCCATCTGGTTATAATGTAACACAATTAACTACCAGCACTGGCCCTGCATCAAAGAAAAACTGCAACGAAAGCAAGAGGATGCCAGAGAAATAAATCTGTCGACGACATCAAAGACATAGTACACTCACAGGGAATGACACTATTCAGTGTCACGCTTCGGGCCCTGGATAGTCAACTATTCCTCCCTATGATGCTTGAGGCGAAAATGGAAGACGACTTTGATGATGTTGATTAAACAATTATCAACATACCTAAAAACAACACAACAGAATGGACGCGAAAGTTGGTGATATCGGAATTATATCCGCTAGATGCTTAACGTGTCATCCTTTGGTTTGCTTTATTAACAGGGGGAAAACAAAACAATATGTACAACAACGATTAATAAACTAAACAATAGCAAGTTATGGTCTCTGAAACTTAAATAGAAGAGTGAAAACATGAAAGGAGCCAAAAGGCACGTCTCAACTCTTAAAGTATATGCTGGCAGTAGTTAGATCTTCAATTTTTCCAGCCTTCTTTTCACTGTTGCCTTGTTTAAATCGTTGCATTGTCCATATATTCACGCGGATATCATTGACATCGTCTTCAGAAAACTTAACAAGTCGCCTAAAGTCGCTTAAAAGTCGACAGGGTCGACTTCATTGCACCAGGCTTTAATCCCATATGGCTCAGTCTCTTTCCGCAGCGGGGAAAGCGTCTCACAAAGTACGAACTCTGTAGCTCCAGCGATGACCCTCCACGATCCTCCGAAAAACTTCACTCGTGAACCGAAGGATGCGGCCCGGAATAGAACCCACAACTTTCGGAGCCCAAGTCACTACTTATATAAATAAATGCAAGATATCACAATCCACCCCAGCATTTATTTACTGTTTGTGGTTGTACTGATGTTACGCTCAGTAGTTTTACCCGTTAGAAAATTATTTATTAGACTTAAACGTAGACGAGGTCAAGAGGATATGAGCGCTCCATCTCAAACTACCGGTACACTAATGGCGATGTAGTTGGTTAAACCCCTACACAGGCATTAAGTTGGACTTGAACGTTGACTTTTAGTTCAGAAACCAGTGGCAAGCTACTTAACATTAACTTGGCTAAAATAGTCAAACTAGGGCTGGTCGCAACAAACTGCAAATAACGTGAACCATATTTTTTTAGTTTATCATTGCTTTCTGAAAGGCTGACGTTCATACTTTTGTGAAAGTCAACGCAAAGAGATGTATCCAAATCGCATGCGGCTGACTTCGGGCCTGTATGTCAAGAATGGGAAACTATGTTCGCTACAAAGTTTGTAAACAATCAAAGAGGCAGGGACGAGAGAGAGAGGAGGACCTATGGGAGAGACATAGAGGACCTATGAAAGAGGATGAGAGAAAGTGAGAAAAAGAGATGAGAGAGAGTGAGAGAGAGAGAGCGAGGGAGAGAGAGAGAGAGAGAGCGAGAGAGAGAGAGAGAGAGAGAGGTTGATTACAAGCTAAGAGATTAAAATACGAGACTTTCATTGCACCGAATGTAACCCCATCTAACTCTCTCTCTCTCTCTCTCTCTCTCTCTCTCTCTCTCTCTCTCTCTCTCTCTCTCTTCTCTACGGATCTGCACATCGCCTGCCACGAAGCATGAACTCCATTGGTACGGCGACGGCACTTCAAGGTCTCCGAAATATTGCACTCGCGAACAGAACGGCAGAGTCGGAGCACGAATCCACAACCGTATTTACACCCAGCGTCAACTCCTCACCATTTGATTCCCTAGGATCTATTTAATTCTTGCCATGCCAATTGTTAAAACATCCGCACAAATAGGAAAGGGTGAGGCTCGATATTGGAAGGAGCATTAGACAGCATTGACAAGAGTCGAACCATTCAAACCGTTCAGTATGGCTTGAATGGATAAAAGCTCACGCTTTTACACCTCCGGTGTGCTGATGCGGAGGCAACTGGTTCAACCATTACAACGGTCAGTTGGACTAGAATATTGAATTCTTATCCTTGACTTGGGGATCTAAATTATAAGTACCTCAGAAGACGCAATTGGTTCGCCTGATGGCGAAGGACATTAGTAAAAGGGACAGCTAAACAACACTCAACAATCAGCGAGCTCCGCTGAAAACACAAGAACACCTAGATCAGCTAAACACTCCAAATGTACTGTTAAGACAGTCCTGTCTAACTACTGTACTGCCTTGAACGAATCTCAACAAAATATCCCACTGTGATAGTTCCGGTTTATCCTAGTTGTAAAAGCAGGCTGGCATTCGTCGAGAGCCCAAAGCAATTAAGAGCTGTCAGGTGTCAAATTGGGGAAACGTGTTCCACGATTTGAGAGATTGCAGAGCTATTGATTTGATATAATCAGCTGGGTCTCTATTGAGAAAAACATCAAGAACATTATCACAAATTTTCTTTTTAATTTTAAAATAAAATTGATTTTAGTTAGTAGAACAGGAAGAATGTGATAATTGTGTGGAGACAATTTTCTTGATATCGATGTTTTGTGACACGATCAGTTTTATCAAGAAAGTTGCGGTTCTGGTGTACTGGGAAGAAATGTGATTAGAAATGGGATCAACTGAAGAATACATGAGTGCTGAAGGTGTTCAAATGTCACATATTGCCGAAGAGGCGTGAAGCGTCCATCATCATCTAGGGCCAAGTACTCAGTGAAGGTTGAGGAAATAGATTTCTAAGTTTCTTTCATGAATCTTCTTTGTATATTCTGCTAAATTGTATTCTGACCAAATAGTGATGTTGTCTGTCATTTTATATATGTCGTTTTAAAAAAAAAAAGCGACATATATAAAATGACAGACAACATCACTTCACACATTGGCACCTTGCCGTCTTGACAGACGATAGGTTGTGCTTTAAAAAGGCATAATAACTTTTAACTATGGCGGTAGCGAGTGTGACTGATAAGGCCAATTTGCGCTGTAAATGTCCGTTCACAGTGGGTGCATGTGAACACGTGGTCATTTCCACCATCATGCACCATCTTACGTCTCAAACGCTTGGTGTGTGACTTTTCTGCAATAATTTTCTCCTTTGACTTTATTCCATTTCTGATATTTGCCCTCCATGCAACACGTTCAGCGGCGACTTGCTCCCAATGTGCATTATCAATGCCTGTATCAATCATGTCCCGCTTACACACATCTTTGTCTCGTAGTAGAGGCCGACCCTGAGATCTCTTACCCATCTGTAATTCACCAAAAAAGATATCCTTTGGTATTCTACCATCATCCATCCGCCTAAGATGTCCTATCCATCTAAGTCTACGAAGACTGAGCATGGAATAAACTGTCACACAACCTGATCTTTCCAATACTTCAGTATTTGTGATTTTGTCTTGCCACTTAATACCAAGAATTCTTCGCAGACACCGCATATGAAAGCTGTTTAAATTGTTCTCTTGGTGTGAGTAAGTTGTCCAGGTTTCACTGCCATAGAGAAGAGTACTAAGGACACAGGCTTGATAGACAAGGACTTTTGTTTTGGCAGTAAGCTTCCTGTTCTCCCAGACTCTTTTTCTTAACCTGTTCATTGTTGTTGCTGCCTTACCAATCCGGATGTTGATTTCCTGATCTAGGGATACTTTGCTATTTACCACCGATCCTAGATATGTAAAATGGTCTACTATCTCTAGTTCGGCGTCGTCAATAAAGATTGATGGTACCCCATGTGCACCTTGTGACATAATCTGTGTCTTCTTTTTGCTAATTGTTAAACCAAATTCAGAACAAGCATTGGAGAATGCAGATAGTAGACATTGCAATTCTTCCTCAGAGTGGGTCGTAACTGCAGCATCATCTGCAAAAAGCAACTCTCTGATCAGTACCCTCCTAATTTTGGTCTTAGCCTTCAATCTCTGAGCATTGTAGAGGCCGCCATCTGAGCGTGAGTGAATGTATATACCACCATCCTTATCACGAAATGCATATTTCAGTAGAAGTGAAAAGTATATTCCAAAGAGGGTGGGAGCTAGTACACAACCTTGCTTAACTCCACTCTTGATTTCAAATTCTTCAGAAGTTGCACCATCAAACTTGATTATACCCTTCATGCCTGTGTGGAACGATTCCACAATGGACAGAAGAGTTGGTGGGCAGCCAATCTTCTTTAGTGCCTTGAACAGACCCTCACGACTGACCAAATCAAATGCCTTTGTGAGGTCGATGAAGGCAATAAACAGTGGTTGATTCTGTTCACGGCATTTTTCTTGCATTTGTCGTAATGAGAATATCATATCAGTGGTAGACCGGTTCTGTCGAAAGCCACACTGTGATTCGGGGTAGACTTGATCTCCTAGGACTTGAAGTCTGCGCAGAACAATTCTGGCAAATACTTTTCCAACAATACACAGAAGTGAGATACCCCTATAGTTGTTGCAGTCGCTCCGATCGCCCTTGTTCTTGTACAGTGTTATGATGCTTGAATCTTTGAAATCCTGTGGGACTTGTCCTTCACGCCAGCATAGCTCTATTAGCTGGTGGATCTGTATAGTGAGTGTGTCTTGCCCACTCCTGATAACCTCTATTGGAATCCCATCCTTACCTGGAGCCTTGCCAGATGCAAGTTCATTTATAGCACACTTAACTTCTGTTATGGTGGGAAGTGTGTCCAGGTGGTCAAGAGTTGGTAGAGCCTCTATGGCGTTGAGGGCATTATCCGCTAGTTTGGTCTCACTTGAGTAAAGCTCCAAATAGTGCTCTACCCATCTGTCCATCTGCTGTTTCTTATCAGTGATGACTTCTCCAGTCAAGGTTTTCAATGGTGCACTTCTTTTGATCACTGGACCACAGGCTTTCTTTATTCCTTCATACATGCTTCTTATGTCTCCCTTATCACTTGCGATTTGAATGGACTCACATAACTTGATCCAATAATCATTTGCACACTGCCTGGCAGCCTTTTGCACATCCTTCCTAGCTTGCCTTAGCTCACTCAGAGTGTTACGCGTTGGTCTTTCCTTGTTTCTTAAGAGAGCTTTCTTCTTCTTATCAATCAAGGGCTGCAGAGTCTCGCTGTTGGCCGCAAACCAGTCCTGCCTCTTATGATCCACAGTGCCGTAAACCTTTACGGCAGTTTTACAAAGAGTTTCCTTAAGTTTATTCCATTTATCATTTACTGTACAATTTTCTGGTGTATCAGTGAAAGCGTCTTCAAGTTGCTGTTGAAACTGAAAGCACTTTTCAGGATCATGAGTGTTAATAATATTAATCCTGGGGCTAGATTTGTGTTTAGCTGTGTAGATTCTCTTTGGTCTCAGTCTAACCCTTGCAACAACCAAAGAATGATCTGTATCACAGTCAGCACTGTGGTAACTACGAGTCAATGATATATGGTTCAGATGTTGTCTCCGTGTGATGATGAAGTCCAGCTGGTGCCAATGGCCGGATCTTGGATGTTTCCATGTGACCTTATGCATCTCTTTTGTTTTAAAAAAAGAGTTTGTAATACATAGGTCATTACTGGTGCAATGCTCCAGCAGCCTTTGCCCATTTTCATTCATGCGACCGATGTTGTATTTTCCAAGGCACACTGGCCATGAACTCGAGTCCTTGCCCACACGAGCATTGAAATCACCGAGCATATAAATGTAGTCGGATTTTGGAACTGCCTTGATCACAGAGTCTAACTCCTCATAGAACAAATCCTTCGCATCATCAGAGGAATCGAGTGTCGGTGCATATGCAGTAATAATGGTGGCAAACCCACAAGAGGTTGCCAAGCGCAGGGATAATAGTCTTTCATTTCCTCCTGCTAGAATTTCAATCATTCCCAGTAGCGAATTCTTCACTGCAAAGCCCACACCGTGTTGCCTTTTTTCTGCCCGCCCTTTACCCTTCCAGAAAAAGGTGTAGTTGTTTTCCCTGAGTGACCCTTCCTCAGCGAGGCGAGTCTCCTGCAGGCCAGCAATATCAATGTTAAGACGATTGAGTTCGGCATCAATCACAGCCGTTTTTCTCACATCGTCAATATTGGTCAAGTCAGAGGAAAATCCTGGACACATGGTTCTCACGTTCCAGGTTGCAAGCCGTAGCTTGAGGTTTCTATTTATATTTTTGTTTGTACCTGGTGCATTGGTTTTACAGCCTGCGATTCCGATTTTGTCCTAGCCCCAAGCACCCATTGAAGCAGTCAGGCTGTGGCGGATCAGCACCCAATTGGCTGGGGGCTGCCCAGCTTGAGGCGGGCGGTAGCTGATCAGTGACACCTATAGGTGTCTCCCACCGTCAGAGGCAACGCGTGGCGCCCCATGTCTACGCCAACTGTCAAGGACTTATAACCCGTAACAGTTGCCTCTCGCTTTGATTCCGAGACCAGTTAAGACCAGGGATGGAGTTATTGCCTCTCCATAGCACAAAGCCTGGGCTAAAATATAGAGATCATGTGTTGCCCATGCAGCATGATCCCTCTCTCGGCCTGCCTAGTTCACTCCAGAGGAAAGGTAACACCCCTACATCTGGAACAAGACAAGCTGCAGAAGCTGCCGGATCAGCAAAGCAATGCTCTAACTGTCCGCCTGTCGGAGCTTCGATCCTAGACCAGTCGCCAACCAAGGCTTAGGGCCTGGTCTGCCCTGCCATGACAATTTTGTCTTTAGCTTGCATTTCCTCGCACCAGGGTAAGGCTGGTACCCTCCCAATTGCGCTCTTCCGCCCGAAGCCGTTGGCAGAGTGTGGGGTGTCGGGTTTGGTAAGCGCCGCCCAACGTTCGGCGCTAACAGAAACCAGGTAGTACCGTCTACTGTTACACGGTAGCTCAGTCATATCTGACTAAGACCTGACTATGTCCAGACTATGACTATGTTTTAAAAAAAAAAAGCGACATATATAAAATGACAGACAACATCACTATTTTGTCAGAATACAATGTATTTACATTTTATATATGTGATGTCTTCTACGTCTTTTGCCATGAATTATTTCATACCTTTAGGTTTTCAGAAGAATGTTATGTCATTTGACGTGACCAAAATATTCAACATCATAAAGTTGTCATTTGCCTGAGACAAAGAATGTTCACGTAGTGTGTAGACCGCATTTAGATTTTGTGTCAGGCCTTAGTCAAATTCAACTGAGCTACCATTGAGCAGCTCTCACCAACCCGAGACTCCACATTATATCAACTACTTCATGCGAAGGAGCTCACTAGGGAGGGTACAAGCCTTATCCTAGTGTGAGAAAATGCAACCTAAATATTAATTGGCAGGTAAGATTGATTGATTGATTGATTGATTGATTGATTGATTGATTTAGGAATCGACATCACAGCATTCGGGGAATTCCCATAAGCGCTGCGTCCCCATCCTCAGCAGCCAGCGAAGATTTCAAACACCAATAGTACCAGTAGCAATCTGATTATATGTCTGTTTCGCCTTTCCTATGAGCGTTGAGCGTCGGCCAGATCACCTCGTCACTCCTCGCTGTCTCATTCTTGCCAGACCATGGTAATCCATTTGCTCCTCCGAGGTGTACACGTGCTCCCATCAGGCAGCAACCACGTCTGCCTTGTTATGTATCAATACTCCACCAAGTTGTGCAGAGCCAGCCAATCTGTCCGCCTGTTCATTTCCCAGCACACCGGCATGTCCCGGAGAAAAGATCCAGGCGATGCTTGTCACCCGTGACCTCCGAAGCGAATCGAGCCACTCCGCACGAAGCCTGCCCGCCCTCACCCTCGTCAGCATGCTTTCTGAGTCAGTTACAATCACGATGTGTGTGTGCGCGTGTGTGTGTGTGTGTGTGTGTGTGTGTCGTATTCTCCATCCAGCGGAGAGCCGCAGTGACTGCCTCCACCTCCATTCTTAAGCTGGATATTGTGGTATCATATACCAGGCTCTCCTGCACCAAACGTCGACCATTAACTTTGGCTAAGAACCCCCGGCCACTTCTCTCACCTCTTGACACCGAACCATCTGTGTAGATAATCACATCACCCGAGTGAGCATTGTCCTGAATTAGTTGTTGGATTTCCACTTCCGTGGCCCCTGCTGGCCACTCCCTGCACTCCCGGCTTAATGTGATTATAACTCTGCACAAGTCTGACTCTGTCTCAAGTCTGGCACTCTGACCCACTCCTCTCCACGCCTAATGTTCTCCAAGGGGCACACCTGTCTGATCGTATCCTCTGCCTGAGCCATCCATGATTTCCCTCTTATCAGTCGCTGACCCTTAACTGCGTCCTGCGTCTCATGCAGTGGGTGGTCTGTGTCTGCAGCTACTCTGAGGTAGGACTAGGTAAGACTAGGCCCTAAGCCTTGGTCGCAAATGGTCTAAGATCTAAGCTCTAACATGCGGACAGTTAGAACATTGCTTTGCTTCTGTAGCTTGTCTTGTTCCTGGCGTATTGGTATAAACTTTCCTCTGGTGTAAACTAGGCACGCCGAGAGATTGATTATACATATGGGCAATATACGGTCTCTACAATCAGTCCAGATTTTGTGTTCTGAAGAGGTATAACATTCGCTACCACCATGGGTTGTAATTGTTGAGCCTTGTTAGAAGCACAATGTAACAAGCTGTCAACATGGCTAGGTGCCAGTGAGTGAGTGAGAACTTATTTTGTTACATGCATATGAACCTTCGACAAACAGGCGACATTAAGATTCAACTGACAGCAACAAGGTTACCGATTTCCGATGAAACTGCAGTGAGCACTATCGCCAAGCAGAAAAATGCCTGACGCAGTCATTCAAGAAGCAGATGAAAACGATAAATTTACTAAAGAATTTAGAATTAGACTATCAAAATATTTACTCAAGCTATTAAGGGAAATCATCATGAAAACTTAATGTCAACTGGAAAACGTTAATGCGGTTGTGTAAAAGAAAAATACGTGGTAAGGCACATAACCAATAGCTTGGCCATATGGCAAACCAGTCATAAGAACTCGAACCTATTCTGAGGAGCTGGTGAGCATGTGAGATGATAAACCATGATGTCGCAGGCTTGTCGGACCCGGAAGATAATGATAATAAAAGTACCTTTAATCTTTCATATGTTAATTTCCTTCACCGGTCAGCTTGGCCGAATGGATAAGAGCGCTTGCTCTTAAACCCAGGTGTACTGATGTCGAAGTAGCGGGTTATCTTTTACACCGGTTAGTTGGACAACAATGTTGACTTTCTGCTCTTGACTTGAGGACGTAAAGTACAAATACCTCAGAAGTCGGAGTGCGTTTGCCTGATGGCCCGCACGCAAAAAAGAACACCTCTCAGTGTGGACTATGCTCGAGATGAAAGCAAGCGAAAGTAAAATAAAAACACTGTAGCACCCTATTAAATCACATTGATCAACAATCACCGACCTTTCATGACTAACTACAACGGAATTACCGTTAAATTGAAGTAATTGAAGTATATAAACAACGCATGAGAAATGTGATTTTTCTATTAGCCAACTATACGGAAATCAGGACCCAATTTTCTTTTATCCTTTGAGGGTCGGGAAATCAATTAAGGAAGTCACAGATCTGGATTGATCCTTGTCGACATTCGGGGCTATATTTGGAAGTGCTTGGGTGACAAATCTCAACCGTGTGAATGATCGGAGGGATATGGCTATGTCATTGGGAATTTGAATGTTCAATTCTTTCGGATGTAGCAGTAGTTGATGTTCGTGACTCGATTCTGTGTGTTAGTTGTCATTTGTTATGTCTCGAGTTTACTTCTGTATTGTAATTGTCTGTCTGTAAATCCCCAGATCCGCCAATCTATCCATTCATTCTTCCCTTCGTCCCTATTTCCATCCGCCCATCAGTAAACCCGTCCGTCCATACGCCCGACTACCCGTCCATAATCCGTTTGTATGTAAGACCGCACTCCCGACCACCCGTCAGTCCCTCAGTCTGTCTGTCTGTTTGTCTGCTTTCCTGTCCATCCATCATGTGCCATGCCGATAAGCGTGAGCGGTCATGTTTTGCCACCTAACTCAATCACCAGAATCGTGGATGAGCTCCGTGTTTCTGTCTCGACCATGCCACGTGGCCAAACCATCCAGGTATTTACTTCTTGGTCTTCCCCTTGGTCTCCTCCTATTCTTGTCCTCTTCAGTGCATTTCCCATCAGATGTTATGACTGTTCCGAGATAGCTGTACCTATTTACTTGTTTAAGAATATGCCCATTTACTTGTATATTACATTGTGGTATTTCTTCTTTCCTAGTTTGACCATAATCGGTGTCTTCTTACTAGAATATTTATACCAGTCGTCAGATAATTAAATATGATGTCCGTCTAACCTCCTACATACTGCGAGCATGATGGGACTGTGGACGACTGGATGTTGGAACACTGTTGATAATAAAAGGTGATGATCTGTTTCTAGGACGCTGAGTTCCACTTCCAACAGTTACTACGTGTATGTGTTTTCGTGACGAATGTCTGTGTATCTACTCAACGAGCCATAAAGGAGATGCCTGGCAGTGACCAAAATATTTCAGTTTTCTTTGTTTTATCGTCTTTAATAGCCAACCTTCTTCAATGTTCAGCTCTTGGAGTATGGATGCATTTATTCTTTTCTTTATCTAAGATATTCTTAGAACTAGTCTATAACATTTATACTCAAAGGCATTTATGCGCTGATTAGCTTGTTTAGTAAGTGTCCAGGTCTCACGGGCGTATGTTGCAATGGGAAAGACGCATGCTCTTAAACATCACATTTTTGTAGTTCTATCTGCACACTTCCACAATTTCTTATTAGGCTTTCTGACATGGTTGTTCAGGTTTCTTGGCAAGTTTTGCAGAAGGTAGTTTGCCGTTGCTTTCCTTCTGGGCAGTGACTGTACTAGTCGGTGGCCATAGCCATTGTCTCTACTGATGAGATCATCTGCCTATCGCCGCAGAGTGCAGACCATAACCAACAACAATCTGTCGGCTGCTCTCACACTCCATCCACCACCTGCTTGTATGGCTTCACGTAACCCTGATAGGGGAGACGGGGTGGGGGACCTTAAAGGGTACAACACCTTGCTCATGGGTGTCCCGTATATTATGTCTGTTCATCTGTTCATCTACCCATCTGTTTGTCTGTGTGTCTTTTTATCTGCCTGGCTACCTTCTTACCCACCTTGCTACTTTATCTTTCATCTATCTATATATACATTTATTATCTCTATATATTTTTCTTTCATTGGTATGTTCATATATATTCCTTGCTCATCAACCCGACACAGATATAACGCTATCTATATTTGGTAAATGCGTATAACCGAATCAAATATAACGCTATATATATTTGGTATATGCGTATAACCGAATCAAATATAGCGTTATCTATATTTGATATATGCGTATCTGGATACACACATGAATACACAGATCCTATTAGTGTCCGTTTGTGTTACATACACATATTTGGATACGTTCTATAAGTCTATGATGACCTATATTATTAAGATTATATAGAGTATTAAGTCTATAATATTCTCCATTTGTAGGATACTATTCTGGTGATCGTGTATCTTTCGCAGGACGGCAGGGACTATCTATTACATGATACCAGTTGTCTATCCATATGTCGTTTTGTTTATGCGAAATACATGAGGATCATCATGAGAAGAGGTGGAAAAACACTATGTGTATGCAATACAGTACAGGACAACGGGAGCCAATATTAAATAAATAACAATGCATATAGGCAATATTAAGAGCTGGGAAAACTAATATAAACAGCATTTGTCTAAATAGAATATCCAAATTCAGAAGAGAGTGAGTTGTGCAATCGTCAACTCAGATAATAAATAGTTGATTGTATCTCGTATTGTTCTCACACACTTACACAAATATGTGCGTTACCATTTATTATCACTTTTCCACAAATCGTATTTATATATTTATGTAACTAACATCATCCATCTTCCATTAATTCACCTGTCAGCTGCTGCCTATAGTACCTTGTGGTGGAGGACAAAGAGGTTTCGGGCCTAAAGAATTAAGGTCGCCTGGCTAGTGTAGGTTATGATTTTCTTTTTGCTCCCGACAGAATAACATGCACCCTTACCGAGGAGGATTCGAAAATGTGTCTCCAAATGGAGAACTCGGAGATCTAGTCACTCGGCCAGCCGCCCTCTAATTAATTCACCAATATGTTAAACTGGCGTGTTAATCTAGGTATTTCCTTTACTGTCATTGTGATTCTGTACAAAAAACGCTGTATCTATACCGTGGAACGCAGAGGTATTTCCAAGGCACCAGTGCCGGGTTATATACGGGCCAAGACCTATTGACGCGTCCTTGTCGAGCGTCCTGTGCAACAGGTCCCTTCGGGGTCCTGGCTAAAGTCAGTTGGATCGCCGATTCCTCCGAAGTCGGAGAGTGTTTGCCTGTACGGCGAGGAACCACCAGTCTGCACACCAATATCCCAGACATGTGACAACGGAGACTCAGGCAAACCTCAGGTCCTGTATGACATCACACTGATGTTGGACAACAGGATGCCTTCATCCGACATACAGGACTTTGCGTTGGAGATCAAGCCAACGAACACAAGCAAGCAAGCAAGCAAGCATCTATACCGTATTTAGGACACGCAATGCGTGTGAAGATCACTATTTTAGCTTTATCACCACCATCATCACGACCACTATCACCACCACCAACGCCACAACCATCACCACTGTCACCACCAACACCCTATCACCACTATCACCACAAACACCGCCAACGTCACCACCACCATCACACCACTACCGATATCACTGTGACAAAAATAAAACACCGCGTTTAACCAGTTGATTACTATAGAGACTTTCTGATTAACCGGCCTATCTGCAAAGCCAAAACTATTTTAACTAACAGAAAAAACAAATTGGATGTCAAAATCCCCAGGACGGTCAAAAGTTGCAGCTGCACGTGTTTACATGGGGTCGACAAAATGGGAACATTTGGAAGTGAGTGAGATGAATCTATACACCACTTTGACAGTTCATAAACAGGTCGGATTTAAGCGGAAGTACTCAGTCCCTTCTGTCATTTAGAGTTTTTGGACATCACGCGGATTGGCAGCTTGTTATTGAAAACTGTTGTTGGGATTACAGTAACTCGCTAGCTTATTTTGGGAGTCAAGAACAAGTGATGACAACTCTGACATTGATGGAGCCAGGGAAGATAGATTCTTGACAATGGATGATATATACAAATAACACCTGTGTGGACATATAGAATACGTCAAGTGACCAATTTTAGGCGGTTGCCAAAAACCAGATTTGGGGACAATTAGTGTCGACCAAAACCGTGGATTAGGATGGACGTGTTTGTGGGAGAGCTCTACAGTGTTAGATTAATTTAAAATTAACTAGCATGTGTCGTTATGGCAAAGTGTAGCAGCCATCCCGGAATGAGGCGGTTTTGCATAAGGTAGTCAATATAGTCTATTTAGGCCTAATTAATATAGGCAGTAGTCTTGTTAAAACTAGAGTGTGATGATTAGCACTGTTAGTTGAAAACTAGTTAGAGTAGTGAAGTGATAAATGGCTCTGCTAGGATGAATAGGATAGAGGGGTGATAATTGGAGAGATTTAAGATGGGGAAAGTGTCCAATGGGGGGATCTTTCAAAGGTTTGCCCACTGAAGTTGTGCACTCTGTTTATGGGTCTTTCCTTGTCATTGCCTGATTCGGACGTAGGTGAGGAGCTAATATGCTCTATGACAGAGTTTAGTTAGCTGTAAAATAACTGAGCAAGGCAATAGGCTTACACTCAGCCGGTAGGATCAGTGACTAGTACTATCACAGGATGTGTTGTTTCTCTCACAGGTTCCATACCAGTTACGAGGAAGTTCAACACTGGGTTTGATGAAGTGCAACGTCAATTAGACATAACACCAGTTGGACACTCAAATGTTTCTTACTAAAAAGGAATAACGTCCGAGAAGAAAGATGGTATTATGTTTACGCTTGACTCATAATCAGGAGGGTTCACCATAACATGACTCAGAAGAGCCAACCAATATGACGATTCCTGCGTGTTAAGGTTCACCTAAGATGGGTGATGATTGTTGATGCATCACACAGCATAAGAACATTGGTACCTAAACAAGAACATTAAAATATAATAGTCACATGGGTGATATATTCTAGTGAAATAGTTCAAAAGACATGATACCTGAACCTAGATAGACACTAGTTAGGTTCAAGTATATTAACAATAACAGTGATACCTAAATACTCACTACAAAGGATTTGTGCATTCTTTAAGAACGATAGGAAATTATGTGCATTGGGCAACCGGTCCATGATCAGCTGTAATTTACAAATAGTATCTATTTCGGATGATCAAGAAGATGGATTACCAGGTAGCTACAGATGACAGTCGGTGTCCGGCAGGAGAGATACAGTACCGGGTGAGATGGACTTGTTCTGACTTAATGTGCTGTGGTGTGTCCTTGCAAGGATGAACTGACTATGCTATTATCTGAGAGTCCGATCCTACACACATTATAGAACACATCACACATTTTCTTCGCATACACGTCTCACATACATTACACTTTTCTTTTAATAAATTAATCTGTATTAATGTTTAGAAGCAAGAGTTGTTTAATATGTTGCGTTGGGGAAGTATGATAGGGGGAATAGTTCTACAGTGAGAGAGTGATAGGAAAAGGTGTCCACGGGCTGATGGAGTGTGTTGGACGGAAGCTGGTGGATTCTCCAAGATATTGATAAAGGGAAAAAATTATAATGTGGGTGTTGACTCCCCTCACTCCCGGGACGACACTTTAAAGGAAGACACGACATTACTGGGGGCTCGTAAACGGGATCTTTGGACAGCGGGATCTCTCGTAAACGGGATCCTTGGACAGCGGGATCTCTCGTAAACGTGATCTTTGGACAGCGGGATCTCTCGTAAACGGGATCTTTCGACAGCGGGATCTCTCGTAAACGTGATCTTTGGACAGTGGGATCCTCTGACAACGGGGTCTTTTGACACTGGATTCTTAGTTATAAGACGGAGATATCATATTGGAGAATCCAACTAGAGTGAATGTGGATAGGGGTTAGGACACATATCTTACCTGTTCACACTTCTCACGTCTGCATAGGTCTGTGGTCCTGATTCTACTCTTGTCACTGAGTGAATGTGCAGTGTGTGGTAATATCTAGATTTATAGTACTTGGTCATATATCTGTATATTAATTTGCAGTTATATTACTCAACCTGCTAGCTTACCTCTCTGTAAAATGGCCACTCCGAAACTAACCACTGCAGAATTAAAGGCAAAGGGGGAAGAAATGGGATTGTCGGGTTCTGCTCTAACGGATTACATACAGGAAGTGGAGAGAGAGTATCGTCAAGCAGAAAGGGAAGATCGAAAGGCTGAGTTGGAATTGAGAAGGATGGAGTGGGAACAAGAAGCTAGGAAATTGGAAGCAGAGCAGGCTGCTAGGAAACTTGAAGCTGAGCAGGCTGCTAGGAAACTTGAAGCGGAACAGGCTGCTAGGAAACTTGAAGCTGAGCAGGCTGCTAGGAAACTTGAAGCAGAATAGGCTGCTAAGAAACTTGAAGCTGAACAGGCTGCTAAGAAATTAGAAGCTAAACAGGAAGCACAGAAAAGGGAGCACGAGTACCGGATGCGGGAACTCGAGCTCAAGAGGCAATCTAATGGAGAAACTGAGGGAGCAGTTGGAGGTTCCTCCATCCCAGGCTCAACCCCAGCAGGTGGACCTAGTTACCATGCTATGAAGTTCCCTCTGGCGATATACGAGGAGGACAAAGAGAAGATTGACCAGTACCTTCAACGCTTCGAGGCCCTGTCCGTGGCTATGGGTCTGGAGCGTAACAAATGGAATCTCAAGCTATTCCAGGGATTACGCGGGACCGGCTACGAGGTTTATTCTCGTCTGACACCAGGACATGAGAACAATTACGACGAATTAAAGACGGCTCTGCTGAAACGATTCGAGGTTACGTCACATACCTACCGGAAAAAATTTCGAGCAGCGAACGAGAACCGGGGGAGTTGTTTGCCGCCTACAGTTTGCATCTAAAATCCTATCTCCACAAGTGAATGGATTTGGCTGGGTTCGCACATGACTATGAGAGTCTGGAAGAGCTCACTGTGGTCGACCAGTTGAAGAAGCAAATGTCTAAACCTCTCAGGACGTTCCAGGGAGAACAAGGAGCGGAACGTATTGACCTGGTGACAAAATTAGCAGAACGGTTCATCGAGGCACATGGGGAGGCAGGGGAAAACCTTTCCACCAACACCAAAAGTCAGGAGAAACACGAAAAGAAGAAAGCCAAAAACTCAGGAACCAAAAAGTGGGAACCTTATGTGCAAAAATCAGAGGATACTTCAGAGAAGAAGAAGGAGGGAAGCAAGCGCACTTCAAGCTCTACACCAAAACGACCGTGGTCGGAGAAGTGGTGTTCAATTTGTAAGTCACCCTCTCACAATACGAGGGACTGCAAATCGAAGGCTAAGAACCCTCACTTCGCAGAATGTCAAGTGACTTCCAAGGAGGTTGTCACGGAAAATGCCAAGGTCGACAAGGAAGCTCGCCACCAGGAGAGCTCACTCAAGTCCGGCAATAAAAAATCTAGGACAGGGAAATGGTGCAACAAATGCAAGTCAAACACGCACAATGCTATTGGCTGCAAGGGAAAGTCAGGAGACACTCAATTCGTCGTGTGCCCCGGGAAACCTAAGGTGGAGCCCACTGAACAGGTCGAGGCCGAGGAAGAGACTCCAGACCAGGAAAAACCACCTGTAGTGGAATTGGTAGAGGTTAACGGTCGTCAAGTGAAGTGTTTGTATGACACAGGACTGGACGGGGAGGCCGTGATTTCTGCGGATCTGGTACATCCAGAACAATTCACAGGTGAGACATGGGAGATACAGCCTGCACAGAAGAGTGCTGTAGCCATGAAGTTGCCCATTGCTAATGTGGAGATTCGGTCAAGGTACGTCACCGGCACCATCAAGGCCGCTGTATTGACCGATCCCATTTTTCCAGTAATCCTAGGTTGCCGGTATGTCTTTCTGGGAATGCCCAGGGAGCCAATCCCTATGGGAGCAATGCAGACTCGCTCTCAGACGAGAACGGAAGAGGCAGAAACAATTGTGACTAACCCAATGCCGGGGGAGCTACGAACTGCCCAGCGTGAGGATGATACTTTACGTCCTTGCTACAAAAAGCTGCAGAGAAGTGCTGATCCACCAGGACGGGGGCAGTACTACATGAACAATAGGATACTCTACATGAGAGCAGGAAGGGGAGACAACCTATACGGTCAGTTGGTCGTCCCGAAAGCTCACCGGTCCCAGATTCTTCATATGGGGCATACCATCTCCTTTAGTGGACATATGGGTATTGCCGCCACCATGCAGCGAATTTCCTGCCATTATTATTGGCCGGGAATGACAGATGATGAGCGTCGGTATGTGAAGTCATGCCCTGAGTGCCAGAGGGTGGCACCGAAACACTGGACAGCACCGGTGGTCTTGGGTGAGATGCCCATCATGAACTCTCCTTTCGAGAGGGTAGCCATCGATATCGTGGGTCCACTTCCCAGGACTAGGAAGAGGAACATGTATATACTCACAATGGTGGATTGCTGTACAATGTAGGGTGAAGCCATACCGTTGACCAGGATTGACTCGAAAAGAGTGGCGGACGCACTTATGGAGGCCTTTACCAGATTAGGCTTCCCTGATCAAATTCTGACTGACAATGGGTCTCAGTTTTGTGGAAAACTTATGGAGGAGGTATTTAGGGTGTTTCACTCTAACCACATACATACCAGCCCTTACCACCCTCAAGCCAATGGACAAGTAGAGCGTTTCAACGGCACGTTGATGACAATGCTCAGGAAACTAGCGCAGGAAAAACCTGATAGGTGGGATGAATATATCCCAGCAGCACTCTTTGCCTATCGGGAAGTTCCTCGTGGCTCAACAGGACTACCACCCGCTACGTAGCTGTTTGGTCGTCCAATAAAAGGACCGTTGGAAGCCATGTTGAGGAGTTGGACTGAAGAGGGGACGTCAGAAGAAGTGATCTCATCCTACAAATATGTGGAGGAACTGAAAGAAAAACTTCACAAGGGATGGACTCTGGCGAATCAAAACTTGAAAAAGGCCAGAAAAAGACATGCGGCTTACTACAACCGTAGGTCTAAAGAAAGATCTCTAGAGGTGGGAGACAAAGTCTTGTTGCTACTCCCAACGGGAAACAACAAACTGGAGATAGGGTGGCAAGGACCATTTCCCGTGGAAAGGGTGATATCCAGAACCAACTATCAGATCCGGATCCGGGGAAAGTCGAAGATTTTCCATATCAATCTCTTGCGGAAATATGAAGAGAGACCGGGAGACAAGGCAGCGCACCTCATGGCAATGGCAGTTGCAGTGGAGACGGAAGTGGGAACCAACGAGGGCAGGGAATATCCCTTGGTACACCAGGAAACCTATAGGGATGTACAAGTGAACCCTGATCTGACCTCCCAGGAGAGGGAAAGGATAACCCAGGTTTTCAAGTCTCATAAGGAGATACTGACTGATAAACCAGAACGAACGAGGTTGGTGGAGTTCGAGATGACTTTGACCACGCAGGAACCTGTTCGTCAAAAGGTTTACCCAGTGCCATTCTCTAAAGAAAAGGCCCTGGAGGATGAAATACAGAAACTGTTGGAGGATGACGTGATTGCGACATCCAAATCCCCATACAATGCGGGGGTAGTTTTGTCACGGAAACCAAGTGGAGAACACAGGTTGTGTATAGATTACCGACTTCTGAACAGTCATACACATCTCGTTGTGTGGGTTCTACCACAAATGTATCCCACATTTCACTGAACTGGGAGCTCCGTTGACGGAAACCTTGAAAAAGGGATTCCCGGACCAAATCATTTGGACACCAGAATGTGAGAATGCCTATAGTCAGTTAAAGGAGGCCTTGGTCAGCAAACCTGTATTTCAGCTCCCTGACCTTTCCAAACCATTTGTGTTGAGAACGGATGCGAGTGCGATTGGGATTGGGGCAGTCTTGTTACAGGAAGGAAAAGACGATGATTCGGTTTTGAAACCTGTGGCATACGCAAGCAAGAAACTACTCCAGGCTGAGAGGAATTATTCAACCGTCGAGAGAGAGAGTGCTTGTCCCTCGTATGAGCAGTGCAAAAATTCCAGCCTTATTTGTATGGAGTTAAGTTTCGGGTCCAGTCGGATCATCAGCCCCTGATGTTCCTGGCTACTTCTCGGAAGCTCAACGCGCGTTTGATGCGGTGGTCGTTGTTACTTCAACCTTATAATTTCACAGTGGAGTACATTCCTGGGAAGGAAAATGTTGGAGCGGACTTCTTGTCAAGACACCCAGCTCCTGAAGAAGAGGAATGAATCATCTGGATTAAACTTACGGTGGAGAAGAGTGAGATGGACTACTCTCTTAAGAGGGGGCCTATGTCACAAAAATAAAACACCGCGTTTAACCAGTTGATTACTATAGAGACTTTCTGATTAACCGGCCTATCTGCAAAGCCAAAACTATTTTAACTAACAGAAAAAACAAATTGGATGTCAAAATCCCCAGGACGGTCAAAAGTTGCAGCTGCACGTGTTTACATGGGGTCGACAAAATGGGAACATTTGGAAGTGAGTGAGATGAATCTATACACCACTTTGACAGTTCATAAACAGGTCGGATTTAAGCGGAAGTACTCAGCTCGGGAGAAAACAGTCCCTTCTGTCATTTAGAGTTTCCGGACATCACGCGGATTGGCAGCTTGTTATTGAAAACTGTTGTTGGGATTACAGTAACTCGCTAGCTTGTTTTGGGAGTCAAGAATAAGTGATGACAACTCTGACATTGATGGAGCCAGGGAAGATAGATTCTTGACAATGGATGATATGCCCAAATAACACCTGTGTGGAAATATAGAATACGTCACGTGACCAATTTTAGGCGGTTGCCAAAAACCAGATTTGGGGACAATTAGTGTCGACCAAAACCGTGGATTAGGATGGACGTGTTTGTGGGAGAGCTCTACAGTGTTAGATTAATTTAAAATTAACTAGCATGTGTCGTTATGGCAAAGTGTAGCAGCCATCCCGGAATGAGGCAGTTTTGCATAAGGTAGTCAATATAGTCTATTTAGGCCTAATTAATATAGGCAGTAGTCTTGTTAAAACTAGAGTGTGGTGATTAGCACTGTTAATTGAAAACTAGTTAGAGTAGTGAAGTGATAATTGGCTCTGCTAGGATGAATAGGATAGAGGGGTGATAATTGGAGAGATTTAAGATGGGGAAAGTGTCCAATGGGGGGATCTTTCAAAGGTTTGCCCACTGAAGTTGTGCACTCTGTTTATGGGTCTTTCCTTGTCATCGCCTGATTCGGACGTAGGTGAGGAGCTAATATGCTCTATGACAGAGTTTAGTTAGCTGTAAAATAACTGAGCAAGGCAATAGGCTTACACTCAGCCGGTAGGATCAGTGACTAGTACTATCACAGGATGTGTTGTTTCTCTCACAGGTTCCATACCAGTTACGAGGAAGTTCAACACTGGGTTTGATGAAGTGCAACGTCAATTAGACATAACACCAGTTGGACACTCAAATGTTTCTTACTAAAAAGGAATAACGTCCGAGAAGAAAGATGGTATTATGTTTACGCTGGACTCATAATCAGGAGGGTTCACCATAACATGACTCAGAAGAGCCAACCAATATGACGATTCCTGCGTGTTAAGGTTCACCTAAGATGGGTGATGATTGTTGATGCATCACACAGCATAAGAACATTGGTACCTAAACAAGAACATTAAAATATAATAGTCACATGGTGTGATATATTCTAGTGAAATAGTTCAAAAGACATGATACCTGAACCTAGATAGACACTAGTTAGGTTCAAGTATATTAACAATAACAGTGATACCTAAATACTCACTACAAAGGATTTGTGCATTCTTTAAGAACGATAGGAAATTATGTGCATTGGGCAACCGGTCCATGATCAGCTGTAATTTACAAACAGTATCTATTTCGGATGATCAAGAAGATGGATTACCAGGTAGCTACAGATGACAGTCGGTGTCCGGCAGGAGAGATACAGTACCGGGTGAGATGGACTTGTTCTGACTTAACGTGCTGTGGTGTGTCCTTGCAAGGATGAACTGACTATGCTATTATCTGAGAGTCCGATCCTACACACATTATAGAACACATCACACATTTTCTTCGCATACACGTCTCACGTACATTACACTTTTCTTTTAATAAATTAATATGTATTAATTTTTAGAAGCAAGAGTTGTTTAATGGCTCTGAAACATGGAGTACAACGAAAGGAGACGAAGCCTTGTTACAAACCTTTGAGAACAAAATTTTAAGACGCATCTTTGGACCCATTAAGAATACACAAAGTGGAGAGTGGAAAAGAAGAAGTAACAAAGACATTTATGATCTGTTTAAGTCCCCGCTAATCACTGGTATCATGAAGGCTAATAGACTACAATGGCTGGGGCATATAGAAAGAATGGAAGATAATAGGGAAACAAAACTCGCTTACACTCAGGAAATAAATGACCGTAGACCCCGAGGTAGACCAAGAAGGCGGTGGAGAGATAATACATGTACAGACCTACAAGCACTTGGAATCAACGACTGGCAAGAGAAGGTCCACCAGAGAGACGAATGGAGACGGATTGTATTTGCAGCAAAGAACCTCAATGGCTCGGAACGCTGAAGAAGAAGAAGAAGAGTTGTTTAATATGTTGCGTTGGGGAAGTATGAGAGGGGGCATAGTTCGACAGTGAGAGAGTGATAGGAAAAGGTGTCCACGGGCTGATGGAGTGTGTTGGACGGAAGCTGGTGGATTCTCCAAGATATTGATAAAGGGAAAAAATTATAATGTGGGTGTTGACTCCCCTCACTCCCGGGACGACACTTTAAAGGAAGACACGACAATCACGACAACCATTACCATCCTCACCACCACTACCACCACCACCACCACAACCATTATAGCGTGTGTGGTTTTGGATCACTAATCTTAACATTGTCGGCCCAACCGGGTTCTTCTACTGTTTTGAGCATCTCTTTGCAAAGATTACCGATTCTACTTATTTACTCATTGTACTTTCATCCTTGTTGATAACTTTCACGTATCTTTGTTGTGACCCAGTCATCCAGTAGCATCCATGTGCATGCCTTTGAGTATGTTTAAGTCTACCATAATTACAGACTATCTTCCTGCCGAAGTATTGACTTCTTGGCAAAACGTACGGAGAAAATTGCACCAAACACAGAGATCAAAGGAGGTATGGACAAATTAACAAACACTTGAACGTGAAAGAATCGACTCTTGACGCCGAGAAAATGTTTTCCCGCCGCTTAGTTAAGTTATATTCACGCGACCAAAGTGTTAACATTGCCCTGACGTCAATACGTGATCTAGTTGGTACAGACAGGAAGAAATTCCTGGCAACAGTGTTAACAGTCAGAGCTTCCAACAGACACGACAGGTCGTGACTGAGTGAAAAGGTCGAAAGATAAATACTTGGATGATTTGCCGATAATAACTCGGATGGCAGTGATGTAAATTTGTCTTGTCGTGTTCAGCAGCTTTTTTGTCGGAGCATCTTAAGCATAGCGAGGATAGCACTTTATCATGAATATTTCCGTATACTCTGCTATTATTTATGTCATCATTTATTACATTTTGAAGCTTTAGAATTGAAATGTGTTTATATAAACGAATAGGAAATATATAGAGTTCATGGGTCAAATAGGCTCTGGCTTGCCAGGGGAGGCAAACTCCACTTGGTCAGATTTCTGTCCTACATCTGCGACTGGCCTAGCAAGCCAACAGGGGCTTTTCATATTTCCCATAGAAAAATAAGTATAATCATACTAACATTGAATAAATGGCACCAATACTAATGAACAAACACGCATCAATAGTTGTTACTAAGAAAGCATTCAACAACACAATCTTACTACCAACTCTATTCTACCAATGTCAAGCCTGGACAATGACAGAAAAATAGAGAAGAAAAACCACAATAACAGAAATGGGATTCCTGAAAAGAATACTTGATGTATAAAGAAACGAGAAAATCAGAAATAAAGACATCAGGACTAAAGTGAGGGTTATAGCTACACTAGATTTTATTAGAAGGCAGTAAGTCAAATGGTTTGGCCATGTTACTATGTTACCAACTAACAGTTTACCACAACAAGCAGTGATGCACAGACCAAATGGAAGCAGATGAAGAAGCCGACTATGTAAACGATGGACAGAGGGAATAGCAGAGTCCATGGGGATCTTGATACATGAAACCCATACACGGGTACACTCTCGCTGTTAAACTTCACCTCGACACCGCAAGGTACAAGAAGAACGAGATGAGATGAGATGAGATGGTGAGGTAATATATCATTACAACATGCAACAACATGCGTATTTGAATAATGAGAACACCAAAGAAGTTTAAAAGGTAAGAGGGTCTACTTAATTGTACCGGATTTATTCATATATCTCGGTCTCTTTCCATAGGCCCGAAAGCGTCGCACAAAGCACAAACTTTATAGCTCCAGCGACGACCCATATGAGTCTCCGAGAAAATTGCACTCGTGAACCAAAAGACGTAGACAGGAATCGAACAAACAACCCTAGGAGCACACAGCAAGCCGAGTAACCACTTCACCACGGAGATTCCCTAATAATGAAGACACAAACGAAATATTGCACAATTATTGTTTGAAGGGCTCTGGAAGTCTACAATGCAGTTGTATTATCCACACTGCTATATGCTTGTGCTTGCTTGCTTGCTTGTGTTCGTTGGCTTGAGCTCCAACGCGAAGTCCTGTATGTCGGATGAAGGCATCCTGTTGTCCAACATCAGTGTGATGTCATACAGGACCTGAGTTTGGCGTGAGTATCCGTTGTCCCATGTCTGGCTTATTGGTGTGCAGACTGGTGGTTCCTCGCCGTACAGGCAGACACTCTCCGACTTCGGAGGAATCGGCGATCCTACTGACCTTAGCCAGGACCCCGAAGGGCCTGTTGCCCAGGACGCTCGACGAGGACGCGTCAATAGGTCTTGGCCAGTATATAACCCGGCCCTGGTGCCTTGGAAACACCTCTGCGTCCCTATATATATGCTTGTAAAATCTGGACTGTTTATCAGTGACACGCTAGGATATTAAACCACGTCCACACAGTCTGCCCTAGAAAGCTATTGAAGATTAAATGGCAAGACAAGATCCCAGACACTGAAATTCTAGAAAGAGCGTCAATGCCCAGTATCCACACTCTACTAATGAAGAATCAGATTCGCTGGGCTTGTCACTTAAATCGAATGCCAGATCACAGGCTTCCTAAACAAACTTATTAAGCGAGCTGCGTTGTGGTAAACGCTCCAAAGGCGGCCAGAGGAAACACTTTAAAGACACTCTGAAAACCTCACTGAAAGCTTTTGGGATTCATCTTGACACACGGGAGACTGCTGCCAAAGACTGAAATTCGTGGCGTACATCATTACGCAAGGGTGCAGTCACTTGTGAAGCAACCAGGACTGCAAGAGCTGTGAAGAAAACGCTTGATAGAAAAACCACTGCAGGAGATCCTTATCCTGGAACGTCAGACATTCTTTGTCTACATTGTCAAAGAGCATATCGAGCCAGAATAGGCCTTATCAGCCATCTTAGAACTCACGGCTCCATACTTTCAACCCCACTAAATGAAATGATTGGTCATCATTATTCTTGACGGACAAACAACACCCGATATCCCTGCATTTTTGTATGGTCTTTGCCAGGCTTCGGCAAGGGAATCAGATAACTGTATAACCACTCTTCCTTGATGCTAGCACTCCCTATGCTGTTGTTGTACATATCTGCTAGTTCTTCTATCTCATTGTCGGTACATATATTGATGTCGTCATATCTTATACCATCTCGCCCTGGTGCGCTGTTTTCTGTTCGTCAAGGCACAGCCCTGATCTCTTTCACTGTCACTGTGTCTTCAACTGCATTGTTCTGGGCCTTACACCTATCTGATGTAACCGCCTTAGCAAAATTTCGGCCTCTCATGTCTGTCTGTTTGCTCTGCTCTAGATAGCGTTCACAAAGGGCTTTGCCCTTATTCTCGTCAGACCTCTGCTAGATAAGGTCAGCACTTTGGAAGTCAGGAACACTCTTGTTCTTGACCACCCCGTTCATACTTTTATGTAGTCGTCAGAACAATTTCAGTGACTTGTCTGTGCTTATTCTTTGACACAACTCTGCATACTTTTCACTTTTAATCACTTTAACCAGGATTTTGATATAGCTAACATTTGTTTCCATCTCTCTTTCCAAGTGCACGATTAGACTAGGATGGACAACTCTGTTCTTCTTGACGTTTTGCCATTTCCTTACAGCACCACGTTTATCCATCCAGGACTTTTCCACCTCACAGTTCCACCAAGGTGGCTGCTCCCAGCTTTGTTTCCTGCCATGATGATTCTTGTGCTCGTCGCACCTTACTTTACTCACCACATCTTGCCCTGAACTTTCATACTTGAAGGTCTTGACTGTTGAATTGTGCTGCCTGGTTCTATCGTTCTCCACCAATATGCTGCAAGGGTGGTGGTCGCTGCGATGGTGCCTTAGGACACCCGTTCTACATACTGTAGTGAGTGAAGGAGAGACCAACGCCAGGTCAATAACGCTGCCCTCATCACCAGGACGACTTGCTGTCCTGGTGACACAAGCACTGTTGATATAAACAAGGTCACTGGTTTAAAATGCCGCCTCGAGCTCTTCCCACTGTGTGTTGGAAGAAATATTACCCCATGATTTGCCTTTAGCGTTGAAATCGCAGTAGAAAATGCATTTACTCTCATGACATAATATGTCACTCAGACACAGCCGTCTCTGGTAATAAACACTCGCCTTACAGGCATAAACATTAACCACCACGAATGGTTGACTGCATTGAACTCTAGCAGCCTGTATTTGTCTCTCGAAGCTGTCCCACCTGAAAATGACAAACTATGAAGCCATTATGCTGTCTCGAATCAGAATCGCCATTCCACGACGTCGCATGTTGTAATAACATTTGAAGCCGGCTATATTGAGGGAATTAACACCCAGTTTCGTCTCCTGAAGAGCTACTATATCGTTTCTGTATGCCAGGTTTTCCAAAATTGGGCCTCGTAGTTTTGCGCGGGCACAATTCCAATATAGAATACGCGTGTTCTTGAGGCCCAGAAGGTCGCATATTCATCTTTGACGCCTAGCTTCGTCCCGTCTCCCCTGTCGTTTACGCCTTGGACCTCGTCTAGTCCGTGGCCTTCTTTACCCTTTGTACGGGACACAATCGCTGGTCTGCCACGATGAAGAAAACCAAAAACACCACACACCACCAGTGTACTACACAGTAACCTAAACATGCTGCAAAAAAAAAAAAAAAATACTCAGGATTAATTCGCATAGATGCACGAAACTCCGTTGCACAGGCGAAAATCTTGAGAATACCAGAGTCGTTGATCAGCTCCGTGTTCTTGTATCTACCTTGCTTTGTTGCAAAACCATATAGCTATTTACTTCTCAGCCTTCCCGGTGTTTTTTCCTAACAATTTTGCCAGTTGTCACCAAATTGTCTAGTTTATTTCGTCTTAAAACGTGTCCAAAACGTGTGACCGTTTACGTCTAATTTCTATAATGAGTTTACGGTTTTCATTAGCTTCTTGTAGGACTTGTTCATTGGTTTTTCTGTCTGTCCATGGTATTCTTTGCATTTTTCTCAGAAACCACATTTCCACTGTCATTTGATGTTTTTCAGCTTGCCAATTCATTGTCCACGTTTCACAACCATACAAAAGTACAAGTCCCATGCACCACTCCAATAATCTTTATCTCGTTGAAATTGAAAACTTTTTATTGGACAGTATATTTTCCATGATGAATAAATTTTTAATGTTCCTACCGTTGCAGATCTACAAATTAATGGGAAAGACCTTAGACACATAAAATCATATATTGGAAACTACAGGCTGCCATAATGATTGATAATGAAGTATGTCAATATCAGCCAATTAAGAGAGATGTGAGACAGGGATGTGTAATGTTTCCAGATCTTTTTTCCCTGTATAGTGAAAGTATTTTCAGAAATGTTGATGATATGAAAGGAATCATCATTGGGGGACGTAACATAATTAAGATTAGATATGCGGATGAAACAGTAATGATTGCAGACAATGGGCAGGATCTGCAACATTTAGGAGATGCGATATTTGTACACAGTGAACAACTTTGGTTAGAATTAAATTGGAAGAAGACACAGATTATGGTCGTCACTAAGAAAAAGAAAATATCACAATGTAATATACAAGTAAATGGGAATATTCTTAAATAAGTGAATCGGTACAATTATCTCGGAACAGTCATAACATTTGATGAGAGATGCCTTGAAGAGATTAGAATAAGAATTGTCATGGCGAAGGCAGCCTTTTGCAAGATGAAAAACATACTGGCCAAAACAAAGATGGCATTTGCAACAAGAAAAAGAGCGTTGAGGTGCTACATTGAACCTATGCTATTGTATGGATGTTAAGCGTGGACAATGAGCAGACAAGCTGAAAAACATATGATGACTGTGGAAATGTGGTTTCTGAGGAAAGTGTAAAGAATGCTACTTACATACAGAAAAGTCAATGACCAAGTCCTTCAAGGAACGAATGAAAATCGTAAACTGATTAGAGAAATTAGACGTTGACAGTCACAAGTTTTTGGTCACGTTATGAGAAGAAATAAATTGGAGAACTTGGTGACAGCTGGCAAGATCGAGGGGAAGAGAACAAGGGGAGGACAGAGAAGTAAATGCCTAGATGGCTTAGCCACGCTATATGGTCGAGACAAAAATACTGAGCTGATCCACGACTCTGATGTTCGAGTGAGACGGCATAACATGACCGCCAGCGCTTATCGGCATGGCACATGATTATGATTATGATGATATTTTCCATCTTACAAGTCTAAGGTCTTTCCCATCAACCTGTAGATCTGCAAGCATCTTCATCGTATTGACATGTCTATTTTATCGAAAGCCTTTGTGTAAGCAAAGCCCGAATAATATTTTCAGCAAATATACAGCTTAGTTCATGCTTTAGATAACACAAATAAGTAATCTACAGGTCTTCTGTGATGTGAAGACACACAGACAAGTTGTAGTTACATACTTACGAACATACATACACATAGACAGTCAAAGAGACACACACAGGCACAAACACAAACATACACAAGCGCGCACGAATGTATACACGCACCTATCTCCCTACCTGACTACCTACATACATACGAAACAATACATAATATATACGAGCTGATCCACGACTCTGATGTTCGAGTGAGACGGCATAACATGACCGCCAGCGCTTATCGGCATGGCACATGATTATGATTATGATGATATTTTCCATCTTACAAGTCTAAGGTCTTTCCCATCAACCTGTAGATCTGCAAGCATCTTCATCGTATTGACATGTCTATTTTATCGAAAGCCTTTGTGTAAGCAAAGCCCGAATAATATTTTCAGCAAATATACAGCTTAGTTCATGCTTTAGATAACACAAATAAGTAATCTACAGGTCTTCTGTGATGTGAAGACACACAGACAAGTTGTAGTTACATACTTACGAACATACATACACATAGACAGTCAAAGAGACACACACAGGCACAAACACAAACATACACAAGCGCGCACGAATGTATACACGCACCTATCTCCCTACCTGACTACCTACATACATACGAAACAATACATAATATATACGAGCTGATCCACGACTCTGATGTTCGAGTGAGACGGCATAACATGACTGCCAGCGCTTATCGGCATGGCACATGATTATGATTATGATGATATTTTCCATCTTACAAGTCTAAGGTCTTTCCCATCAACCTGTAGATCTGCAAGCATCTTCATCGTATTGACATGTCTATTTTATCGAAAGCCTTTGTGTAAGCAAAGCCCGAATAATATTTTCAGCAAATATACAGCTTAGTTCATGCTTTAGATAACACTAATAAGTAATCTACAGGTCTTCTGTGATGTGAAGACACACAGACAAGTTGTAGTTACATACTTACGAACATACATACACATAGACAGTCAAAGAGACACACACAGGCACAAACACAAACATACACAAGCGCGCACGCATGTATACACGCACCTATCTCCCTACCTGACTACCTACATACATACGAAACAATACATAATATATACGACAGACATACAGACAGACAGACAGACAGACAGACAGACAGACAGACAGGCAGGCAGGCAGGCAGGCAGACAGACATAGATTAGCGTTTCTGCCACACAATGTAACAAAATCGATGCCCTGTCTATTGAACCAAAAATCAGACCCTGACACTGATTGAGACACAAATGAACCCCCTGCTGTGACACCTTCAGACGGCTGCGGCTTTCTTTGACAACTGCCATCAGTGACTGGCAGTTGGCACTTGATAACAGCCTCACGTGGAATAGTGTCTATGTTTCTGTCTTCAAGTGTGAATTTGTATCAGCGTGAATGTGTCTGAATGTAAGAGTGTGTTGATGTGTAATCATGCGATTGTGAATGTATAATTGATTTTGCACCCGGTTCTAAATCAAGGAAATCACTATACGTTTTAAAAATAAATGATGTACACAGGTGATGAAAACATTCATGGTTGTCTTCTTTCGGTAGTAATTTGACATTTTAAATAAGCAGTAGTGGTGATACAAGTTGATTGTTTCTCAAAGGCCAAATACTGAGGACATTGTGATGTTTGGATGCAGTTAAAGATCACCTTCTATTGCGTGGCAACTGCAATGGCCTAGTGGCTAGGCTCATGTCTCAGAGGGTATGCTGAGTGGGATGGGGACAGGCAGGCTTCGTGCAGAGTGGCTTGCTACGCTTCGGAGGTCACGGGTGACAGGAATCGTCTGGATCTTTTCTCCGAGGCATGCTGGTGTGCTGGGGAGTGGACAGGCGGACGGATTGACTGGCTCTGCAGAACTTGGTGGAGTGTTGATGCATGATAGGGCAGATGTGGTTGCGGCCTTGTCGGAGCACGTGTACACCTCGGAGGAGCGGGTGGATCACCATGGTCTGGCAGGATTGCGACAGCGAGGGGTGGCGGGGGGATCCGGCCGACGATCGGCGCTCGGGGGAAGGGCGAGACAGACATGTGGTCGGATTGCTACTGGTACTGTTGGTGTTGGAGCTCTTCGCTGGCTGCTGGGGATGGGGACGGAGCGCTTATGGGAATGCCCCGAATGCTCTGATGTCGGTTCCTCAATCAATCAATCAATCAATCAATCAATCAGGTCTGTCTGCGCGGCAGTCACCGTTTCGAACCTCGTCGAGGCAGATCGGTATGTTTATAATGTAACCTGGGCTCAGAGGTCGACTGAACCTCAAATATGTACCAGGAAATGACTGGGAAATAAAGGCGGACAAGGATACTGGCGGCATCAACCACCGAGTGCCGATGGGTATATTAGAATATGTAAAGCTCCATATGATGCCAGTGCTCCTAATGCTTGTAAAGGGATGCTTCAGTTTACTTATATAAACTTACTTTATTTATCAAATCTTACTTTATTTATAAAACCTTGTTTTATTGATCTAACTTTACTTTTTTTTATCTAACATTACTTTATTTTTCTAACCTTACTTTATTTATTTCACCCTACTTTATATATCTAGAGTGCTTAGTCACCCAGGCAAGTAAATAAGATTATTTGTTTAAGAAATTGTAGCCGTTTGTGATGTGATTATTTTTTGTATGATAAATTTCTTGACAATTCTTGAACACAATGGGAACTTACTTTAGAGGGCTGTAAGTCCACTTTAATATTAAAAATCTGCTTGTCTGGGAATTTGAACACACGAACATGGGCTCGGTAGGCAAAACGTGCTCGTGTCTGCGCTACCGAGCCGCCGTCCGTTAATCTTCATTCATTTCTTAAGGAACATTCACCGGAAAAGCAGTTGTTTTGGAAGTCTGAGGTTGGTGCAATAATATGAGACATACTTCTGCAGTCACAAATCGGCATTTCACTTCTTCCCTTAACTGCGGATCAATACCTGTGGATGTATTTTTAATCACATTGAATATTTTGTCTTAATTTTCTCCACTATGTTTCTCAATCAATATGTCTGCTATAACTCGTCTTTTCAATCTTGAACGTTGGACATTTGTTTTTTTCCCCCATTTCTACTTTTCTATAAAGCATATGACAGAGATGAAAACATAAATACCATAGTTGATACTGACTTTAGGGAATAAAGTCTTAGGTCTTCACATATTCTTGACATGCCATACGAGGTTGGCGGACAGTTCCTTTGCTCGCCACCTATTCTTCCATGCCAGTTCTCAGGAAATGTATACAGTTATCTGGAACGTATTCTTATGAGACTGGGTCGACTCCCCAGATCCGTACTGGTCGGGGAAAAAACATAGCCCTGACTCGGTTATTGTTATTGTGGTTATAGAGATTAGAAGGAACAACAAAGTTAGTCCTAGAGTAGATAGCGGCGTAGCTGTGGTAAGTTTTAGGTTTTCACATATTCTAGATTAAGACATATTGAAGTGAGGTGATTAAATTTCTTTCTCGCCTCCTTTCCTTCCTCAGACGCTTCCAAGGGACTACTCCCAGTTATACTTTACACATATGATGAGCGAAAGTCGTCGTGGCTGAAACCTTTAAAGCGCTCGCTCTTACACTTTCTCTGGTACAATGGCCGGTCTGTTGGACGTAAATGCTGAATGCTCGTCCTTGATTTGAGAACGTTAATTATAAGTACCTCAAAAGTGGGAATACCATGGGCAGACAGAAAACCCAATGAACAAGTCCTTCAAGAACCAAAAGAAGATCCTAAACTGATTAGAGACATTAGACGTAGACAGACAAAAATTTTTGGGCATGTTATGAGAAGAAATGAACTGGAGAACTTGATGACAACTGGCAAGATCGAAGGGAGAAGACCAAAGGGAAGACCAAGAATTAAAAACGTGGATGGCTTGGCCACGTGGCATGGTCGAGACAGAAACACGGAGATGATCCACGACTCTGGAGATCGAGTGAGATGGCAATACATCACCGCCCAAGCTTATCGGCATGGTACATGATGGACAGAATTGGGAGTGAGTTCACCTGATGGCGAGAGACACTCGTAATAAGGGAAACTAGTTCACACACAAACACAATCCAGTGGACGTACTGGAAGTAGCAACTACAATTAATAGAACACGTGTGTGGACTACGATCGAGTTCAAAGCAAACAAACAAACAATATGACCATTCCGTGCAAATGCAGAGACGTTCTGGACGGAAAATACAATACCCGAACTGCTGGGGATTGAACAGGGATCAATATCTCAATAACAGACACGATGATCGATTTCGTTGCATCGGGTTTAGTCCCATATAGCTCGATCTCATTCTGCAGTGTGGCGTACCAAAATCGTCGCACAAAGCACTAACTCCGTAGCTCCAGTGACGCCCTACAGGATTCTTCGTGAATACTGCATTTGTGAAGCGAAATCTAACCCACTTTGACAGGAGATTCAGATGTTAATTACTACACCACCGCTGTCCTTAATGATCTAAACATAATTCATGGATTGAATTCATCAATTAACCCAGTTTATCTAACTTAATACAACCGATAGGGAAAAAACCCTAAAATAGCATCAACTAAAGCAAACCAATATGCTAATTATCATGTTTACAATGGATGAAGAACAAATACAAATTTGCCTTTACGTGCAGCCGTTAGTGTTATGAATAATCCTAGGCCATTAATGTGATATTGGCAATCCAAGAATTGCATGTTATTCAGTTACTCTCATGAATGCATTTGCTTTGCAAACAATGCATCCATGCTTTGTCATGTTAATAGAAGAACATTCTTAGCATCACGGAAATATCATAGGGGACATCTGTTCATATATTGTTCAAATATGTTTCTTTTATGTACGATTATATACTGACGGACAAATGGAGCGAGCGAAATAAACGAACAAACTGATGAAGTGAATAGCCAAAACGGCAATAAAGAAATTGACGTTATAAGAACACATTTACCCGGGTAGGCTAACCCGGTCAACAAACGCCCGCTTAAGTCTTATGTGTCGGCCTACGGACGCATAACCGGGCACAAGGCAATTACGTCTGGAAAAAAAAAAACAAGAAGAACGCATTTACATGTGGACTGAAAGACGCATGCATATAGGCAAACATATAAATAGACAGGCAGACACAGTAAAAGACAGACGGGCTGATTTATAAACAGACCTTTAGACTGATATACTGACATCAAGTGCCATCCCGGCTGGCGTAGGCGTTCATGACTCTCCATAGATCTTGGTCTTTGGTTTTCTGGATCAACTCAGCTGTTTATATTCCTCCATGTCCCCGTCGCAATCCACCCAGCATGATTTCTCTTGGTCTGCCTCTGCCTCGCTTCCCATCGATCTTTCCAATTCTCACGATGTTCTCCAATGTTTCCCTTCTCATCACATGACCAAATAACAGTTGTTTGCCTCTTTCTTATTGTTGTATATAATGATCTAGTTTCATTAGCCTCTTTCAGGCAGTCATTGTTAGTTACTTTGGCAGTCCAAGGAATTCGCGACATTCGTCTCAGGAACCACATTTCTGTCGCCTCCAATCTCTTCCTAATTTGTTCATTTACATTCCAAGATTCACAGCCATACAATAAAACAGATTCTATATAGCACTTCAGCACTCTCTTTCTTACATACCTTGATGGTGACTTATACAGACTGGCAGTCAAATGTATGTTCAAATTGGTGATCCAATAATAGACAGACACTGATGTAATAGATAGATAGCCATGGTAACTAACCTAAATGACAGATAGATACAGGGCGAGTTAAATTGGCAGACAGACACAGGGACAGAAAGATAGACAGGCGGGCGGGTGAATGGACGGACGGACGAATTTAGACAGACAGGCAGATTGAGTGAGAGATTAACAGATTGATAGACAGACTGACAGATAGGCAGGCATGCAGACATAGAGAGAGAGAGAGAGAGAGAGAGAGAGAGAGAGAGAGAGACAGACAGACAGACAGACAGACAGACAGACAGACAGACAGACAGACAGATAGACAGATAGACAGATAGACAGATAGATAGATAGATAGATAGATAGATAGATAGATAGATAGATAGACAGACAGACAGACAGACAGACAGACAGACATATAGATAGATAGATAGATAGATAGATAGATAGATAGATAGATAGATAGATAGATAGATAGATAGATAGATAGAGAGTGTGTGTGTGTGTGTGTGTGTGTGTGAGAGAGAGAGAGAGAGAGAGAGAGAGAGAGAGAGAGAGAGAGAGAGAGAGAGAGAGAGAGAGAGATACTAACAACAAAATGTCTCATCTAGCATTTAACAGAATTACATTTGTAAAGCATTGTAATCAGTTTTGTCAAAACTATCTCGTCGTCATGCTCTGAAATCATGGACCGAAGCATCACATGGCTTAATGAAGCTGATTGGACTTCAGGCCTATATAGGCTATTCTAGTTTTACACAGTATGTCAGGCAACTGACGCTTAGATGCCTTAAAGTTAACATTGCATTTTTGTTACTCTTTCTCTTCCGCAAAGATTCATCGCGAAACTGCCTACAATGCTTAAACAAAAAAGTCTGACTTCTGACTTTTTTTTTTCCATCGCGAAACTGCCTACAATGCTGGATCGTATAAACTTCGTGTGTATCTGCTGAGGAAACTTCATTCATGCAACGCAGTTTGTGATTATGTTCTTGTAAAGCAAAAATTGCTCTACTTTCAGTGCTCTTCATTTACTCCTTGCATATTTTACAGCTTTACTGCAAGTCGGCCCACTTTATTTGTTGGCTTTGTTCATGATACCAAATGAGATTTTTTCGGGTAAAACCGGTTGTTACCTTATCATACCGAGCACAGATAGCTGGGTTACAATCTTCATCTTTCATTCATTCTGTCGCTTCTAATATTATATAAGAGATATGGCTACGGTTATCCGACACCCGAGGGTCTATTACAGACCTGATCCCTCTCATTTGCATAAACAGCAGCTCAGACAACAGCACAAGTCATAAATTCATAGCTCTTTCATTAGCATACGCTCTACCAAAGTCATGTCCCATCATGCTCTATTATTTCCATGTAATGCCTGGGCATTATGAAACTGCCACAGAGGGAATTTCTTGACGCTTCTTGCCTGTAATGTTTGCACGTTGTATTTATTACCATCCCTTACATGCACTTCTACACGTGTAGTTTATGACCAAATGTTATCGCCACACAAGATTGCATGTCTCTTCATCGTCTTTATTTATTACTAAAATCATCTATAACTTCTTCGCCATCCTATTTCAGTTTTCTTATCGGCGATGTCGATTTCCTTTCAAAAAGTGTAATAATAGCAACAATAGTGGCGTTTTATGAGCTCTACGTTTTACGTCAGGTTGTTGTGGAGACTGGAGATCGGCGTCAAGGGCAACAAATTGAAGAACAAACCGCTGCTGCCCGTGTCTCGAGGGCGGTTTCAAGATAGCCTTGTGAGTTTGTTTTTCTTTTTCAAACACATATGGTAACCGTATGCAGACACAGCATTTGTTAGAGTGCTTTGTATATACAGACGACATATTGTAATATTGCTGAGACGCGAATATTAATTTACGTGTGCATGACGTCGATATGATGATGTTGATTATATTGGTGGTAACCATGTGACGGCAGCTACAACGACACAGATAGTATAAATTGATAATGATAATAATAATATTGATGTGTATGACGAAGAAGATGAAGATAATGATGAAGAATGATAACTACGATAGCAATAACAAAAAGCTAGATGCATATCATTTACAGGGCCTGGCATTCATCCTCAGCGTTTGTTGTTGTTGTTGTTATTGTTGTTGTTGTTGTTGCTAGTTGTTGTTGTTGTTTTTGTTGTTGTTGTTGTCGTCGTTGTTGTTGTTGTTGTTGTTGTTGTTGTTGTTGTTAGTTGTTTGTGATTTCTTGGCCAGTTTACTTTCAGTAGTTTAGCATAAGCCAGTCTCCCTGGCCTAGGAGTTAAACGGCTTTCTCCATAACCCCGTTTATCCACGTAGGGTAACGCAGCGCGCGAGAATTGGTACCGGTTCTCGCCGGGTTGGTGACTTACGGGATAAGTGAGCCGGCCGCTCAGAAAGCAATGGCAAACTACTAAGCGTAATCTTGCCAAGAAATTAACAACAGTGGTAAAATGCTGCTGTTGACAGCGATGTCCTGTAAAGGATATGCGGAAAAAGAAGTTTGACATAGAATTCTGAACGACCGGCACTCATACCATTGTATAGAAACTAACGCACGGTGTACTTCCACATCGCCGACAGCTGCGTTTCGAACGCAGTATGCGGGATTACTAATTGCGTTCGTATGCACTCGGCCACAGAACCGGCATAAAGAGCTGGTCATCCTAGTCCCTGCTTGCACTTAGAAAGAGAGATGCACACAAAAGTAAGCTACTTCAAAAAACTGGTCAAGGTTGTTAAAAGCGAAAAATGGGCAGAGGTGTGTCAAAGAGTAAGCACAGACAAGTCACTGAAATTGTTCTGGCGACTACATAAAAGCATGAGGGGTGTAGTCAAGAATAAGAGCATTTCCGACTTCCAAGGTGCTGACCTCACCTGGCAGAGGACTGACGAGGACAAGGGCAAAGCCCTCTCTACCTTGAGCAAAGCAATCAGACAGACATGGGAGGCCGAAATCTGGCCAAGGAGGTCACCTCAGACAGATGCAAGGCCCAGAACACTTCGGATGAAGACAGTGACAGTGAAAGAAATCAAGGCTGTGCTTCGACGATCAAAAAACAGTGCTCCAGGTCCTGATGGCATAAGATACGACGACATAAATAGGTGTACCGACAATGAGCTAGAGAAACTAGCAGACATGTACAACAACAGTATAGGGAGTGCTAGCATCAAGGAGGAATGGTTACACAGCTATCTGATTCCCTTGCCGAAGCCTGACAAAGACCACAAAAAAATTCAGGGATATCGAATTATAACCATGCAGAATACAATAGGCAAGCTGCTGGAGAAGGTAATTGCCAGGAAAATATCAAGCCAACTAGAGAGGCAAGGTGTTTTCCCACCCACCCTGGGTGGGTACCGTCCAAAGAGAGAAACCTGGACCAATGCAGCAGTCTTTGCCCAGGATGTCTATGAAGGTTTCCACTCAGGCACTGAAACCGTTGCTGCAGCGATTGATCTTGAGGACGCATACAACAGAGTACCACTGGATTTTTTAATGTTTCAGCTTCTCGAACTAAACGTAAGTCCATTCCTCCTTAGTTGGATCGCTGCAGCCCTCTTCCAACGGAAAGTAGTTTTTAGATGTGGCAGTTGGACTTCGGAACCAACAACAATATATCCTGGCCTACCACAGGGATCACCATTATCTCCGGTACTGTTCAACGCCTACACAGTGAGAATCACCAGTGAGCAGATCACTGGACCTGGCAGGACATTGTCATATGCCGATGATGTTTTAGTGTATCGTTAGGGGAAGGATAGAGAGGAGGTTGCTGTGGAACTACAAACCGAACTCAATCGCATAAGTACTTGGTGTGATGAAGCTGGTGCAATGGTCAACCCAACAAAGGCAACAGTGACATGGTTCTCGTTGAATAATCATATTGTCAACACTCCAACACCAACTGTAATGCTGTGTTCAGAGACGGTGGAAAGAACGCAGAATTACCTGGGGATACGGTTTGATCGAAGCCTTGCTTATAATGTGCACATATACCAGGTGATAACAAAGGCCAAGCGGGGTTTGGCAGCGATGCGGGTGATGGCGGCAGCAAACTGTGAGCAGCGCCATCTATGTCTTCTGTACGAGGGGTTGGTCATGTCTGTTTTGGAGTATGCAATGGCAATCCTGACTCTCAGCCATAAGCAGATAGAAAGGATGGAAAGGATACAGAATGAAGCTATGCTCATTATTCTTGGATGTACAAGAGATACAGCATGCAGGGCGATGTGCTACCTTCTTGGTTTTCCAACCATTGAAGAGAGAATACAAGGTTGCAGGGCACGCGCCTACCTCAGAATTAACGCAAACACACAACATCCACTGCATAGTGAAATTAGGAAGGTGAAGGGCAGCAGGTTAAAAAGAGGACGGTCGTGGCTGGGTCAAGCCGAAGACATTCTTCAACAGGTGTGTTCACTTGAGGACTTAGAACCTGGCGAGGAGTGGGTGCAAGTGCCAACAGACTTCTGCACATCCTTTTCAGTTTGAATCCAACTAGATAGAAAATGCAGACATGAAAATCCGGCTGCTGTTGAGGCTGAAGTACAAGCGTTGATTTTCGAGAATTCGCTAGACGGTGACGCGGTCATCTACACAGATGGGTCGGTCGTCCGACATGTGAGAAGCTCATGGGCCTTTACAGCTCGGGCCGGAGGGAGAATTGTGAAGGAGGACTCTGGTGCTTTCACTGAAACCACAAGTAGCCTGACCATGGAAGTCATGGCAGTAAGTAAAGCAATAACATGGGTCGAGACACAGACATTCACTAGGGCTTGTTTCCTTAGCGACTCAATGAACATGATCAAGAGGATAGAGGAGTGGTCGATCCGAAGAGAATGGTTGCTGCCTTTGGAGCGGTCTCGAATGGCAAAGATTAGTTTCATCTTCGTGCCAGGTCATGCGGGAGTACAAGGAAATGAGCGGGCTGACAAGCTCGCAGGTGAGGCTACTGTGGAGGGCGGACGCGCCATGGACCAGGCCGACATTCTGAATGCTCTACGAGAAGTAAGACTTTTGCGAGAACCAAGTGATGACTGTGAATCTACAACAATGGCCAGACTGCGAGAGCAGCAAATTAAAAGAGGGGTGGCCAAACAAGAACACTATGCAGGAAGCCAAAGAAGATTTATAAACCAACACAGAACTGGCGTCGTTAGCCGCTACACGTTGCGGGATTTGCTGAGGAGGGGATCCGAGCACTTATGGACTGAATGGTTCGATGTGCAATGAGGATGATCTGTCGACTAACTAACTAACTAACTAACCGGCATAAAGATAAATTAATTAAGCATTAACAAATATAATTAAGAGAGAAAGATTCTTGTTACAACTAATCTGGAGTAAAGGAAGGTCAACAAGTGGTAGACAGCGAAACATGTGGGAAGATTTCAGCAAGATTTGAATGAACAGCTGTTTGTCAGGGTGTGTAACAAGGCGGCAAATATAGAATTGTTGAGATCCAGTGAAGTCAACTATAATTGTGAAGAAGCATCATATTGAGAACGATCTTAAGAAAAAATCATAACCTGGCAGACAGACAGACAGACAGACAGACAGACGGACAGACGGACGGACGGACGGACGGACGGACAGACGGACGGACAGACAGACAGACAGACAGACAGACAGACAGACAGACAGACAGACAGACAGACAGACAGACAGTTGAGTAGTTATTCAAACAGACGGACAGACAGTTAGATCTGTAGGATGAAAGAAGAAAGAAGAAAGAAGAAACGAAGAAAAGGAATACCTTGTAGGAATTCCTGAGGTTTATCCAGCTTGTAGGTATCCCGTGTGACGCCGACCACGAAATAGTCTCCGGTGTCCAGCAATCCCAAATCCTGTAAGTGATCCATTAATCCAACGAACTCGTATGGATCGCCCAACATAACGTAGACTGGGGATAGCAAACACACACAGCCATGAAAATATATGGGCGTGAAATATAGCACAGAAAACACTATATAAAGGCGCGTTCAAGCGTCCAATATCAAGCATACATAACACAGGCAATTGTACTTATTTTAATTAAATATACTAATGGAGAGCAAAGAAGTCGGTCAGGTCAAAATGTTTAAGACGCTCGCGTTTAAACTTCCAGTGTCTTGATAGCAGCGCATTGGGTTCATTCCACCTCTATTCCGCTTCATGGTGACCAGCGCACCTTCTAGTCTCGCCCTTGCTGGTGTGTGGATTCATTGGGACCTTGCCGTCATGACAGACGATAGTTTCTTACATTGTGCTTCAAAAGGGCATAACTACAACCCATGGCGGTAGCAATTGTGACTGATTAGACCAATTCGCGCTGTAAATGTTCATCCACAAAGGATGCATCTGAACAAATGGTCATTTTCACCACCATGCACCATCTTATATTTCACGCGCTCAATTTATGACGTATCTGCAATCAATTTCTCCTTTGTGGTTATTGCATTTCTGATATTTGCCCTCCATGCAACACGTTCGGCGGCGACTTACTCCCAATATGCTTTGTCAATGACTGTATCAATCATGTCCCGCTTACACACCTCTTTGTATCGTAGTAGAGGCCGGCCCCGTGATCTCTTACCCATCTGTAATAGATCAGAAAGATGTCCTTTGGTTTTCTAGCGTCATCCATCCTCCTAACGTGTCCTAACTATCTAGGCCTATGAAGGCTGAGCATGGAAAAAAACCTTCACGCAACCTGATCTTTCCAATAATTCAGCATTTGTGATTTGATGTGTGGATATGTACTTATTGCAAAGAATATATTATAAGGAAGGTGTGTGGATATGTTCCTTTTTACACACAGCATATTATAAGGAAGGTGTGTGGATATGTTCCTTTTTACACACAGCATATTATAAGGAAGGTGTGTGGATATGATCCTTATAATATGCTCTTTGCAATACAGCCACCACAGAATATTGCATTTCTTTCAGTTTCTGTAACCCCTTGAAGGCACTGACATTTGCACGCATCGACTTTGTTGTTACAGGCATATACGTTGACTAACCTGACAGACTGAGCCCCGTAGATTCTAATTGCCTGAAGGTGTCGTTATTCAGTCTAGACTCTAGACACTTCGACTTCATTTTCAGCAATACTGTTTCTAACGAGAATGGCTAGGCATTAATGGTGTCGGTTATAGAGGATTTGATAATTTGACTGTTTGAGCAGGTTGTCTTCTAGGAGGGTGTACTGCAGCACAATTATGCCAGCGCTATAGATGAGGTTGTCGAGATTAGGTTGTCTTTGTTTGATACTGGCGCAATTCCGGTTTAACACGGGTACATTCTTTCCACCGACAATTTCCGACTAGAGCAGATATTTCTTGCCACCAGCTCTTTTGCATGTACGTTGTCTTCGGCGTCGTTTTCGTCCTAGGTTTAGAATGGTACCTGAAAACGTATTACTAATGGGCGCTGGCCGGTCTCTCTGGCTGAGGGGTTACACCACTTTCTCCGTAATCCCGTTTATCACGCAGAGTCTAGTAGCGGGCGAGAACTGGGAGCGGTTCGACCCCCGCTGGTGACTTGCGGGATAACTGAGCCGGCCGCACAGAAATCAATGGCAAACTAATGAGCGTAATCTTGCCAAGAAATCGACAGACAGCTGAAAGATGCTGCTGTTGACAGCGATGTCCTGTAAAGCGAATAAAAAAAAAAATTGGCGCTGGCTGCTATATCAATGAGGAACTCATCAAAAGTGCACGCACTCTGTGTCTCACCGACAATACATGGACAGTTAAAATACAGTGAATAGGACACCCACGAGGCGATCAAAACTGTTTTCGGCCTTTAACCTACTTGTACCACAAAGCACATTACTCCTGAGAACAGCACAGTGTATCCAGTATATGCATAGAGCATGAATGAACCGAACCTTTGGGACACGGAAGCAGGACAAACTCTCCAACATTCAGGGCTCGCGGTCACATACACAACTGTGATATCAATTTTACATTAGGGAGCTTGAAAAATGTAAGACTACATATTGAGTGCAAAGAGAAGCATTTTAGTATATTGACCGCGAGCAAACTACCATAGTGATAGTGTTCCAATTATAGGAAATAAGAGGATAAAACTTATGATTAAGAATGAAGACGACCCCCCCCACCCAAATAACATCTAGTTGTATCTAGCTTTACTTAAAACAGACGAAGCAATTAGATAAAGGTTCAACGTTACTGTACATAACTTGTAGTGAATAATGGGATGTGTTGCGGGAATCAGTACAACAAACATCAACAGATTTCCCTATTTCTCAAAAATTTGCAATAGTAAACAAAGACGTGGATGACACTGACATTTTGCATATGATGTATACATGACGAAAGAAATACGCAAGATGTGAAGAATATAATAGAATATAAAAATATATAGTAAACAATTGCAAAGTGGCTGAGAAATCTGACTAAATAAAAATGAACGGAGTTGGAGCACCACGGAAAAGTCACAATCTATGTATCAACTAGTAAAGGTCCTAACAAGAACGAAAACACGAAATAGCACTGGATGTTTAAAGTCGAAGAATGGTGCAACTCTAATAGGACAATGTAACATCGTTAACAGACTGACAGACTACAAAAGGAGCGATATGATGACAGGAGACCGGATGGAAATATTCAAGACAATGGTGAAAGTCTGCCAATACCTGGCGTGGAAGTTGAATATACACCTCATTAAACGAAGAAAGGAAATGCACATGGGCCAGACAGAATTAATTTGAAGGAAATTGAGGCCCTATGAGATTTTGGTCTCAAAATTACGAAATGACATCTATAATGGTGGGTAAATCCCTAATGACCCATCAAAATTCATTTGTATAGCTGTACCAAAGAACCCAGACGCTTCGGAATATAAAGACATCTTCTTACGAGTCACATGACAAAGCTGTTATTGACAATGCCTATGAACAGAGTAAGAAACTAGATAAACCGGAAATTAGACTTGAACGATGTGTATTTGTAAATGAAATGTCACAAAGAATACCAATTACATTCTCAGAACAACAGATCTTTACTGATGCATCATAGAGTACAGGAGGTGAGTTAAGTTAAGAACCTATATGAAAAAATTCAGGACATTTTCATTAGTCCTCCGTCCTCATCTGCAACAGCCAGCGAATATTACCAGTGCTAATGGTACTATTAGCAGTATGATTATACAGGTAGGCCTCGCTATACGTCGCTTCGATTTACGTCGTTTCGCTATAACGTCGTTGTCACAAATGGGACATAACTTCACTTTACGTCGTCACGTTCCGCCATAACATCGTCACCTGTGTTGCTATGACGCGCCCTTGCAGAGGAACTTGTTAGCTTGCGGAGGAACTACGTAATGCCGCGTAGTGTTACCGCTGTGGAACGTCTCCTTACTCAGTTGCTGTTGTCAATTTTGAGTTAAGGTCACAACTTTACCATTGTGCTGTGCGTTTTTCCAGGATTTTATCGAGTAATTCTTCATAATTATGAGTTCGAAGCGCACAGTTACTGCTGCTAGTGTGTTTGGTTGTACATTTTTTGTTCAAGCAGAGAAGAGCCAGGAAAAGAGGCAGGTAGAGGTTACAATTTCATCCTCAGATGCCTCTACGTCCCAAATGCCTCTACGTCCCAATAACTCTACTACTAAAAAAAAAAAAACATTACTGTGGTACACAATACACTGCATTTCATTTAGTTCTATGGGAAATAGTGTTTCGCTATACGTCGTTTCACTTAACGTCGCGTTTTCCAAGAAAGTAACCCCGATGTTAACCGGGATCTACCTGTATATCTGTCTGGCCTTTCCTCGGAGTTTTAAGTGTTGGCGGGAAAATCTGCTCACTCCCTGCATCACGATTCTCTCCAAGCTGTGAAGTCCTGCCCGTTCTTATGCTCTATACACACGATTCGAAAAGACCCGCCTTGTCTGTCTGCCTTATCATTCACCGATACCCCACAGCGCGATGCAGACCCAGCCAATCTGTCTGCCTGCTCGTTTCCCACAACACAAATCCAACAGATGCGCTCTATTTGTGCTCATTGAATGGAAGCCTGCTACTCTGCACTAAGCATGCCTGTTTACACCGTTCTCTTCATACTACACGAAAGAATTTGAAAATATTATTTATGTGTAAGAATGAAACTAATAGATAAATATTGATGGTCATGAAATGCTAGTAATAAAATGCGTGTATTAGCGGCAAACAGCAGTCATATGAATCAACAATCTTTTAGGAGCATTTTAATACATAAAGAAGGGTGACAGGCAAAGATGTGTATTCTTTTCATAAATCCGATGTTGTTTGTATGATCTGTAGTATTCTAAGAATTTGTATGTGCCTGTTCAGTTTAAATGCCTCAATTATTTATTTTTTGTTTGTTTTTTGTTTTCAGTGGTGTATGAAATTTCCCATGCTTCATCGCCAAAGAATCTTAAACAAATATTTGGAGACTATCTGTTCATGTATCCCCTCATGTCCTTTATTTACCTACAGTTTCAGTCAGTCAGTCAGTCAGTCAGTCAGTCAGTCAGTCAGTCAGTCTGTCTGTCTGTCTGTCTGTCTGTCTGTCTGTCTGTCTGTCTGTCTGTCTGTCTGTCTGTCTGTCTGTCTGTCTGTCAATACAACTATCAATTCACAATTCCTCCATTATTTATCCATCCATCCATCGATCCCTCCATCTATCCTTCCATCCGTCCGTCTGTTTGTCCGTCCGACTGCCCGTCCGTCCGCCCTTCCGTCTGTCTGTCCGTCTGTCTGTCGATCGATCGATGGGTCGGTGGGTCAGTTGGTAGGTCGGTCTGTCTGTCTGTCTATCTATTTATCTGTCGGTCTGTCCGTCTATTAACGTGTGCTACATAACTACAATATATTATAGAGGGAATGCCATTAAGTAACAGAAACTGTACGAATAACTTTTCTACGCTAGTACTAACCATAAATTGTGTGTGTGTGTGTGTGTGTGTGTGTGTGTGCGCGCGTGCGTGCGCGCGCGCGCGTGTGTGTGTGTTATTTCTCGACATAGAACCCTTGCTTGGCAACACATGTGTTCCACATGTCCACCTAGCTTGTCCATGCATCTAGGAAAAAGCTTTAGGGTGAGGCTCGCCTATAGTGAGTCGCCTATTGTCATGGACTAGCCGACAGATCTGCCGTTTCACTGTGTCAACTTCCACACTTGCAGGTCCTCTGCTACGCAATACATCAATACTATTTTGTCTTCACATATTCCATAATGAAAACTTTCTTCCCATGCATACATTCTCCACTGACTCGAACAGCTGTCTCCATAGTGAACTATCATTCTTCTGGGAATTTGACAATTTTTCAAACCCTCTGACAAACGTTGATCTCTCACGGTGCATAGTGTGGCAACCATTTTTGTAATCGCTACTGTGCATGTGCAGGCTTCTCGAACCTCACGACCCCTACACGTGGTATTGCGTAAGAGCCATTTTGCGTCCTGAAATACGATGTTTCGTTGTCTATACTCCTCAATGCACTTTATAATAAAAATGATGTTACTTAATGACTTTCTCTCGTACTTTATTACATCTTGCTCACATGAGCAGAGAGACAAAACATATCTTAACAATGTATTCACTTAGTGAATATAACTCTGATATATATCTCTACGGTATGCCCTTGGCGAGAAGCAGAAAAATATGCTAGGCAATATATTGTTGTTGGCTTCTGTGCTTAAATATCTTAACAAACCGTGGATTATATCCTACATCCCTTTCATGTGTGAGACCGGTATTCTAACACTTCGGTCAATTATCAGGAAACTAGAGTTTTGTACTGAAAGAAAAATAAGAGGAATTTAATTTTATGTGATCATAAATTATCAATCAAGGTCAGCTGGAAGGTTTCCACTAGGGACCCTGGTTGGGTGACAGATTCATTATACACGTTTTTGGGAAGTCGCTATTTTGGAAAATCCTCGTATCATCAACTTCCAATTTTATCAGAGAGGGCATGCCCGGGTGAACATTGTCTAATGAAGCTTGATGGCCTTTAGGAAATGTGTACTCACTCCGAGTGTCGTGCCTTGTTTCGCTGACAATCTTCACAAACGGGTTGATTTGGTGTGCGTGGAAGTATGGGCCGTTGTATGTGTGTCTTGACGTCACTGTTATCTTGTGCTTCTGCATCAGCTGAAATAGGATGAGAAATGGTTATACATGTTAGATAGACGGGGTGTGGAATTGCTTGTAGGTTAGAGAGTTGGGGTGAGAAATTGTTGTACGATAGATGGAAGAGGTGAGGTATTGCTTGTTGGTTAGAGATATGGGGTGAGAAATTGTTGTATGATAGATGAAAGACGTGAGGAATTGCTTGCAGGTTAGAGATTTGGGGTGAGAAATTGTTGTATGATAGATGGAAGAGGTGAGAAATTGCTTGTTGGTTAGAGATATGGGGTGAGAAATTGTTGTATGTCGGATAGAACAGGCGAGGAATTGCTTGTAGGTTAGAGATGGGGGATGAGCAATTATTGTATAGTGAAAAGAAGAAGCGAGGAATTGCTTGTCGGTTAGAGCTATGGGTTGAGAAATTGTTATGTATGTTAGACAGAAGAGACAATAAAAACATCATTGAAGGCCAGAGATGTTGGATGATAAATTGTTGTTTGTTAGATAGACGAGGCGAGGAATTATCGTAGTTTAGAGATATAAGAGGAGAAATTGTTGTAAATGTTAGCTAGAACATTATATTTAGTTGCATGTACTTTACAGGACGTCGCCTTACGCTCAATAATGTTTCTTTGGGAGTTTAAGATTTACTAGACTGTGAATTACTAGGCAATTTTCTTATGCTCAGTAGTTTGATAATGCTTTCTGATGACCAACGCCCATGCCATTGAAATCAACGCAAGATGGTCTTCTTCGAAAACGTTTGCAGCTGATTGCGAACACTGGACTCTGTATATCGGGGGTTTGTTAAACGCGTTTACTGTCACAGGCCAGACAAGAGGCGAGGAATTATTGTACGTGAGAAATATGGGATGAGAAATTGTTATATATGTCAGCTAGAAGATGCGATAAATTATTGTAGGTGAGAAATATGGAATTAGGAATTACTGTATGTTAGCTAGAAGTGATTTTGGTAGGTTAGAGATGTAGGGCCAGCTCCCTGGCCGAGGATTTGGCAGCTTTTTCCGTAACCCAGAATATTCTCGTGGTTGACGTGAGCGCACGAGAATTGGAAGCGGTTCGAGTCGCGCCAGTGACTTATGAGAGTATGGAGCCGGTCGCTCAGAAAGTCGTGGCGTGCTGATGAGCGTAATCTAGCCTAGGAATCAACATACAGCTGAAAGATACTGATGTTCACCGCAATATCCTGAAACAGGATGGAAACGCGTGAAAAAAAAAAAGAAGAGATGTGTATTTGTTGTAGGCTAGAGATGTGACATAAGCAAGTGTTATATGTTGGATAAAAGATATGACACGTTGTTATTGTCAGTTAAAAGAGATGAAAGATGTTATGGTGGTCAGTCTGCCTGAATGCGCTTCGAATTCCGTGTTTTCGTTTTAGCTCTGACTAGTTTGGAAGTTTTACGGAGATCCCATGGGGTTATCGCTGAGAGCTACAGACTTCGAGGTGTGTGCAATTCTCTCTGCTTGCAAATCTGCTGAAAGAGACCCAGCAATATGGGGAAACCCCGGTGCAATGAAGTTAATCTTTTTGTCTTTAACCTGGTTTAGCCTTTATAACGGACGCGAAACTATTATATTGCAAACAGACGTGAGAAATTGTTTTATCTCTTCCCATGGAGGTCTGTGGGACCAGGTGGAATAAGCGGTGGAACAGAATGAGAACCCGTATGTGGAGAGAATGATATGGTGGGGGATCGGCAGGAGTTCTGAATGAAGCTCAAAACTGAGAGGGAAGACCAGAAGAGCTTTCAATCAGTTGACAGTTAGAAACATTAGCAATATGGCTATTCGCTGGCTATTGAACGAGGGGACGGAGCACGTGTTCTTAGTCGTTCTTAGCTCAACTCAACTCCTCTTCCTGGACGTCAACATGACTGAATGGATAAATAATTTGACTTTTAAACTTCCCTTTTCCTGATGCCGAAGCAGCGGGTTCAATCCCTACACCGGTCAGTTGGACTAAAATGTTGATTTCTCGTACTTGACTTGGGGACGTAAATTACAAGTACCGCAGACGTCGAAGTAGGTTCGCCTGATGGCGAGGGATACTGGTAATAGGGAAAGCTTAAAGGCACACACAAATGCATCCCAGTGCACTAAATGTTCCCAATGCTCACAACCGTCTCCAGACTCAGTCGTATAAAAAGTGACCACAATGTACGATTGTTTTGTCCAGATGTAATTCATCAGCTGTCTTATGAACTTATCACCTTCAGTATGTGGATACTGGGTTTCATATATGACCTTAGGAACTTAATAATAATACGAATACATTACATTGTGGCGTAGTTTTGTTTGTTTGTTTTGTTTCTAATTTCATGATTTAGTGCCCATGATTTATGGATTATCTAGTAGATAGAACTTATTCTGATAAGTTAAAATATTATTAAAAGTTGTTGATTATCTTGTTCTAATCATCTATATTGATAAATTGACCACATTCATTATTGATATAGTTGTTTTCTTATCACATACAATTCCCCCCCCCCCCCCAGGAACTTATTTATTCTACGAAGAAATCACACTTGTGTGGGGATTTTATTTTTCTTCTAATCCCAATATACAGTGACTCATCCAATAATTCAGTAGCATGTCCTCTGCAGAACTTCGCTCCCATAACAACTGTCCGGAAAACTTCTCGGTAATATGCAAGATGTCCCGCGTCCGAAAATCACATCTGGAGATCATCTGCGACATCCAGCACCCATCTTCTCTTTAGCCTTCCTCTTCCTCTCTTCCCGGGCATATATCCTTCCATAATTATTCTCTCCAAACTTTCATGACGTTTCAAGTGACCAAAGTATTTCAATTTTATGTTTTTTATCGTCTTTAGTAGCCAACCTTCTTCAATATTAAATTCTTGCCAACTGTCATAGTTTTTTCTTCTTCTTCCTCCTCCTCCCTCCTCCCCTCCCTAAATACGTAAATAGAAGAGATCCAAGAATCACTGAACCACAACGCTAGGAAAAGCGAAGAAAATGACGTGACTACACAGAATCGTCACACGGCAATGTCAATAACAATTCATCTTTTTATGTGTAAAGAAGTTATCCACAGTCATGTAGAAGGGAAGAACAATCAATGGAAGGACCGAAATCACAGAACCTAGACGAGTATGAATTCGGAATGGCGAACTCCCTCCTCCTCCCTTCTCCTCCTCCCTCCACCCTCCTCTCTCCTCCTCCTCCCTCCTCTTCCTAATCCCTCTCCCTCCTCCCCCTCCTCATCCTCCCTCCTCCTCATCCTCCCTCCTCCTCCCTCTCCCTCCTCCTTCTCCCTCTTCCTCCTACCTCCTAATCCCTCCTCCTCCCTCCTCCTCCTTCCTCCGCATCCTTTCTCCTCTCTCCTCCTCCTCCCTCCTCTTCCCTCCTCCTCCTACCTCTCCCTCCTCCTCCCCCTCCTCCTCCCTCGTCCTCCCTCCTCCCTCCTCCTCCCTCCTTCTCCCTCCTCCTTCTCCCTCCTTCTCCTCCCTCCTCCCTCTTCCTCCTCCTCCTTCTCCCTCCTTCTCCCTCTTCTTCCTCCACCCTCCTCCCTCCACCTCCTCCCTCCACCTCCTTCCTCCTCCTCCTCCCTCCTCCTCCTCCCTCCACCACCCTCCTCCTCCCTCCTCCTCCTCCCTCCTCCTTTTCCCTCCTCCTCCTCCTCATTCTCCCTCCTCCTCCTCCCTCCTCATTCCTCCCTCTCCCTCCTCCTCACTCTTCCTCCTCCCTCCTCCTCCTTCCTCCTTCTCCCTCCACCTCCTCCCTCCTCCTCCCTCCCTCTCTCTTCCCTCCTCCTCCCTCCTCCTCATCCTCCCCTCCTCATCCTCCCCCTCCTTCTTCCTCCTCCTCTCTCCTCCTCCTCCCTCCTTCTCCCTCTCCCTCTTCCTCCCTCGTCCTCCTCCTCTCCCCTCCTCCTCCCTCCTCCTACCTCCTCCCTCCTCGTCGCTCTTCCTCCTCCTCCCTCCTCCTCCTCCCTCTTCCTCCTCTTTCCTCCTTCTCCCTCCTTCTCCCTCCTCCTCCTCTCTCCTCCTCCCTCCTCATAATCCCTCCTCCTACTCCTTCCTCCTCCCTCTTCCTCCTCCTCCCTACTCCTACCTCCTCCTACCTCCTCCTTCTCCCTCTCCCCTCATTCCTCCCTCCTCCTAATCCCTCCTGCTCCCTCCTACTCCTCACTCCTCCTCCTGTCTCCTCCTCCTCCTCCCTCCGCCGAATATGAATTAAATGATATGCTCCCCACCAGGGACTGGGCGAAGCCGGGCCGGGTCGTCTTTTTTGGGAACGGGAACTTGAGCAGGGGCCGAATATGAATTAAATAAGACGCTCCATGTACCCAAGTTAATTGTTGGGGGAAGATGTAAAGATCTTTCAAGTGCTCTTTCTAATAATAGACAGAGAGACAGACAGACAGACAGTAGATAGTCGAGAACGGGAACGGGAGCTAATATGACTACTTATATGAATTAAATGAGATGCTCCCCATCAGGGTCTGGGCGAAGCCGGGCCGGGTCAGACAGACAGACAGACAGACAGATAGACATACAGACAGACAGATAGATAGTCGGGAACGGGAACGGGAGCTTATATGACTACTTATATGAAATTAATGAGATGCTCCCCACCAGAGTCTGGGCGAAGCCGGGCCGGGTCAGCTAGTATCCAATATATACTTAGAGCCCGACTATAACATTTATATTTAAAGGCATTTATGAGCTGTTCAGCTGGTTTAGTAAGTGTTCAAGTGTCACAGGCGTATTTTTCAATGATAAACATGCATGCTCTTAAAAATCTAATTTGTGTAGTTCTGTCTGTCCGAACACCACAATTTATTCAGTTGTCTTAGTTTCTGACGATCAATTCGTCTTTTAATTTCTTTCACTGAATCATCATAGTTGGTAATTAATGACCCAAAATATACAAAATTGTCCACCACCTCCAGTTTTTCCTCATTAACATATATTGTTTTACCCATATTGGTTTTGTGTGTATGGATTATCTTTGTTTTTACTGTGTAAAGATATAAGTTGTGATTATCACTATTCTTTGGGTTGAGGTTATTAGTTTTCTATACCATTATGTGATATGGATAGTAATACTGTATCATCAGCATATCGAATCTCTGGTATTTAATGACCGCCAATATTTAGGTGGCTGTGATTCGCAAAAGGCATTCTACGAAGACCCCGAAAGTGTGGGGGGGGGGGGGGGAGGGAGGAGGAAGAGAGAGAGAGAGAGAGAGAAAGAGAGAGAGAGAGAGAGAGAGAGAGAGGGAGAAGAGAGAATGGGGAGGTCTGCAAAGCGCAACAAAGGTCGTGGGTTCGTTTTCGGACTTCGGCATGTGGTTGACGAGTGCCATATTTGTTTGTTTTGTGTGTGTGTGTGGGGGGGGGGGATTTTTAGGATTTCCAGGGGGGGGGGAAGGGAATTAATATTATTTCAATATCGCTTTAAAACAAGAACAGATTACTTGATATTGTTTTTCCCTTCATACTTTACGATTCTGTACGTCTCACACTTCTGAAATTCGTTTTATAACGTAAGTAGACCCGTAAATCACGTTTTATGTAAACGTCTAGACTTGTTTTAATATGTGCTATTAAATTTAGCTTCCATTATTATGTATACTGTGTAGGGGCGCGGGGGGGGGGGTAGGGAGGAAATACGAAAGAGAAGGGGGGGGGGGATGACGTTCTGAAAATATTGTGAAGGGGGGCACGGGCCAATAAAGGTTGAGAACCACTGCTCTAGGAGGTCATCGATTGAGCCCTGTAGTTCGTGCCCCTCGCAATGCTTTCACCAGGTCTCTAGGCGGAAAGTAGGCCGAGTCACACAGTGGCGGACTGGCTAGGGTGTCCGCTTGCTCGATGGCTAGTAGCCCGTCGGGCCCCTAATGGAATGGGCCCTCCTAAAAATTCGACAATATGTTCAACATTTTAGTGTCATTTTAGCTGTCTCTTCTGGCAGGCAACATTCTTAGAACCAGTCCGTCATGGATCCATATGGGATAGCACCCGATGCAATGAGTTAATCATCTTACCTTTAACCTTCCATCTTTCACCTTTAACTTTTCACATCCGCACCTTAAACTTACTTTTAATTATGCGAAGTAGCAAATCTACTCGGCGTCTATCGTCTGTCTCATTTCATTTTCCATGTATGCTATTCACATAAACTATCCTACGCAGTAATCACAACTCTATGAGGTTAAGTTTCATTCTAATACCATTATTCAGTGCAGACGAGTCACAATGAGAAGACAGTAGTGTGGGCTTACTCTGGCAACTGACAACGAAACTAAGATATGATTTAAATTAAAAAAATAAGTCAAAATCACTTAGGTCTGAAGGTTTTATGTAACATTTCATTACTCTCTTTCTGAGAGTTAATTATAGTGACTATTCACGCACACGAATAAAAAATATGTAACTTCCTTTCAAGCCTCTTATAACCATCCTCAAGCGCTCTGCCAGCTGACATAGGCTTTCACGTGAAACACTTTTCTACTGATACCGATAGTATTGGGACTCTTCGCTTGCTATTCCACTTGATAAAGACGGAGCACGTGCGGGAATGTCCCGAGTCCTGTGATGTTGGTTTTTGGCTCAATCAACTCAAGTTAGATCTTCTATTCCAACGTTTGCATTCTGAATATCTGTGTCGAATAAATCAGTTGAAAGTCCTCGTTTCGACTCTCTAAGAGCTCTCATGCTGTTGGCTCGACCCTATGGATTAGTCGCAGCACCAGCCAGACTATTTGCCCTTTCATTGCCCACGTGGTCAGCTGCTTAAATAAAACTAACTTCAGAAATTGTGAATGTCTTTAGCTAAATAATTATTGTGCCGTTTGATCAACCAGACTGCACTTAACACCATATTTCCATATGCATTATGCCATATATAAGAGTTTACCTGGTCTCTGATGTTATCCATATTTCATCACACTTGTATTATAATGTTTCATCATAACGATTGCAGATCAACTTGTGTTTTTAAACAATCTCTTACTTGAGGCTAACTTTTCAAAAGATCACTTTTTATGATTTTGCTCTGTACGAGGGAACGATTACCTAAAAAAGGAACAGAAAACATTGTTTGGCATTTTACGTATGATAAAATAGCCAGCCAGTTCCTGCCTCAATGCATATTTTATGGCATTTTTATTAAATGCTCCATTAACTGGTTTTTTGGTGTTGTTTAAGATCGCAGTGTGGTTTGATTTTCTTTAAGTGGCAGGCAACAGCGAGTTTAAATCCTAGCTGTTTATGACATCACCGTTTAAAGTATAAATGATGCCAGTAACCAAAAATAGAATACTACCGTAATTACTTTAATAAATTGTGCATCACGGTTGGTTAAAAATGCGTATGTTGACGCTATGTCACCGCATTTATCAATGTAAACGTGTTTAAGCTTTGCGTGTGTTCTGTTTTCGTTATGTCTGGCGTTTAACAAATCTCTTCTTCATTTATTTAAGGAAAGGACACATATTAATAGTTCGTTTCTGTATTTAAAATGTGGATTACGATCTATATTTATATTCTTAATATGTTGTGACCGGGAGTCGCCATAGCCTAGTGGTCGTGGGTTCGGATCGGCAACGGGGAGGATTTCTGGGCGCACAGGAAGAAAACGCGGCTCACCCCATAATGCTCCATTACCGTGCCATAAATATCACACAAAATGCTCCCTACTGTCCCATTTGTTTTTGTGCATATCCTATTTACAGGACATCGCTGTCAACACCAGCACTGCTGTTGTTGATGTCTTAGCAAGTTTACGTTCAGTAGCTTGCCATTGCTGTCGGAACGATCGGCTCCCATACCGTTCAAACCCAGCGCGACACGGTCTGCTGCTAAATTGGTCGCAGCTATGATTCGAACACAGGTAAGCGGAATTACGAGACGGTGTCCGTATCGCCTTTGGCACGCAGACCGGCACTGTCCCATTATCGCAGGGTAATGATGGGTCTACGTTCTTATGCGTCACTTCACTTATATCACCACCACGCTTCCCCTGACAATGGGTTAGAGTCTGTTGACAACGAAACACCTCAATCTTGTGGGGAAGACATTCCCAGCTCAGATCTAGTGCCACACGTTCCTAAGTTCCGTGTGCAGTCATGACTTGTGGGGAAGACATTTCCAGCCCAGATCTTAAGCCACAAGTTCATATGTGCCGTGTGCAGTCATGACTTGTGGGGAAGACATTCCCAGCTCAGACCTAGTGCCACACGTTCCTTAATGCCGTGTGCAGTCATGACTTGTGGGGAAGACATTTCCAGTTCAGACCTAGTGCCACACGTTCCTAAGTGCCGTGTGCTGTCATGACTTGTTGGGAAGACATTTCCAGCTCAGACCTAGTGCCACACGTTCCTAAGTGCCGTGTGCAGTCATGACTTGTGGGGAAGACATTCCCAGCTCAGATCTTAAGCCACAAGTTCATATGTGTCGTGTGCAGTCATGACTTGTGGGGAAGACATTCCCAGCTCAGATCTTAAGCCACAAGTTCATATGTGCCGTGTGCAGTCATGACTTGTGGGGAAGACATTCCCAGCTCAGACCTAGTGCCACACGTTCCTAAGTGTGTGCGTTCATCACTTGTGACATTATTATATGTTTCTCCACAGATGCGAAGTTCCAATACAGGTGCTGTTCACCACGTCTAGGTGTGTAATGTTTCCTCCACGGATTTTAAGTGTTTTACAGAATATCCAAAGTAGCAAGTCTTGACAGAACAGATTCAGAAAATTTAGCACTCTTTACTCCAGATGGAACAACTGATTCATAGGAAATAAATGAACTTCTATTTTCATACGATCAGTGCCTGTTTTACAGCGATGAGGGCAGACTATAAAATCATATTAATAACCAGAGTTCAACCTGCAGCAGATAAAATATGAGTATAAACACAGCCAAAACCGACGTAATGCGAGTTAGCAGATCACCGGGCCCACTAAGTTTACAGTTAAATATCACAACTCTGAAGCAAGTTAAAGAATTCAAATATCTTGGAAGTATGATCACAGAAGATGGCAGATTGGACACAGAAATCGAAATCAGATGTCAAAAAGCTAGTGCACATACATATCAACTATCACCCATACTGAAACATCCAAATATGCCCATTTCCGCAAAACGACAGATAATAAACAGCATATTCACACCAACCCTATGCTAACAATCTCAAACTTGGACTTTATCCAAATCACACTTTCGCAAAATCAACACCTGCGAGATGAGATGCCTGAGGAGAGCTGCCAACTTAACAATCCGAGACCGAGTAGGAAATGCTATTGTCATGACAGACAGTGGGATCAACACCTTGTGCCACATTTATGGAAAGACAGAAGATCAAGTGGTTTGGCCATGTCGTTATAATGCAACACCAACAACTACCATCACTGGACTTACTTCATAGATCACCTGCGACGATACCAAGGGGACGTTCAAGAAGAAAATGGATTGACGACATCAAAGACATTGTACAATCACACGGAATGACACTATCAAGTGCCGCCCATCGGTCGCTGGAGCGCAAATTATTCCTCCCCACGACGCTTGACCGCAGAAGTGGAAGAAGATGATGAAAGATGATAATGATGACGATGATGATGATGATGATGATGATGATGATGATGATGATGATGATGATGATAGTTATAGAATTTAAATATCTAGGAAGTATGATCACAAACGATGGCAGAATAGACAGAGAAATCGAAATCAGATGTGAGAAAAGCAAGTGCGCTTATATATCAACTATCACCCATACTGAAACATCCAAGCTCATCGATGTCCGCAAAACGATAGATAATAAATATATTCACACCAGCCATATGCTACCTAAGTCAAACTTGGACGTTATCCAAATCATCCTTTAGCAAAATCAACACCTGCGAGATGAGGTTCTAGCGAAGAGCTTCCCACTTAACTATCCGAGACCAAGTAAGAAATTACGCTATAAGACAGACAGTGGGATCAACGACTTGTGTCACATATATTGACAGACAAAAGTGGTTCGGGCATCTCGTTAGAATGCAACACCATCACCTATCAGAACTGGCGCTACATGTAAGAAGATTTGTTACGAGAGCAAGAGGGCGCTGGATATGAAAAAATAGATTGACGACACCATAGACATTGTACAATCACACGGAATGACACTGTCCAGTGCTACTCATTGGGCGCTGGAGCGTCTGCTGTTCCTCAACAAGACTTCTAGGAGGAGAAAGTTATGTTGTTGTTTGTGAAAATTGTATATTAATCAGATTTTAGCTCCTGACAAGTTACTTGACAATATCGAATTAATGAGTCCTACATTAAATCAATCTAATCAGTCCCAAAACTACTTGCGACAGACCGAGAGAGAGAGAGAGAGAGAGAGAGAGAGAGAGAGAGAGAGAGAGAGAGAGAGAGAGAGAGAGAGAGAGAGATAGAGAGAGTTAGAGCAAAAATTGACGTAGTATGGGCTGAACGTATTAGACTCTAACACATTAATGATTATGGTAATAACTGCATCTGGCAGACAGACTTAAAGTCACGGTTGCATAGGACAAACGGAATTATGTAATACTGATAACTAGGATAGAATTAGTGTAGTCACGGTAGTTTCATTCCCATGAGTATACGTTGTGTTTTGTGTGTATATTTGTTTGCTGATGAAGGATAGTGGCCGAAACCTCCTGTGTTTTGCATAGCTGCTTTACGTTGTGTTATTTTATATAAATAGGGTCATCATAATAATAAGCCATACGGATAAGCGTGGGCTTTCATGTTTCGCCATCTCACTCGATCACCAGAGTCGGGGATCAGCTCTATGTTCCTGTTTCGTCCAGAACACGTTACCAAGCCCTTCATGTATTTACTTCTCTGCCTTACCCTTATTCCTTCCCCTCAATATTGCCAGTCGTCACCAAGTTCTCCAATTTATTTCTTCTTATAACGTGTCCTATGGTCGAGACAGGAACACGGAGCTGATCCACAACTCTGGTGATCGAGTGAGATGGCAGAACATGACCGCCTACGCTTATCGACATAGCACATGATGGATGGATAAAGTGTCCAAAACATCATGTCTGTCAACGTCTAGTTTCTCTAATCAGTTTAAGGTTTGCATGTCTTTCTTGTAGGACTTGGTCATTGGTTCTTCTGATTACTAGGATAGGTCTGACTAATACAACAAACGGCACGAACAACAGTTATCTACCACTGATGGCTCTTACACGACTACAAGGAAAGACGATCGACTTTATTGCGCGGGGTGTTTTAACTTACATGCCTCAGTCTCTCACCGCAGAGCAGCTAACCGCCTACAAAACTACCGAAAGAGTCGCACAGAGCTACCGAAAGAGTCGCACAGAGCACGAACTTCGTAGCTCCGGCGACGAACACCTGGTGTCTGAAAATAATGCACTCGAAAATCTAATGACCAGGTATTAGAAACTAAGCCACGACCTACTGAGCTCAACCTTTTAGCCAAGGAGATCTTCAAAACGCCAATTTTTGTTTAAGTGGCTAAGTATATTTGCAAATTGTTTTGGTCAATAAATCAATTGAAACAGCTGTCATACATTACCGAGCGAATTGCTGATAATAACAAAAAACAAATATCTTATTGGTTAAGCAATCATTCTGAATACAGATAGTTCAATAATCCTAAACATCAGAAGTGTGTATTTATGTTTGGCCATCAAGGAATGGTGATAACAATAGCTGTGTGATTGATGCATTCAAATATATTAGAACAGTGGTTTTCAAGCTGTACTCCGTAGGCCACTGGAGGGCCATTACGGAAAGGCAGGGACGTTATTAGTGGGCACGATATCTTTTGTAGTTAGCTGTAAGCAACACACACACAAAACTACACTACTATATTTTTAGATAGTAAAGAGTTGGACTGAGTTGAATTAAGTCAAGAACCGATATTAGAACACTCGGGACAGTTCAGTGCGTGCTCCGTCTTCGTCTTCGACAGCCAGCGGAGAGTGATAATGCTAACTGTACCAGTGACATTCTGATTAAGTATCCATCTGGCCTTTCCTCGAAGTCCCGAGTGTCGGCTAGACCATCTGGTCACCCCCCGCAATACCATACTCTCCAAGCCGTGATGATCTATTTATTTGTTCTTATGCATTATACACACGACCCAAAGGATCCCGATCAAGCATGTCTGCCTTACCATGCACCAGTAACCTACTGAGAGGCGTAGGCCCTGCCAGTATGTCCGTATGCTCGTTTCCCACCAAACCAGCACGTCCTGAAGGAAATATCCAACAGATGCACTCTATTTCTGATTGTTGAAAGAAACCCTGTCATTCCGCCCGAAGCATGCCTGTTTACGACTTTCGCATCATTCTTTAGGAGTCTGTTACAATCCGAAAATGCGTGTGATATTCGTCCTCCAGCCATCGGAACGCCTCTGTGATTGTAACCATCTGTATTCTCAGACTAGATGTTATGGTATCATATGCCAGGATCTCTTGCACTAAACGTCGTCAGCCTTCTTTCGCCACAAACCTTCGGAGCCTTCTTTCACCTTTTAAGATAAAGCCATTCATGTAAAAGATTTCATCATTTGTACTGAATTGTCGTGGATCAAGTGTTGCACCGTCTATTCATTTGGACTGAAGATCAGAGCATATAGACATTTGCACACCAAAACAATAAATGAACAATGGAACTTGGAAGATCGACGAAACAATTAACACAATAGGCGGTGATATCATAGCTGTATCTTTCCTTTTGTCGAGCTTCACAGTTATACATAAATATCAATTAGAGAATCCTGTGAGGCCCTCGCGACAATAAATAAATAAATAAACACGTATTGCTTGACGCTCATAAAACTAGTGGTAAGAATAATAGACTAGAGGACGCACTGGAAAAGATAAAAATCGAAAGCTATAGTTACCGACCGGGATTCGAACCTATCACCTCCAAATGACAACAGCGCCTCGCTGCAGGAACAAGTGTACTTCGACGAATCACCAACTATGTACATTTAGTTTACAGGTTTCCAAGGAAAATGCAGAGAAAGGGTGCTAGTTATCATCATCTTCTACTTTCACCGTCAAGCGTCGTGGAAAGGAATAATTGACGTTCCAGCGTCCAATGGGCGACACTGGATAGTGTCATGTTGTATGATTGTAGAATGTCTTTGATAATGTCAACCCTGTTTTCCTCTTGTAAGTCCTCTTGTTTTTGAATCAGATCTTCTTTGATGTGGAGTCAGTGCTGGTGTTGCATTCTAACGAGATGACCGAACCATTTGATCTTCTGCTTTTCAATATATATATATATATGGCACAGGGTGTTAATTCCAGTAACTATCCGATAACGACATGTTTTACTCGGTCTCGAATAGTTACGTTGGCAGCTCTCCTCGAGCATCGCGTCTCGCAGGTGTTGATTTTTGCGCAAATGTGAATTGGATAATATCCACGTTTGAAATCGGTAGCATAGAGTTGGTGTAAACCTATTTATTACCTGTCGTTTTGAGGACATGGGTATATTTGGGTGTTTAAGTGTGTATGATTGTTGATATATGCTGAATTTAGCTAATTAATATGACTTTGCAGTCTACTCTCGTCGCACTAGTTGTCCACCTGCTTGTGAGCCGGTCTCCTTGGCGAAGGCGTTACGAACGCGGCTCGTAATCCCGCATGCCAGTGTCCGAAACAAAGCTGAGCGCGATTTGGCAGCAGGCCGCTTTGCGTTGGTTTCGCATTGGTATTGGTGCCGGTCGTTCAGAAAGCAATGGCAAACTACTGTACGTAAGCTTGCCAAGAAATCACAGAGCCAGAAAAGATGGTGTTAACTGCGATTTCCTGTTAAACAAACATATGCAAAAAAAAAATTAAATAAATAAAAATGCTTGTGAAGTTCTGTCACATCACACCTGCACGATGTTAACAGATATAGATTGTCTTTTACAAACTTAGCATTAGTGTGGATAACAGAAAGAATATAACTAATGTTTATTACAAAGAGAAAGTGTCTAAACAAATGCAACATTAAAGTTAATGAAGCAAGAAAATGTATTTATGCACGTGTGTACATTAATAACAGCATATATAAGATGTAAGAAGACAGTTAAATGTAAATTGGCCAAAGTGCACGCAGCATTTCACACAATAAAGAGCATTCTCTGCAATTTATCTTTGTCAATGGAGGAGAGGAACCGAGCTCCTGAAAGCAACCCCAATGTACGGTCCGACACATAGACATTTAGTAGACATTTAGTAGACAAGTTAGGAATTATGTGGAAGCTAAGGAGATGTGGTTTTATAGAAGAATGATGAGAACAATGAAGAAGGATAGAACCAGTTCGTTCGTTTGAGAAAAAAAAAAAATATAATAAAAATTCAACCTCGTTCAACCTGCTTTATCGGGCGTTTGTGTAAATGAGGTACGGTTTTTGCAATCCTATATTCTTTCCTTTTGTGTTGTTTACATTTTGTTTTCTCGTGTGGTAAATTGCATGCCTGTGATGTCATCTGGTGCGGTTTCTATGCTTCTCAGTCTCAGTCTGACAGTGACGGCTCCGTGCGGCTCCGGGTGTAGCCCTTATCAGGTTTCGTCCGTTGGGGTTGTTGTTCCGTGCTTGCTAAGGCAGTTGGCGCATATTCTATTATAAAATCTATTATAAGTGCTTCTTCTTCTTCTTCTACTTCGTGTTCTTCAGCGTTCCGAGCCATTGAGGTTCTTTGCTATTATTAGTTATTATTATTATATTATTATCTATTATAAGTGCTATTATATTTTATTTTAAAATTATATTAAAAGATCATTTGTTTTCACTGCAACTGACGGCACTCTAGATCGGTCCAATGATATATTCGTACAAGGCATCAATGATAGAATATGAACATCTCCACATCTGCTGCAGCAGAAATAAAACGGAGATGTTATCCTCATTAATGCGCTGTTTAACGCACACTCTGTCAAGTATCGACACGAACTGTCCATTGTGAAGTTTTCAACAATCAACAAACTTGAGTTCAGGAATTCACGAGCTCACTCAAGCAAAGTGATATCGCCATTAAGTCAGTTAGCTAAGTGACTTAGGAATTGACTGAATGATTGGTTGTGAATCTTCAGGAAGATTAATTTTTAACTATTAAGTCCGATGCATTGGCGTTCAGGTCGACAAGGCCATGAAAGGGACATTAAATAAATAAAATGCATGTCCTTTACAGAACGCTTTGATTAACCGCAACACTATCTTGAATTTCTAGGCAAGTTTACGTTCAATAGGCTCTGTGGCAAAAGTGTTATGGATACAGTTCGTAATCTCGCATATCTGCGTTCGAAACACGATTTGGCAGCAGACCGTCTTATTTTGTTGTTTTATGAAATGGTATGAGTGCAGGTTGTTCTGAAAGCAAGGACAATCTACTGAACATAAACTTGCCCAGGAATCACAAACAGCTAACAAATGCTAGGGTTGCCTGCTACGTCCTGTAAAGGATATGCAGTTCACTTGTTAGTTTGCCATTGCTTTCTGAACGAGAAGTTTACACTGACGTTCAACTGGGGTGGGAAAGAAACAATCCCGCTACCTGGTCATCAGCGTATCGGATGTCTAACAGCTAGAGCGCTGTTATCTATTTGAAAAGTCTGTAAAGATAAATGTCTTATGGAATAAATCATTATCACTGAATGTAAGAAAAAGAGTGCTGAAATGATATATAGAACCAATTTTGCAGGATGGCAGTGAATCTTGGGATGTAAATAACCAAATTAAGAAGAAATTAGAAGCAACAGAGATGTGGTTCCTGAGACGAATGTTGCGAACTCCTTGGACTACCAGCGTAGCTAACACTGATTGCTTGAAACAGGCTAATGAAACTAGAACATTATATACAACAATAAGAAAGAGAGAAACAACTTTCTTCGGTTATGTGATGAGAAGAGAGGCATTAGAGAACATCGTGGCAACTGGAAAGATCAAGGGGAAGAGAAGCAGAGGCAGACTAAGAGAAATGATGCTGGATAGATTGAGGCGGTGGCATTGAGGAATATCATCAGCAGAGTTGATCCAGAACACCAAATAATCTGTGGAGAGCCATGAACGTCTATTCCAGCTGGCAGCGCATTTGATGATGATGAAAGATAACTGTATAAAGACATTTAGTAAATTTATGATTGACAAATATTGCTTTGAGTTATTTTAATACTGCTAGAGGTGTTTGTTAATGTCGGAGGGTTGGTATGGGTGCCTGGCGGGTCTTACTGCCGCGTGTAAGAAACAATCCGGCTTCCTTGCCATCAGCGTACCTGATGTTTAAGAACTAGCGCACTGGTGTCTCTTGGAAGCCTTGAAAAATAACTGGATAAGAATGTTTAGTAGATTCATAAGTGACAAATATTGCTTTGATAAGAATTATTGTTAACCAGTTTTTATAATATTGCTGGACGAATTTTTCTTTAACGTTGAAGAATTGGTATGGCATGGCTGATTGGCTAATCTAATTAATGATCACATTTTAACTCTTAATTGTATACTTTCAGGTTTTATGATTCTGAAGGGGATTGCGTCTGTTGGAGCGATGTTTATATATGGACATTCTTTCCGATTTGGTGCTGAATAGACGTCTTCATGGAAACTGTTGCAGAGCTCACCTTCCCATTGCCAAATTGAGAAACTGGATGTTGCAGCGTGCAAGACACATATTGTAAACAATATAAATAAACATAGAGTAATGTAACATTACAGTACGTAATTATAAAACATACAGAAAGTCGCGGCAACTAGCCTGCATCAGCAAACAAATACATACATAACACATAACATATACTCACGGAGAAGACCCTCCAGTGACTACGAGGGTAAGTTAATAAGTAAGTCACAAGTGGCCGTACAAAAATAACTAACGATGATAACAACTTGAAACCAGTTTATTTTTATACATACATTTTCCCTTTATCTCTCAACATAATTTCCACCAACATTGATGCACTTATCCTATCGTTTTATCAGTCCTCCCACACCGGCTACATAGAACTGCGTGCTCTGTTTTCTAATCCACATTTTCACTTCACGTTCAACTTCGGCGTCTCCCGCCAAGGTGGGTTTTCAATGGACGTAGCCCCTAGCGATTTTCCGTAAAGCTGTGCATAGCTGGGTAGAAAAAAGTCAGGAGGGCGAGTCAATAAGTAAGTCACACAGTTCTGTGGGATGGCAGGCAAATGAAAACAAAGCACGCAGTTCTATGCAACCGGTTTGGGAGGACTGATAAAACGATGGGTTGAATGCATCAATGTTGGTGTAAATTATGTTGAGAAATAATGGGACAATGTATGTACAAAAATAAACTGGTTTCATGTTGTTATCATAGTTAGTTATTTTTCTACAGCCATTTGTGACTTACATATTAACTCGTACATTAAGGCATGAGAACGGGATGAGAGGAATGACAAGATGGGGGGAACAAAATGAGAACACTGAAGAGAAAATGGAAATTTGAAGAAAAAAATGTCTATTTTTCTCAGAATCCCAGGCTGTGATACTAACATGAATTTCATCTTGATACTCTAATATACACAGCTATGGGAGTGAGTGGGGACTTGGGTAGGGAATGGTAACGGTTCAGTGAGGATCTCATGTACATAAGACCAGGTAAAAAAGACATATTAGAATGTTACATCTGCTGAGGGGCATATTAGAATGTAACCTGGCCACAATCTAGCACTTCACAAACGGGCTGGTTAGACTTAGGTCTTGTGTCAGAGACCTAGTGCTGATAGGGCATGCATACGCCTGTCCCTAAAAGGTAATTATCGAATAACTTCACACTGAGTCAGGCGAACCAGTAAACCATTGCGGGCAGGTTTAATTCTCTATTTTTCAATGAGCACCACTTTTGTATCACAAAGTGCTCGTTAAATGATTACGCACCGAAATAATACAACCATTTCGGTATGAAACACATGATGGCATACACGTATTTACAATCAACAATCTATGTCCACATTGTCAGACCGTTAACATTCAATCTAGCCATCTTAATGAATCTACAGACAATATCGTCGCCGTCTCACACAATCATACCACGCTCAAAACTATCGCAGTTATACAACTCGTAAAGCATAATGCCTTTCATTCGTCTCGCTTCTCAGATTCTCTCAGTCTTCTCTAACACGTCTGCCTAGGTCGGTAGTCGCATACATTCTGTCGCAACCCCTGTCCAGGGTTGCCACTTTTTTTTGACCAAAAGTATCTAGAAACGGCCTAAACAACATCCATAAATATCTAGATTTCGTTGGAAAGTATCTAGGAAAAATATCCAGATTGAGAAAGTAAGAAATTACATATGTATTGATGTGACTGCCGTCTCCCTGGCGAAGGATTTTACGTCAACCTTTACCAATGCATTATCCGTTCCAATTGCAGCCTAATTCGTCAAGTTTAAATGTTTACTGACCAAAGGTTTCTTCAGTGCCTGAACTATACTTTCTGCATCACACTCTTCCAAGTGAACTAGTCCAAGAAATGTAGAAACTACTTTGTCTGTGCTGTTGCTATAATATATAACACTTGTACCAAGCACTTTCAGAACCGAAATGTCATTCGATTCGTCTAATAATAAAATATATTTATTTGTAGAAATATCACTGATCAAATCTTCTTCAAAGTGAGAAAACAAAGTACTTCTGATCATATTTGTACACTTGCTGCGATGCATTTTCCTTTAGCACTTTACTGTCAGAAATAGTGTTTTTAAACAAATCAATCAAATGGTCACAGTTCACGATTGCACAATGACAACTTAAAAACATTGCGACAGATCCTTCAACTTTTGATGATTCAGTACTCTGTGTAGTTCTGAAAACAAATGTCAACGGTGTAATATCCCTAAATGGCACCGCATTTTTATGTTTTTTAGTCTTTGCATGTTTCTTCAAGTCTTGTATTTTCGCTTTCATTTCGTACTTGCAGTACTTACAACGAGCCTTAGTCGCATCTTCATGAATTGACAACACCCAATCTTTAATTATGTCATTCTGCAGCCACTCTTTCCGAAATGTTTGTTCATACTGCTTTACTTTTGGCATGTTGAAAGATTTGTTCAAAGTGGAAGACACAGTGACCACTTCCTCGTTGGAGCAAAATTTAAAATAAAACTTAAGAGAGCTTTCTATACTAAATTACAAAGATTACACCCAACATATAACAGAGAAAAACTGCAAGACATTACAGTCAAAGAGAAATTTACAGATGAAATAAAATGTAAACTTGAAACTCTGCAAAACCCTTTGGAGGAAAGCGTTGACCAAACTTGGTTGAACATCAAGAATACAATTCAGTCTACCGCAGAAGAATGTCTCGGTGTGTTAACCACGCATAGAAAGAACAGATGGTTCAATCAAAAATGTGAAGAAGCAGTCATTAGGAAGAAGAATGCCAGACATGTATGGTTAAATGACATCAATAACATCCAAAAGGAAGAGCATTATAAAAATGAATGTAAAGAGGCTACAAAAATAGTCAGACAGCAGAAGCGAGAATATATGAGTAATATAATCAAAGATATGGAAACTAATCACCAGAAAAATGAATCCAGAAAATTTTTTAAAGAACTGAAGTCAATGAAACGAGGGCACCAACAAAACACATATGGTTTAAAAGACAAAAATGGGAATATGATAAATACCAATGAGGAAATGTGCAACACATGGAAAGAATATTTTATTGAATTACTAAATTGTGAAGCTCCAAGTCACATTTTCCCACAGGAAGAGGTTCTAACATGCGAACCACAAATTGAAGAACCTACATTTGAAGAAATCCTATATGTAATCACACGACTTAAAAACAATAAGGCAACTGGGACTGATGGAATTGCTGCTGAATTTATAAAGGCAGGTGGCCATGCATTAAATCTAAAGCTATACGAACTAATAATAAAAATCTGGAGGACAGAAGAATTACCCCATGACTGGAAAGAGTCATTATTGATACCTATCTTTAAGAAAGGAGACAAGTTCCAATGTGGAAATTATAGAGGAATATCACTACTGTCCACAAGCTATAAGATACTATCCGCAGTATTACTAAATAGACTAAAACCATATTCAGAAGACATATTAGGTGACTACCAGGCGGGTTTTAGACAAAACAGATCAACAATAGATCAGATATTTATCTTACGACAAATAGCCGAGAAACATTGGGAATATAAAAGAGATCTCCATAACATTTTTGTGGATTTTAAAAAGGCTTATGATAGTGTCCATAGGAATAGTCTATGGAATGCTATGCAGGAATTTGGAATACCAAGGAAGTTAATCATCATGACCAGACTATGCATGGAAGATACTTATAATATAGTAACATATAAAGGCAGGAAATCAGACCCCTTCCAAATAACATCTGGCTTGAAACAGGGTGATGCACTATCGCCGCTACTCTTCAATCTGGCTCTAGAGAAAGTAGTGAGGAAGGTAAAGGAGGAATGTGATATTGGAGGAACATCCAAGCTGCTGGTTATGCAGATGATATAGGGCAAAGTGAACAAAAGACATTGGAAATATTGACTCACTTAAAGGGAAAAGCCCAACAGATGGGGCTGGTTATCAACCAAGATAAGACAGAATATATGGTAATTTCAAGAGACGGAATGGCTAGAAACTCTGGCCACATACAAATAGATAATATGACCATTAAAAGAACGGAAACATACAAATACCTGGGTACAATCTTCAACTGCTCCAACATCATAAGGGAAGAAATACAAACTAGAATCAACTCTGGAAATAAGATATACTATGCACTACAACATCTACTAAAATCAAAGGCGCTATCTCGTAACACCAAAATCACAATATACAAAACACTGATCAGACCAGTTGTGCTGTATGGCTCTGAAACCTGGAGTACAACGAAAGGAGACGAAGCCTTGTTACAAACCTTTGAGAACAAAATTTTAAGACGCATCTTTGGACCCATTAGGGATACACAAAGTGGAGAGTGGAAAAGAAGAAGTAACAAAGACATTTATGATCTGTTTAAGTCCCCGCTAATCACTGGTATCATGAAGGCTAATAGACTACAATGGCTGGGGCATATAGAAAGAATGGAAGATAATAGGGAAACAAAACTCGCTTACACTCAGGAAATAAATGACCGTAGACCCCGAGGTAGACCAAGAAGGCGGTGGAGAGATAATACATGTACAGACCTACAAGCACTTGGAATCAACGACTGGCAAGAGAAGGTCCACCAGAGAGACGAATGGAGACGGATTGTATTTGCAGCAAAGAACCTCAATGGCTCGGAACGCTGAAGAAGAAGAAGAAGAAGAAGAAGGAAGACACATATGAAGGTGAGCAATTACAAAAAATATATCACATGAAAAGGAATCGCAAAGTCGGAATCACAGCAATAATTCGCAACACGATAGTAGTAGGAGAGGCGCAAAACGATGATTATTTGCCGGAGCCTCCGGCAATTGACCTTGACCTCGGCTGATTTTCACTCCCTCTCGGTCATATAGTTGGGTAAGGGGTAAGGGGTGGTATCTAGGTCATATCTAAGGGCGATAATTCTAAGATTTTATGTTTCTAAGGGCAGATAACTATTGAGTGGGTGTATAAAAATTTTAATTAATTATTAAAAAAATAAAATAAAATAAATAAAAAATAAAACTAAATAACGATGGGGTGCGTGGTGGTGGCGAGGGGGTGGGCGCGTGGGGTGAGACTAGGCTGTTCAGGTTTAAACACTATCATCACAGGGTTACAAATGAAAACCTTAAAAAGTAAAAATGGTCGATATTATTGATTTTAGCGGGTATAGCTTAGTGAAATTCATTGGTGAGGGATGGGTAGCGGCTATTAGTGCTTTGTAGAGTGTCGTAGTTGCTTATACACCATCATCACACAGGTTACAAATGAAAACCTTAAAAAGTAAAAATGGCCGATAATATTGATTGCAGCGGATATAGCTTAGTGAAATTTGTTGGTAAGGGGTGGGTAGCGGCTAGTAGTGCTTTGTAGAGTGTCGTAGTGGCCTATACACTATCATCACAGGGTTACAAATGAAAACCTTAAAAAGTAAAAATGGTCGATATTATTGATTTTAGCGGATATAGCTTAATGAAATTCGTTGGTAAGAGGTGGGTAGTGGTTATTAGTGGTCTGTAGAGGGTCACCGTGGCTTTTTTACTATCATAACACGTGTTACAAATGAAACCCTGAAAGCTAAAGATCGCCGATTGTAATGGATATAGTGGAGTATCATTCGGCGGTAAGAGGTGGGTACCAGGTATTAGTGGTCAAGCAGTGGTCAAGTGGTGGTCAAATAAGGAAAATTTTAGGGAAAAGTGATTGTAACGATATGATGATGCTTAAAGGGTGGTAAATTAGTGGTCAAGTAGTGGTCAAGTGTTGGTTAAGTGACGAAAATTTTAGGGAAATTTTAGGGAACAGTGATTGTAATGATATGGTGATGATTAAAGGATGGTAAATTAGTGGTCAAGCAATGGTCAAGTAAGGGTCAAGTAGTCAAGTAAGGAAACTTTAGGGAAAAGTGATTGTAATGATATGGTGGTGATTAAAGAGTGGTAAATTAGTGGTCAAGTGGTGGTCAAGTAGTGGTCAAGTGAGGAAATTTTGGGGAAAAGTGGTTATAATGATATGGTGATGATTAAAGGGTGGTAAATTAGTGGTCAAGTAGTGGTAAACCAATGGTCAAGTAGTGGTCAAGTGGTCGAGTGACCACTTAAATTGTAGAGGACGATGTCCCTAAGATTATGGTAGTGGTTCAAGTGATCGACGACATGGTCAAGTAGCGGTCAACCAGTGGTCAAGTGGTCGAATGAACACTTAAAAGGTAGAGAAAAGTACGTATATTGAAACGGTGATGGTAAAATGGTCGACAACGTGGTCAAGCAGTGGTCAAGTAGTGCTCAACCAGTGGTCAACCGCTCAAGTGAGAAAATTGTAGGGTATGGTACGTGTAGTGAAACAGAGATGGATAAATTAAGTAGTGAAGTTGTCAAGTAGTGATCAAGTAGCGGGCAAGTACTGGTCAAATGGTCAAGTGACCACTTAAATTGTAAGGGAAAGTACGTGTAGTGAACCTGTGTTGGTTAAAGTGATCGATGACGTGCTCAAGTAGTGGCCAAGTAGTGGTAAATGGTCGAGTGACTACTTAAATTGTCGGTGAAAGTAGGTATAGTGACATGGTGATGATCAAGATTTGGTCAAGTAGTGCTCAACCAGTGGTCAACCGCTCAAGTGAGAAACTTGTAGGGTATGGTACGTGTAGTGAAACAGAGATGGATAAATTAAGTAGTGACGTTGTCAAGTAGTGATCAAGTAGCGACAAGTACTGGTCAAATGGTCGAGTGACCACTTACATTGTAAGGGAAAGTAGGTATAGTGACATGGTGATGATCAAGAGTTGGTCAAGTGGTGCTCAAATAGTGGTCAAGTAGTGGCCAAGTAGTGGTAAATGGTCGAGTGACTACTTAAATTGTCGGTGAAAGTAGGTACAGTGACATGGTGATGATCAAGAGTTGGTCAAGTGGTGTTAAAATAGTGGTCAAGTGGTGTTCAAATAGTGGTCAAGTTGTGGTCAAGTAGTCGAATGACCACTTAAATTATAGGGTATGGTACGTGTAGTGAAACGGTGATGGTAAAATAAGTAAGGACATAGTCAAATAGAGTCAAGTACTGGTGAAGTAGTGATCAAGTGGTCGAATGATCCCTTAGATTGTAGGGTATGGTATGTGTAGTGACATGATGATGGTTAAAGTGATCGATGAAATGATCAAGACGTTATGCCGACTGCTAAGTTCAGAAAGTAATGTCCTTACTATCGACAATTTCCCTGACAGGAGCGCCTCGAGCACTGATTTTGTATTGATCAATAGCACCTAGTGGTACAGTCAACACACATGGACAATAGTTGCATCCGGTCAAAGATGGCGTCGCACCCTATCACACATGGGTAATTGCTACAACCAAACTACGTCTCATTCACTAAAACTGGTCAAATATGGTGTCACATCCGGTCACAGGGGTAATGGGACATCTGAGACACGTGGTTAAGAGGGAAACTATAGAAAAAGGGTGTCCTATCGGTTGTCGAGTCAGGGAACCTAACGTATGATGATCACTGTGTATAGGAGTGAATACACTGCATCATCAACACTGCGTCATCAACATTGCATCCGAAGGGTAAAAGGGTCACCCCCTTCTCTCTTTTCTATAAACGTGTAGTCCTAGTGTTATCCGGTTACACCAAAGGACACCCGAGCATCAACACAACAAACTGCCCCGATTCAACCTTAGGCAATGCACGTAACATGACAGGTCACGTGTCCGCCGTCATAACCAGCGACGTTATCACGTATCAAATTAGACAGCCACACTTTCATTTCCTTTCTATGTGGCCATAGTGTCTTTACATCTTTCTCCAGAAAGCCATTTCCAAGACCAATATATGTTTTTTCAGTGTACCTGCTCAGTGCCACACTTCACAACCAGACAAAAGTACACCTTCTATGTACTACTTCAACCATCAAATAAGAAAATATGTTAGACAAAATATTAAAATTATTTGTCAAATACAGAAATATATCACCCAAACTTATAAAAAGTAGGAACATATGTTAACCAAATGGAAAATATCTTAGCCAAATAGGAAAATTTGTTAGCCAAATAGAAAAAAAATATTGACCACGTAACGATATAACTTGTCCACACTTATGAAAAGTAGGGAAATTTGTTAGTCAAATGAGAAAAAAGATTGACCAAGTAACGAAATACCCAAACCAAACTTATGAAAAGTACGAAACTTTGTTAAGCAAGTATGAAAATGTATCGACCAAACAGAGAAATATATCACCCAAACTTATAAAAAGTAGGAACATATGTTAACCAAATGGAAAATACCTTGGCCAAATAGGAAAATTTGTTAGCCAAAGGAGAAAAAAGATTGACCAAGTAACGAAATTCCCCAACCAAACTTATGAAAAGTACGAAACTTTGTTAAGCAAGTATGAAAAGGTATCGTCCAAACAGAGAAATATATCACCTAAACTTATAAAAAGTAGGAACATATGTTAACCAAATGGAAAATATCTTGGGCAAATAGGAAAATTTGTTAGCCAAATGGGGAAAATATTGTCCAAGTAACGAAATATCCCCCAACAAACTTATGAAAAGTACGAAACTTTGTTAAGCAAGTATGAAAAGGTATCGACCAAGTAGAGAAATATATCACCCAAACTTATAAAAAGTAGGAACATATGTTAACCACAGAGAAAATACCTTGGCCGAATAGGAAAATTTTGTTAGCCAAATGGGGAAAATATTGTCCAAGTGACGAAATACCCCCCCCCCCCCCAACAAACTTATGAAAAGTACGAAACTTTGTTAAGCAAGTATGAAAAGGTATCGTCCAAACAGAGAAATATCGCACCCAAACTTATAAAAAGTAAGAACATATGTTAACCAAATGGAAAATATCTTGGCCAAATAGGAAAATTTGTTAGCCAAATGGGGAAAAGATTGTCCAAGTGACGAAATACCCCCCAACAAACTTATGAAAAGTACGAAACTTTGTTAAGCAAGTATGAAAAGGTTTCGTCCAAACAGAGAAATATCGCACCCAAACTTATAAAAAGTAAGAACATATGTTAACCAAATGGAAAATATCTTGGCCAAATAGGAAAATTTGTTAGCCAAATGGGGAAAATATTGTCCAAGTAACGAAATATCCCCCAACAAACTTAGGAAAAGTACGAAACTTTGTTAAGCAAGTATGAAAAGGGATCGACCAAACAGAGAAATATATCACCTAAACTTATAAAAAGTAGGAACATATGTTAACCAAATGGAAAATATCTTGGCCAAATAATAAAATTTGTTAGCCAAATAGAAAAAATATTGACCACGTAACAATATATCTTGTCCACACTTATGAAAAGTAGGAAAATTTGTTAGCCAAATGGGGAAAATATTGACCACGTAACGAAATACCCCCCAACAAACTTAGGAAAAGTACGAAAACTTTGTTAAGCAAGTATGAAAAGGTATCGACCAAACAGAGAAATATATCACCCAAACTTATAAAAAGTAGGAACATATGTTAACCAAATGGAAAATATCTTGGCCAAATAGGAAATATTGTTAGCCAAATAGAAACACATATTGACCACGTAACGATATATCTTGTCCACACTTATGAAAAGTAGGGAAATTTTGTTAGTCAAATGGGGAAAATATTGACCACGTAACGAAATACCCCCCAAAACAACTTAGGAAAAGTACGAAACTTTGTTAAGCAAGTATGAAAAGGTATCGGCCAAACAGAGAAATATATCACCCAAACTTATAAAAAGTAGGAACATATGTTAACCAAATGGAAAATAGCTTGGCCAAATAGGAAAATTTGTTAGCCAAATAGAAAAAATATTGACCACGTAACGATATAGCTTGTCCACACTTATGAAAAGTAGGGAAATTTGTTAGTCAAATGGGGAAAATATTGACCACGTAACGAAATACCCCCCGACAAACTTAGGAAAAGTACGAAACTTTGTTAAGCAAGTATGAAAAGGTATCGGCCAAACAGAGAAATATAACACCCAAACTTATGAAAAGTAGGAAACTTTGTTAGCCAAAGTGAAATAACCTAGGTCAAGTAAGAAAATTCTGATAGCCAAATGTGAAAAGTGTCGGCCAAATACAGAAATTGCTCAACCAAACTTATAAACGTAGGAAAATTGTTATTCAAACGGGAAAGCTATTGAACAACTAGGAAAATGTAATAGTCAAAGAAGAATAATATTGAACAAGTAATGAAATATATCATTCAAACTTATGAAAAGTAGGAAGCCTTGATAACCAAATGTGAAAAATATCACTCAAAGAGAGAAATAGCTCGCCCCAACGTATAAAAAGTAGGAAAATTGTCGGCCAAAGGGGAAAAAGTTAGACCAAATACAGAAATATCTCGACCAAACTTATAAAAATCTAGGAAATAATAGTACCCAACACAACTAAAAGGCTGACTAAAGTTATAAATCCAAACTTATAAAAATAACCAAATAGGAAAACATATTGACCAAGTACAGACATATATCAATCAAACTTATAAACTTGTCGTCCAAAGTGATAAAAAACAAAGAAAGGCTGTCAGCCAGTCTAAGAAATAGGTATGGAAAAGTAAGTCGACCAAGACTACAGAAGTTATATTTTTATTTCCTTTTTTTTTTTTTTTTTTTTTTTTTCTGAGCTTGGTCGACTTACTTTTCCATACCTATTTCTTAGACTGGCTGACAGCCTTTCTTTGTTTTTTATCACTTTGGACGACAAGTTTATAAGTTTGATTGATATATGTCTGTACTTGGTCAATATGTTTTCCTATTTGGTTATTTTTATAAGTTTGGATTTATAACTTTAGTCAGCCTTTTAGTTGTGTTGGGTACTATTATTTCCTAGATTTTTATAAGTTTGGTCGAGATATTTCTGTATTTGGTCTAACTTTTTCCCCTTTGGCCGACAATTTTCCTACTTTTTATACGTTGGGGCGAGCTATTTCTCTTTTTGAGTGATATTTTTCACATTTGGTTATCAAGGCTTCCTACTTTTCATAAGTTTGAATGATATATTTCATTACTTGTTCAATATTATTCTTCTTTGACTATTACATTTTCCTAGTTGTTCAATAGCTTTCCCGTTTGAATAACAATTTTCCTACGTTTATAAGTTTGGTTGAGCAATTTCTGTATTTGGCCGACACTTTTCACATTTGGCTATCAGAATTTTCTTACTTGACCTAGGTTTTTTCACTTTGGCTAACAAAGTTTCCTACTTTTCATAAGTTTGGGTGTTATATTTCTCTGTTTGGCCGATACCTTTTCATACTTGCTTAACAAAGTTTCGTACTTTTCCTAAGTTTGTCGGGGGGTATTTCGTTACGTGGTCAATATTTTCCCCATTTGACTAACAAATTTCCCTACTTTTCATAAGTGTGGACAAGCTATATCGTTACGTGGTCAATATTTTTTCTATTTGGCTAACAAATTTTCCTATTTGGCCAAGCTATTTTCCATTTGGTTAACATATGTTCCTACTTTTTATAAGTTTGGGTGATATATTTCTCTGTTTGGCCGATACCTTTCCATACTTGCTTAACAAAGTTTCGTACTTTTCCTAAGTTGTTTTGCGGGGTATTTCGTTACGTGGTCAATATTTTCCCCATTTGACTAACAAAATTTCCCTACTTTTCATAAGTGTGGACAAGATATATCGTTACGTGGTCAATATGTGTTTCTATTTGGCTAACAATATTTCCTATTTGGCCAAGATATTTTCCATTTGGTTAACATATGTTCCTACTTTTTATAAGTTTGGGTGATATATTTCTCTGTTTGGTCGATACCTTTTCATACTTGCTTAACAAAGTTTTCGTACTTTTCCTAAGTTTGTTGGGGGGTATTTCGTTACGTGGTCAATATTTTCCCCATTTGGCTAACAAATTTTCCTACTTTTCATAAGTGTGGACAAGATATATCGTTACGTGGTCAATATTTTTTCTATTTGGCTAACAAATTTTATTATTTGGCCAAGATATTTTCCATTTGGTTAACATATGTTCCTACTTTTTATAAGTTTAGGTGATATATTTCTCTGTTTGGTCGATCCCTTTTCATACTTGCTTAACAAAGTTTCGTACTTTTCCTAAGTTTGTTGGGGGATATTTCGTTACTTGGACAATATTTTCCCCATTTGGCTAACAAATTTTCCTATTTGGCCAAGATATTTTCCATTTGGTTAACATATGTTCTTACTTTTTATAAGTTTGGGTGCGATATTTCTCTGTTTGGACGATACCTTTTCATACTTGCTTAACAAAGTTTCGTACTTTTCATAAGTTTGTTGGGGGGGGGGGGGGGGGTATTTCGTCACTTGGACAATATTTTCCCCATTTGGCTAACAAAATTTTCCTATTTGGCCAAGGTATTTTCTCTGTGGTTAACATATGTTCCTACTTTTTATAAGTTTGTGTGATATATTTCTCTACTTGGTCGATACCTTTTCATACTTGCTTAACAAAGTTTCGTACTTTTCATAAGTTTGTTGGGGGATATTTCGTTACTTGGACAATATTTTCCCCATTTGGCTAACAAATTTTCCTATTTGCCCAAGATATTTTCCATTTGGTTAACATATGTTCCTACTTTTTATAAGTTTAGGTGATATATTTCTCTGTTTGGACGATACCTTTTCATACTTGCTTAACAAAGTTTCGTACTTTTCATAAGTTTGGTTGGGGAATTTCGTTACTTGGTCAATCTTTTTTCTCCTTTGGCTAACAAATTTTCCTATTTGGCCAAGGTATTTTCCATTTGGTTAACATATGTTCCTACTTTTTATAAGTTTGGGTGATATATTTCTCTGTTTGGTCGATACATTTTCATACTTGCTTAACAAAGTTTCGTACTTTTCATAAGTTTGGTTTGGGTATTTCGTTACTTGGTCAATCTTTTTTCTCATTTGACTAACAAATTTCCCTACTTTTCATAAGTGTGGACAAGTTATATCGTTACGTGGTCAATATTTTTTTTTCTATTTGGCTAACAAATTTTCCTATTTGGCTAAGATATTTTCCATTTGGTTAACATATGTTCCTACTTTTTATAAGTTTGGGTGATATATTTCTGTATTTGACAAATAATTTTAATATTTTGTCTAACATATTTTCTTATTTGATGGTTGAAGTGGTACATAGAAGGTGTACTTTTGTCTGGTTGTGAAGTGTGGCACTGAGCAGGTACACTGAAAAAACATATATTGGTCTTGGAAATGGCTTTCTGGAGAAAGATGTAAAGACACTATGGCCACATAGAAAGGAAATGAAAGTGTGGCTGTCTAATTTGATACGTGATAACGTCGCTGGTTATGACGGCGGACACGTGACCTGTCATGTTACGTGCATTGCCTAAGGTTGAATCGGGGCAGTTTGTTGTGTTGATGCTCGGGTGTCCTTTGGTGTAAACGGATAACACTAGGACTACACGTTTATAGAAAAGAGAGAAGGGGGTGACCCTTTTACCCTTCTGATTCAGTGTTGATGATGCGGTGTTGATGATGCAGTGTATTCACTCCTATACACAGTGATCATCATACGTTAGGTTCCCTGACTCGACAACCGATAGGACACCCTTTTTCTATAGTTTCCCTCTTAACCACGTGTCTCAGATGTCCCATTACCCCTGTGACCGGATGTGACACCATATTTGACCAGTTTTAGTGAATTAGACGTAGTTTGGTTGTAGCAATTACCCATGTGTGATAGGGTGCGACGCCATCTTTGACCGGATGTAACTATTGTCCATGTGTGTTGACTGTACCACTAGGTGCTATTGATCAATACAAAATCAGTGCTCGAGGCGCTCCTGTCAGGGAAATTGTCGATAGTAAGGACATTACTTTCTGAACTTAGCAGTCGGCATAACGTCTTGATCATTTCATCGATCACTTTAACCATCATCATGTCACTACACATACCATACCCTACAATCTAAGGGATCATTCGACCACTTGATCACTACTTCACCAGTACTTGACCCTATTTGACTATGTCCTTACTTATTTTACCATCACCGTTTCACTACACGTACCATACCCTATAATTTAAGTGGTCATTCGACTACTTGACCACTACTTGACCACTATTTGAACACCACTTGACCACTATTTTAACACCACTTGACCAACTCTTGATCATCACCATGTCACTGTACCTACTTTCACCGACAATTTAAGTAGTCACTCGACCATTTACCACTACTTGGCCACTACTTGACCACTATTTGAGCACCACTTGACCAACTCTTGATCATCACCATGTCACTATACCTACTTTCCCTTACAATGTAAGTGGTCACTCGACCATTTGACCAGTACTTGTCGCTACTTGATCACTACTTGACAACGTCACTACTTAATTTATCCATCTCTGTTTCACTACACGTACCATACCCTACAAGTTTCTCACTTGAGCGGTTGACCACTGGTTGAGCACTACTTGACCAACTCTTGATCATCACCATGTCACTATACCTACTTTCACCGACAATTTAAGTAGTCACTCGACCATTTACCACTACTTGGCCACTACTTGAGCACGTCATCGATCACTTTAACCAACACAGGTTCACTACACGTACTTTCCCTTACAATTTAAGTGGTCACTTGACCATTTGACCAGTACTTGCCCGCTACTTGATCACTACTTGACAACTTCACTACTTAATTTATCCATCTCTGTTTCACTACACGTACCATACCCTACAATTTTCTCACTTGAGCGGTTGACCACTGGTTGAGCACTACTTGACCACTGCTTGACCACGTTGTCGACCATTTTACCATCACCGTTTCAATATACGTACTTTTCTCTACCTTTTAAGTGTTCATTCGACCACTTGACCACTGGTTGACCGCTACTTGACCATGTCGTCGATCACTTGAACCACTACCATAATCTTAGGGACATCGTCCTCTACAATTTAAGTGGTCACTCGACCACTTGACCACTACTTGACCATTGGTTTACCACTACTTGACCACTAATTTACCACCCTTTAATCATCACCATATCATTATAACCACTTTTCCCTAAAATTTCCTCACTTGACCACTACTTGACCACTAATTTACCACTCTTTAATCACCACCATATCATTACAATCACTTTTCCCTAAAGTTTCCTTACTTGACTACTTGACCCTTACTTGACCATTGCTTGACCACTAATTTACCATCCTTTAATCATCACCATATCATTACAATCACTGTTCCCTAAAATTTCCCTAAAATTTTCGTCACTTAACCAACACTTGACCACTACTTGACCACTAATTTACCACCCTTTAAGCATCATCATATCATTATAATCACTTTTCCCTAAAATTTTCCTTACTTGACCACCACTTGACCACTGCTTGACCACTAATACCTGGTACCCACCTCTTACCGCCGAATGATACTCCACTATATCCATTACAATCAGCGATCTTTAGCTTTCAGGGTTTCATTTGTAACACGTGTTATGATAGTAAAAAAGCCACGGTCACCCTCTACAGACCACTAATAACCACTACCCACCTCTTACCAACGAATTTCATTAAGCTATATCCGCTAAAATCAATAATATCGACCATTTTTACTTTTTAAGGTTTTCATTTGTAACCCTGTGATGATAGTGTATAGGCCACTACGACACTCTACAAAGCACTACTAGCCGCTACCCACCCCTTACCAACAAATTTCACTAAGCTATATCCGCTGCAATCAATATTATCTGCCATTTTTACTTTTTAAGGTTTTCATTTGTAACCTGTGTGATGATGGTGTATAAGCAACTACGACACTCTACAAAGCACTAGTAGCCGCTACCCATCCCTCACCAATGAATTTCACTAAGCTATACCCGCTAAAATCAATAATATCGACCATTTTTACTTTTTAAGGTTTTCATTTGTAACCATGTGATGATAGTGTTTAAACCTGAACAGCCTAGTCTCACCCCACGCGCCCACCCCCTCGCCACCACCCCGCACCCCGTCGTTATTTAGTTTTATTTTTTATTTATTTTATTTTATTTTTTTAATAATTAATTAAAATTTTTATACACCCACTCAATAGTTATCTGCCCTTAGAAACATAAAATCTTAGAATTATCGCCCTTAGATATGACCTAGATACCACCCCTTACCCCTTACCCAACTATATGACCGAGGGGGAGTGAAAATCAGCCGAGGTCAAGGTCAATTGCCGGAGGCTCCGGCAAATAATCATCGTTTTGCGCCTCTCCTACTACTCACGATGTTAGTTTACAGTTCAAATAGTTAGGTAGTTAGTTAGTCTTTCCTCTTGAGCCTAAGGATACGCATAGGGCAGAAGTCATGGCTCTCCATGTCCGGCGGTTCGGTGCTACCTCTTGTAGATCTTGGATGTTCACTTGGCTGTTGATTGAGCCTTCTCTGATGATGGTTCTACGCAGGGTCTCTCTTGGTCTTCCCCGTTTTCTTTTCCCTACTGGTGACCATAAGAGGGCTTGGTAGGGGAGTCTTGTCTTGTCCATTCTGAGTACATGGCCGATGTAGTTCCAACGGCTTTTTCTTATAAAATTGGATACAATGTCTTGCTTAGTCTCTTGTCTTATTTGCGTATTGGTTCTGAAATCTGTTCAAATAATGTTATTATAATTTATGCGCCCTTTTACTCGTTACCGGGGGGAGGGGGGGGGGGGGGGTTGCCAGATTGTTTAGCGTTGACCCAAGTCAATTCAAAGTTTAAATAATGGCAGTTATCATAATTTACGCGCGTCCAGACCAAACAAAGAATGGGTAAATGACACTGAAAGAAAAGTAAAATCTAGAAAGTATCAAAAATATCCAACTCCAAATGAAAAGTATCTAGAATTGCATCCAGCATCCAAACGTCAGAAAACGGTATCCAGACGCCGGCAAAAACCTCTAGATCTGGATATAAAATATCTAGAATGGCAACTATGCCCCTGTCCAGTCTTTTCTATCACGTGTCCCCTGGTCACGTGTTTCCCGCTTGAAGTCTCTTTAGTCCCTCCGTGTCGGGTTGGTACTGCGTTGGACACTAACTTGTCCCTGAGCTCGGGGTTAGATGTCTGTCAACAGTTGTGACCTGTCCTCACACTTTCATACCTGTATTGTAGTTGACCCATGTCTGTCTCTGTCTGTCCTGTCAGCTAAGTACGGTCCGTCTAGGACCACATCAGGTCTCTGACACCTTGGTTGCTTTATTATTATTATTATTATTATTATTATTATTATTATTATTATTATTATTATTATATTCCAATGTAATGCCCAGTGGGGAAACGTTGGGGGATTAAAGATAATTTCCCGAGAAATCCGTGTACTTGGCATGTGTAAATTCTATCTCCGATAGGCGAACATCATCTGCCATGCATATTTCTTCTACAAAGAAATTATACATCCAGTTGTATATTGTAAACTGGCATCTTGCCGACTTGAAAAATGTTGTTTGTTACATTGTGCTTGCAAAATAAACTGACATGTCATTTAAACTGTCATTTACTGTTGCGGAGTATGGCAGAGGGATCTTTGAGCCTGAGAAATAAAGGCCGCCTGGCTAGTGCAATCGCCGCGAACTGTGCAGGTTAGGATTTTCTTCCTCCCCCCCCCACCCCCGACAGACAAAACCTCCCACCTTACCGAGGGATCGAACCGGGGTCTCCCGAAGGAGAGTCCGGCGTTCTAGCCACTCGGCCAGCGGCTCCCAGTCTCCACAACCCCACAGACTTGTAAAATAAAAAGGTATAATAGCTTCTGCTTGGCACAAAGCCTGGGCTGAATTGTAGAGATCATGTGTTGCCCATGATTCTTGATCACTCTCTCGGCCTACCTAGTTTACTTCAGAGAAAAGGTAACATCAATACGCCACCAACAAGGCAAACCGCAGAAGCTGCCGGATTAGCATCGCAATGATATTCCTATCCGCCTGTCCGAGATTCGATCCTAGACCAGCTACCTAGGGCCTAGTCTGCCATGAAATGACATTAAGTCTTTATGCTGCGTTTCCTCGCACCAGGATAAGCCGAGTTCCTTCCCAATTGCGCCCTTCCGCCATAAGCGGTTGGCACCATGTGCAGTGTTGGGTTTCGTGAATGCCGCCCACATTCGGTGCTAACAGAAAGCAGGTAGTACCTTCTACTGTCATACGACAGCTTAATCATATCTACTAATACCTGACAAAAGCAAATCATATACTCAAGAAATTAGATACTTATACCGTCTGTCAAGTTGCTTTTGTCCATCTTCTATGTTCCAGTTTCTAACGCTAGCTTGACGCTAGCTTATAATATATTTCATTTCCCGAATCTCTACATAATATGCAGGTGTGCAAGTGGAAGGCGTGTGTCTACGGTATCCTTAAGATATTTGTTTTGTTTTGTTCGCAAATCCTTTATAGGACATCGCTGCCAACATCAGAATTTTTCAGCTGATTGTTGATTTCTTGGCAAGATTACGCTCAGTAGTTTGCTATTGATTTCTGAGCGACCGGCTCACATTCCCCTAAGTTACCGATGCGGAGAGAACCGCTACCGATTCTCGCGCACGTCACGTTACTCACACGAGTATACTGGAATATAAGAGAAAGTCGTGTAACTCCTAGACCAGGGAGACCGGCATCCTTAAGGTATAGATGAAGGCACTTCAGCCTCAGCAATTAGACATCACTTTTTTTTTGGTAAAGGGAAATACTGAGAAAGAATATTACAAATACAACTCGTATTATAAATGCCTAATGTTTGTGAAGTCCTGTCACATCACACTTCTACGACAGTATTAGGAACAGATAGTGGATTGTCTTATACATACGAGGGTAAGTTAATAAGTAAGTCACATATGGCTGTAAAAAAATAACTATGATAGCAACTTGAAACCACTTTATTTTTATACATACATTTCTCAACATAATTTCCACCAACACTCATGCATTTATCCCATCGTTTTATCAGTCCTCGTAAACCAGCTGCATGGAACTGCGTTCTTTGTTTTCATGTACCTGCTATCCCACAGAACTGTGTAACTTTCTTTTTGACTCGCCCTCATAACATTTTATACTCAGCTCTGCACCGCTTTACGGGAAATCGCTAGGGGCTAAGTCCACTGAAAACCCACCTTGGCGGGAGACATTTGGCGAGTGACGCCGAAGTTGAATGTAAAGTGAAAACATGGTTTAGAAAACAGAGCCCACAGTTCTATGCCGTTGGTTTGGGAGCACTGATAAGACGATGGGATAATTGCACCAACGTTGGGAGAAATTATGTTGAGAAATAAAGGGACAATATATGTATAAAAATAAACTGGTTTCAACTTGGTATCATATTTAGTTATTTTTCTACAGCCATTTGTGACTTGCCGGCTTCGTGGCTTAGAGGTTATGACTTTTCTCCGTAATCTCGTATACTCTCGTCGGTAATGTGATGACGGTTCAAATCAGCAGTGGTTCGAATCGCATCGGTAACTTACGGGGTATGTGAGCCGGCCGCTCAGAAAGCAATGGCAAACTACTAAGCGTAATCTTGCCAAGAAATCAACATACAGCTGAAAGATGCTGGTGTTGACAGCTAAGTCCTGTAAAAGGATATGCTATAAAAAAAAAGATTGTGACTTACTTATTAACTTACCCTCGTAAATTGCACTTAGCCTGAATAAAAGAAACACCGAAATAATGATTATTACAATGAAGAAGTTTATACCCAAATGCAACATCAAAGTGAATGGAATCAATCTGAAACAAGCCAAAGTGTGTGTGTTTTTTTTAAGTATTTGGGTGCTTTAATAAATTCAGGTAAAATATGCATTACCGAAGTTAAACATAGAATTTTTTTTTGTTTTAAATTCGCATATCCTTTTACAGGACATCGCTGCCAACAGCAGCATCTTTCAGCTGATTGTTGATTTCTTGGCAAGATTACGCTCAGTAGTTTGCCATTGATTTCTGAGCGACCGACTCATATACCCTTAAGTTACAGACGCGGCTAGAACCGCCATCGATTCTCTCGCATGTCACGCGAATCTTAATCTTAATCAACATCTCGACACTGCAAAGTACCAGAGGAACAAGATGTGATGAGATGATCTATGGATGGATTTATGGGCGTACATAGAAAAATATTTGTTCAATACGAATGGCATTTAACCCAAACCCAAAGAAACTAATCCATTCCTTGCATCTAATTAAACTTCAGCCTTTAGATTCGAACTGCCTTATTATAATCTGTTCGCTTCCTGCCTTTCGAATAGTGCAATCAAAATTTCAGACAGTAAACAATTTTGAAGGAATAAATAAACTATCAGAGTCATTCCCCAACTAAATATACACTAACGGAGACATACATATAGAAGAAGTAGCAGGACATATTCAATCCAGGAAAACTCCTTAATCTATCTTCCGTTGGGCATCTGTGGACGCCTTTTTTCAATCAATAAACAAACTCGGCCAGAGTTGTGGGGATTGAGTTGTGGTTAGCTCCCGTGGAAGGACACTCATGTGTGTCGGTGCTGAACACTGCCTGTTCGTGAGTTGATTTCAGCGCACATTTTGCTCATGTATCTAACATATTAACTCACTGGATACGAATAAAACCTTATTAAATTGTCCTTCCTTCCTGCCTGCCTTCCTTCCTTTCTTCCTTCCTTTCTGCCTGCCTGCCTGCCTGACTGTCTGCCTGCCTGCCTGACTGCCTGCCTGCCTTCCTTCCTTCCTTCCTTCCTTCCTCCCTTCCTTCCTCCTCCTCCCTCCCGCCGTCCTTCCTTCCTTCCTTCCTTCCTTCCTTCCTTCCTTCCTTCCTTCCTTCCTTCCTTCCTTCCTTCCTCCCTCCCTTCCTTCCTTCCTTCTGTCCGTCCGTCCGTCTGTCCTGTTCTTTTCTTTCTTTCTTTCTTTCTTTCTTTCTTTCTTTCTTTCTTTCACTTCTCTTGTGCAATATATTAAAAGCAAACAAACTGGAAAAGACCCTCTTCGCGCCTTGAAGATTACATGGTATACTGTGCTTGTCCTTAGTTTTTGCATCACTCGATGGCTGAAGTGGTAAATATCAAGCCGACCGCCTTTACTGCCCAAGACGCTTGACTTCCCAATTGTCCTGGGACCAATTCTAGGCTGTGACCATCAGGAAACTCATGTTAATTTAAAATTTAAAAAAAAACATTTGCATCAATGTGGATTTAAGCACTTGGTCCAAGTATGATCTGGAGGCACTCGGGGAAAGGTTGCACTCGTGGGCTGAAAGACACACTCCGAACAGGAACATACAACTTTCAGAGCAAGAGGTAGACAGCTTAACATGGCCACGGAGCGCCCTTTAAACAGAAAATAGCCTGGAAGGGTTTCGAACGCGTTACGACATGCCATCGTGTAAGTGTGCTGGCCACTTCGACACTGCTAGACACATGTTTATTGTGATTGTTAAATTGTGATATGTTTAAGTAAGGATTGATACATTTAGACATATTTAAATAGAGTTTGCTAAATCTTAACATATTTAACAAGATATGGCTAAACGTAGACATAATTAAAAATATATTGCTAAGTTAGTTAGTAGCCTATCCTTTACAGGACATAGCAATCAACCCCTCATTTTTTGGCGTTTTGTTATTTGTTTGCAAGTTTACGGTCAATAGTGCCATTGCTTTCTGAACGACCGACACCCATACAATTTTATAAAGAAAACCCAACGCAAGGTAGTGTGCTGCCAAATCGTCCACAGCTGGGTTTCGAACGCGTTATGCGGGATTACGATCTGCGTCCGTAACACTTACGCCACATAACTGGCTAAAGTTATTGCTAAAGGTCTCATTTAAGTAGAAAATACCGCTCACTGCTAACATGACAATGGTGAGCAAGGGAACAGGATAGTGTGACGCCATACCAGAATGAATATATTTTACTGTCTTTTATCTGCCAATGAAGCACAACCTCTCCACCGAGTGCGTTGACATGTTCGAGCCAGTTTGGTTCTTGCAGCTTTTGTTTTCAACGGAATAAGACAGACTGTGTCTCACCAACTGTCCTGGTCACCTCCTACGACACCATGGAATGTTACAGTGTTGCTATTATTTGCCTTCTTGATCGGCCCATGTATCTCAATAGTGGTGTTGTCTACAGAAATATATATTTACGGATATCTCTTTCCGTCATAGAAATAACAGGGTGTCTAATTGGTTGACAGGGCGGGACAAAAGAACTGTCTCCAGAACCCGAAATCGCAACCCAATCTACGCAAGCCGAAAAAGATGCACCGTAAACAGCTGCCGATTAAGCAGGATGTCACTCGAATGGCTGCAATAAAGACTGAGACAGAAGAAACTCTATCACAAATTCAAGAAGGAAGAGAAAAGACAGGGGAAAAAAATAAAAACTCTTAATCAGATCCAAGAAGATTGAGAACACATTGAAGTGCTCAAGTCACAGAACGAAACATCCGAACCAGAAAATGCAAAGACCCTGACAGGAGAAGAAGCAACAGAAGAAGAAATAATAGTGGAGGAAGAATACGACGGCTACCAAGACCAAGAACAAGAGTGCAGGGAGGCCCTGAGTCGGTATCAGTCTCCATCAAAATCGAACCATTGAGCCGGCCACGACACAAAATACCACAGAAGACAGAGAAGACACGAAAACAGACCCCCAAGATCAAGTCATAGCTGGAGGAAGAACGACGATTGGTTAAGCTCCCTGAAGGAAACAACACCATATGACGGGGCGAGTACACGATTACTCCAGGCCTTAATAAGTGTGCGACTCTGTCCAGACATGGACACGGATGAAACGAACGCAATCACCCCATCAGAAGCCGGGAAGCTGACAATAAGCAGTCCAATCTTCGAAAGATAAAATACAGGCTACAATATGAAGGCCCCAAATACAACGAAATCTATATAATCGATTGTGGAAACGTGCCATTCGCCTCAAATGTTGGAATTGAAATTGGAAGGCCCTAAGCATAACTCGCTCCGTGGCCGAAGGCTTGCGAACGTGGTTCGTGAGCCACTTACCAGGCTTTCGAATCGCAGCCGCGACCGATTTGTGCAGCAGACCGTGTTGGTATGGGAGCCGGTCGTTCAGAAATCGATGGCAAACTATTATTAATATTAATTCGCATATCCTTTACAGGACATCGCTGTCAACAGCAGCATCTTTTAGCTGTCTGTTGATTTCTTGGCAAGATTATGCTCTGTAGTTTGCCATTGCTTTCTGAGCGGCCGGCTCAGTTATCCCGCAAGTCACCAGCGGGGGTAGAACCGCTCCCAGCTCTCGCCCGCTACGAGACTCTGCGTGATAAACGGGATTACGGAGAAAGTGTTGTAACCCCTTCGGCCAGAGAGCCCAGCAATGGCAAACTACTGAACATAAAATCTTGCCTAGTATATCAACAGCAGCTGAACATTGCTTGTGTCGACTGCAACGTCATGTAAGGGATATGCAACATTTAAAACAAAAACAACAAAAAAAACAGTAATACCGACCGAAAATTCGAGGGTTGAACGGGGCCGGAACATCTTATTTCTAGCAAGCCAGCAAGAGAAAATTGTAAGGAAAGTAAAGGAGAAATGTGATATTGGAGAAACATCCAAGCTGCTTGGTTATGCAGATGATATAGATATTATAGGGCAAAGTGAACAAAAGACATTGGAAATATTGACTCACTTAAAGGAAAAAGCCCAACAGATGGGGCTGGCTATCAACCAAGATAAGACAGAATATATGGTAATTTCAAGATAAGGAATTTCTAAAAACTCTGGCCACATACAGATAGATAATATGACCATTAAAAGAACGGAAACATACAAATACCTGGGTACAATCTTCAACTGCTCCAACATCATAAGGGAAGAAATACAAACTAGAATCAACTGTGGAAATAAGATATACTATGCACTACAACATCTACTAAAATCAAAGGCGCTATCTCGTAACACCAAAATCACAATATACAAAACACTGATCAGACCAGTTGTGCTGTATGGCTCTGAAACCTGGAGTACAACGAAAGGAGACGAGGCCTTGTTACAAACCTTTGAGAACAAAATTTTAAGACGCATCTTTGGACCCATTAGGGATACACAAAGTGGAGAGTGGAAAAGAAGAAGTAACAAAGACATTTATGATCTGTTTAAGTCCCCGCTAATCACTGGTATCATGAAGGCTAATAGATTACAATGGCTGGGGCATATAGAAAGAATGGAAGATAATAGGGAAACAAAACTCGTTTACACTCAGGAAATAAATGACCGTAGACCCCGAGGTAGACCAAGAAGACGGTGGAGAGATAATACATATACAGACCTACAGGCACTTGGAATCAACGACTGGCAAGAGAGGGTCCACCAGAGAGACGAATGGAGACGGATTGTATCTGCAGCAAAGAACCTCAATGGCTCGGAACGCTGAAGAAGAAGAAGCAAGCGATTGATTGACTGTGAACGTGTGCTTGTTCATCACATGAGGCGGTTTCCGCATTTGGGAGTTAAGTTAATTGCACGTCCTTTACAGAACGTTACAATCACCCCTGGCATTTAAAGTAAGTCTATAATATATCAGGCATCTTTACAGTCAATAATTAGCTATTGCTTTCTGACCGGCCGACGACTCATACCAACGAAACCAAAAGCAAAGTGCGGCTTATTTCTCGAACCATCGACTCGGTTCGTCTGAGAGTTGTTTAGTTACATTTCACTAAACTCTTTTAGGGTGGCCCGTTCCGTGGTGAAGGTGTTACGGGCGCAGTTCGTGTTCCCGCATACCCGCGTTCGAAACACAGCTGCACGCGATTTAGCAGCAGACCACATTGCGTTGGCTTTTACGAAATGGTATGGGTACCGGTCGTTCAGAAAGCAATTACAAACTACTGAACGTAAACCTGCCAAGAGACCCCATCAGCATAAATGCTGCTGCTGTCTGCAACATACTGTAAAGAATATGCAACTAAATAACTAACTAACTTTTAGAGTAACGAGTTCCAATTCAAGTGCTTGTAAAATTCAAGTGATTATTATGCTACCTCGTATGTCTTATTTTTTGTTTTAGTATGTTAATCCATGTTTTCTATCAGCTGAACTCAATGCATGCGGATGTATTTGTCACGTGATGCCATATAATTGGAATAGAAATGTGCTCTCTTTGAAGCTAGTTTGCGTTTCTGTTTAGCCCGGTTGATTTAACAACAAAACCCTCCTCACGTGAATCAAAAGAAGACGGTCGGCCACTCTTGGAGTATTCTTGTGTTCGCTTTTTCACGTCAAGATTGATTTAAGAAAACTCAAACGTGACGGCAGACCACAGAATCTGGAAACTAGGAACAGCTTAGTATTCGTGTTTGGAAATAGGTCAACAAGCTTGCAAACAAAACAATATGGATCTCTGGGCTGTGAAAGGACATATCTAGTGAGAGCACATGTCTGTTTTTATGAATAAGGGGTGTGAAGAGACAGAATCTAATGTGAGAACATGTCTGTTTTTATGTATAAGGGATGTGAAGCGACAACAATCTACCGTGAGGATGTATGTTTGTGTGTTTTATTTTTCTGTGTTTTTTCTTTTTCTTTTCACATCTAAAATCTGAGAACAGACGGAATACAGTGTGAGAATATGTCTGTATTGTATATTTATAAAATATATTTTATATAAAATAGGCCTTATCAGCGATCTTAGAACTCACAGCTCCATACTTTCAACGCCACCGGATGAACTGAATGGTTATCATCATGCTTGATGGACAAACAACATCAACAACATTGTATATCTAAAACTGCGAAGAGACACAATCTAGTTTAACCACGTGACGGTTTTTTAAAAAAAAAAACATTTTGTTTTGCAGTTTTGTAAGAAAAGGTTGTGAAATGACGAAACATGTATGAACATAGGTATGTTTTTATATCTAAAAGCTGTGAACAGATGACATCTCTGGTGTGAGCATATGTCTGTTTTTATATCGAACGGCTGTGAAAAGATGGAGTCTAATTTGAATGTATGTCTATTTGTGTTTTGTTTTTATTTTACATATAAAGGTTGTGAAATTACGAAATCTAATGTGAGCACATATTTGTTTGTTTGTTTTATTGTACTTTAAAGTATTGTAGCTGTGAAGTGCCGGAATCTGGTGAACGCATACGTCAGTGTTTAGACATATCAGGATATCTGATTGGTCGACTGTTTTTGGTTTCTTTAATCCATGCTTTCTATCAGTTGCAATCAATAAATGCGGATATATTTCTCACGTGATACCAAATAATTGGAAAGGAAATGTGTTCTCTTTGGAGCTACTTTACGTTTCTTTTTACCCAGCTTGATTTAACAACAGAACACTCATCACGTTTATAAGACGAAGACGGTCAGCCACCCTGAGGGAATTCTCGGGTTCGTTTCTTCACGACGAGATTGATTTAAGTAAAATAGAACGTGACGGGGGACGATAGAATCTGGAAACCAGAAACAGCTTAGTATTCGTGTTTGGAAATAGGTCAACAAGCTTGCAAACAAAACAATATGGATCTCTGGGCTGTGAAAGGACATATCTAGTGTGAGCACATGTCTGCATTTATGTATAAGGGCTGTGAAATGACAGAATCTAATTGTATCATGGCTGTCTCCTTGGTCCAGATGTTAAACGGCTTTCTCCGTAATCCTGTTTATCCACGTAGGCTAATACAGCGCTCGAGAATTGGAAGCGGTTCTCAGCGCGTTGGTAACTTACGGGATAAGTGAGCCGGTCGCTCAGAAAGCCATGGCAAACTACTGAGCGTAATCTTGCCAAGAAATCAACGACAGCGGTAACATGTTGGTGTTGACACGATGTCCTGTAAGGGATATGCGGAAAAAAATGTATCTTGTTTGTTTAGCCCCGCTCCTCCCATTTCTTTTCCACATACGTATGTTTATATCTAACGGCTGTGAAGTGAAGGAGTCTATGTTGAGCATATGTCTGTATTTGGTTTTCAGTTTGTTTTATTTTTAACATATTAAAGCTTTGAAGTGACGGAATCAAGTATGTGCAAACTGTTGTTTATATATATATATATATATATATATATATATATATATATATATATATATATATATATATATATATATATATATATATATATATATATAAGCAGTGAAGGGGCGGAGTCTGGTGTGAGTATATGTCTGTGTATTTGTTTTTCTTTCTTAACAGCTAGTGAAGGAATGTTTATTTTGCAATTTTACATGTAAAAGTTGTGAAGAGGCGGAATGTAGTATGAACATTTCTTTCTTTTTTGTCTCGTGGCTAGAACTACTGTTCCACAGAGGCAGCTGTTTGATCTTCGCTATTTTGCAAAGGATCACTTTAATGGGACACGGATATATCTATAAGTGCCACGTTCTTCCCTTAGGAACAAGATAATTTCAGCGCAGTGCAAGAAGTTCGTTATAGCGGTGACGTTCGGCATGTGTCTACACCAGAATCACCGTTATACCGATGAGGCTCCAGATGTGTCTACACCAAGATCAACGTTATATCGGTGAGGTTCAACCTGTGTCTACACCAAGATCAACGTTATATCTGTGAGGCTCAACCTGTGTCTACACCAGGATAACACATGCTAGACATACACTTGTGGGTAGATTTTCTCATTTTAAAGTGTAGGGATTTTAAATGAGTGAAATGTACACACGGTTCTTCCCAGTTGGTAGCCCTCATCTGAGAAGTCGAGTGCTCTGTTTCACTACCCAATAATCCCGGGATGTGGTAGGAGTTGGGGGGGGGGGGGGGGGGATATAGCATCGTGCTCTTATTGTAAGATTCGCAGTCCACGCCATGAATGAAACAATTCTACCCGATTCAATGGTATTACGTAGCCACCTCTAAGCTACCCAGCCTATTGAATATCCAATTTAAATGCCGAACAGAAAAGAGGAACAATGGTTACTGTATGTATATACCAGATATACGGAACAGAAAAAAAGTGATAAATAGTTACTTTTTGTATACAATAAACATACGGAACAGAAAAGTGGAAAAATTGTTACTGTATAAAATAGACATACGGAACAGAAAAGTGGAAAAATTGTTACTGTATACAATAGACATACAGAACAGAACAGAAAAGATAATAAATATTGTTACCCTATGTATACAACTGACATACGGAACAGAAAAGTGGAAATTTTTTTACTGTATACAATAGACATACGGAACAGAAAAGTGTCCAGGTCTATGTATGGTTAATTGTTTGATGCAAGCAAAATGATTGTAACAAAATATTTCTGAATGGGAGTTTATTGTTTCGTTGGTTGGTTGAGCAGTTCATTAGTTGGTTGGATGGTTGTTTGGTTTTCTTCATTGGGTGTTGTTTGGTTGGTTTGTTGGTTGATTGATTAGTTGGTTTACTGATTGATTGGCTTGTTGGTGGGTTAGTTTGTTGGCTGGGTGTTTGGTTAGTTGGTTCGTAGGTTGGGTGGGTGGTTGAATGATTCGTTGTTTGGTTAGTTGTATGACTGGATGATTATTTAGTTAGTTGGTTAGCTAATTTGTTGGGTATTGGTTGGGTGGTTAGCTGCTGGCTGATTGATTAGTTGGCTAGTTTGTCGGTTTTTTGTGTTGTGAATCCTTTAGGAAGCTATGAGCGTTACCTCGCAAGTCAGATTAGTGTATGTGTAGATAATCTGAACCCTGAACCTACATTGCATCAATCAGAGTCTGTAATTGTTTAACATTTGGCCTGGACCTCCCTTGTCGACCCAGCCTAAAATGATTCCCAGGACCGCTACTAGGAGGTCTAGCCAGCCACATGATAATGATCACATCATCCATGGAATGCCGATTGGGCTATAAAGCACCATATACTGAATACGACTTTAGGCGAGTGAAAGGGCTCTTCACTTTACTGTTTCTTCAAGAGTTATAATAAAACCCCCCGCGTCATTTGCTGCCTGTTATATTTAATGAATACTTGTGCATGGAATGTTATTTGTATCTAATCTATAAAATATAACCTGTGAATTCATAAGTATGCTTACAGATGCGTAGATTTATCATTTAATATTACAGATTTGTCTATATTCGCCCATGATATTTCAATCACCTGTCGCGATCTTTCATCTCTCCAAAATAATTCATCTCTTTTAATCTCCGTAATCCGCATCTATTTTTATCCTATAATTACACGCAGTCCCTTTGTCTATTTCAGAATCCATAAAATAGGCCAGCAATGAGGCTATAAACAAATACTCATAACACACAATGTTTAACACCATGCTATAAAAGCTGTATTTTAAGTGTGATGTGATAAAACTCTCTCCATTCTTTCAGTTTTACAGTGTTACAATTGTACTGCTCCACTTTGTTACTAGTAACGGCCACACACCAATACTTCACCTCCCGTTTTGCAAATATTCATATTGCACCTATTGCCTTTTAATTTCGAGTTACATTTTCATATTACTGTCTTTGAATAACGAAGACACAAACAAAAGTTTGCGCGATTTATTGCCTGACATGCATTCCAGGCAATATATCGTGCAAATCTATTGTTTGTGTCTTCGTTATTCAAATTAATTACGGGAAAACATTGTTTTGAATATAATTGTTTACTTCTAGGGAAAGGCAGTGACTATAGAAACGTCGGACACTTGTTATGTGTTTTATTCTTACTTATGTCATTAATATGTTTCTTAGTTTGTATTATATTATTACACTATTTTTGTCGATTTCCCGTAGCATTGTGTTTTCGAAAACTGAAACCATAGTGTAGTTTGTATGTGTGTTTGATGTTATTGTGTGAGGTGTTAAGATTTAATTGCTACTAAATTAGTTGCACGTCCTCTACTGGGCATTGCCTTCAACCCCATAATTTATTGGCTGGTTGTGATTTACTAGGCAACTTTAATTAAGTAGTTTGCCATTGCGTTCTGAACGCCCAACGTCTCATAGCATCGAAATAAACCCATAGCGATCGGCTCAGAAATCACTCGCGGTAGGTTTCGAGCCCTCAACTCGGTTTGTCGGGTAAACAATGAAACACGGATGCCGGTCGAGTTGACCCTAGCTCGCGTGATACTGAGGTTTGGTTGCCACTTCCGTGCCTCTTCTTAACCTACTTTTCGCAGAACATTTCCAGAATTCCAGAACCTTTCAGGAGGCATTCGATGACATTGACTTGAGACCCTCTATGGGTAATAAATACAAAGATGTTCATCCAATTATTCAGAATCCTGTACGTATGTCGGTATGAAGGCGACTGATGATTCCTGTGTAGATGTGAACAGATTGGGGATTGTTTGCGATTGGAATTATCCAGTCAGATGTATATTTTACTGTATAATGCTTTGCAGGTTTATCACCGGTATCTCGTTGCAAACCGGGATGTGAACCTGGCCTACCGCAATGGTGGTAGCGCCTCTCTCAAAAATCGACTCTGTGCGTGAAAGGATGGTATACACCTGAGGGAACAGTAGTAATACTTATGTTTGATGTGAAACCATGGCATAAGAAACTGGGAAGAGTGGTAATACATATCGATTTCCGCGAGTTCCTGGCAAGAGACTCGATGTAACAGTGGTAATACTCATGAGACCATAGTGGACAGCGGTAGTTCATATCTATGTCTATGAAGCAATGGTGTCAGACTTAAGGGAACGGTGATGATGCTTATTTTTCGTGTGAAGCAATGGCATGAGACTTGGGGGAACAGTGGTAATACTCTATGTGCAAAGATGTGATATAAGACGCTAGGCAACAATTGTGATACACAACTATGTGTTTGAATCCTTGACCCGAAGCCTGAGGAAACAGTGATTATACAGAACTGTATGCGTGAAACATTGTCATGAGACCTGAGGAACAGGAGTAAGATTAAACTCGTATGCTGATGCGAAGAGAGGTGAGGGAGACCATCGGGACAGCTGGAAAGATTAGTGGGAAAAGAGTCAGAGGCAGACTGAGAGAAATAATGCTGGAGCTTCTGAGGCGGTGAATGGGGGATAATCATCAGAAGAGTTAATCCAGAACACAGGGGACCGAGATCTGTGGAGAGGTATCAACGCCCACGGCAGTTGGCAAGACATGTGATGTTGTTGAGTATAAATAACAATGGTCACCGCTTGAACTATTGGCGTTCTAATATCAGTTTGGAAAGACCTTCGCCGCAAACATCAACAATGGTTCAATGTTCAGTAGTTATGGTTCAGAGTATAAATAAAACACCAGATAAGTGATCAATCAGCTCAACAACTACACAAACGTCTGACCTTCTACAGACACATTACTCAGACACCATTAGACAGTCTGCCGGAGACACTGCGAGATGAGTGTCTGAGGTATCACGAGAACTGAAGCGTCAGGGGAATGTTCTGTTTTGTGTTCAGTGTTTAGTTAATAGAGATCATTTACATGTTTATCGCTGATATTAAACACCAATGGTTGCGTTACTTAAACTGCCCCCTATTTTGTTCTTTATGTCAGACTTTCCTTATTTATCGTCGTTTTGTCTCTTTGTCTATTCTTGTGCTTTGCTATATTTCATGTTCGGCCGCTTTTTATATTATCCAAACTATATTGTTTGTTTGTTTGTCGAAGACAGTCAACATTTTTTGGACATGTTATGAGAAGAAATGGATTGGAGAACTTATTGACAACTGGCAAGCTCCAGGGGAACAGACCAAGAGGAAGACCGATAGGAAAATACCTAGATGGCTTGGCCACGTGGCATGGACGAGACAGGAACACCGAGCTGATCCACGACTCTGGTGATCTAGTGAAATGGCGAGTCATGACCGCCCACGCTTTCTGGCATGGCACATGATTGATTGATTGATTTTCTAACTTCTGTTTCAGCGTATTTCGTCTTTTCAGGACCCTTGGGTCATTTACACAGTTTTTGTTGTTTTGCTTTGTTACACCATTTCGTGATGTTGACGATTTCCCCTCTTTGTTTTTTACGTTCTGTTCTGACTTTCATCTTTCTATTCTTCTCATCCGGTGATTATACCTTAAAGTAGTAACTGTAGTGTCCTCTCCGTGGTTATTTGAGGTGCTTTCTAGTGTTTGTTCATTAATGAAGTTTTATCTCTGCAGCGTCCTTTGTTTTTCGTAATTGTATTTTGTTAAGCTGCCTTATACTTCGTGTTTGATTGTATTCTCCAACCTCTTGGGTTCTTTCTTTCCTCTTACTTAACTTCGGTAATGCATCTCCGTTTGATCGCTCATTCTGTACGCTATTGATTAATTGGTTAATTATAACAGTCACGTACATTTACCAATACATCAACGGATGCCCTGCCCATCCGAGCATTAAGTACGATAATCAACAGGTTCATAATAACAGTGATAATATTACTCCTTCTTGCTCCACCAGAAGAAGCGTTAGGGTAGTTGATAGGAAGCTAAGCTGATAATGTCTTCGACCCCTGCGACCGTGACCTCGCTAAATCAGGAAACGCCTGGCTACTTATCCCTCAGTGCATTCTGGCCAACAACATGTGATGACACTAAATCACCACAGACCTGTATCGGAAAACTTTTCCGGACACGTTAGTTTCCCCCAATGAATGTTTCTTGTCTACGCTGTGGTGTAAGACGCCGTGGCTGGCATGTTGATGTGTCGATCAAGTGGTCAACTTGTTGAATCTCAACGACGTGGGTTCGTTTTTCATTGACACGCGCTTCTGGATCTACAGAGCCTAATATGGTAGATGGGGAGTAAATGTGAAAGGTGTGATTTTGATTAACTGACTCATTGAGTGACAATTGATCCAAAAATATATCAAAACAGTGTTTTCCCGTAGCGAATTTGAATAACGAAGACACAAATCATAGAATTTACGAGATTCAGCAAAATATGCCAGGCAATAAATCGTACATTCTATGGTTTGTGTCTTCGTTATCCAAAACTATATTGTTTTTGTTTTTCTATAAGCTCTTTTTCATCGTCTTTTCCATGTCTGAACTGGGGATGTTGGGAATTCGATGTCACCCGTTGATGTTGTGTTAATTTGTCTTCGACACACGGAACAGTAGTCACCACAAGTGTTTCTCGATGAAAGGTTATCTGTAGGGTGGAGGATCTATCACTTCATTTCTCATCTCATTCACTATGACAGTCACAACATGGACATAAATATACTGTATGTCTTGCAAGCAAGAGTATGTTAGACAATTTATTGCCTGGTATATTTCGCTGCATCTCGTCAGGTGCTAACTGCAGAGTTTTATGTACTATGTAGTGAATAAGATGCATCACTTTTTGACTGAGATAACGCCTAAGCACTCGAAGAAAAAACATGAAGCGAAATATGCCATGCAACAAATTGTGCAACTCGTGTTATTTGTTGTTGTTGTTGTTGTTATTTTGTGTATGTTGTGTTTGGTGTGGCTTCTATTTTTAAATTCACTAAGGGGACAAATTATTTTGAATATATTAGATCGCCGTGTCTTTATATCTTGCATGTAGGGAGTGACATGAGATAATAGTGCAGATCGGATACTGTAGAACAATTCCAAAGAAGACGCCATAAATTACAGGAACGACACATGTCGTGTGCGTGCATGTCGTAAGTAAAGAATGTCGTAGTAGTTATTTGTTCTTCTTTACTATTTTAGTGTGGTCCCTGGAGTGAGGGGAATCAACACCCACATTTATTTTAATTCAATATCACTATCCTGGAGATATCCAGCAAACTCCGTCCACAACACTCCCTCAATCTGAAGACACCTTCTTCTCACTCTTACTCACCCCTGGATCATGCCCCCTCTCATTCTTCCCCAACATAACATACTTGACAACTCTAGCCTCAACAAATAAAAACAAGAAATTTATTAAAGCAAAGAGTATATGTAGGAGAAGTGTGTGTGTGTGTGTGTGTGTGTGTGTGTGTATAATGTGTAGAATGTGTGACGTATATTCTAAGGTGTATATAGACTCAGATCAGTGTTCAGGAGTAAGTCATTCTCATAACTGTGCTGAGAACACACTAGCACCATGTATTCCAGACAAACAATCTCACCGAGGTGATGCTTCTCCGGTCACGTGAAGAGTTTCTCCGCTATCTCTCGAGGCATCCAGATGTTTAGACATCCATGACAAACACTGTCTAATGAGAGTCTTCAATCTAATTCACACTATGAATTTCCTCTGTTATTAACTGTTTGTTACTCAGAGAATTCTTACACTATTGTCACTGTTACTTGGGAAATCTTAATTGATCTAGTGTCACTGGTTGTAAAGATTCCCCATATTAACACCACAATGTGAATGTTCCAGGTATTTCTATAAATTTATATGAATGTTCCTGGTATCAGTGTTGTAAATATATATAATGTTCTGACTGTTCAGTGATACAACTATCACTTGCTAAACATCAGTATCATCAGCATGTCCTGCTCAGCAGAAGCCAGGTTCCCGCGGACCACCTTGGGTATAAGCCCAATGTAGAGGCCTCTCAGCAACTTCTGTCTTCAAATCCTGAGCCATCATCTTCTAAACTGTGTTCTAGCTTCACTGTTGAATATCATAGCACACCTACGTGGAACCTGTTCAGTAGAGAATACTATGGTGAGAGCAACTCAATCCTGGCCGGAATTAGGTGAGTGTAGGCCAATAGCAGCACTCAGATCTATAACAGAGATCAGATCTCTGTCATACGGCCAAATAGCACCTCACATTTTCTGAGACATGGCAACACCAGCAAAGAATAAAGGAACAGGTAGAAACCCAGCAGATGCCCTACTGGAAGACCCTACCATTTCACATTCCCCTCCTCCCTCCCAACCATCCTCAACCTCTCTAATTATTATCCCACTACATTGTCCTTGACTTCCTGAGTAAAATGATATATCACACAAGCTAGTTAAAGCCACACAATCGGATACTAGTGCCGATGCTCCTATAATACTTTCTAGCACCGCACTTATAGAACATTCTATCACCACACTTATAATACATTACATCACCGCAAAGTACTGTACTCTATTCCTAATCATACTCTAAATTAGATATGATTAATAGAATACCATATGCCTATTCCGGTTGCTGATTGAAACTATGCGATCACAGACTGGATCTATGTCCGCCGATAAATATCAACAATTTGACACTATAGTTTCTTTCGAAAACACAACTCGGAAACAGCACCGATCCTTCAAACTTCAGAAATCTTGGTCGACTAACTCCACTTGTTTACCGCAACGGGTTTTATATCGGACTTGAGTGACGTTACCAAATTGTCTAGACGCTGATCAGTCCAGAGTCTGGTTTTCTCCTCCTGTTTTAGACTAACTGGAGTCAACCCGCCGTCAAGTTTGCTTTCATCTAGGGAAATCCTTTGTCTCGTACAACAATAGTTCTGTCTGTCTGTGAACCAGAGAATTCCCCACATCACAGAATCCTCTCCGCCGTCTGTCCAGACATTCCGTCTACACTTCAAAGGCTGACTCCCGCCTTGCAGACGGATGGCGCCAGTGTACGTTTCTCGAGCAACAACTTGTTAACAAAATGCCGACCGGGGTTAGACATTTTGACGCGACGTAATTTTGTTCCTCCGTGTATACACATCAAAGGGTTGCTTGTTTGTGCAGACGAATGTCTCCTTTTGTCATCGATCGAAGCTAGCAAGTTTATTTTTCGTGACATAGGCCCCCTCCTAAGAGAGTAGTCCGCAACAACTCTTTCTTCTTGGAGGTTCGATCCAGATGATCTATTCCTCTTCTTCAGGCGCTGGATGTCTAGACAGGAAATCAGCTCCAACATTTTCCTTCCCAGGTATATACTCCACTGTAAAGTGGTTTTCGCAACGAAACTACCCCTGCATTGTATGGGGATATGGATGGCGCAATCACGTCATCCTCCAACAGTTTCTGTATTTCCTCCTCCAGGGCCTTTTCTTTAGAGAATGGCACTGGGTAAACCTTTTGGCGAACAGGCTCTTGAGTGGTCAAAGTCATCTCGAACTCCACCAACCTCGTTCGTCCTGGTTTATCAGTCAGTATCTCCTTATGAGACTCGAGAACCTGGGTTATCTTTTCCCTCTCCTGGGAAGTCAGATCAGGGTTCCTCTGCACATCCTTATAGGTTTCCTGGTGAACCAGGGGATATTCTCTGCCCTCGTTGGCTCCCACTTCTGTCTCCACTGCAACTGCCATTGCCATGAGGTGAGCTGCTTTTTCTCCGGGTCTCTCTTCGTATTTCCGCAAGAGATTGATATGGTAAATCTTCGACTTTCCCCGGATCCGGATCTGATAGTTGGTCCTGGATATCACCCTTTCCACGGGAAATGGTCCTTGCCAACCTATCTCCAGTTTGTTGTTTCCCGTTGGGAGTAGCAACAATACTTTGTCTCCCACCTCTAGAGATCTGTCTTTAGACCCACGGTTGTAGTAAGCCGCATGTCTTTTTCTGGCCTTTTTCAAGTTTTGATTTGCCAGAGTCCATCCCTTGTGACGTTTTTCTTTCAGTTCCTCCACATATTTATAAGAAGAGATCACTTCTTCTGACGTCACCTCTTCAGTCCAACTCGTCAACATGGCTTCCAACGGTCCTTTGATTGGACGAACAAACAGCAACGTAGCGGGTGGTAGTCCTGTTGAGCCATGAGAAACTTCCCGATAGGCAAAGGGTGCTGCTGGGATATATTCATCCCACCTATCAGGTTTTTCCTGTGCCAGTTTCCTGAGCATTGTCATCAACGTGCCGTTGAAACGCTCTACTTGTCCATTGGCTTGAGGGTGGTAAGGGCTGGTATTGATATGGTTAGAGTGGAACACCCTAAATACCTCCTCCATACGTTTTCCACAAAACTGGGACCCATTGTCCGTCACTATTTGATCAGGAAAGCCCAATCTTGTAAAGGCCTCCATCAGTACGTCCGTCACTCTTTTCGAGTCAATTGTGGTCAACGGTATGGCTTCACCCCACATTGTACAGCAACCCACCGTGGTGAGTATGTACATGTTCCTCTTCCTAGTCCTAGGAAGTGGACCCACAATATCGATGGCTACCCTCTCAATAGGAGAGTTCATTATGGGCATTTCACCCAAGACCACCCGTGCTGTCCAGTGTTTCGGTGCCACCCTCTGGCACTCAGGGCATGACTTCACATACCGACGCACATCACCAGTAATTCCCGGCCAATAGTAATGGCAGGAAATTCGCTGCATCGTGGCGGCAATACCCATATGCCCACTGAATAAGATGGTATGCCCATATGAAGAATCTGGGAGCGGTGGGCCTTCGGGACCACCAACTGACCATGTAGGTTGTCTCCCCTTCCGGCTCTCCTGTAGAGTATCCTATTCTTCATATAGTACTGCCCCCGTTTCGGTGGATCAGCACTTTTCTGCAGCTTTTTGTAGCAAGGACGTAACATAGCATCCTCACTCTGGGCAGTTCGCAACTCCCCTGGCAGTGGGTTAGTAACATTTGCTTCTGCCTCATCCGGTCTCGTCTGAGAGCGAGTCTGTATTGCTCCCATATGGATTGGCTCTCTGGGAATTCCCAGAAAGACATACCGGCAACCGAGGATTACGGGGAAAATGGGATCGGACAACATCGCGGCCTTGATGGTGCCGGTGACATATCTTGACCGAATCTCCACTCTGGCAATGGGCAATTTCATGGCTACAGCACTCTTCTGTGCAGGCTGTATCTCCATGGTTTCACCTGTGAATTGTTCTGGATGTACCAGATCCGCAGAAATCACAGCCTCCCCGTCCAGTCCTGTGTCGTACAAACACTCCACTTGACGACCGTTAACTTCTACCAATTCCACTACAGGTGGTTTATCCTGGTCTCGAGTCTCTTCCTCGGCCTCGACCTGTTCGGTGGGCTCCACCTTAAGTTTCCCGGGGCACACGACTAATTCAGAGTCTCCTGACTTTCTCCTGCAGTCAATAGCATTGTGCGTATTCGACCTGCAGTGTTTGCATCATTTCCCTGTCCTAGATTTTCTAGTGCCGGACTTTAGTGAGCTCTCCTGGTGGCGAGCTTCCTTGTCGAGCTTGGTATTTTCAGTGACCACCTGCTTTGAAGTCACTTGACATGCCGCGAAGTGAGGGTTCTTAGCCTTCGATTTGCAATCCTTCGTATTGTGAGAAGGTGACTTACAAATCGAACACCACTTCTCCGACCACGGTCGTTTTTGAGTAGAGCTCGAAGTGCTCTTGCTTCCATCCTTCGTCTTCTCCAAACTCTCCTCTGAAGTTTTGACATATGGTTCCAACTTCTTAGTTCCTGTGATTTTTGCTTTCTTCAGATTATGTTTTTCCTGACTTTTGGTGTTTGTAGAAATGTTTTCTACTGCCTCCCCATGTACCTCGACGAACCGTTCTGCCAATTTCGTCACCATGTCGATTTGTTCAGCCCCTTGTTCACCCAAGAATGTCCTGAGAGGTTTTGACATTTGCTTTCGCATCTGGTCGACTACCATGAGCTCTTCCAGACTCTTATAGTCATGCGCGAACATAGCCAAATCCATCCACTTATGGAGATAGGCTTTCAGACACAGATTATAGGCGGCAAACAACTCCCCCGGTTCTCGTTTTGCTCCTCGAAATTTTTTCCTGTAGGTATGTGACGTAACCTCGAATCGGTTCAGCAGAGCCGTCTTCAACTCGTCATAATTGTTCTCATGTCCTGGTGGCAGGCGAGAATAAACGTCATAACCTGTCCCGCGTAATCCCAGGGATAGCTTGAGATTCCATTTGTCACGCCCCAAACCCATTGTAACCGACATAGTCTCGAAGCGTTGAAGGTACTGGTCAATCTTCTCCTTTTCCTCTTCGTAGATCGCTAGAGTGAACTTTATAGCATGATAACTATGTCCTCCTACTGGTGTTGATCCAGGGAGAGAGGAACCTCCCACTGCTCCCTCAGTTTCCCCACTAGATTGCCTCTTGAGCTCGAGTTCCCTCATCCGGTACTCGTGCTCCCTTTTCTGAGCTTCTTGTTCAGCTTCCCGTTGCTTAGCAGCTTGCTCAACCTCAAGTTTCTTAGCCGCTTGCTCTGCTTCCAGTTTCTTAGCAGCTTGTTCTGCTTCCCATTTCTTAGCAGCTTGTTCTGCTTCCAATTGCCTAGCAGCTTGTTCTGCTTCCAATTTCTTGGTTTCTAACTCCATCCTTCTCAACTCCAGCTCGGCCTTTCGATCTTCCCTTTCTGCTTGACGATAATCTCTCTCCACCTCCTGTATGTAATCTGTTAGTGCAGAACCCGACAAACCCATTTCTTCCCCCTTTGCCCTTAGTTCTGCCGTAGTTATATTAGGAGTGGCCATGGTTTAGAGAGGTCAGTCAGCAGGTAGAATATTAAGTATCTCTAAACAAATATATGGATAATGACCAAGTACAATTAATCTATATATTTAATAACACACCACACAACACAACACAATCACTCAGTGACAAGAGTAGAATCCGGACCACAGACCTATGCAGACGTGTGAGGTGTGAACAGGTAAGATAAGTGTCTTAACCCCTATCCACATTCACTCTAGCTGGATTCTCACTAATAGGATATCTCCATCCTCTAACTAAAGATCCCGTGTCAAAAGATCTCGTGTTAAAGGACCCCGCTGTCAGAAGATCCCGCTGTCAGAAGATCCCGCTGTCAGAAGATCCCGCTTACAAGAGATGCCGCTATCCAAAGATCACGTTTACGAGTGGTCAACCCTATGAAATATTCAGCTATTGTCGTATGGGCTACTGAAGTAAAATTGCCTGGAAAATTGCAAACAGCAAAGATATGTTGCGGTTTATTGCAACGTCCTGTAAATAATAAGCAATAAAAATAATACTAATAGTAATAAGAATGATGATAGAAAAACTAATAATAACATCCATCCATCATGAGCCATGCCGATAAGCGTGGGCGGTTATGTTTTGCCATCTCACTCGATCACCAGAGTTGTGGATCAGCTCCGTGTTCCTGTATCGACTATGCCTCGTGGCCAAGCCATCCAGGTATTTACTTCTCGGTCTTCCCCTCGGTATCTTCCCTTCGATCTTGCTAGTCGTAATCAAGTTCTCCAAGTCATTTCTTCTCATATGGCCAAAAAATTTTATTCTCTTCAACTCTTGTGTGATTCCAGTGTTAGCGTATAGATGTGAGAGTTGGAAATAAACGGTAGCTTTAGATTAAAAAAAAAAATTAGATAATTTTGAGAACAAATTTCTTAGAAGAATTCTAAACCTCAACTAGACAGACATCAGAACCAATACGCAAATAAGACAAGAGACTAAGCAAGATATTGTATCCAATTTTATAAGAAAACGCCGTTGGAACTACATCGGACATGTACTCAGAATGAACAAGACAAGACTCCCCCAACCAAGCCCTCATATGTTCACCGGTAGGGAAAAGAAAACGGGGAAGACCAAGAGAGACCCTGCGTAGAACCATCATCAGAGAAGGCTCATTCAACGGCCAAGTGAACATCCAGGATCTACAACAGGTAACAGCGAACCGCAAGACATTGAGAGCCATGACTTCTGCCCTATGCGCCACCTTGGGCTCAAGATGAAAGACTAAATAACTAACTAACTAACTAACTAACTTACTAACTACCTACCTACCTACGTAACTAACTAACTAACTAACTAACTAACTAACTAACTAACTAACTAACTAACTAACTAACTAACTATCTATCTAACTAACTAACTAACTAACTAACTAACTAACTAACTAACGTCTAATGACTCTAATCAGTTTACGATCTTCATTTGTTTCTTAAATGAATTGTTCATTGGTTTTTCTGTCTGTCCATGGTATTCTTTGCAATCTCATCGATAATAATAATATTAATACTATTAGTAACAACATTAATAATAAGAGACTTAATAATAATAATAATAATAATAATAATAATAATAATAATAATAATAATAATAATAATAATAATAATAAGAGAAGCAACAACAACAGCAAGACAAACTGTGCACTATTTACTTTAAGTATTTTCGCATGTTGACCGATCATTTTATTTCCCATGAATACAGGGCTCAGGCAGGATATATAAAATTATGGGATGCATTACTGCTGCGCAAGGGCCTGCATTTATTGCCGGTAGTGACGTCATGTGAGCAGACGATAAGGTTGCCGCTCGATATTGAGATTCCAGTTATGAGGTTCTGACAGTGTTATCTCCCCATGGTTCATTTCCTGTCTGCTGCTTTAGTGAATACATCACTTTGGTATCGTTTTCATGTCAGTTGTTTCCGTGTGTTTAGCGAAATTACTGAGTTTAGTATTGGTCTGTCAGTCTATGTGTCTATCTCTTTTCTTGTCGCTGTCTTGTCTGATTGTCTGGTTGTCTGCCTGTTTCTATATGTCTGTCTCTTTGTTCATCTGTCAGGCTGTCTGTTTGTATATTTGTATCACTGTATTTGTACTGACTTAACTCTTTCGTATTCTTTAATTTCCTTTGTTTTTCTTGTTCTTCGTTTGCTGGTGTGACTGCTAATGTCACTGCTGCTGCCGCAGTTATGTCATCTGCTACTGTCTCCTAATCGTCTTTTACTACCACTACTATTACCACTGCTGTTACACGATACTACAACTATTACTACTACTGTAACATGTTATTTCTAAGCAGAATCTTAACATAATTTTGTGATTCTTTCAAGAACTTTGCTGAATGTTCTGATCAAGTCGTGCAGTGATATGCGGTAATTTGAGACCGGATTTTCAGGCGCCAAGAGCACAATTTCAGAAGATGGACAAAAGGATCAACAAAGCCAATCACATATGGCATGGTGAAGAATGGTAGAACATTGGCTGGCATTATCGGAACCTGGAAAATAGTCCATCACATACTGAGCGAGATACATACGTATGAGTGTGTCAACGTGTTATGGGGTGAATGTGTAATTAATCAGCAAAGCAGCACATTGTGAGTGTGTGCTTTTGGCAGTTTCATGTTAATCTAATTTCAAATCATGTTAGTGCAATTTCAAATGTTATCTATTTATAGTAATTTAATTAACTCTTTGTTTAACAACATAGGTAACGCTCATCTCCATCTCCATCTTCTTTTCTTCTTCGTCTTCATCTTCCATTTCCTCTCTTCTTTTTCTTCTCCTCCTCCGCCTATTCTTCTCCTTTCTATTCTGCTTCCTTTTCTTCTTCTAGACCTTGCCGCTTGGCGTTTGTGAGCGTGTATGTCTTCATCCTCGTGCACTGCCAGTTATTTATGATACCGATGTACCTTCATGCTTGTATATCACATTATCAACTATCTTAGTCTTTCCTTGCCTCTCCGCTCGTCCAACGCTCCCATTGTCAAAGGATTTTGTAGCTTTCCCATTCCATTGATGTTTTCCAAAGAATGATTGTTATATTCTTCTGATGCCAGTAACCAGTTCGATTTGTGAGTTAACTTCTTTGAAGATACCTTTACTACTATGTCTAAGCGTCCTTGGTACTGACGTTATGTTTCTTTACTATAAACCAACATCTTCACAGCTTCAACATAATTCGTTGCTTCTCTGCTAGTTGTCCATGTATAGCTTTGGTACATCAGGATTGCCTCAATATATCTCTTAATAACTCTTTACCTCGCCCATATTACAAAAGATATGATGCGATCAACGTGCGCAAAATAATAATCCACACAAGGAAGTATTATCATCATCTTCCACTTTTGCCGTCTAGCGTCGTGAGGAGGAATAATTGGCACTCCAGCACCTGATGATAGGAACTGGATATTGTCATTATATGTGATTGTACAATATCTTTGATGTTACCGATCCATTTTCTTCTCACGCGTACTCTTGCTCTCGTAGCAGACATTCGTTGATATTCGGCGTGTGCTGTTAGTTGCTGGTGTTCAGTTCTAACGATATGACCAAACCATTTGATCTTCTGTCTTTCAATACATATGCCATAAGTCTGTCTGATACCATCATCTTTTTTTATTTGATATCAGATAGGTAAGTTGGCAGTTCTCCCCATCATCTCATTTCATCTCACAGGTGTTGATTTTGCGTAAGTGTGATTCGGATAATGTCTAAGTTTGGCATAGACTTGGTGTCAACATGCTATTTATAATTTGTCGTTTTGCGGACTGATGTATAGTTGTACGTTTCAGTATGGGTGATATACACAAACAATAAACAATGGCAATAGCCGTAAACAGTATATATTCTCCTGTGGAGAATGAAGTGAGATTGTGAGATTGTGAAATGAAGTCAGATTTGTGGAAATAATAAACTATGACAACCTCTATTACGAGGCTGTTTAAAATGAAAACCTTAAATGTTTCTTGTTTTTTTTTTTTTTTTGGTGAATATGTTCTGAAATCTTAAAGAACAAATGTATCTTTTTTCGATGTTGTGTCACCATCGCGTACAATGCAAGAACTACAGCACTGACAAAGTGCTTGGATTCCTGTAGAAAATTCTACTATGGGGTCACTACTCGGTGTGCCTGACCGATCAAGAACAGTCTGTCACAAGAGTCAGACGGTTTTGAGACTTCCTATTCCACCATACACTTGCCGGACTGACAGGCATGCATCGCCTTTCACGCGTTCACTGATTAAAAAGAAAACGGATAACAGAACGCTACACCTCTTTGGTGCACGTCAAAAGTGGTGAGGCCATCTTTAAACTGCCCTAATGAAGTCACGGTTTTTGTCTGCACCGTGATTTAACGTGCTAAACACTCTTTACATCCTCAACAACAATATAGACAGGTTACAAGACAATTGCATGGTTGTAATAATTTGTATCACACTTCACAGGTGTTCATTTTAAGCCCTCTAGTACTAGATAATGATGGGAGAATATTGCATAAATCACAACATAAGCTGCATCGCCATGAATAAAAGTCACGCCCGGGTGAGTGATTCTAACACACGGCAGGTCAGATAATATATGAATGTGGATGTATATGTCGTCAGTTATCTGGTTCGAACATTCAGAATTAGAGGGCCAGATCTAACCATGAATACAATTATAAGAAAAGACTACACGTGGTCGATTACATGGAGTTATTGCAATAGCAGTTGGCGTTTACAAGATTAAATCCTAGGATAATATATTGTACATACAGACATAGCGATTGGTAATGATTATGGTTTCATATGTTGGTGTTTCAAAACAGTCGATGATACAAACGTAAATTGAAATTTAGCTATAGTAAGGTTAAAGAGATGTATTCGTAATACAAATAGATAGACATCTCTGGACAAGAAATTACAGTAGTGGGAAATTGGTTTTCATCTGGGGAATGTGGAGCTACAATTAATAATGGCACAAGTCTTGAAAAGCATGGCTATTATATGAGCAACAATGGGAGATGTACATTGCAGAGAGCAAACAATATTATGAACCAATGGCACTACACAACCTAACAAGCTCAAGTAAACATGTCTGTGTTAAGCCTGAACTCAATAGATGACCCGTAGTCTTAGACAGTGTTAAACTTCCACTCAGTAGATTTTGTTAAATTATTCAGCTCTCTACTCTTAGTAGCTGGCTTGTTGGCGTAAGGGCCACGAATATAATTCCCGCATAAGGCGATCGAAACATAGCTGAAGGTAATTTGGAAGCAGACAGCCTTGCGATGGTTTCCCTTACGCAAAGGTATACGTGACAGTCGTCCAGAAAGCGATAGCAAACTACTGAACGCACACCTGCCAAGAAATCACTAACAGCCAAAAAATCATGGGGTGCACTGCGACGCCCTCTAAAGGATATGCAACTAACTAAAATTCGTATTAGCAATATTCGTCCCTCTGAGCAACTGGCTGGAGTCTGGAGAAAGTAAGACCATCACAAGCCTTGTCTCAGCCAGACTAACCCAGGCCTTGTCCCAGCCAGATCCATTCAGTCCATGTCCCAGCCAGACTCACCCAGACCGTGTCCGTCAGACCAACTCAGGCTTGTCACGGCCAGACCAACCCAGACCTTGTCCCAGCCAGACCAACCCATGCCGTGTCCCAGCCAGACCAACCCAGACCTTGTCCCAGCCAGACCAACCCATGCCGTGTCCCAGCCAGACCAACCCAGGCCTTGTCACAGCCAGACCAACCCAGGCCTTGTCCCAGCCAGACCAACCCATGCCGTGTTCCAGCCAGACCAACCTAGGCCTTGTCGCAGCCAGACCAACCCATGCCGTGTTCCAGCCAGACCAACCCAGACCTTGTCCCAGCCAGACCAACCCTGACCTTGTCCCAGCCAGACCAACCCAGACCTTGTCCCAGCCAGACCAACCCATGCCATGTCCCAGCCAGACCAACCCTGACCTTGTCCCAGCCAGACCAACCCTGACCTTGTCCCAGCCAGACCAACCCAGACCTTGTCCCAGCCAGACCAACCCTGACCTTGTCCCAGCCAGACCAACCCTGACCTTGTCCCAGCCAGACCAACCCAGACCTTGTCCCAGCCAGACCAACCCATGCCGTGTCCCAGCCAGATCAACTCTGACCTTGTCTCAGCCAGACCAACCCAGACCTTGTCCCAGCCAGACCAACCCAGACCTTGTGCCAGCCAGACCAACCCATGCCGTGTCCCAGCCAGACCAACTCTGACCTTGTCTCAGCCAGACCAACCCAGACCTTGTCCCAGCCAGACCAACCCATGCCGTGTCCCAGCCAGACCAACCCAGACCTTGTCCTAGCCAGACCAACCCAGACCTTGTCCCAGCCAGACCAACCCTGACCTTGTCCCAGCCAGACCCACTCAGGCCGTGTCACAGTCAGACCATCCTAGACCTTGTCCCAGCCAGTCCGTGACTGCTGCGCTGAATCGTGACCTGGATACATACTTATATGTCTCTCTGCAGATATGACGTTCCAGTGATGGTCTTATACACCCCTCTACGTAATGAGCACGGCAAGGTACGTAGAGCGCCCTGGTCATCCACTGCACCTGTATTCGCCTCCAGTCGTCTCGACTTGTCTTGCCACTGGAATCAGATGGACTCAGCCGAGAGAGTGAGGTCGACGAATTGCGCAACTCTTCCTCACTTTAATCCAAGTCATCGCGCAAGTCATTCTTCATCCAACGTTATATATACGCCAACTCAGAGGCGGACATGCAACATAATGTTACAGCTTTCAGACATGCCTGTGCCAACTTTGGGCTCAATATCAACTTGGAGAAGACTGTAGTTATGTACCAGCCAGCTCCAGGGAATAATCACACTGTGCCGAATATCAAAGTAAATGGTCATAGACTAAGTGTTGTGGACAAATTCACCTATCTTGGCAGCATTGTGTCACAAGCTGCCACAATTGATGACGAAGTGAATGCAAGAATCTCCAAGGCCAGTGTGGCCTTTGGCAGACTGTACAAGAATGTATGTGACAGAACTAGAATAAGCCTGCAAACAAAGCTAAAAGTCTACAAAGCAGTTGTATTATCCACACTGCTATATGCTTGTGAAACCTGGCCTGTTTATCAGCGACACGCTAGGAAATTAAACCACTTCCACACAGTCTGCCTAAGGAAGCTACTGAAGATTAAATGGCAAGACAAGATCCCAGGCACTGAAGTCCTAGAAAGAGCGTCCATGCCCAGTATCCACATTCTACTGATGAAGAATCAGATTCGTTGGGCTGGTCACTTGACTCGCATGCCAGATCACAGGCTCCCTAAATGAATTTTTTACAGCGAACTGCGATATGGTAAACGCCCCCAAGGTGGCCAGAGGAAACGCTTTTAAAGACACTGAAAATCTCTCTGAATGCTTTTGGAATTCATAATGACACCTGGGAGACTGCAGCCAGAGACCGAAATTCGTGGCGTGCATCATTACACACGGGTGCAGTCATGTGTGAGGCAACCAGGACTGCAAGAGCTGTAAAGAAAAGGCAGGACAGAAAAACCACTGCAGGAAATCCTCCTCCAGAAACGTCAAGCATTCTTTGTCCACATTGTCAAAGAACATTTAGAGCCAAAATAGGCCTTATCAGCGATCTTAGAACTCACGGCTCTATACTTTCAACCCCACTGGATGAAATGAATGGTCATCATCAATCTTGATGGACAAACAACAACAATGTACACCACTCTATAGTGCGTTTACTTTTGTCTGCCCCAATATAAAATTCCATATCTCAGTAACCAACTGAAGGAACATGATGAGATTTAGCATATAACCTTATCATTATGTCCACCCAACAAAAAAGTTTTTATTCTGGAGATTTAATAGCATATTTCAAAGTTTGTTTATATGCGGTAAATAATTTACGGGTCCGAGATGAAGTTCATAATTTTAAATGTATTACAGCGTAGCCAGAAAATCAGCGTTCAATGTTGAATATTTTACGTGTTTCACGGGATTGGCCTTATGCCAATAACCCCGCGTAGTTTAAATTGGGACTGTTCGGAGGTGTCTCAAAATGTGGGTTATTTCATGAAACCTGATTAATATGATTTTTTAAAAATATCATGCCACTTATCGCTAACATTGAAATGTGTGAATATTTTTCAATGGGATTGAATGCAAAATTGTGTATACACTTCATAGCATCGCCATGACGTTGTACACATATTTCTGTCAAGAAGCTGATCGCAGGAAACTGTTTTATCTTCTTCTTCTTCTTCTTCAGCGTTCCGAGCCATTGAGTATCTTTGCTGCAGATACAATCCGTCTCCATTCGTCTCTCTGGTTGACCTTCTCTTGCCAGTCGTTGATTCAAAGTGTTTGTAGGTCTGTATATATATTATCTCTCCACCGTCTTCTTGGTCTACCTCAGGGTCTACGGTCATTTATTTCCTGAGTGTAAGCGAGTTTTGTTTCCCTATTGTCTTCCATTCTTTCTATATGCCCCAGCCATTGTAGTCTTTAGCCTTCATGATATAAGTGATTAGCGGGGACTTAAACAGATCATAAATGGCATTGTTACTTCTTTTCCACTCTCCACTTTGGGTATCCCTAATGGGTCCAAAGATGCGTCTTAAAACTTTGTTCTCAAAGGTTTGTAACAAGGCTTCGTCTCCTTTCGAAATTACAAATTCCGAAAAAAGAACAGTGCATGCATTGGGTTTGAGTAAACGGTCATTTCGTCTATGGGTGCAAGAATCTGGAATTAAACCACCACGCAATAACCAAACGGTAGGTTGAACGGTTATTGTAGACAACTTTGACAAAGATGTCAGAAGACGAGCTGTTATAAAATGCTTTAAAAAGTCGCTTAAAAGTCGACAGGGTCGACTTCATTGCATCAGGTTTTCAATATGTTCCTCCTCTTTCTCCAGCTGGTCCCACAGGCGTGGGACCAACCAACAAATTAACCACCTAACCAAAAATTCAAACAGCCTATCAGTGTATTAATCAACCAAACAAACAACCAATAAACCAGTTAAATTACCAACAAGCCTGTCTACGTACCAACAATCCAACAAATCGACTAACCAAACAACCAACCAAATAGTCAGCCAACTAAGTAGTCAATCAACCAACCAAACAAGCAACCAACTAGCCAGCCAACCAACAAATCATTAGCAACAAATCAATAACATTTTATTTATTCCTACATTTTCCCCTTAACTTCCGTTAAATTAAACTTTAACATATTATACAATAATAACATTGCTATAATAAATTGCAAGCCATAATTCCATTAACAAAACATACAAACACCATTTACTTTCGTATTGATACTAAAAACGAAATAGTACAAAGAAAAGAATGTAACAATACAGAACCTTTGAATTACTTTGCTGCATTGAATGCGTGTATAGATCGTCTTTACGCTACATTTCACAGCATGAAGAGATGTTTTGTTATTGCAAATGGAAAGAAGTTCAAAAAGCTTTGACCGAGGTTCTCAGTGAGACGCCGGCTAAAAATTCACATCTTTTACAGTAACGACATTTGCTTTCTGGCATTTGCCCAGTAAGGTCAGAAAAAGACGTGAATGTCAAGAAATCACAGAACAAAAATCATTTGAATACGATCGATACAAATTCGGTGGTTCCTTTTACTTTTAGTAGTGTTTTGCGTGCGGCTCATTCGTGCAAGAAAACGTTGTCAGTAGATACACAAACTCAGCTTCTGCAGCTTGTCTTGTTCCAAACGTATTGGTGTTACCTTTCCTCTGGAGCAAACTAGGCAGGCGGAGAGAGAGATCATGCTGCATGGGCAAAACATGGTCTATACAATTCAGCCTTGGCTTTGTGCTATTTCCATTCTACAAGCCGTCTGTCAAGACGGCAACGTGCCAGTCATCAGCTACACAAACCATTCACAAAAATAGTAAAATAGTGTCCATAATTTATTACGCTAAATAGTTAGGAGAAGCCCGATCACAAAAGGCAGTCTGAAATAAAACGTAAAAGTGTAACACAAGTCATAACGCAATCAATTATTCAATCAAGTGCCAGCTTTACACCGAAAATTAGCTACAATGGCAATAAGCTTTAGAAGTCTACGACTAATTATAACCCGGAATTCGAAATTAGCATTTACAAATAGATAAGATCGTTCGTTCTTACACTTCCGGTGTGTTCATGTCGAGATAGTGGGTTCAACTTTTACACAGGTCAGGTGGACTAAAATTTTGACCTCTCGTCCTTGATTTTCGGACGTAAATTACAAGTACCTCAAAAGTCGGAGTGGGTTCGCCTGATGGCGAGGGACACGGTTAATAGAGAAAGCTAATCTACAAGAAAAAATCAGTCCAGTGCTCTAGAAGTTGTAGAAGATGTATGGAAAACGTTTGAGTTCACAGTGCGAGAAACGAATACAAAAAATTATAATTTACTCCCAAAATTAAAGAAACATTGTTGTCGGTTCTTGCAGGATGTCGCAGTCAACCCTAGCCTTAATTGGCTCTTTGTAATTTATAAGACAATGTTACGATTTGCAGTTTGCTATTCTGTGAGGCTTGGACACTTACTAAATAAGCTGAACAGCGCAAAAGTGCCTCTTAATGTACATGTTCTAGAGCAGGGTTCTCAACCGGTGGGGAATCCCCCCCCCCCCCCAGGGGGGAATTTTATGGTTTCCAGGGTGGGGGGGGGGGGGGGGAATGAAGATCATTTCAAGATCGCGTTAATACAAGAACCGATTACTTGATATTGCTTTTTCTTTCATACATTACAGTTATGCACGTCTCATCCTTCTAAAATTCATTTCATAAAGTTAGTAGGCCCACAAATCACATTTTATGTGGATGTCTAGACCTGTTTTAACATATTTACCTTCCATTTATACATATACTGTGTAGGGTTGGGGGATTTTTAGGTAGGAAATAATAAAGGGGGGGGGGGGGAATGACGTTCTAAAAATGTGCTGAAGGGGGGCACGGGCCAAATTTTTGATAGGAAGGGGGGGGGGGGAAGACGTTCTGAAAATATGGTGAAGGGGGGCACGGGCCAAAAAAAGGTTGAGAACCACTGTTCTAGAGGGATTGTAAGAATATCTTGGATACAACAAAGAACAATTGCAGTCATGCGACAAGAAATGAATTTTGAAGAAGGTTGGCTACTAATGATGTTAAAACAAATACAATTGAAATATTTTGGTCACCTGAAGAGTCATTAAAGTTTGGAGAGAACATCATGAAGGGGTATATGCCCAGAAAGAGAAGAAGAGGAAGGTCGAGGAGAAGATGGATGCAGGATTTGGCAGATGATCTCCAGATGGGTGTATTAGACGAGGGACATCTTGCTTATGACCGAGAAGTTTTCAGGATGTTTGTTGTGGGATCGAGGTTCTGCAAGGGGCATGCTACTGAATGAATGTTATGGGAGCGAAGTTCTGCAAGGGACATGCTACTGAATGAATGTTTTGGGAGCGAAGTTCTGCAAAGAACATGATACTGCCATTGCTTTCTGAACGAGATTTCAACATTTAAGTCCACCTGACTGGCATGAGAAACCAACTCTCTAAGCCACCTCATTTGTGGCGCAATGACTAGGACGCTTGCCTGTCTGACCTGCGGTTATACGTTCGAACCCACATTGAGAGGGGAATTTATTTTAAAACTTAAATTGGATTTGCCATGTAGATCCTGTGTATATGAGTACCAGAACTGGTTTGGGAAGTGAGACGGTCGGCTGAAATAGCCAGCTTTTAAGCGACTTTTAAGGCGGCCGGCTGGATATCGACTACCATTAACCATAAAGCGTCGATGATCTATAAAAATATCAAACCGGCATCATAAGCCTAATAACCTCAAGCAGTGGAAGGGGGCACTTTATTATAATTTCAAATTACGCATTTCAACAAGGCACAGAACAGAGTGGCTTTTGAGTATAATTTTGTATTGTTAACGCCCTGATCACTGGTGACTGTACGTTGAAAGTTGTTCTAACACTGGGATCTATACAAGCTACCAAGTGATATGTGACATATTATCATTATTGTTAACATTCTATTATGTGTGCTGAATGATGTATGCTTTGCATACAAGCCACTAAATAATTTCTAACTGTGGTATTTTCTCGTGATATTCTGTTGACATTCTATTATTTATTTTACACCCCCGTGTTTCTAAAGACATATAATGTTGCAAAACTTGTCATAGCAACAACACACAACGTAAAATCCGTGTCATTATAATTACAACAGCATTTATAACAACAACAAAGCAACAATAACAGATATTATTAATACTATTAAGATAACTATTCCTATTTTCACTTCAACTACATCTACTGCTACAACTACTAATACTACTACTACTACTACCACTACTACTACTACTACTACTACTACTACTACTACTACTACTACTACTACTACTACTACTACTACTACTACTACTACTACTACTACTACTACTACAAGTGCTACTACTACTACTACTACTACTACTACTACTACTACTACTACTACTACTACAACTACTATTACTACTATAACTACTAATACTACTGCTGCTGCTACTACTACTACTACTACTACTACTACTACTACTACTACTACTACTACTACTACTACTACTACTACTACTACTACTACTACTACTACTACTACTACACTAAAACTACAACTACAACTACTACTACTACTACTACTACTACTACTACTACTACTACTATTACTACTACTACTACTACAAAAACTACAAGTACTACTACTGCTACTGCTACTGCTACTACTACTACTACTACTACTACTACTACTACTACTACTACTACTACTACTACTACTACTACTACTACTACTACAAATACTACTACTACTACGACTACTACCACTACTACTACTTCTAGGATGAAACGAACACAATTGCAGCAACTCAACTCCTTCAAGGAAGCAGATATACGCAACTATATTTTCGAAAGAAGAAGTCTTAGAAACACCATAAAGGCCCCAAATACAGGCAAGTCGATATAGTCGAGGGTTGAACGGGGCCATTCGTCACGGCTGAATTGGAACTGGAACTACTATTAGAACTACTATCTCAACCACAACAACAACACTTACTATTACTACTAACACCATCAACAACACCACCAAGGGTATCATTACCGCAACATACATACTCACAAACATAAAACAACAACTTTCTAAAGCGACGTAAGATACTGAAATGTAGAGCAGGCTAGAAACAACACAAAAGTGCCATCACACTGAAGACATTCTCACGCCCTTATTCGTTTCTGTCATAATGGGGCATAATTCATTCCAAAACAGTTGGATACTATCGATTGCAGTCCGTCCCATCCTATCTTCAAAGACCAACATTACACACAAGTAATTATTTCCTTCACAACACTATGAGTATGTCATTTGCTAAAGGTAAATTGTACATTGTAAGAAGAAAATTGAGGCATTATGTTTTATAACTTAAATGTTACAGACGAATTCTTAGATTATGAACGGAAGAACGAACGAAGGAACAAGGAATGAACTTTTCAAAGGGTTACACATTGGACACTTAGGTCCGTCTTACATTCGGCTCTTCCAAATTTTCATCATTCGTATATCAATTATCTATTGTGAATGTTGCATTCATATAGAAAGAAACATTGTCCATGAATGTAGAGAACCAAACAATTAATATTACATTACCATGTTATGAGACAGGTAGATACACACACAAACACACATAATCACACACACGCAATAAAAACTACACACAATACATACATCATTTACTCAAACACAAATTTACATAAACTGCGTGCATTAAACTACATGCAAAACGAACTACACAAAATGCATACATCGCATACTGTTAAAACTGTTATTTTCTGCCAATATAATACCTTGCGGTGTATGGCAGTGGAGGTCTTTGAGCCTGAGGAATTAAGTCCGCCTGGCTAGTTCAGTCGCCGCGAACTGTGAAAATTAGGATTTTCTCTTTGCCCACGACAGAAAAAAAATTCCCACACCTTACCGGATGAGAATCCGACCAGAAACACAAATTCTCACAAACTGGACCGAGAATAAACAAATTACCGTATATTGGAGAAAACTGCACCATAGACAGAATTGTGTTATTACACTGAAATATTTTGGCCGTATCAATGTTCGCAGTGGCTTAGAAAGAACAATAATGGAAGATGTTCCCGGGAAACGTGGTAGGGGTCGAATAAAACGAAAGTGGATAATGGATATTTAAGAAGGGAACTCACAAATCATCGACAGCCTGTCCTGACGATCTTGATGAGAGCTACTTCCTACAAGAAACTTCTTCCTATTTGATACAATGGTATACATAACATAATTATATGAGTATAGCTTCTTATTTTCTGTTCTGCTGTCTTCCTTGTCATGTATAGTGACTAATTTCCTGTTTTTATGTAGCTGTCTACATTTACTATACTTTCTCTTATCATGTAATCGTTCATTTTCACTCTACTTTTAGACAGACACCTATTATTTTATGTTATTACGTATCCTCATGACATACACTTTGTTGTTGTTGTTGTTGCTGTTGTTGTTGTTGTTGTTGTTGTTGTTGTTGTTGTCGTCATATAGCATTTTACTTTCCTTTTACTTTCTGACCGAGATCAAAGACTCGATAGTACCACACCTCGTGAAGCCATAGCACAGTTGAGTAGACACTCAACAGGCCACGTTTGCCAGCAGAGTGCGATGTGAGGTAACACGCACGAAGGTGAAGGTCACCCCGCGTGGTGTGTAACCACGGGAGAGAGGTTAGGGAGACGGGAGACTGGACTTGAGGCGTTCACATCGTTTAGAATAGCGTTAGGAGTTTTGTGTTCACTAATAGATAGAACTAGCATAGGGTTAGCAGTTTGTGTTAGATAATTCTGTGGCTGTATATTGTGTATTGCATTAGCGACTGTTTACCGCTTGTAAGCGAGCCAACGGCAATAAAATGGACCATGCATTTTGCCTCCCACACGACTTGCAAGTTGTCTTGTATGGGTGTGTGAGAAGTACCCGATGAGGCCTGTCAGTTGAGTCGTTGACAGGCCAGGGTAATTGTGGTGTCAGAAAGTGGTGCTTGGACGAAAGCGCCAAGCTAATACCCACAGTAAAAGGGTAATTGTGGTGTCAAAAAGTGAAGCTTGAACGAAAAGTTCAAGCTAATCCACTCATCCACGGGCTCGAGACTAGGGTTTCATTTTTGTAGTAACGATAATTTGTGCAGACAGGAGAATTTGCGAGCTAGAAATATGCCTATCGTGACAAAATAGTGTTTAATTGTGTTTATGATATATTTATTCAATGAAATCATGTATTCTTCGAAGCTGTAAGTATTAATATTCTTATTTTCTTATATTTATTCATATATTTACCAATTTATTCTTGAATAAGCACCAAACATGATTCACGGCGCAGGAATACACAGGCAGCCGACAATATTGATTTTTGAGATCTAAAAATAGCGCTGCGCGATGACGTAAAGTGATTGACAGACAGTTGTTCTGCGTCATTAGCATAAAGCAGTCGAGTGTTTACAAAATCGCTTAGCGGCGGCCCGCCTGAATCTGTGCTGTATATTGTTTATTATTTACTTATTTAAGTTACTAAATGAATATATTTATTTGTTGACACATTATTATGTTATTTTGATTTCTTTACAAGCATTTATTCATTTTTGGGTCTATTTTCTCTTTGCTTATCGTCACGATGGAACTATTTTCGGGCTAAGCATCTGATACTTAGCTGCACAACGTTTACAGAAATTAACTAGGTTAGTAACGAAAGGCAATTATTGTTTAAAACAAAGACAGGACATTGACATTAAAATTAATTAATACATATTCTAGGTGTTCGTAAGTCTGTCATTGTCTAAGTCATTGTCCTTAGTTGTCGAGTAAATCATATCGTTTAGTAGGCGTGTTTACTGCTGCCCTATATATCAGAGGGCAAACAACAGATGTGCACATACACCTGTGGGCCAAATACCGTGTGCTACGTACGAAACGTGTCGCCACCCCAGTGTACCAAACAAGGTGACCTGTGTCAAAGGAGCTTCGTTCCCACATTAAGCTGAGTACACTTATATATTTTGTCATGCAATTTGATTAATAGTGCATCTCTTTTTCAGCATGTAACGCGTTGACATATTTGTATACTCTGTTTTTCTGCAAGATAAATCTGGGCAGGGTATAAACAGAAAGCACAACTGATAGTGATCAGATAAAAACAAACATAACATATCAAAGATAAATAACTGATTAAAGTCATCATTGCCTATCACTGTTAGCCAAGTACTAAAGTAAGATGGCAACTTTATCAGATTTCATAAAAGCAGGCAAAGAACTGGAATTAACAGGAAAAGAACTACAACAATATGCTGATCAGAAATTTAAAGAAACAAAAGAGGAACACACACGAAAAGAGAATGCGGAAAGGGACGAACGCGCACGAGAAAGAGAACATGATAAGGAGATGAAACAAAAACAATTAGATCAAGAGAAAGAATTAAAACAAAAGGAATTAGATCTAAAGCAAAAAGAGATAGATGAAATGGCACGAGTTAAAGAAAAACAAATTCAGGTAGAATCAGAGACACAATTAAAGATGAAAAGCATGGATATAGACTCACACGCAGAGATCTCTGCCACTAAACTAAGAAGTCAACAAGAGGAAAATAAGTTCAACAAATACAAAAATATTATCAAACCATATTGTAAAGAGGACTCCATATCTGCCTGGACAGAGAATGTAGAGTATCAATTTAAATATCACCAAGTTCCTTTAGATATGTGGGCTCCGATTTACATGAAGAATCTAAGTGGTGAGCCCCTTAAAGTAATAGAGTCTATTCCTATTGAACTTAGATCTAGCTATCAATACATCCATGATAGGATTATGCAGCACTTTTTACTTGATGCCCCTGGGTATCAGGTTCAGTTCTCAAATTTAAAACCTAAACCTAGTGAAACTTTTATAGATTATTTTTCAAATGTGCAGAGTGTACTAAACAGGTGGCTTAAAGCAGCTAACATAGGAAAAGACTTTGATAGATTAAAAAACCTAATAGCTATGGACAAGTGTATATCTACTATACCTTCTCCTTTTGCTAAGTTTTTGCAGCAGTCAGACATTGAAAACATCGAGCAGTTCGAAAAAAAAGGTTCAGCATATTTTTCTTCTAACAGAGAGATTTTTAAGACCTCAAGTGACTCTGAGATAGTTTCCTTTGTCAAAGACCAATCAAAACACTATCAGGGTAACAGAAAACCTTTTCAGAAGTATGATAAGAAAGACAGAAAAGTTTCCAAATGCATGTACTGTCAACTAATGCACGACACTTATGCTATGTGCGACAAATCGCCGAATTATCCGGCGCATCTTGAAAATGTGATCAAGAAGCAGCAAAGCAAACGGTCTGCATACAGGCGTGCAATCAAATGTTTTTTTTGTTCCTCTTATGGCCATTATTCTAATAAGTGCCTTGGCCGCCAACGTTTGAAAGCTAACAACGCTATGTTGATTGACACCTCTTCAGATGGTGGTAGTGAGAATGAGTGTGAGATTGAAAGTGACTTACCAACTAACCAAGCAGAGGATGTGTGTGCTGCTAACGATATGTTAAGCTTTGACGGCTGTGAACGATGTCACCAATTCCATGCAGACGGAAGACTAGAATGTGGACATACAGTACCATGCTCATCTGAGAGTGTGAATGCAGCATTAGCCTCCAGAGGCAAGTTAGTGTTCCACAATGCAATGGTCAATGATGTACCATGCCAATGTTTGCTGGATAGCGGCAGCACCCTTATTGGTCTTCGAAAGGAACTAGTGAGTCCGGGTGATTACACAGGTGACACTGTCAGATGCCGAACCTTTTCGGGTAACATTGAGACTTACCCTTTGGCAAAAGCCCGTATTGATTCTCCGTTTCTTTCTGGTACCTTTACTTGTGCAATACTTAACAACCCTTGTACTGATTTAATTTTGGGGTGTTTACCTCAACTGAAACAATGTACTAATGAGGAAATAGTTGCATGGGAGAAATTAAATGCAGCTAATGCAACAACAAGAGCAGACAGTGTGAAACATCAAGACACACTACAAGATGAGAGACTACTGTTGCTTTCCCCAACTGGCACAGATGACACCAGCAGACAGAAATTTATAGAACAGCAAAAAGCTGATACTACTGTGTCTCCATACTTAAAATTGTTAAAAGATAAAGCCAAAGTGACCAAAAATGCATCTTGGGTTTTTAGACTTAACAATGGTATTTTAACTAGATATTATACTACTGGTAACCATGAGATTCAGCAAACGGTGTTACCTGAACAACATCGTCTAACTGTGCTAAAGATTGCACATGAGTCACCGTTTGCTGGTCATCTTGCATATGATAAGACCAGGGCCAGAATTCAGGCTCATTTCTATTGGCCAGGTTTTTGCAATGACATAAAATTATTTTGTCGTTCGTGTAATGTCTGTCAACAATTGGTACGTAAAGGTAAACATCCTACAGCTGAAGTACAGCCTTCTACACTGGCTTCTAGGCCATTTGAAAGTGTGGCGGTAGATATTGTTGGACCCCTAAACCAGGTGTCCAGCAAAGGAAATCGCTTCATATTGACAATGGTCGACCTATGTACAAGGTGGGTTGAGGCAGTAGCTTTGAAATACATCACCTCCAAAGACGTTGCCAATGTATTTCTACACCTGTTCTCACGATTCGGATTCCCACGGACCATTTTATCCGATCGTGGAACTCAGTTCATATCGGCTGCAACGCAAGCCCTTACAAAAATGTTAGGCATTAAGCAACATTTTACGACAGCTTACCATCCAGCCAGCAATGGAATAGTAGAGAAAATTAATGGGGACCTAAAGTACATGCTGGCTAAGGTTACAGCAGAAAACCCAGCTGATTGGGATACACTGTTACCAACAGTGCTGTTCGCCTATCGGGAGATTCCCCATTCTAGCACGGGTTTCTCACCCTTTGAATTAGTTTACGGGGCTAACCCACGTGGACCCCTAACTATTTACCATCAATCAATCAATCATGTGCCATGCCGGAAAGCGTGGGCGGTCATGACTCGCCATTTCACTCGATCACCAGTGTCGTGGATCAGCTCAGTGTTCCTGTCTCGTCCATGCCATGTGGCCAAGCCATCCAGGTATTTTCCTCTCGGTCTTCCTCTTGGTCTGCTCCCTTCGATCTTGCCAGTTGTCACTAAGTTCTCCAATCCATTTCTTCTCATAACATGTCCAAAAAATTTTGACTGTCTACGTCTAATTTCTCTAATCAGTTTACGTTGTTCATTTGTCTCCTGTAGTACTTGGTCATTGGTTTTTCTGTCTGTCCATGGTATTCTTTGCATTCTCCTCAGAAACCACATTTCTGCAGCCATCAGATGCCTTTCAGCTTGACTGTTCATTGTCCAAGTTTCACATCCATACAAAAGAACAGGCTCTATGTATCCCCTCAACACTCTTTTTCTCGTTTCAATTGACATCTTTTTATTGGTCAGAATGTTTTTCATCTTGCTAAAGGCTACTTTCGCCATGGCGATTCTTGTTCTAATCTCTTCAAGGCATCTCCCATCAGATGTTATAACTGTTCCAAGATAATTGTACCGATTCACTTGTTGAAGAATATGTCCATTTACTAGTATATTACTTTGAGGCACTTCTTCCTTCCTACTGACGACCATAACCTGAGTCTTTTTACAATTTAATTCTAACCCCAGCTGCTCACTGTGTACAACAACCGCATCTACTAATTGTTGCAGGTCCTGCGGATTGTCTGCAATCAATACTGTATCATCTGCATATCTAATGTTATTGATGTTTCGTCCTCCAATGCTGATTCCATTTATATCCTCTACATTTCTGAAAATATTTTCACTGTACAGGGAAAAAAGATCTGGAGATATTACACATCCCTGCCTAACACCTCTCTTAATTGGCTGATACTGTCCCACTTCATTATCAATCCTTATTGCAGCTTGTTGTTTCCAATATATGTTTTTTATAAGTCTAATGTCTTTCCCATCAATTTGTAAATCTGCAAGCATATCCACCATGCTGACATGTCTAACGCTATCAAAAGCCTTTGTATAGTCGATAAAGCAAAGATGTATATCCTTGTTTACTTCTATAGCACGTTCAATAACTGTTCGCAGCATATACACAGCATTTACTGTTCCCTTCCCTTCTACAAACCCGCATTGTTCTTCCCCTATTTCAGGTTGTATCTTCTTCCTCATTCTTTGCATGATAATTCTTAGCAAAATCTTTGTGATGTGACTCATTATACTAATTGTTCTGTGTTGATCACATTCCAAGGTTCCTGATTTCTTTGGGATTGCAATAAATATAGAGTTACATAATTCTGGAGGTATATCTCCAGTATCATATAATGTGTTCAGCAGTCTGGTGACTTGCTCTAGTCCAAATTCTTCTAAAGCTTTAATCATTTCTGTTGTGATGTTATCTGCACCGGGGGCCTTGCCAGCTTTCATATGCTTAAGAACATTTCGAACCTCCATCTCCAAAATTGGCGGTCCTTCATTGTTAAATCTAATATCATACTGTTCGTCTCTGTTATCATCATAAAGTTGTTTCACATAATCTGTCCATACCTGTAGAATCTGGTCTTTTTCTATTATGATTTTGCCATCTTCAGTTTTTAGACAGCCTGTTGATGTACTTGTTCTTTTATTAGTAAGTTCCTGAATTCTTTTGTGCACTAATTTGGTATTTTGACTGTTGTGTTGGCTTTCAATTTCTGAGCACTTTTCCTCAAGCCATTTTTCTTTTGCCTTCTTACATAATGTTCTGACTTGTCTGTGAATTTCTTCATATTTGACAGAATTATTTTTGTTGAGTCTTCTTGTTTCCATGAGTTGTAAAATTTCTGCAGTCATCCATTTCTTACAACCCACCTTCTTTAATTTTGGAATAGTTGTTTCTGCAGCCACATTGATTGAATTCTTCAACGTTTCCATCAGGTACTAACAAATTCGATAGAAATTCCTACCCCAAAAACACCTTATGAAATGGTGACAGAGACACGAGACAAGATCATGAAATCGTGTGTTATAGCTAAGGCAGCTTTGGAGAGGAAGGGTCAAATCTACCGCCAATATGCCAACAAAGGGACAAGAACAATTGAACTTGAACCAGATCAAGACATACTCTTGCTACTTCCAGACAAAAGAAATTTACTATTAACCTCATGGCAAGGGCCATTCAAGGTGGTACGCAGAATTTCAGATGTTGACTATGAAATATCGATAAACGGACACTTAAAGATATTCCATGTCAACATGTTGAAACCTTACTATACAAGACAAGAAACAGAAGTAGTGACAGACGAACAGAGTGCACCAACACCCAGTGATCAGACGACAGACATACACAACGCAACTACACTAGTTAGCGAGACTGGCAGTTCCGACAATGGCAATACACCCAGTGAGTTAACAGAATACACACTTAGCACCACCACGGTACTGAATCAGGTAGACGACGACGGAATGGAACTACCTGTTCCCATTGTAGACAAAACTGCGACAGTGGACAGCATACATATAGATCAGGGACTAACAGACATTCAACGACGACAATTAGTGGAGTTAGTTACTGAATACAAAGACTTATTCTCTGACATCCCAGGTAGGACGGACAGAATCGAACACTCCATTCTTCTTTCGGATTCTAAGCCTATTAAATGTAGGCCATACTCTATCCCACTCAGCTATAGGAAAAATCTAAATAAGGAAATTCTTAATTTAGAAGCTAGCGGGATTATCCAAAAGTCTACATCAGAGTACTCTTTTCCAATCGTCCTAATTAAGAAGAAGGATTCCACAATTCGTCTGTGCGTGGACTATCGGAAACTCAATAACATCACTAAGATCGACGCAGAACCTATTCCTTCCTGCGAAGATCTTATCTTGGACATGTCTACTTCTAAAATTTTTTCAAAACTAGATCTTACTAAAGGATACTGGCAGGTCCCGATGCAAGCTCAATCTATGCATCTTACTGCGTTTTCAACACCTTTAGGACTATACGAGTGGCGATTTCTTCCTTTCGGACTTCGAAATGCTCCTGCCACTTTCGTACGCTTAACTAGAGATCTGTTACATGGAGTGACGAATACTGTGACCTATATAGATGATATATGTGTCCATACTGAAGACTGGACTACACACTTACTGAAACTGAGACATGTCTTTGATAGGTTGCGACTCTTCGGTCTCACTGTCAAACCGAGCAAAGTCGAATTAGGCCTAAAAGAAATTGAATTTTTGGGTCATGTCATCTCTCAAGGTCAACTGAAGACTGACAATAGGATTATTACAAAAATTATGAATCTAACCATGCCTACTACGAAAAAGCAGGTTAGAAGTCTTTTAGGATTAGTTAATTACTACAGTAAATTTATTCCAAACCTAGCTGAAATTACAAGTGTATTTTCTAATGTGCTAAAAGCATCAGTAAAATTGGATGTGAAAGATGCATTATTAATTTCTGCATTGTCAAAATTGAAAATTCTTTTTAGTAATGTTCCCATCCTCCGCTTGCCTAACCCTGGGCTCGTTTATTATCTTAGGACAGATGCCAGCAGGATCTCCATCGCTGCAGTCCTAGGCCAATTTTATGAGGGCATCTTCCATCCGATTTGCTACGTGAGCCGTAAGATCACACCTACCGAGTCCAGATATTCGATAGCAGAACTGGAGGCCCTGAGCGTCATCTACTCAGTGAGAAAGCTCCACCGCTTTCTGGCGGGTGTGCACTTCATTATCCAGACCGACAATTCTCCCATTACGGTCATTCAGACTGGTGTGCACCGAAACGACAGGATATACAGGTGGTCTCTTATCCTTCAAAACTATACATTCAGTATAGAGCATATTAAGGGGAAAGACAACACCCTAGCTGATACCCTTAGTAGACCATCTGGGGTAGAAATACCTGAAATCCAATCTTAAATGTAGAGTGATGGTTGGTACATGGGTATCTGATAATATAAGATGTAAAATAGCTTACATACATATCCACATTATTGGCGTAATCATGTACCAAAACACTGAACTATCATGTGTCCGTGGACATCAGATTAAGAACTGTGCTGCTATACTTAGATACCACCGTGTGAACTAGGACAGCTCATTTCCAACTAAGCTCCATTCCGGTGTATCATATATATGAACCGCAGAAAACAGTGTCAGAACAGTGCTTAATTACAGACACGAAAAGACAGAGCTACAACACCAGCGAACTCTACACGTGCACTACCGAGAGAACATTAAGATGACTGTGTAATGTATTTCAGATACCCAGGCAAAGTGTGTGGTTATATTATGCCTATACAACCATTGCACATACATGAAGGCAACTACTAACCTGTGTAAACCAAATACTATGTATATAAACTTATTGTGATATGTAATATAATATTTTAAGATAGTGATAAATTAGATGTAGGTTAGGAACTATAACAGTTCTCATTTATTTTAATAATGTAGTTAGTACAGTAATTAACCCATTAAAATTAGATTAGAATATTAGTTTAGACATAAGAATAGTTTATTACAAGTTAAATTAAATTTATGATATGAATGGTGCCATTTAGATTGTTATATTTCACTTGGTTTCATTGTGGTTGGTTTATTCCATCTTAATGAAACCATACCATCTTTCAAGTATTACCATTTATTGGTATCATCATTTTACATCATAATAGATTAGAAAGAGTAGATAAGGTAACATACAGCATTTACACCAGTTAGATTAAGAACATCACTCATATGATTCCTTTGTGCATTTAAAAACATTATTTAGCATAGTATTTAGAAAAGTACATAAATTGTGGTCACATAATCCATTTAATTAAGGTACATAACTCACATCACAACAATTGCATTTAAATAGTTAGATTACATCACTTAGATTAGAAAAAAATAAGAAGTAATATAATCATATCATATAATTAACATAACAAATTTAATAAATTTAGGTAACACATTAAATACTTAGTTATAGAATTAGAATGGTATGTTAGAATGTAAAGTTTTCGTTAGTGAAATTGTGCTAGTGTGAATGTGTTGTCTGTAATATAGTTTAGAACTTAGATTACAGTATTTTGGGTTTCATGACAAGTGAATGTAGTCACGAATTAGTGTTATACACCTGTTTGTGGCCACATTGAACCAAATTATGACACTCAAAAAACTAACATACATACACATAGAATTTATAAATAGAGGATAGAAATTAGATTAGTAGATTTATTACATCCAAACACACAAACAAACAGAAAAACAAACATATAAATTGCATACACTATTTGTAAATCAAAGACAGATAACTATGGGGCCAGGGGACATAATGGACAACGAAGAACTAAATTAACAGTGAAATAAAGTCTTACGCGCGGAAGCGAAGGAGGTAAAGCCTGTCGCACACACTCTTGTAGAATGGTTGTTAAATATTATATGGGGGACATGAAATAATTCATGTGTTGACCCTAAGAAAGTCAACTTTGTATGGGTAGTAAGTTAATTTACTATGTGAGGGCAGGTCTTATAAGACAACGGTCCGGTTCAGACATACCTCTGATAAATATAATATAGCATGTGAGAAGGGGCTCACGCCAACCAGTCAAGTTTGTGGCGATTGCCAGTAGCCAAGTAAGGCTTTGCTACATTGTGACAATAGTTATTAATAGTTCATTGGAATGCCCAAAGCCAGGTTATCTAGAGTCTTTGACAAAAATTAGAGACACTAATTTTTTGTTTAGGAACCTCTTGCGTCACAACCAATGAGTGAAAGTTGATGACGCAACACAAGAGGGGTGGGTGTGTGTCAAAGACTCGATAGTACCACACCTCGTGAAGCCATAGCACAGTTGAGTAGACACTCAACAGGCCACGTTTGCCAGCAGAGTGCGATGTGAGGTAACACGCACGAAGGTGAAGGTCACCCCGCGTGGTGTGTAACCACGGGAGAGAGGTTAGGGAGACGGGAGACTGGACTTGAGGCGTTCACATCGTTTAGAATAGCGTTAGGAGTTTTGTGTTCACTAATAGATAGAACTAGCATAGGGTTAGCAGTTTGTGTTAGATAATTCTGTGGCTGTATATTGTGTATTGCATTAGCGACTGTTTACCGCTTGTAAGCGAGCCAACGGCAATAAAATGGACCATGCATTTTGCCTCCCACACGACTTGCAAGTTGTCTTGTATGGGTGTGTGAGAAGTACCCGATGAGGCCTGTCAGTTGAGTCGTTGACACTTTTAGACAGACACCTATTATTTTATGTTATTACGTATCCTCATGACATACACTTTGTTGTTGTTGTTGTTGCTGTTGTTGTTGTTGTTGTTGTTGTTGTTGTTGTTGTTGTTGTTGTTGTCGTCATATAGCATTTTACTTTCCTTTTACTTTCTGACAGAGATCTGTTCTTTTCTATCATATTACTGTTTATCTACATTCTTCTTTCTGACTAAGTTATGTTTGTTTTCTGTTATCATATAACAGTTGGTTTTCACTGTACTTTTTGACTTACATTTATTCTTGGTTATGCTACTGGTTCTTAGTCTCTTCTTCTTATATATCATGCAGTGGGGCGACGAGCACTGCCAGCTATTTGTGATATTGAAGTTCCTCCATGCGATGATGCCAAACTGCATAGCATCTTGCCTCTTGGTCTCTCCCTATCGATCCTGCTCGTCAAACATTCCATTGTCACGCAGTACTCAAATGTTCACCTTCTCATGACTAGCCAATTAACGCGGCCTTTCGTTGTCTAATGCAAGTATAGAGTGTTTACACTTTTCATCTGTCTATGGTGTTCTCGCCATTCTTCATTAAAGCCACATCAATGCAGCTTCAGTATAATGTCTGACTAAAATAATAACAATGTTTAAAAAAATCGGGTTTAAAAGGCAAGAAAATAGACTTCATTGCACCGAGTTTTATTCCACACGACTCGCTTTTTCTGCATGGCGGCCTGCCAAAAGCTTTCCACATTTGCACGAAATCCATAGTTTCAGTAAGGGCAGTGAAATGTCTCCGAGAAGCTGCACTCGTAAACCGTAAACTGGACGTAATCAAACCGAAGACCTTAGGAACGCGAGGCAGGAGGCGTAACAATTTCATGACTGAGACTCTCTAACTAAATCAGGGAATGAACACAATTCACCCCCGTATATTATAACTGTCTCAATACAATTCACCCTTGCACATCATGACTGCCTCAATACAATTCACCACCGTACATCATGACTGTCTTAATATAATTCAGCTCCTTACATTATGACTGGCTCAACACAATTCACCAACATAATCATGACTGTCTCAACACAATTCATTACCGTATATTTTGATTGTCTCAATACGATTCAACTCAGTACATAATGATTGTCTCAACACAATTCACCAACATAATCATGACTGTCTCAACACAATTCACCCCCGTACATCCTGACTGTCTGAACACAATTCACACCCGTATATCATGACTGTCCCAGCACAATTCACCACTGTACATTATGACTGTCTCAACACAATTCACCCCCGTACATCATGACTGTCTCAATACATTTCACCACTGTACATCATGACTGTCTCAACACAATTCACCACAGTAAATCATTAATGTCTCAGTATAATTCACCACCATACATCATGACTGTTTCAACACAGTTTACCCACGTATATCATGATTGTCTCAATAAATTCACCACCGTACTTCGTGACTGTCTAATCACAACTCACCCCAGTAATCATTACTGTCTCAGTACAATTCACCCCCCCCCCCCACCACATCATGACTGTCTCAATACAATTCATCACCGTATATTTTGATTGTCGGAATAACATTCAGCCCCGTACATCATCGCTGTCTCAATACACTTCTTAAGAACTTTCTTTCATAGTCGAATGATCAAGGATATATTGCACACATTTCCTTCATCTTGTGAAATGCCGTTTTTGCTTGCGTCGTTTTACACAACTGCAATAATATGAGGAGCTTTCAGAAATTAATAGACCACATTGTTGTTCTTAGGAACAATTTATTCAAAAAGCATGACATGTATACACAATATACATGTATATGTCATATATACATCGTTATTATTCAAAATAATCACCATCAACATTACGGCATATGCAAAATTTTAAGTGTGCTAAATTCCATGCTTTTATATTCCTTATTAGCTGAGAAATACGATGCCGTGCATTACTTTCTGAATGGCCCTCGTAAATCTTCCGCCTGCTGTTATCAAGACACACAAATATTTGACTTGTGCACATCGAACTGCTTCAAACTAATCCCACGCACTTTGATGTTGCATTCGGGAAGAGATTGGTTCTTTTTAATTACAGTGCCATTTATTTTTTCTGCGTTATATACTATGGTCTTCCTTTTGATTATCTATTGCAATATCAATCATTTCTTGTATCCGCATGTCATTTTCAGCAATTGAAATAGAGATTTGAGATATCGCAGGCTGTTTACAGAATGCCCACTAGGCTGATATTCCTGGCATATCTAGTATGGATCGCATAATTATTTCAATGTACACATTGAAGATATCGGGTGATAGTACATAACCCTGCGTAAGACATTTTAATGTGTCCAGGCGTTCCATTTGGTTATCAGTTCTTATCGTTGCTCTTTTTCCAACATATTTTTCAACATGATTTCTCAAATTTTTGCCATCAATCTTTATCTTTTCCAACATTCTAATGGATTTTTCATATTTCACCATATAAATTGTTTTAGTAGAGTTGCTAAAGCATTCATACAGTTCTCTGTTCAATTAAATTATGCTTTCTGTTAATAATCTCTCTCTCTCTCTCTCTCTCTCTCTCTCTCTCTCTCTCTCTCTCTCTCTCTCTCTCTCTCTCTCTCTCTCTCTCTCTCTCTCTCTCCTCTCCATTGTGGGTTGAAAGAACATATTCTGATTAAACTCTGAAGTGATTGAGAAATGGGTGACTGTTACCATCATTAAGCAGATATATTTGAAGATTTACTGAGTTAATTATTTGTGATTAGTTGGTTGGATTTATGTTGGGTTCAAGCACATAACATTGTTCACTGAATTTTTGTCATTCATGTATTTGTAATACATGGAGAGGTATGTGAAATCGACATGCCAGGCTCAGAATTTTCCCAACACTAAACATATAGGTTATACATTATTAGATGTACAAACGGAGTTTGTGTCGATAAATTGTTTACATTTTGTTCAGGATTTGTTGTTTACATTTGCTAAGTAATTGTATGTTACATTTGGGTTGTGATCGTTAGTGAGGAGGGATACATACACACAGACACCTTGTATTAATGGAAAAAGGTTTTGCTCTGGGGTCTTTGGTAGATTTCCCTGATCATTTAACATTCCAAGGGAGGCCCTTTCTTTATAAACATCGTGTAGGCCTTATCCTTCACGTTGGGGGTTTCGGAGCCATTTAAAGGCTTCCAAACGTAGGCTGAATAAACTGATAACCCATAATATTCGGGATACCTCTAGGCAAACACCCATTAATATATTTGTAAAACCTCTCAACACAATCACTACGGAGCAGACTGTGGCGGGATAACCACCCGGACTTGCAGCTACCAAGATTGAGAATTCTCCTCTCTGAAGTTCGGTAGCTTTCCTGTGCACCCCTGGTCCTCTAATAGGAAACTTCAACTGATGATCAGTCTCTATCCCTAGGGAGTCTTATCAAGACATTTCAAAATTTCTTATAGCAATTGGCTGGTAGAATTAATTTGGGAATTCCTCTCCAATTTCTTTTTTCCACTTTGCCACAAACACCAAAAATAACACCACTAACAATGAAACAAAACAACAACACCAAGAACAACACCAAGAATAACAACAACGCCACAAACAATAACAACACCAACAACAACATCAATACGAACTGGAGTTTCCTGAAATAGTATCAACCTTCTTGTTTTGAAAAGTTGTAAATATGTCGAGACCTGGGAGGCCAGGTCTTGCAGAGCTTCCCCTTTCACTCCCCGAACAAAACCGTTCGATGGGGGATTTAAAGGCATCACCATCAGTGGGCAGGCTAGCGTACTAGCTAGTGCATTACTGCGACTCCCCATTAAAAATTATAAAGAATAGCATATTCCACACAGTTTGGGAATACAACAGCTTGTCATTAATTATTCGAGGTAATTATGAATGATTAGTACCCCCGTGTTACTTAATTTATACGAAGCGGTCGGGAGTGCACACGGAAGGAATGTATTTCTATGAATCAGGATATATATATATATATATATATATATATATATATATATATATATATATATATATATATATATATATATATATATATATATATATATCATGACTGTCTCAACACAATTCACCCCCGTATATCATAACTGTCTTGACACAATTCACCACCGTAATCATGACTGTCTCAACACTATTCACCAACGTACATCAAGAATGTCTCAATACAATTCAGCCCCGTATATCATGATTGTCTCAACAAAATTCACCCCCGTACATTATGACTGACTCAACACAATTCACCAACGTAATCATGACTGTCTCAACACTATTCACCAACGTACATCAAGAATGTCTCAATACAATTCACCCTTGTACATCATGAATGTCTCAGTATAATTCAGCCCCGTACATCATGACTGTCTCAACACAATTCACCAACGTACATCATGAGTGTCTTAACACAATTATTTATATATATATGCACGGCCGGCTTTCTGGCCTAGAGGTTAGCGACTTTTCTCCGTAATCTCGTATACTCTCGTAAGTAACGTAACGACGGTGAGACTCAGCAGTGGTTCGAATCGCGTCGGTAACTTACGGGGTAAGTGAGCCGGCCGCTCAGAAAGCAATGGCAAACTACTGAGCGTAATCTTGCCAAGAAATCAACAATCAGCTGAAAGATGCTGATGTTGACAGCGATGCCCTGTAAAGGATATGCAAACATATTTAATATATGCACGAGGTGGCTTCAAATGAATACCTTAAAAGTGTAATAGAAAGTAAAATAACCATTCCATATCTTGTAATCTGTCAATATTTTTGTTAAGGATGCCAAAAGAGTTAAGCACGTGCCATCACGGTGGAGACGAACACGGTGACGTCATAAGGACAGTTTAAAGATGGCCGCCTAACTGTTGACACACACCAAAGAGGAGCAACGTTCTGTTATCCGTCTTTTTTAAATAAGTGTAGAGGTTATACTATTAGAAATTTATCGGCGAATGAAGGTCCAGTATAGTGATGCATGCTTGTTATTCCAGCAAGTGTATGAGCGGAGTAGGACGTTTTAAAACGGCGTGATTTCTGTGACGACTGTTCATGACCGAGTGGGGCACACCAGTAGTGACCACAAAGTCGATTGCAGCAGTTGAAGGCCTCGCACAGGAATCCGTCGATTGACTGTGCCGAACATCTTCACCTGTCAAAGTTCAGCACACCACACAGTCCACGATGTTCTACAGTACCGCAAAGTGTCTTCAATTTGCATACCTTGGCAGCATAGTCCAGAATGGAAACAACGACGCATTACTGCAGTACTTTTAAATCAGAAGGTGATGGTTTCCTATCAAGAATTGTTACTGGAGATGAAACCTGGGTTAACTACCCCGAGCCGGAAATGATTAGAGAGAGCAAAGAACGGCGCCCTCCCTTCTCACCGAAACCAAAGAAATTTCGCACGCAACCATTTGCAGTTAAGACACTTTTCTGGGATGAACGAGGCGTTATTTCAGAGCACTACATGCCAAGAGGAAAAACTGCCTCCCGTGATACGTTACAGATCTTCTCGGGAATCATCTTTGAGCCGCAATCAAATCCAAACGACGTGGACTTTTGTGTAAAAGTGTCCGTGTGCAACATGACAATACTCGACCCCATTATGCCCGTGAAACGGTTGAAACCATCCAACCATGTAGTATGTACCACATTCCCCGTACTCACCAGACCTATCCCTTTAGTGATTTCCACCTAGGTGGATAATTCAAAGAGTCATTTGGAGGAAAGAGGTAAAGCAGGTGGTCCATGAATGATTACACTCGCGACACAGTCAATTTTGTTTTCTACTGGAATCCAAACACTTTATCGGCTCTGGAGGACTTGCGCTAAACGCATTGGTGGCTACTTCAGAAAATAACACATTTGCTTTTTACTTTTTCAGAATATATTGAAACCGAAAAATATTAAAGCCTTTTATTTCAAGACCCCCCCCCCCCCCCCCCACGACCCCCCCCCCCCCCCCCCGCCATCATCTCTTGCGCGCAAGAGAGAGAGAGAGAGAGAGAGAGAGAGAGAGAGAGAGAGAGAGAGAGAGAGAAGGAAAGAGAGACAGAAAGGGAGAGAGAGGGGGAAGGGGAAGAGTTCTTGTTTATAAACAAGGTTCCTTTAATTCATGTTTCCAAGTCGATATTTCTCAGTTACTGCAGTTAGCATGTTAAGATTTCGAAATCTCGGTTTTTCTTCCGCAATGCTGAGCGTATTTATTTAAGGCGCAATAAAAATTCCGCTTAATGATAATTAACGAAACTTGAAAATAGAGAAAGCTTTCGGGACGGATAATTTGAATGCTGTCGCCTATGTCAACATCATCATCAACAAGTTCCTTGCGAGCTGACGTAGGCGTTCATGTTACTCCACAGATCGCATTCCTTGGTGTTGTGGATCAACTCTGCTGATGATATTCCTCCATGCCACCGTTTCAGTCCTTCCATTATCGTTTCTCTAGGTCTGCCCCTAGCTGTCTTCACCTTCTCTCTCTCTTTCCAGTTGTAACGATGTTCTCTAAATTCTCTCTTCTCATCACATGACCAAATAAATATGTTTGTCATATTCTTAATGTTGAATATGATGTTCTAGTTTTATTAGCCTCTTTCAGGCAGTCGTGGTTAGTTACCCTGCAGTCCAAGGAATTCGCAACATTCGTTTCAGGAACCACATCTCTGTTGCTTCCAAGTTTTTCCTAATTTGTTCATTTACATTCCAAGATTCACTGCCATGCAGCAAAAACTGGTTCTATTTAGGATCTCAGCACTCTTTTTCTTACATTCAATTGCATAAGATACTTCTCATTTTCTAAATGCAGCTTTTACTTGCCCTTTCCTGTCCTTAGTGGATAGTTTTAAATACCTAGGGGCATTTATAACATCGGATGGAAGATGCACAATAGAGATTAAGAGCAGACTATGGCAAGCAAAGGCTGCATTTCAGAAAATGAAGAATATCTTATGCAATAAGTCACTATCATTGAATGTAAGAAAGATTGTGCTAAAGTGTTATATAGAACCAGTTTTGCCGTACGGCTGTGAATCATGGAATGTAAATGAACAAATTAGGAAGAGATTGGAAGCAACAGAGATGGGGGTCCTGAGACGAATGTTGCGATTTCCTTGGACTGCCAAAGTAACTGACAGCGAATGCCTGAAAGAGGCTAATGAAACTAGAACATTATATACAACAATAAGAAAGAGACAAACAGTTTTTTTTTTGGTCATGTGATGAGAAGAGATGCGTTGGAGAACATCTTGACAACTGGAAAGATAAATGGGAAGAGAGGCAGAGGCAGACCACGAGAAATGATGCTGGGTGGATTGCGACGGTGGCATGGTGGAATATCAACGGCAGAGTTGATCCAGAAAACCAAAGACCGAGATCTGTGGAGAGTCATAAACGCCTACGCCAGTCGGCATGGCACTTGATGATGATGATATTGTTTTTAATCTCTGCTGTGCATCTTCCATCTGATGTTATAATTGCCCCTGGGTATCTAAAATTATCCACTTGTTTAAGAATATTCCTTTCTATTCCCATGTCAACATTGGGTGATTAAAAACAGTGCTGTTAATTTACAAATTACTGTATTATGGAGATACAGAAACGTGTTATTGCTGATTTTATGCAATAATGTTTCAACTTTCCAAGATAAAAGTTTACGATTCATCACATTATCGAATTATCCCCAAAATTAAGTATATGAGATTGAGCTGTTAAAGCCTCTGGGGTGTTCATGCTTGTGGCCACATTATACCACTAAGTAGAGTGCGTGGAGCTACACTGTGAGCTGTGAATTTCATGTGCAGACATTTCACATGGGGCAGTGAGGACCATTTTGTGTGACATTCACCGGCACAGGAATTGAGCATAAAGGTGCGACCTTTTGCCGTGAAGATGGAACCGCGATTAACATTAACATTTCTCAGTGTACCCTATTATGGTTATTTACGTAAGGTTTGCTCATATATTGTCGCCGTCTCTGGCTTAGAGGATAGTGAAGAAAAGACCAGGTTTCTAAACTAGCTGCGGGCAATTTGGAAGCAGACGGCTTGGCGCTGATTTCGATGGTATGCTCCCTTGTAAATTTGTCTAGTAAATCGTAACTAGCCAATAATTGCTGGGGTTGAGTGCAACATCTTGTACCTGCTGCTGTTTTTTGCACTGACGCCGTATTTTACCGCTGATGTAGTTTTTGTGTTTAAGATCTGGGTTTGCTGGTATACAATTTTTTTGGCGCTGTGGTACTACTGGTGTCAGGGTATTTCCCAATATCCAAAACACCCGATGTTCACAGTACTCGTATCTTATCCTAGAAGTTGAATTTGGAGAAGACATAACCTATAATCATGCTGACAAAAGTGAAGGCTGGCATTCTTTGTTCTGAATGGTATGCATCAATTCAGATGTCCTGCTATGTGAGTATTCGCTGGCTCTTTTCTCCAGGACACTCTGGTATGGTTAGAAATGAACAGGCAGACAGATTGGCTGGTGCCGCATCATCGCATTATTGAGGGGCGACTTAAAGCACAATAAGGCAGGTGTGGTGAACGCCCTCTGGACGCGCACGAACAATCCAGAAGAACAGATAGAATATTATGTGTACAGAGAATGCCGCAGCAAGCGGTGATCAGATGATTTGGTAGATAGTCGTCACTAAGAGATAAAGCAAGACGGACAAATAATCAGATTTAAGAGGGCACCATTAGTATTGGGATTCTACGCTGGCTGTTGAAGATGATAACTGAGAGCTTATGGCAATACCCCGAGTGCAATGACATTGGTTCTTGACGCAACGCAACTCAACTCAAGAAATAAACCAGAAAATCCTCGGAGACGACAACTGCAGGCAAACAAGGATGCTCCTGTCTACATTCACACTAGGCATGAGGCATTACCGGAGCTCTGGCCAATGGGCTACCAACGCAGTACGCAATCCTGTATATAACGTATGACACAGTGCTGTTGACAATTTGAAAACAGACCGCTCTGCGATGGTTTTCATACAATGATATGAGTGTCGGACGTTGACGAAAGCAATGTCAGACTACTGAACGTAAACTTGCCAAGAAATCACAAACAACCAAAACAATCAGGGGTTGACTGCGGCGTCCTGTAAAGGATATGCAACTAACTTATATTTGCTTTATGTTGCATTAGCACGGATATGTAATGTCTCCAGATTTATGTTTTCTGTTTTTTTTTCCCACTGTACAGTGAAAATACTTTCATAAATGTAGAAGATATGAAAGAAATCATGATTGGGGGAAATAACATCAATAATATTAGATGTGCGGATAATACAGAATTGATTGCAGACAGTGAGCTGGATCTGCAACATTTAGAAGATATGGTTGTTGCACACAGTGAACCACTAGGGTTAAAATTAAATTGTAAGACGACACAGATTATGGTCGTCACTGGGAAGAAGGAAATACGACAATGTAATATACAAGTAAATGGGAATATTCTTAAACAAGTGAAACGGTACAATTATCTCGGAACAGTCATGATTCTCGAGTATTTTATTATTTTCACTCGTCCGTGCATTCAAATATACCTGTGCAGGTGTCCTTCTGCCGGTCTTCGTTTCTAAGGGATTACGGACGCGATTCGTAAGACCCCTTACCCACGTTCGAAACACATCTGCGACCGATTTGGTAACAGACCGCGTTGCTCTGCGTTTTAACGTGTTGGTATGGGAGCCGGTCGTTCAGAAAGCAATGGCAAACTACTGAACGTAAAATTGCCAAGACATCACCTACAGCAGTAAAATGCTGGTATTGACAGCAATTTCCTGTAATTAGGATATACACATAGAAAACACAAGTGTTTTTCGATATGTTCTTCGTTCGTTTAGTGTGAAGTCACACACATGCATTGAGCAGTATGTTAGCTATGATCCTTCTCAACAGGTATGAGACTCGACCTTTCAGAAATCAATGCCAAACTTTGCCTTCTTTCGTACTTTACCCCTTATTATAGCACAGGTACTCAACCAACTCACCCCAAGACCCCACATCCTTAGCTAGCCCATGCAGTTAAGTTCATGATCTCCCCATATGATTCATTTCTTACCTTTGTCTCTTCTCCGTCTGTTTTTTTTTTTTGGTGTCGTTTTCTACTTATTTTGACGCGTGGAGTTCAGAAAAAGGCCTTTCTTGTTATACTGTTCTCATTGGCGAACTTAAATGTTTTGCATATCCTTTACAGGACATCGCTGTCAACATCATCATCCTTCAGCTTATTGTTGATTTCTTGGCAAGATTACGCTCAGTAGTTTCATTGGCGAACTACAAATCGTAAAATTACCTCGTAAAGCACAGGCAATAGACGCTAGGGTTGAAAGAAACGTCTTACAAGCGAACATGCAGCTAACGGTTAGTCTGGAGAGCACCGGAAATAGACCTCAGGATCCTCTAAACACTAATGTAGCTTGTTTTACTAACTGGAAGTTGTTTTTCATTTATGCTTCCCAAAAGACTCGTTAGTGAAGTGTGTGCTGATTTTATTTTGGGGTCATATTTACATAGTATTAAACAGGAAAACAAAAATCGCATTATACAGAACAATTTCTAACCTTGTAAATAGTCTCGGCTGTGATATTGTATTCATCCGCCTGGCGTTGAATGAAAGTAACGCGGTTCCAGTTGAAGAGTTTTAGGATGGACACAACACTGCCAGAGATCTGCGAATCTGTGGGCTTAGTTCGAGCAAATGTCGGATACAATCTTCTGTTGCTGACTTCTGCATCCGTGCAGTACTGTGAATGAAATAATGAAACATTCAATTTACTTTAATCAAATGAAGCGACAACATGTGTTTGCTAAAGTTAGTACCGGGTGTTTGTAAATTCTCACTACATGTTTTATGCGGAACAAATCTGAAAAATGTGCTTACAAATTTATTAGATTAGTTACAATAGTCACTGCTATGGCGTAACACTGTTTTGAGGAAGCTGGAAAGTACCAATGAAGTATTCATTATACCAGGTGTTGGAAATGTCCTCCATGGGATTCAAGACATGACTGTACACGTCATTTCGAAATACTTGTTCAACCACAAAACTTATTTCTTCCGTTGCTTAGAGTGCAAAGAATTACTCCAGCTTGACGACAACCATTCGCTGCACATTGCTTCACTATGGACCGCTGAGCACATTTTTTTATGACGTCATATACTTCATTTTTCACATTTGTTCTACACACAAAGTGTAGTGAGACTTTACAAACACCTAGTATGCATTTATTAAAGCAAATGTAATGATTATAATTGGCAAACTACTAAATGTAAAATTGGCTGAAAAATCACCCTAGGGTTGACTGCGACATCATGTTAAGAACATGAAACTTTTAAATTAATGATTATAGTAGTTGCATTTAATAGAATTACGAAAAACACAACTATAACTAAAGAAGAACAAACAACAACAATTCACCTAAACGAACATCCCTTGAAACAAGTAAAGAATTTCAAGTACCTAGGAAGTGTAATATCATCAAATGGCAGATCAGAAGACGAGATCGAAAATAGGTGCAATAAGGCAAATCAACTCATTGGACAAATGGCACCAATACTAAAGAACAAACATGTATCAATAACTACTAAGAAAGCACTTTACAACACAATCTACCTACCAACTCTGTGCTACCAATGCCAAACCTGGACAATGACAGAAAAATAGAAAAGAAAAATCACAACAACAGAAATGAGGTTCCTGAGAAGAATACTCAACGTATCAAGAAGAGATAAGATCAGAAATGAAGAAATCAGGACTAAAGTGGGGGTTAAAGCAGCACTAGATTTTATTAGAAAGCAGCAAGTCAAATGGTTTGGCCATGAAAGTAGGTTACCAGTCAACAGCATGCCACAACAAGCAATGATGTACAGACCAGATGGAAACAGAGGAAGAGGCCGACCACGTAAACGTTGGACGGAGAGAATAGCAGAATTCATGGGAATGTCGATATATGAAGCCCATAATCGGGCACTCTCACGAAGTTTATACTTCACCTCGACACCGCAAGGTACAAGAGGAACATGATGAGATGAGATGAGTAGTTGCATGTCCTTTACAGGACACCGCAAGCAACCTCGACATGAATGGCTGTGTATGATATACCATTTACATTCATTCTTATCATTCCGTTCTTATGATTTAATTTAGTCACTGGAGGGTCTTCTCCGTGATTATATGTTGTGTGTTGTCTATGTATTTGTTTGCCGATGAAGGCTAGTCGCCGAAACGTCTTGTGTTTTTCGTAATTCTGTTATATAAAGCTGCATTACTTTATGTTAATTTATATTGTGATTTACCAGGCACTTTCACGTTCAGTTGTTAATGAATCTGTGTGTTTTTTAATTAATAATTTCCGCTTTCAGAAACTGCGTCTTTATTAGCTCTTTTAAAAGAGTACATTTCAGGTAGTGATTGAAAACAGTAATTTGAAGTTCTTTCATTTCGGCTTATAACTAAAATATCTACCGCATGGGAATAACTGGCACCAACACGTAGATTACGTGATTAAACAAATGATGTTATGGAATACCAGTCATTTATTTTACTTAATCACGCTTGGAGAGTTTTGAATAACAATTTACGATTGTGTTTTTTTAACTTAAAATATTGCACCGTATACTAAGATTTAAAGCACATTGATTAATTACGTGACTAGTTATCTCCACAAAAGACTGGTGTATGCGTAACTCTTCATCAGTGAAAGTAAGACAAATACACAACGGCTCACACATACACTTTTGAATACAAGGGGTACCCCAACTACGAGAACATGCATTGCACGTGTCTGCCTTAAAAAAATATGTCTTCTGACATCAGCGCAACACAGCCAATCCACGTATTAACGAATTTATTATCAGCAATACAAGACCTAAAGATCATCTTTATTAACCTAGAAATCATACTATTTTTCTTTGAATGGCATTAGCTTGAGATATAAATTCAGATATTAATATAAGAAGAAAACAGATTCTCAGACTAGTGTTTCTCAAACAATTTGTTGTTCTATGCACCCTTTCACAATATGTCAGAATGTCATTGCCCCCTTTCCAACGAACGAAAGAAGAAGAATTCCACTCTTTCCAAAATTGTCAGCCTCAAAAGGTGCATTCAAAATAACATGCTTATAATACTGAAAATCCTTATTTTCTTACATTTGTATACCTAACCTTAACAGGCATAGATTGATTTTATAGTGTAGTAAAACGTCAAAGAATTGTCACTTAATACAACACCAGAATGCCAGAAAATTGTGCTTCATTAAACAAAACGCTCGATATAATACCAGGATATTGTGCTTGAAGCCATTTTGAGTCTGCCAATCTGTGGTCTTAATCCCCCCCCCCCCCCCGTACAAATAAACAATACAATTTCCCGGGGGGGGGGATTCCCGCTGGTTGAGAACCACTGCATTGGGCAATATATAACTTTACAGCCATATCTACCACACCTCGGTTCGAATTTGCTACGTTTAGATGACAACACATCTTCGTGGACTTTTGCGTATATATCTATACATTAAACAAGTAGAGTAAATAGTATACATTAAACAAGTATGGTAAATAATATACATTAAACACGTAGAGTAAATAAAGGTCCCATTTACACGCCCTATGGACATTGGGCTTACGGTGCTAGACTTATATTTTTATAGAAACATCGGCGCTCGGAGGGTGTGTGTTTAACACCACGTGGGTGGCCTTTACTTACTAACACATCCTTTGGTACTCATTAAAGACTACGTCGACCTGAAAGCATGGGTCAATTTTAAACATCCGCCTCTTTTAGGACCCGAGCCCATGATGACTGCGCCGACAAGCGAGTGTCTAATCGCTACCATACCTCGTCTTCCTCATACATGCTTACTGCATACTTATTTCAGCTATATTGCATGGCGTGTAAATAATTAATTTCAAATATCAATGTGGATTGGACCTTATATAAGAATCACACGCTTCTGCTGTTACGAACGCACACACACACATGTGTCTACGGTATGTTATATTAGGCAGCAAATAACCCAATGGGCATGCCGACAAGAATCACTGCTATCAGTGGTGAAAAGCCAAAAAACTATGCCTGGCGTGCGTAAATTGTGGCTGGTCGTGTTACAGTTTCTTGCATATTCTTTACAAGCATTTACTGGTTGTGATTATCAAGGCTGACCATGTAAACGATGGACAGAGAGAATAACAGAGTGCAAGGGGATCTCGATTTATGAAGCTCATAAACTGGCACACGTCCGTTGTTTAAACTTGGCCTCGTCACCGAAACGTACACGAGGGACAAGATGAGATGAGATGACATTTAAGTTAAGGACAAGAAGTCAACACTTTAATCCACTTGATCGGTGTAGATGTTGAACCAACTACTCCAGAATCAGCACATCGTACGTTAAAGAACTAGCGCTCTTATCCATTCGGCCAAGCAGTCCTATCTAATTGTATTTAAGGTATGCTAAACATAGTTAAAATAATATTCTAATAATAATAATAATAATAATAATAATAATAATAATAATAATACACGGTATTTGTAATGGTTCCTTCACGGGCTGAAGGATTTTCATTGTCAACAGACTACAGCTCAATGCCCAGAGAACACTGGGTAGGGTTGGAATTCCTCTACCCTGCATAGATATTGACATTTTCCTAACAAGGGCTCGTATTTATGGGTTTAATTGTGAGAGGGCCGACTTTCTTGCAGGTTGTATCCTACATGGCTCGAATTCTTTCTGCGAAGTGGCCCGACATAAGCGTCGCTTAAAGCACGAAATCGGCAGATACAGCAACAACACCAGGAGTCTCCGATAAACCTGGACTCGAGAACCGAACACAGGAGTCAGGAATCAAACCCACTGCCACAGAGCAGGTGCCCAGATTACGCCACAGAAAGGATCTGAAGACGTCTAGAGCCAAAAGTGCAGGAAAAAACTAAGAGATACAAGTTGACAACGGAAAACGTCACACCAACGCAATCTTGACAACAAAAAGATACGTTGTCTGGTGATCAAGACAAAAGGTCGTGCGAATGGTTGGAAATCTAGCACTGGCTATCATGTTAAGAACGGCTATATATATATATATATATATATATATATATATATATATATATATATATATATATATATATATATATATATATATATATATATATATATTAAGAACGCCATGGATCCAAGAACGACGGGCAGAACCTAGACAGAATCGGATGAATATTACAGCAAAGACGGCCGGAATGAATGAAAGAAGGATAAGTCAGAAAGAGTGACGGCAGGGCGATCTTAGAAGAGTTTTGAATAATTCATTTAATGTGCGTTTATGTTAGATGCCGTCCTGGCAATAACAGGCAGTCTAACTGCACTGATGTTATTATAACTTTGTCAACTGCTTGATTAAAGCAGTGTTCGTTCTCTGAACTCAGACGTTTGCTCCATCTTTCGAAGTTCGCCGTTAATTCATTTTGACTGTTATCTTCACTCCGTCAATATGAGCAAATACCTGCTGTTGAGTTCAATTTTATAAGTACATGGCAAAGCAGAATGAAGACGGACTTACGGCTTGGCACCCACAACATTCGGAACACGAGGCAGGCGGCTTAACCACTTCACCACGCAATCACCCAAGGGCGCCTGTGTTAAACTCTATAGACATCATACCTAGAAATTTTCTGTATCACCAAAATGTGAGATCGTCGATTCTTCCCTTCAGTTGCAAGGTCTGAAGTAGAAAGGGATGTAGACCGAATGTGGTTTAGATAATATCACATTGTCATTTTTTGAAGGAAAGAAAACGGTATGCATTTAATGAAGGGGTAGAATTACAGTTATTGGTTAACAGAAACAACTTCACTTCGCTCTGAACACCCCTATAAAAGTTAGTCTTTCTCAGCGGGTATCCAAGTGTTTGCATGCTAACTAGCCTCGTTGCATTCTGGTAGTCTCGTTGCATTCTGGTAGCCTCATTGCATTCTTGTTAAAGATTGAACAAGTTAAAATATATACAATTTCGACAGCTGTTTGTTTTGCTTAGCTATCTCAATTGAGGAATATTCATCAAGCATGAAATGTTGTCTCTTAAGAGCGCTTGTAAAACCGGGTTTCGTTAGAACGAAATCAATACATTCCGGTCTCGCCGTCAAGCAAGCTAAAGATATTTTGGCATGCCAACAAAGATGCAGTTGCTTCCATGGTGACAACTGGAGGAAGAAATGTTAGGACGTCTCATATTAAATTTTCTTTATTATTATTATTATTATTATTATTATTATTATTATTATTATTATTATTATTATTATTATTATTATTATTAATAATATTATACAGTTATGTTAAGTATGTTTAGCATACCTTACACACAATAAGATGATGTTATTGAGCTTATAAGTGTATAATTCAGTCGCTTTCATGATTAAGTCATATTCCATAATTGTAAAGTCCTACTTCGACTCTTTATTTCACGGTGTCACCAGATTACATTATGTCTTTTAATACATGTGATTCTTGTCAGATCACATGTGAAAAATTACCTGTCAATTGTAAATAATTTTCTGAAAGTATATACACAAAACACACACACACACACACACACACACTCACACACACACACATTCACACACACACACACGCACGCACGCACGCACATACGCACGCGCGAGCGCGATAATTTGTTACACCCAGCTTTAAAAAAAAGCATACAATCTACAACCAGACCATTGATGGAGATAACCTCTCAATAGCACAAGGACTGGGCTGAATTGTAGAAACCACGTGTTGCTCGCCGGCCACGGGGTTATTGACTTTCTCCGTAATCCCGTATATCTACGTAGGGTTACTCAGCATCGCGAGATTCGATAGCGGATCGCGACACGTTGGTTAATTACGGGGGTATGTGGGCCGGTCGCTCAGAAAGTAAAGGCAAACTACTGAGAGTAATCTTGCCAAGACATCATGAACAGTGGTAAAATGCTGGTGGTGACCGCGATATCCTGTAACTAGGATATGCGTGGGGAAAAAAACAATAAATCAAAAACCAAAAAAAAAAAAAAAAAATACACATAAATATGTGGTGCTCATGCGGCATGATTCTTCTCTCGCCCTATCTTGTTAATTCCAGAGGAAAGGTAACACCAATACACCTGGAACAAGACAGTCTGTAGTAGCTGCCGGATCAGCAAAGCAATACTCTAACTGTTCACCCATCAGAGTTTCGGTCCTAGACCAGTTTCCGACCAAGGCTTGGGGCTTAGTGTGCCCTGGCAAGACATTACGTCTTTAGTTTCATTTCCTCGCATTAGGATAAGGCTTGTATCCTCCAAATTGCACCCTTCAGCCGGAAGCCTTTAGCACAATGTGGGGTGTCGGATTTGGTGAACGGAGCCCAACAATAGGCACTAACAGAAAGCTGATAGTACTGCCTACTATCATACGGTAGCTTAGTCATTTAAGACCTGTCTCAGTGTAGAAACCTCTCAGTGTAGACACCACTCAGTGTAGACACCACTCAGTGTAGACACCACTCAGTATAGACACAACTCAGCGTAGACACTACTAAGTGTAGACACCACTTGACATTCTGGCGGCGGCATTATGCACAGTGTATCTGTGCGGGCTGTTGTTTGTCGAGACTCCTGTCTTTTCCACTTTTCACATTGGGCAGTGGGGAGCGTTTTGTGTGATATTCACTGGCACAGGAACGGAGCATAATGGGGACGACCCGTTGCTGTGAAGTTGGAACTGCGACTAACTAACTAACTAACTAACCACTTAGTGTAGATACCACTCAGTGTAGACATCTCAGTATAGATACTATTCATTGAAGGCACCACTCATTGAACACACAACTCAGTGTAGACATCACTCAGTGTAGACACCACTCAGTATAGACACCACTCAATGTAAACACCACTCAGTTTAGACACAACTCAGTGTAGACATCACTAATTGTAGACACGACTCATTGTAGACACCCCTTAGTGTAGACACTACTCAGTTTAAACACATCTCCTTGCAGACACGCCTGGTTCTGAAAATCAACTTTGTGGTAACGGTACCACCAATTTCTTTGCTTCTAGGAGAATTGTCTTTTTCTTCTGTTTTCTGTTTAACCCTTTCTTTTCAAATAAATAAAATAACAGGGAAAATTCTAGAACTTGCGCACGTCCTCATGGCCAGCTTTCCAAAAAGTAAATATTCAACTATCCGCCATTGAGAATAAACACTAGAGACGGCAGATAGTACCGCGATAGATAAAACACGTTTCTGGACGACGAAGACAAACACAACTTTCAATACAGACTTCCGTATGTATCCACGACATGATTAATTTGTGTGTCATGTCCAGTCGGCATCGTTCGTTTATAACAGATGTGTGGGTGGTTGTACAGAAAACGTCGGTTTATTTATGTAGTAGTCTGGAATAACGTGGCAACATCGTGAAAATATCTGAGAATGGGGAAGTGGGATGGGAGGCGTGGCAGGAAGAGACTAAGACATAAAATATTGGGTAGTGTGAGATCATAGCATGGGGGAACATCGGTTTTAGACATGATTGACAGCACGCGAGTAGTCTGTCATTGAATACGACATTACAAACCAGTCATCGAGCACATTGTCATTGCATACTATACAACTAGCCATTCATTGAGTACTATGTGATTGTATACAATCTACTTCCACTCATTGAATACTCTGCCATTGCATACGATACAACTAACCATTCATTGAAAACTCTTTAATTGTATACGAAACTATTAATCACCCATTGGTTCACTGCACGTCACATAATTTACTTAACCATTACTGTTGAAAATGTTATTGACGTTATACGAGGGAAGGCAATAAGTAAGTCACAAATGGCTGTCGACAAATAACTAATTATGGTAACAACTTGAATCAGTTTATTTTTATACAGATATTGTCCCTTTATTTATCATAGTTTCCACCAACATTGATACACCCATCCCATCGTTTTATAAGTCCTCCCAAACAAGCTGCACAGAACTGCGTGCTCTATTTTCTACACCACGTTTTCACTTCACATTCAACTTCGGCGTCATTCGCGTCCTTGAGAAAATTTTTCTACCCAGCTATGCACCGCTTAACGGAACAAATATTTGTCAGCGTAAACAGGAAGCATTTCCTTATGAATGTCCTTTGCAGGCAGTCTTTTTGCTCACCCAAAAAAAAAATTTAAAAAATCGCACAACAGCACGTTGCTTTTTTTGCTGTACACCCCATAAGTACAGTCGCCATTTTGTTTATGCGCTGCGCATGAGACACCTAGCGCCACCTGACGGGAATATAAAGTTCGACGTTGTAGTCACCTAATGACACATGTAGAAAACACCAACTACATTTACCTGCCATCTCACAAAATCGTGTGACATACTTATTGACTCGGCCTCTTATGTCCATTTTATTATAAATCTTAAATATCTTAATTTCACAGTAACCAACAATACTGAATGTTCGAAACAAGTCAGACGTAGACGGGCAATACAAATGCAGATATGACACAGCTTGTACTGACCTAGAGCACAACACCAATGAAAACAGATTCAAGCACAATTTGTTAAGCAATCTTTTCAGTGTCAACACGCAGATCGGGTCATCGGCCATTTCTCAATCCATAAAGAAAAAAAACGACACTTTGGAATGTATATGTTAAATAAACGTTCTATGAATACACTGGACCAAAACGAAGAAGAAGAAGAAGAAGAAGAAGAAGAAGAAGAAGAAGAAGAAAAAGAAAAAGAAAAAGAAGAAGAAGAAGAAGAAGAAGAAGAAGAAGAAGAAGAAGAAGAAGAAGAAGAAGAAGAAGAAGAAGAAGAAGAAGAAGAAGAAGAAGAAGAAGAAGAAGAAGAAGAAGAAGAAGAAGAAGAAGAAGAAGAAGAAGAAGAAGAAGAAGAAGAAGAAGAAGAAGAAGAAGAAGAAGAAGAAGAAGAAGAAGAAGAAGAAGAAGAAGAAGCACACTGATATCCTACAAGAATTGAACATTGGGGATAACTGTCTTAACATCAGATTAATATGCATCCATCATGTGCCATGCCGAGAATTGTGGGCGGTCATGATACACCAATTCACTTGATCAGTAGAGTCATGGATCAGCTGTGTTCTTTTCTTGACCATGCCAAGTGGCCAATCCATCCAGGTATTTACATCTCTGTCTTCCCCTTGTTCTTTTCTCCTCGATCTTGCTCATAACATGCTCAAAAGATTCTGACTATCTACGTCTAATTTCTCCAAACAGTTTACGATATTCATATGTTTGTTGTAGTACTTGGTCATTGGTATTTCTGTCTGTCCATGGTATTCTTTGCATTCTCCTCAGAAACCACATTTCCACCGCCATAAGATGTTTTTCAGCTTTGACTGCTCACTGCCCACGCTTTACATCCATACAAAAGTTTAGGCTCTATCTAGCGACTCAATACTGTTTTTTATTCGTAGCAACTGACATCCATTTATTGACCAGTATGTTTTTCATCTTGCAAATGGCTACCTTCGCCATGGCGATTCTTGTTCTAATCTCTTCAAGGCATGTCCCATCAGATGTTATGACTGTTCCGCGATAATTGTACCGATTCACTTGTTTAAGAATATTCCCATTTACTCGTATATTACATTGTGGTATTTCCTTCTTCCTAGTGACGACTATATTATGTGTCTTCTTACAATTTAATTCTAACTCTAGTTGTTCACTGTGTGCAACAACCGCATTTACTACATGTTGAAGATTCTGCTCATTGTCTCCAATCAATACTGTATCATCTGCATATCTAATGATATTGATGTTTCTTTTTCCAATGACGATTCCTGTCATATCTTGTACATTTCTGAAAATATTTTCACTGTGCAGGGGACAAAGAATCATATCATGGAAACTTAAATAATATCACACTATAAAAGGTCATACCGGTTGGAAAAGAACAGTAATGGAAGGCACGGTTCCTATAAGAAGAGGACATGAAAGACTGCAGTCAACGTGGGCATGCACATCTATGAGTCAGGAGGAAGATACGTGACGAAGTGGTTGCGACGCCTGTCTCCCGCTTCGAAGATTGTGAGTTCATTTCCACTTACGTCGTTCTGTTCACGCGTGCACTTTTCTCCGGGATTTTAAGGGATCGTCGCTGGAGCTACTGAGTCCGTGCTTTGTGCGACGCTTTCAGTAGGCCACCCTGGGGAAAGAGACCGAGCCACATGGAATAAACCCCGGTGCTATGAAGTCGATCCTCTTGAATTTGTCACCTTTTGTATGCATGAGACATGCGAAATGGCAAAGAATAAAGGACGAGTCAGTGAACCCAGCAGAAAGCGACTTTCTGTAACGGACCTGAGACTGATGGTAGTGATGTATTACCTATGAGCAACTGCTTGTTCATATTCACTGAAATGTGTTGGGTTAATACGGAGCTTTCAATCTGTAGTGCGGCCAGGACTTAACTGTTGCCAGGAGTTAGCTGTGGCCAGGACTTGGATGTGGCCAGGACTTAGCTGAGTTTGTGTAGTGTCCGATTGGTGGAGTCTATCCTTCTGATTCTTGGCAGTGGTAGTTGCCGTGGCGCCGCAGCTGTCACGCTTGCTCACAGATCAGCGACCATGCGATCGTATTCCATTCGAGACGGTGATCGTTTACAATAATACAATCTGTGCTCTCAGGTCAACCGAACTTAATAAGGGCACAAGGAAATATTCTAAGAAGTAAAGGCGGCCGGCGTTTTTATTATAATACAAATACTGAGTGCCGACTGGTCTGTACCAGTATGGGCTAGCAAACAGTAACCGATACGCCCCAAGGCACGGAAAAAAAATTCTTTACGTAACAACGTTTACTATGACGACATACATTTTTTCTGAGTGTCAATTGGAGATTTGAGAAGCTTGGTTGCTTCTTTGAAGGACACACATAAACTAAGGAACCAACCTATCGCGCCATACTTTTTCCGTATCTCCAGCAGACATTTTGCGAAACTGTTTTGCTTCTTTAAGGGCGACACGTAAACCGAGGAACCAACACCGAATTAGTGTGATCAGTCGTCACACTAGGAGATAATCTGAGGGTGAGACCTGATCTCACGTAGGCGTGTCTGGAGTACAATAATGATAGCCCTTTGTGATGATTTGGTAACTGTTCTGTAGGTCTGCAATTCCAGAGCTTCGAGGCGACTGTTTAATTGCTCATACATTGTCAGTCTAACAAATACATGCATTTGTTTGTTTTTCTTTATTTTTGTTTTGTTGGCGTAAGCAGGTTTGAACTCAAGCGTAGTCCACACATGAACGTGTATTCCATCATCGTATGTTTATCATTATTTAGTACTCTGTAAGTGAAGTATTATTAAAACATTTACCAAAGGTGACTGTGCACAACAAGTAAAAGTGACTAAGTAAAATACCCTTCCATACCTCTTAAGTCATATTGGGATCTTTCACATGCCTTAAGTCATATTGGGATCTTTCACATGCCTTAATTCATATTGGGATCTTTCACACACTTTAAGTCATATTGGGATCTTTCACACACCTTAAGTCATATTGGGATCTTTCACATGCCTTAATTCATATTGGGAATATAGTGCTAGAACCATACTTGTATAGAACAATCAACTCTCCAATAAGTGATGTGTTAAGTATCACCCCTGCCATAGTTCCCAAGACATTTCCTGTAGACATTTTAGGCCGGGTGGATCTGAGTATCCAGGTCAATCTTAAAATGCAGTCTAGATGTGGATGTGGACCCAAGACCACAGGACTGGCAGGTAAACTTTAGCCGCTACCTTATCGCAGCTTCCGCGTGTTGGAAGGACTGCCATACTGTTTCAGAATCACAAATGTAAAGCTTATGTAGAGATGACAGCAAATTCCACTGAACCATTAGGCGAAGAGAAGCTAGCGCTGGGTAGGATACATTCTGAGGAAAACAGTTAATAGCATACCATGAAACGTAAAAGACCAAATGGTAAATGCGTTAGTTGGTTAGTTAGTTAGTTAGTTAGTTAGTTAGTTAGCTATTTAGTTAGTTAGTTAGTTAGTTAAGTTAGTTAGTTAGTTAGTTAGTTAGATTGATTGATTGATTGATTGATTGATTGATTGATTGATTGATCTAGGAACCGACATCCATAAGTGTTCATAAGTCCATAAATGCTCTGATCCCCTCCTCAGTAAATCCCACAGCGTATAGCAGCCCACGACGCCAGTTCTGTGTTGGTTTATAAATCTTCTTTGACTTCCGGCATAGTCTTCTTTTTAGGCCACACCTGGATGCAGATACACATACACAGTCATCATTTGGTTCTCGCCAATGACTTACATCTCAAAGAGCATTCAGTATATCAGCCTGATCCATGGTTCGTCCGTCCTCAACAGTAGCTGCATCTGGAAGCTTATCAACCTGCTCATTCCATATACACACGCATGCCCTGCACGAAAATGAAAGCAATCTTTGCTAGCCGTGACAGCTCCAGTGACAACAACCTCTGTCTTCCGACCCACCCAATCTCCATCTTCCTAAACATACTCATTGAGTCGCTAAGGAAACTTGCCCGAGTGAAGGTTTGTGTCTCGAGCCAGGTAATTAATTGCTTTACTTACTGCCATGACTTCCATAGTCATGCTACTTGTGGTCAACGGAAAAGCACCAACATCTTTTTTCACAATTCTACCACCAGCCTGGGCCGTAAAGGCCCATAAACTTCTCTCGGGTCGAACAACCGATCCATCTGTGTAAATGACAGCACCATATGCTAAAGAATTCTCGAAGATCAAAGCCTGTACTTCCGCCTCCACAGCAACCGGATTTTCTCGTATGCATTTTCTGTCTAGTTGGATGCAAACTGAAAGGGACGTACAAAACTCCGTTGGCATTTGTACCCACTCCACGCCAGGTTCAAGGTCCTCAAGTGAACACACCTATTAAAGAATGTCTTCGGCTATACCTAATCTATGACTTTCCTCTTTTTAAGCTGATGCCCTTTACCTTCTTAATTTCACTGTGCAGTGAATGTTGGGTGTTTGCGTTGACTGCGTTGATGTAAGCCCGTGCTCGGCAAATTTGTATTCTGTCCCTCATGGTTGGAAAATCAAGAAGGTATCTCATCGCCCTGCATGCTTATTTCTAGTACATCCAAGTATAATACGCATAGTTTCGTTTTGTATCATTCCCACCCATCTCCATTTTCTTATGGCTGAGAGTCAGGATCGCCATCGCATACTCAAAAACAGAAAGTACCAGACCCTCGTATAGAAGAACTAAATGTAATATGGGAAATACGGCACACATACATATACACGCATACACAAAACACGAGACAAGTGAATGACATGAAGAGATCAGCGCTGTCTGGAAGATATTAAATGAACTTAAGAGATTGCAAGCAATAGGGGAACTCCGCGTGATGTGGCTAAGGGCATACACCCTTCCATATTCGGGGTTCAGCAACGAAAAAGTGGACCTCCTGACATGTAGCTAAATTAAGATGGGAATTCATTTCATGAACCACATGTCATTTACATAGTTCTCGAACAATTAAAGAATCGTCAAGGAACTACCAGTTAAGAACAGTCGTTAAAATGTATTCAAGTTCGAAAGAAAATCCCAAAATACAAGGAAGCGTCCGAGTATTGTCATTCCAATCCAATCGTTAACACTAAAGGTTACTGTAAGCAGACATTGCGAGTACCTAACACTTCCATTAACTACGTGTTCAGTCTGGCATTTGTAAAGTCTAATCCACTGCTAGGTCTCCTTGGTAAAATGCGCGCTGGGGGACATATTTGTCACGTGAACTGGGAGATTTGAGCAGCTGACACTTCTACGAATTGTCCCTTGGCTAAGAGACTAAAGTGGTTAGGATTACAGTAAATCTTTCAGTCGAATCGGTCTCTTTCACGCAGGTACTTGTCTCGTGTGTTTTACTTGCATGAACGCTTAACAGGCAATTTGTTGAGAGCATATTTCACCTGACTCTGGGTGAATCCACACGTTTTAGTGAAAGAGTTGTCATTCTCGCGCTTTGATCTCATGCGTATTCCACACACTTAATACTAGTAGAGACTGCACTGAACTGATTTGATGCGTACTTGTTAGCTGTCCCTGTTATCAGTGTCCCCCGCCATGAGACGTCCAAGATACTTGTTACAATCTACATCTTAAAGTCAAGGACGGGAAGTTTAAGTACAAACTGACCGGCATGTGCAAATGAACCCGCTACGTGGCTATTAAAATATAATTATAAAGCGACTACTAGAGGCATCAACATCGCCAACATTGCTATGCCAATAAGGGTAGGCTGTCATGATTTGCGATCTTACACGATCATCACAGTCTTGGATCGGGACGGTGTTCTTGTCCCCATCAAGCCATGTGGCCGAGCCACCCAGGTATGTATGTCTTCCCCTTTTCTTGCTATGCTCCTATCAATGTTGTCAGTTGTCGCTACTTTCTATTTCATTTCTCCTCATAAAGCGACCAAAATTCTTGTCTGTCGACATCTGATTGACCTAATCAATTTATTGCCTGCATCTTTATTTAAAGGACTGCTTGTCATATGGCAAATGACAGTGATGCAACATTCAATTGATGAGTTAGCGCATCAAAGAAGAAGATACAGAGTGTCACAAATATTGAACATAGTGACACCAATATTGAACGCAATTCAGACGTCATGAAAATACGTCACCTAACGCCGTAACGGCTCAAAGGGGAGTTGTGATCCAGCTTGCGAAGCCAGAGGATGTGTTCTACCGCCAGTCACGGAATTCCAGCCGATATGCTTCTGCCAGTCTTCGGTATCTACAGGGAGTAGCTCGGGTTGTGTATTGCCATTCCATGGTGATAGTCCGGGCTTGACTGACGCCACGATCGCTGACATTCGTTGGAGTCACATGTTGAGGCGTGCTGGCCGAATCATGATCGGGTCATAGACGTTGGCTGATCGACATTGGTGACCAGTAGGGTACAAGTAAGGTAGGCGATGATCATATATGCATTAGTATGATAGCAGACAGCCAGCTTGATTCCTAACATTAACATTGGGATGGGGAGACGATTAGTGAAGGAAGGACGGGAGTGCTTGTGATGCGCGAAAGACTCAAGACTGGATGCGCATACCCACTCATAGCCGTTAGCTGATGTCACCTGTGTGTTATTATACCACAGTTCGCTCTACCTCACATTTGTTGAGTGGTTCTTGGAATGCATAGTGAGGCTGTTATATATGCTGTGTAGTAATGTCGGCGCATGCCACTCATATTCGCAGAGAGTCATTTTACCCTAGAGCCAAGATAGATCTTGAGGTGAACGTTGCTGCATATAGTGCATGAACTCATATCTTAGAGAGAGACTAACGTTACCTCTTGACATGGGGACATCGTCCGATGAAATATGAACCAAAAGAGTGGTCAGTGAGTCAAGGACAATAATTGATTGTATAGATACCGTACAGAGACACACTCAGTGGATTTTACCTTGTTCGACTGAATAAAAACTGTTGGAGATGGCGGTTGCAAATCTGTTAATGACATTGGGGCGGTCATATTCTCAGCCTAATAAAGAAACACATTCACGAACACGCAACTTATCTGTATATGTGAGGATCATGTCGATCAATTTCTGGTGATCAAATGGCGCATCCTCGTCCGTTCAATTGTCGTGTTATAGTGTCAATGATTAACCGCACTGTCAGTGTCAGTTGGAGACCGTCTTCTTGATGCTGGAGAGGACATCTGAGCTAAACTCGATTATCTGAGACCGCATATTAACATTATCGCTCTGATTGTTGGCCCAGATAGAGAACATTTGCTCGCATGGTATTATACTCATTCTAGGAGCGAGATTGAAGGTCTAAGTATACTATATTTGAAAAGAACTTTCAATTACCATTTTGGATCAAAATAGATGCCAATACATAGGAGACACACTTGATACGGAAGGTTATTGATAACTGATTTATATCTAGATTTGCAAAGTCAGTGATTGTCGGATCTTCAATAGGTCACCTTCTCTGGATGATTTTGTCGTGTAAATCAACAACATTTCGTCACAGGGACATACGTTCCACTGAAATTGAATTTTGGTTTTAGTGCTGTTCAGGTTTGCGAGATAATCAACGCCTCGCTGAAATTGTATAAACGCATAGTGGTTATCCGGGTGCATATCGACAGAGCATTACAAGATATTGCTCAACCTGATAGCTACATTCAATAGCAAATAACACTCACATAAGTCAGGCTCCTTCTAAGGCTGATCACAGGCATCATGCCTAGAGTGTTATTCTCTTAATTTCAAATATCTAGGAAAGGTTTGTTTAACCTACGACAGTTCAACATTTTAAACACAACGGAAACTGGATGGATTAACGCCCAAGTACAACGAAATTGACGCAATATTATCATTTATGAAAGTGCGCAGACCTTTGATTTCAGGAATGCACTTGTAAAGAAACCGTTCTACACATTAACTCATCAGTTTGGTATTCGCTGAGTAACATCGAGCAGAATTATTTGTCTAATCGATTGGATTGGACAACTATTGAACATTATTTCTACACCATTATTACGAACATAATCATTTATCAGTCGCCGCTGAACGTGTTGCATGGAGGGCAAATATCAGAAATGGAATAAAGTCAAAGGAGAAAATTATTGCAGAAAAGTCACACACCAAGCGTTTGAGACGTAAGATGGTGCATGATGGTGGAAATGACCACGTGTTCACATGCACCCACTGTGAACGGACATTTACAGCGCAAATTGGCCTTATCAGTCACACTCGCTACCGCCATAGTTAAAAGTTATTATGCCTTTTTAAAGCACAAACTATCGTCTGTCAAGACGGCAAGGTGCCAATGAATCATTTATCAAATCGATTGGATTGGTCTACGATCAAACTATTGGAAAATGTTTGCTGATTCTTGAGCTGAGTATTATACTTGTGTGTGGTTTTTCAATTAATTAGTTATGGTCAAAATACTGTAATTTTGCACGCATTTATTTTGTCTGTATTATCGCAACTTTGATGACATCATATGCGCGATACACAATTTTGTGCTATTTTGTGCTGTGAATTCTTATTCGCGGTGCATTATTGATTTGTTTACATAATAATAGGATTTCTTGGCTAAATTCTTGAATCTAAAGAACTTTAACTCTGTCTATATTTTAAATGCTGAGTTATTGGTCTTGTCTAGTATAAAATTATTTATTATTTTTCATTATTAATTTATCTAATTAGAATTTATCAAGTATTTCTTTTTACTTTATTATACTTTATCTGTCGAGTGTGATACTTATAGGCTCTGTCTCTTTTGTGGTAAACTAGGTTCTTCATTTATCTCTTGTGTTTATTGTTGAATATTGTGAAAACATAACAACATTACATCGTTGCAGGATTTTGCTGCAATTGGGAAAGAGGCAGGTCTGACAGCACAGGATCTGATAACGTGGTCTGAGAAACAATTTGCGAATTTTCATGCTCACATAAAGGATGAAAGAGCGGCTGTAAGACAGTTGGAAAATGATCGACTAGATGAACAGGAGAAACAAAGATTATTTGACAGGGAAAAGATGGCTATGGAAAATGATAGAATTGCAGCTCAATTGGTCGCTGATAAGGAAAGGAAGGAAGGAAAAACTAGATAGAGAGGCACAATTAAGGGAAAAAGAGATGGCTTTTAATCTTGAGAAATTGAATACAGAAAAGCTTCTGAAGGAAAAAGAATTGGAGAATAACTTCAAAATGAAACAGTACGAGAAGGATGAGGATGAACAGATCGCTAAAAACAAAGTGGAGGCACATTCCACAGATGTCATTAAGAAATATAATGGGGTGGTCAAGACCTATTCCAACTCTGATTTAGTCTCTGCATGGCTAACTAATTTTGAGCTAATCATGAGACACTATGGAGTTGCAGAAACTGAATGGGCAGTTTTGCTACATAGGCACTTAAGTGGTGAACCTTTACAGGTTGTAGAACTAATCCCAGATGAGTTACGTAGTGATTACTCATACATTCGAAAGAGACTGCTATCTCATTTCTGTTTGGACGAATTTGGCCTTCGTGCATCAATCAAAAATCTTATTCCTAAAGCATGACAGACGTTCCTTGACTTATCCTCTTTAACGCAATTGACATTTGATAAATGGGCTCGATCAGCTAATGTTAATGATGACTACAAGAAGCTACGTGACTTGATTGTTAGAAACAAACTGATCTCGGCGGTTCCTCCGTCTATGTCTACCTTTCTTATTGAACAGAAATGTTCGAGTATACAGCAGATGGATGAGAAAGGAGAGTCTTTCTTCGACGCCCACAAAGACATATTTAATAATAGTTTCTCCCCATTAGTAGAGACAAATGCATGTGACAGATTCCCTTATACATCAAGGATGCAGGGTTATAAAGCACAACAACAGTCTGGTGGACAATATTAAAGGAGTGAAAAACAACAACAACCAAAGTATCAACCTTATGTCAAACACGAGAAAAAGGGTGTGTGGACAACTTGCAAATACTGTGGTTTCACCCACGGCTAAAATCAGATGTGTGACAGACATCCGCAGTTTGACAGTTACATAAAGAAATTAGCACTTAGAAATAGAGACATATTTAATACCTATCAAAGACAAACACAATGCTTTAAATGTAAAAGTTTTGGGCATATGTTTTCAGTTTGTCCGCTAAGACAATTGTATAAAGAAGCAAACATAGGGATGCTGACATATGGTAGTGACACTGACTCAGATGACACTAATCATGCAAATACGGTGGAGGTAGAATATTCTCCCGTTGACCCGACTTGTAGTACCTGCCGGATATTTCATAAAGAGGGCAATTTGACGTGTGGTCACCAGGTCTCCGTGCAGGAGACAAATGCAGTCCATATTAACAATGGATCATTAGTTGTACATCAGGCCAGTGCGAATTTACAGAAATGCAATTTTGTCCGTGATTCCGGGTCGAGTATAGTGGGGATACATAAAAAGCTGATTAATGACACCGACTATACTGTAGAACATGTGACATGTAGAATGTTTGGAGGTGGAAGAGAAAAGTTTCCAGTTGCCTGGGCTGATATAAAATGCCCATATTTTTCTGGAAAAATGACGGTGGCTGTGCTGCCCGACCAATTTGTGGATGTCTTTATTGGGAACATCCCTGAATTATGTGATGTTTCGCTTGAGGACATAACAGAATGGGAAAGGAAGCATATTGTAGCAAACACCGTTGATGGTACACAAATACATAAAGAGAATCAATTACCTCATGATGGTCTGGTTTCAAACACACACATGTCACATCCAATTGTAGTAGAAACTAAAGATATTAATACGGTTCAATCCGCAGCTATAACGTTGCAACACGGCATCATAGCAGTAACAGTTCCTTCTTGTAAACCGAAGAATGGGTTTATGAAAACATATACTTCATTTGATTTGGTCGATTCGTTCTTCTGGTTGGTTTTCTTAGTAGGTAGTATGCTATCTATCATATCAAACAAAGTAGTAAAATGTATGGCTAAAGATACAGTGAGTTTGAATAAAATGTTACAAGGTGGTTTGCGAAGGAAATTGAACCATATTAAATGTATCTATGATCATACTATACGGCATATTCGAACAGTCTGCCTGACAACACAACATAACAAATCTGAATTTCTCTGGCAAGAATTACAGTTGATGTTCAGTTCTCGGATCATTCTTGGATCAAATATGTGTGCTATGATGGATGGTACCTATTTATTGTCTTTTGTATACATTTTTCCACAAGGGTATGGGAAATTACTACATCTTGTCTTGTACTCTGGGAGAAAGGTATATGAATCACACAAGCGGTATAAAATTACTCTATCATTGGTGAATTATATTCAGAAATTAGCTAAATATCTTTTAGGAAGAAAATTCTTGGTCATCTCAGAATGAATTTTGCTAACCTGGCATAAAACATGTAGCGATGTTGTGTTTGTATCGTCATCATGAGTATTGTTATAAGTGTCGTATACTGTATTCATATCATTGTTTTGTTCATATTAACAATCATATTTTTTTTATGTGTAGGAGCGATTATCTTTATCTAAAACCTATGCTCAAATAGACTTAGTAATAGCGATCATGGCGAAATTTATATAGTTTTATAAATCATATCTGCCAGTAACAAATAACCCCGATGGCGGAAGATTCGGTACACATTACCGCCGTTGCAAAGCCTTTATGTTTATATGAATTCTTATACCTTCTTTTTGGTCTTCAGAACTATCCTTCATTAGTCTACATTTACTATTTAGGGACATCCTACATCGTCGACATCAATATCCATAGAACTGAAATAGTACATCATGCGTACATTCCTAGACAGATTTTTGTTGCATTCGGAAGTTTGGTCTTACTGTAAAGCCGAGCAAAACTGAAATTGCATTTCAATAAATTCAATTTCTGGAACATAGAATAATTTAGCTGATCTACTCAGTAGACTATAAATAAATTATGAAAGTGTTATGTATATATATATATATATATATATATATATATATATATATATATATATATATATATATATATATATATATATATATATATTCTTTTTAGTGTAACATTACAGTAGGATGACTGTGGCTACATTCTGAAATACCACATATTTTTTTTTTTGAAAGAAAATATAGACTTAGGGTAGTCACTTGTTATTATTATTATTTCAGAGAAACAGGTGAAAAGTTTCACGTGGCTAAATGTGTGTATTGGGGAAGCGGCATAAACAATTTGGGTGGCTTCATTCTTTGACAAGCCAGTGTGTTAGGATCAGTGGTGGTTTGTAGATAATTCTAATCGTGTTAGTATAAGATATTATTGGACAATTATGAAAATTCATTATATTGGAATTTTCAAGATTATACACAAACTGGAGGACAGAATCTGTGCGGATTTCCGATGAAATTAATTAAGTATATCTTAAGTGATATACATGTTTCATAAATGAATATGTTTATTGTTTTAATGTTATGTTTATATATATATATTTTTTTTTAAAATAATTATTATGATGATTGATATTTGTTAGTTTAATTATCCGGACATTAATGTGTTGTAGTTCTTAATGTCAATAGTATGTTTTGTGTTAACTAATCATCATATATATATCATTCTCATGATGGACGAATGAAGAGAAAGGCATGAAAGTAAATGAATCAATACAAACGTACATACAGTTATGAAACAATACAAATATATATAGTTATAGACATAGAAGAAACTACACATTACAGATATAGAATATTGTATAGAGAATAGTTGTCCCTATCGACATGATGTAGCGAAAAGAAGTGATGGAGTATCAGGTCGACTTGGAGTTGTGTGGATATATGTATTCACGTCAAGGACGATCAGTTGTCGACTACGGATCATGTGATCGTTGGGTATGCAACATTGGACGGTGTTTTTATTTAACTAACGGCACTCGGGGTTATAGAGACCGTTAGTAGTTTTAAGGTGTCAACATATATACGCGATAACAGGTCTTAGTATATGAACTGGCGGTGTTTGAGCCTGATTTAGTTTCAAGTAGCTGGGCATTTAACGCGATAACATCTCAAAGATCATTTATAGAATGTAGAGGTGGCGGTGTTCGGGACTTGTATTTTAAATATTGAGCACAACCCACTACTGGCAACGCCGATCGCATTCCGGTATGAACCTAAGGCCTATCCATGTCAATATGGAAGTACTATACTCGAGTTTCGCCCTTGTTTGAGCTCATCAGTAGTGCATATCCCTGACCGGATCCGGAAAAAGTCCCGGATCACGCGTGTGAAGCGGGTGTGTAACCACGCGGCACACACTGGACACACCAAATTATCACAACAGAACACCACAACGCTACCCATCGTAGGCTATGCTCAAGATTGCCCAATCGCCGCGACCGACGTCCGTCAATCGATGGGACCCGAACGATCAGGACTTCTCACTGGCAAGGAACACCAGGCCTCCTAAATCCAGTGAGCAATAATAAATTGATTATGTGGTTGTTTCGGGATTTGAAATTGTATCTTCGATTGGGCAATCTTGAGCATAGCCTACGATGGGTAGCGTTGTGGTGTTCTGTTGTGATAATTTGGTGTGTCCAGTGTGTGCCGCGTGGTTACACACCCGCTTCACACGCGTGATCCGGGACTGTTTCCGGATCCGGTCAGGGATATGCACTACTGATGAGCTCAAACAAGGGCGAAACTCGAGTATAGTGCTTCCATATTGACATGGATAGGCCTTAGGTTCATACCGGAATGCGATCGGCGTTGCCAGTAGTGGGTTGTGCTCAATATTTAAATTTCAAATCCCGAAACAACCACATAATCAATTTATTATTGCTCACTGGATTTAGGAGGCCTGGTGTTCCTTGCCAGTGAGAAGTCCTGATCGTTCGGGTCCCATCGATTGACGGACGTCGGTCGCGGCGATTGGGCAATCTTGAGCATAGCCTACGATGGGTAGCGTTGTGGTGTTCTGTTGTGATAATTTGGTGTGTAGAAGAAGATACAGAGTGTCACAAATATTGAACATAGTGACACCAATATTGAACGCAATTCAGACGTCATGAAAATACGTCACCTAACGACGTAACGGCTCAAAGGGGAGTTGTGATCCAGCTTGCGAAGCCAGAGGATGTGTTCTACCGCCAGTCACGGAATTCCAGCCGTTATGCTTCTGCTAGACTTCGGTATCTACAGGGAGTAGCTCGGGTTGTGTATTGCCATTCAATGGAGATAGTCCGGTCTTGACTGACGCCACGATCGCTGACATTAGTTGGAGTCGCATGTTGAGGCGTGCTGGCCGAATCATGATCGGGCCATAGACGTTGGCTGATCGACATTGGTGACCAGTAGGGTACAAGTAAGGTAGGCGATGATCATATATGCATTAGTATGATAGCAGACAGCCAGCTTGATTCCTAACATTAACATTGGGATGGGGAGACGATTAGTGAAGGAAGGACGGGAGTGCTTGTGATGCGCGAAAGACTCAAGACTGGATGCCCATACCCACTCATAGCCGTTAGCTGATGTCACCTATGTGTAATTATACTACAGTTCGCTCTACCTCACATTTGTTGAGTGGTTCTTGGAATGCATAGTGAGGCTGTTATATATGCTGTGTAGTAATGTCGGCGCATGCCACTCATATTCGCAGTAAGTCATTTTACCCTAGAGCCAAGATAGATCTTGAGGTGAACTTTGCTGCATTATAGTGCATGAACTCATATCTTAGAGAGAGACTAACGTTACCTCTTGACAATGCTCTATTCGGTTTTTTTTTTTTATCTGCCCGTCCATGGTAGTCTGTGCATTTTAGTCAGTAAAATCGCACTTTCACTGCCATTAGATGCTTCTCAGACAGCGTGTTAGCGTAGTTGATACGGGGGTACGTTGATGGTGTCATGAGTTTTCACTGTCTGCGGACAAAGGACGAGTCCGACCATCTATTCCTCCGTGAATTCAGGCATGCACGAAATGTAATTGTCCTACCACATCACAGATCCATAACAGGTTTCACACATAATTATTGTAGGTTAGATGCTTCGCAACTTGGTTGCTTATTGCCCATGTTTCACATGCGCACAACAGTAATTGTTCTTTTAGCAATTAAACACGTATGTTCTCATTGCAGTTAACACCTGGGAGCACATTAACAACCATCTAGCAAAACGTTGCTTTTGCCATGGCGATTATTGTTATAATCTCTATCAGACATGTTCTATCAGATGTTATATCTGCTCCAATATAGCATGTTTATAGTGCATGCCCTCTGGCGTTGATGAACATGTCTGTCCGCAGCTTCCTGTCTCTTGTGCTCCAAGTAATTTATGTTACCGACGTCCTCCATGCCATGATGTCAAATTATTCAGAATCTTCATTCTTAGTCATTCCATGCCTCTTTTCCCTGAAACCTTCCCGTTGTGACGACATACTCCACCTTTCTCCTGCTCGTGACATGCCTAAAAATGAGGAATGTCTTCTTCTGATGCGAGTAAGCAGTAAGATTTGTGAGTTAACTTCTTTGAAGACGTCTTCATTGGTCTTTATATCCGTCCACGGTGTTCTCATGAGTGTTAACTTGCGGTACTTCTTTCTTCCTGAATATGATCATAATCTTATTGTTCTTACAATTTCATTCAAACCCTAGTTTCTCACAAGGTGAACACTGTCCACATCTACTATACTGAACACTGCAGATCCTGAATACTGCAAATCCTGCAGTTCACGACATTATTAGCGTCCTTGCATATCTACTCTATTTAATGATAGCAAATTACGTAATTCCACCGATACAGATTGACATTGCTATGAAACAGCATTTGTGTAGTTAAGAAACAGTTAATAAGCATAAGGGGGTTAAAATAATAATTAAATAAGATCATCATCATCCAATGCCTTGCCGGCTGGCGTGAGCGATCATGACCCTCCACAAATTGCGATCTTCGACGGCATGGATCAATTCGTTTGTTGACTCCATTCTATGCCATGACACAAGACTGTCAACCATTGTCTCACGATGTCTTCCTCTATCTCTCTTTTCCAAAAATCCTTCCGGTTGTCACAATAGGTTCCAGTTTATTGTCATCTCATAATGTGAACAACAATATGATGACAGCATTTTCTGATGTTTGTGATAAGTTGTCTTTGCGACTTGGCTTCCCTAAAATGTCAAGATTGCTAATTGTGGCTGTCCAATTAATTCCCAATATTCTTCTATAAAACCACATAAACCACACATCTTAAAGCTCATAAAAGACACTCTTGAACGCCTATGCTTATTGATATATGGTATCTCATCTGGTATATTGTCGTCTTGATAGTTGATAGTTTGTAAAATGGAGTTATAACTCTCCATAGCACAAAGCCTGGGCTGAGTTTAGAAATCATGTGTTGCCCATGCAGCATGATCTTTCTCTCGGTCTGCTTAGTTTACTCCAGAGGAATGACAACATCAACACATCTGGAAAAAGACAAGCAGCAGACTATGCTGGATCAGTAAAGCAATGCTCAGACTGTCCGCCTGTCCGAGCTTGCATCCTGGACCAGTTGCCGACCAAGGTGTAGGGCCTGATCTTCCCTGCCGTGACATTGAATCTTTAGGTTTCGTTTTCTCGCACGTGTGTAAAACTTGTACCTTCTCAAATGCACTCCTCCGCTCGAAGCCGCTGGCACAGTGTGGTGCAGTGAGTGCCGTCCAACATTCAGCGCTAACAGAAAGCAGACAGTGTCCTCTACTGTCTTACGGTAGCTGTCATATCTGATTAAGCCCTAACAATAGGTTATATGGTGCTAACCCATATCTGTATAGAGCAATCGACACTCAGTGAGTGAACTAGTTAATTCACGCCTGGCTAATAGACATGACTGTCCCCAGTTTATTCTTGAAGTGGCAGCGAAATGCGTGACATATTTAAATATATCTTCTGTTCATGGATTCACAATTGATTTTCTTTGTGTTTTTCCTGCTAAATTTTCCTGAATAATCTCATTTTCTAACATGCAATTCATCTTATTTTATCTTCGTTTGCCTCACTCTGTGTTAATTTAATTCGTCCTGTTCTCGTTATTGCTTTAACATATTGTATCACATTTACTATGTTCATATATTTTGACCTACTTGTTCCTATAATTCTCTTGCCCCTGTCATTTACACGATTTAAATTAATTTGTTTTAGACACTCACATAAAAATGAAAAAGAAAATATGGTTGTTTTTTTTTCAAAGTAACAGCTGCATAATTTTCACAGAGATAATCTGCTGAAGTCAGCAAGTGTTTTAATAATATCGCTTTACACAGTTGAGTTGAGCTAAGAACCGACATCACTGCACTCAGGACGTTCCCATATGCGCTCCGTTCCCTCGTTCAACAGCCAGCGAAGTGTCATACTATTAATCGTTCCCACCGCTATCTGATTTAAAGTTCTCCTGGTCTTCCCTCTTAGTTTTGAGATTCTTCCAGAACCCCTACCGATCCCTCGCAATCTCATTCTTTCCGCATGCGAGTTCTCAGTCTGTTCCCTCGCCTTCTCCACCTGGTCCCACAAACGCATGACCCCCCCCCCCCCACCCTCCATGTCCATAGGCAATCTACCACCAAGAGGTGCATTCTCTGCCAGCCTATCAGCCTGTTCATTCTTTCCGCACCCCCGCATGGCCAGGGCAAAATATCCATACAATTCTCACAGTCTGTGACCTCTGAAGCGACAATAGCCATTCCACACGAAACATTCCTTTCTCCACCTTACTAAGCATACTCTTTGAATCCGTAATGAATACAATGTCTGTTGAAATAATCTACTCTAATCAACGGAATGCCGCTGTTATTGCTTCCATCTCCATTCTCATGCTGTAACCCAAGTAACTAGACAACAATGTTGTACATGTTCTTTTTAGCACGCCGCCAACAACATCTGCCTCGTGTTGATTGTCTATACAAGTTTACATTCAGTAGTTTGCCATTGCTTTCTGAACTATAAGTAACGTTGACGTTCAACAGTCCGTTGAAGGGAATGGTCCCCCCACCCAGCCATCAGCACACTGGATGTTGAAATCCAAGCGCTTGAAGCCCCGAGGCCATGCTGACTCAATTTACGTAGTCTCAAAGTAAAGGGATGTTTAAACTCAGACGCCATAAACAATATATTGCACAATTTATTGTCATGCATATTTCACTGAATCTTGTCAGGTGAATATTTTTTTTTTTTTTTAGCATATCCTTTACAGGACTTAGCTGACAACAGCAGCATCTTTCAGCTGTATGTTGATCTCTTGGCAAGAGTTTGCCATTGCTTTCTGAGCGGCCGGCTCACATACCCCGTAAGTTACCGATGCGATTCGAACCACTGCTGATTTGAACCGTCATCACGTTACCGACGAGAGTATTCGAGATTACGGAGAAAAGTCATAACCTCTAAGATACGAAGTGAATAGACGAATAACACTTTGGTTAAAATACCAAAATACATAGTCACTTATATTGTTTGAATGTGAAATACGTCATCCTCAAGGAAACCAATATTCGAAAAATTTTCATTGACTATGATTAAGGGAATGTACTGGCACCTTGCAGTTATCATGCTTAAAAAAAAATGAAGGCATAATAACCTCCCGTTGCGTCTGGGCTGAATTGTAGAGACCATGTGTTGCCCTCGCAGCATGATCCCTTTCTCAGCCTACCAAGTTTACGCCAAAGGAAAGGCAACACCAATACCCCTGGAGCAATAAAAGCTTCAGAAGCAGCCGGATCTGCAAACCAATGCTACAACTGTCCGCCTGGCAGAGCTTCGGTCCTAAGGGAATCTATTGTTTTGAAAGAGATGTTTACAGAACTGCTGAAATAGGGAATTCCAAACAATGGACAAGCTCATAAGCATCCACGTGACTGGGAAACTACAGTGCTTTAGTCATCTTAAGCGACACAATTCCTGGAAGTGAAGGACAGGGGCCGACCAGCACATAGAAGAGCACGTGACATTGCAGACACCCTGGACATGAGGATGTATGAGGCGGGAGAAATGGTCAGAGATTGAGACACTTTACGGCGGGTCCTGATGAATGCAACATTCTGCAAAATATCTGATACTTGATGATGAAGGACAGGGAAATGCACGTTGTTTAAAATCATCGCATTGAAAGGCGAAAAATCAAACCGTTCTTCCAAATCGCTAGAATGCACCACCATAGCTACTAACACTGATGTTACATTAAAGAAAATAATACGAGAGCAAAAGGATGCCCGAGAAGAAAATGGATTGACGGTATCAAAGACATTGTACAATCACACGGAATGACGCTATCTATTGCCTCGCATAGGGCGCTAAATTGATAATTATTTCTCCCTACGACGCTTGACGGTAAAAGTGGAAGATGATGATAACTATGATGATGACTTAACTACATACAATCTTATATATAAATTAGGATCTCCGTCCGTCTGTCTGTCTGTATGTCTGTCTGTATGTCCGTCTGTCCTTTGTGCGCTCGCGAACGGCCCATCCGATTGAGATGAAATTTTCTACACGCCTTCCTTTCATCCCAGAGCTGCCAACTGTGATATTTTGTTAGTGTGAAATCGCCTGCTTACTCAGTATTATTTCATTTTTCATTTTTTATCATAATTTCATACATTTCAGGGGACCTAACTCTGTAAAAGTTATTTCAAGGGGCATAACTTTTCTGTATAACTTATAGTCATATTGTGGCATCGTTTTCAAAGATTTATAAACTCTTTGTCCATAGTTATGTACCGGCATATGAGTTATAATAAATAATGATACAATCTGTAAGGCATTTTCAAAGTTTTCATAAAAATGATGCACAATGCATAACATTGTAACTCATCTTTTTTTGCTTAAGAAGTTACTGTAGTCATGCAGGTGATTAGAAAGAGTTTTCATTAAAAATAATGGATGGTGTGTGGAAGAACGTTCTTTTAAGTTACTTTTTTTGTTGTATGAATTTAATGAAGCCGGACAGGGTCAGGCAGACAGATAGACAGACAGACAGACAGATAGACAGTCGGGAACAGGAACTTATATGACTACTTATATAAATTAAATGAGATGCTTCACACCAGGAGCTGGGCAATGCCGGGCCGGGTCAGACAGACAGACAGACAGACAGACAGACAGACAGACAGACAGTCAGTCGGTAACGGGAACGAGAACTTATATGACTACTTATATGAATTAAATGAGATGCTCCCCACCAGGGTCTGGGCGAAGCCGGGCAGGGTCAGCTAGTTACAAATAAAAGAAGAACGCTATATCTCCTTGTGAAGAAAACAACCCGAGCTGAACAACTTTAATTCCTGTTTTTATGCTGCATGAAGTGACACGGTCCTTCTTGTCATTGAACGAGTCCGGAGGAGAAGTGAAATATGCATTCCTCTCGGTTTGATGAACGTTTTTGATTCTGAAAAACTACATTCCTAAGCCAATAAAAATTGTTTAATTATGAGAAATGCACACAACAGGATTACATCTTTTTCATGAACTGTCAGAGAAATGCGCGATTCAGATTAAAATGTATCTTCTTGTCATTGATTCACAGTTGATTGTCTTCTAGTTTCTTGCAAACTTTTTCCTAAGAGTGTGATGAAACATGAGATTGTGGCGGATCGCTAATGCTAACAAACTGTGCCATAAACAGAAATAAACAGTGCTGGTAAAAACTAGACATAAACATGATTTAGTAATCTCTTCTTATAGTCAGTTTTGTTTAGTTTAGTTTAGTCGACGGATAAACATCACGGCACAAGGGTGTAATCCATAAGTACTTCGTTCTACTCCTAACTCAAGTCGGAGTCCGGAAAAACTCAGCTCAGTACACTAAGCCCGTAGCACCGGCGAGGATCCTGAAATACTTTGAGTAGATGTTTAACTCGAAATTTTTCAAGCGCAGAGCCGTTAGGCTACTCTTTTAGATTTCCAGCAGCCATGGGATTTTTTTACGTGCGCAACAATACACACGGGCGTCCGATCTTACTAACTAGAAACCAGGCGAAACGTTTGTTACTAGAAGTCCACGTGAAAGAATCCCGGCCCTCACCGGGGCTTCAGCCCGGGACCTCCAGCACTCGAGGCTTACACCTTACCTCGAGACCACTCAGCCCTCAAGTCAATTCTTATAGGCAATAATCTATGTAGCGTTGTTGATAATATCTGTCCACAGCTTTCTGCCTCGTGTGCTGCCAGTCAGTTCTGATACTAATGCTCCACGATGCCATGATATTAAACTGCCCAGAATTTTTTTTTCATGGCTTCACCCTGCCTTTTTTCCCTTCTAACTTTCCCGTTATAACGACACTTCTGTTTTCTCCTTCTCTTGACACGCACACAGAATGTGGAATATCGTCCGTTGATGCCAGTAATCAGTTTCTTTGTGAGTTAACGTCTTTCAAGATATTTTCATTACGGATTCAATCTGTCCGCAGTGTTGTTATCATTCTTCTGTATAACCACATCTCCGCAGAGTATCATGTCTGCACACAATAATGTATTCAATTCAACACCAAGCTGGCACCATGAATGTATATATTATTGCTGACTCATCAAAAATGTGAGATCTGGGTGCAGAATTTGTCTGTTATTTTACTTTAGTGTTGAAGATTAATCAACATCATCATGGTGCCTGTCAACTGGCATTGGCGTTCATGTCTCTCCAGAGATCGCTGTGCTTGTTTTCTTATATCATTTCAGCTGATTATATTTCTCCCTAACACTGTTTTAGTCCATCCAGTGTCATTAGAACGCCGGACTCTAAATCGGGAGACCCGGGTTCGAATCCTCGGTAAGGTGTGGGACTTTTTCTGTCGGGGGCAAAAAGAAATTCCTAACCTGCACAGTTCGCGGCGACTGCACTAGCCAGGCGGCCTTAATTCCTCAGGCTCAAAGACCCCTCTGCCATAAACCGCAAGGTACTATATTGGCAGTAAATGACAGTGTCATTCTCTCGGTCTGCCTCTACTTCTTCTCCTACTGATCTTTCCAGTCGTTACATGATTTCATATTCCAATGCTTCTCTTCTCATTATCAGACCAAACCAAAGAGTTGTGTGTCTCTTTTTTGTAGTTATATATGCTGTTCTAAGTCACGCTCCTCGAAAGTTAAGAAAAGATTTCTTGCATGTTACATACGAGAACCACTTCTACGAGTATTTTTGCATCTTACATACGAGAACCACTTCTACCACTCATAGAACCACTTTTAACATACGGCTGCGAATTCTGGACAATTAGTAAACAGACAAAAACATCCCCAGAAGCCTTGGAGATGTGGTTTCATCGAATAATGTTGAAAATTAATTAATCGGACAGCCAAAGTGAACCACCAGGACGTTTTAAGGGAAACTGAGTCGCAAAGGCAACTTATTACAAACATCAGAAAGATGCATTCATCGGTTTTCGGCCACGTTATGTGAAGCCAAGAACTGGGACATGTTGTTACAACCGGAAAGATTTGCGGTAAGAGTCATAGAGGAAGACAGCGTGAGAAGATTCTTAACAGTCTTGTGTCATGGTACGGAAGAGGGTTAACACACGAATTGATCCATGTCGTCGGAGATTGTAATTTGTGGAGAGGCATGATCGCCCACGCCAGCCTGAAAGATACTGGATGATGATAATATTCTACTTTCATTAGCCCAATCCCGGCAGTTGTTGTGCATTGCTCTGACAGTCTAAGATATTCGTAACATTATAGAAAGAAACCACATTTTCGTTACTCCCAATCTCTTTATAATGTGTCCATTGACAATCCATGATCCTCTGCAGCGAGAACACGAGTTTTGAAGTGCTACATCGATCATGTACTTTGAGCAGGCAAGTTTAAAAACATCTAATGGCAAAAGGGATATGGTTTCTGAGGAAAATAAAAAGAATACCATGGACAGTCAGAAAAACCAATGAGCAAGTCCTACAAGAATCAGATGAAAATAATCGTAAACTGATTAGAGAAATTAATCCGAGTCAATCAACATTTTTTGGACACGTTATCAGAAGAAATAAACTAGAGACTTTGGTGACAACTACCAAGATTGAGGGGACAAGAACAAGGGGAAGGCAGAGAAGTACACAATCAGGATGGTTTGTCCACGTGGCATGGTCCGGACAAGAACAAAAAGCTGATTCACAACTCTGGTGATCGCGTGAGATGGCAAAACTAACGGCCCAGTCTTATCAGCATGGCACATGATGGTGAATATTCACTGTCATACAACAAAACATGTTTTTTTTTTCTTTAAATAATATTTCAGTACTCCCTTTCTTACATTCAATGACAGTGGCTTATTGCTTAAGATTCCTTTTTAGTTTCCGAAGTGATCGTTTGCTCAACCTCCACTCATCATCATCAAGTGCCATGCCGATAGGTCATAGTTCACCATCTCACACGGTCACCAGAGATTCTAATCAGGTCTGTGTTCGTGTCTCGACCATGCCATGATGCAAAACCATCAAGATATGTATCCTTTTGTCTTCCTCTTTCTCTCTTACCATCACGCTTGCCAGTTGTTACTACATTTTTTAGTCCATTTCTCTTCATAACATATCCCCAAAATCTTGACTGTCTACATCAAATTTCTCCAATCGATTTCCATTTTTCATTTGTCTCTTGAAGGACTGTATGAAATGATTTTCTGTCCGTCCATGGTATTCTTTACATTTGTCTCCAAAAAAAAAAAAAAAACAACAACAACAACTTACATTGCTATAAGATTAATCACAGCATGTATCTTAATTTTCCATATGTCACACGGATACAATAATATGCGTTCTATATAGCACTTCAAAACTCATTGTTTCTCTCACTGCATTTGACACTTTTTATTGATAAGTATGTTTTTTTTTCAGTTTGCAGAAGGTAATTTTTGCCTTGACAATTCTTGACCTAATCTCTGCAAGGCATCTTCCATCAGATGTTACGACTGTTCCGAGATAGTTCTACCGATTAACTTGTTTAATAATATTTCCATTCACATGGATCTTACAATGTGGTATTTCTTTGTTCTTGGAGACGACCATAATGTCTGTTTGCTTAATTTTAAATTCAAAACCCAGTTTCTTACTGTGTATAATAACCGCATCCAACAAATGTTGTAGGTCTTGCTCGTTGTTGATAATCAATACTGTATCGTCTGCATATCTTCACTGCTGCATACAAAAAGATTAAATATTAATTTTGTTCTACGATTGTTACAATTACTAGCATATTTTGTTCCACGGTTGTTACACCTACAAGTATATTTTGCTCTACGATTGTTACACCTAGGAGTATAATTAGTTCTGCGATTGTTACAATTACGAGTATATCTTGTTCTCAGATTGTTACAACTACGAGTATATCTTGTTCTACGAATGTTACAACTGCGTGTATATCTTGTTCTACGATTGTTACAACTACGAGTATACCTTTTTGCTACGATTGTTACAACTACGAGAATATCTTGTTCTACGATTGTTATAACTACGAGTATATCTTGTTCTAGGATTGTTACAACTACGAGTACATTTTGTTCTAGGATTGCCACAACTACGAATATATTGTGTTCCAGGATTGTTACAACTACGAGTATATTTTCTTCTATTATTGTTTCAACTTCGAGTATATTTTGCACTATGATTGTTACAACTACGAGTATATTTTGTTCTAGGATTGTTACAACTACGAGTATATTTTGTTCTAGGATTGTTACAACTTTGAGTATATCTTGTTCTAGGATTGTTACAACTACGAGTATATTTTGTTCTAGGATTGTTACAGCTACGAGTACATTTTGTTCTAGGATTGTTACAACTTACGAAAATATTGATTTAAAACTATAAATGAAGTCAGCATAGCCGGATGGATAAGAGCGCTTGTTCTTAAACATCCGGTGTGCTTATTCCGAGGTAGCGGTTTTAACCCCATACCGTCAGTTGGACTAAAATGTTGACTTCTTGTCTTGTCATGGGGACATAAATTTTAAGTGCCTCTAAAGTTGGAGTGGGTTCCCCTGAAGGCGAGGGACACTGGTAATAGGGAAAGCTAATCCACACGCAAAAATCAGTCCAGTGCACTAGAAGTATTAGCTTGTAAGTGGACTACTCTTGAGTTCAAAGCGAGCGAGCGCAAAGGAAAAAAAACATAGTAAACACAAGGGATTTGTACCAGACAGAGCAAAATGAAACAAACAAAATAAGTTCAGTTGGAATTATCTATTATTTAGGAATTATTATTATTATAGGAATTATTAGGAAGTAGGAAGGATGGCTTGGCCTCGTGGCATGGTCGAGACAGAAACACAGAGCTGATCCACGACTCTGGTGATCGAGTGAGATGGCAAAACATGACCGCCCACGCTTACCCCCATGGCACATGATGGATGGATGGAGGAATTATCCCGTCATAAATATTTGCGAACAACGCCCGTCATATACTGGCTTGCCGGGCGCGCTAGCATAGTTGATAGGAAACTGCTCTGGTAACGCCTTGTGTATAGTCGGTCGTTGGTGCGACGCCTGGGCTCGTCGCTTGTCAAAGTGAGGTCAAGATTGACAACCTACTCTCCCTTGCATTCACACCTACAAATTGTGATGGCTCTATCATAACACTGACCTATATTAGACAGCTGCTTCCGGTCAAGCTACTTATTATTGATATTTATCAACACTGGCTCTCCTGTTGTTGCTTGTTAATATCCTAGCTACAGTTAATGTGTACCTTCTACATCACATATGTCAGAGAAGATATAACCAGGGAGCAACACGATACCCTAAATATCAGTGGTCATGAAATACCAGAGATTCGATATGCTGGTGATAGAGTATTACTATCCACACAGAATGCTATAGAAAACCTAATAATGTCAACCCAAAAGAATAGTGAAATTAACTAATAATTTATATCTTAACAAAGCAAAAACAAGATAATGTACACAGAAATAACTACTATGGAGAAAGAAGTATATGTTACTGAGGAAACATTGGAGGTGGTGGAAAATTTCGAATATACTGGGCCATTAATTACCAACAATGGTGACACAACGAAAGCAATTAAAAGACGACTATCAATTGCCCTTCAAAGACTAAAACAACTGAATAAATTATGGAGTGGGACGGATAGAACTTCAAAAATTAGATGTTTAAGCGCATGCATCTTTCCCATTGCAACATACGCCAGTGAGACCTGGACACTTACTAAACAAGGTTAACAGATCATAAATGGTTTTGAATATAAATATCACAGATGGGTTCTAAGAATATATTGGATAAAGAAAAGAACAAATACATCTATACTTCAAGGCTGCATATTGAAGAAGGTTGGCTTTTGAAGACGATAAAACAAAGAAAATTGAAATATTTTGGTCATTTGAAACGTTATGAAAGTCTGAAGAGAATAATAATGTAGGGGTATATACCTGTGAAGAGAGGAAGAGGAAGGCAAAAGAGAAGATGGATACATGATGTGGCGGATGACCTCCAGATGTCTGTATTGGATGCGGGACATCTTGCTTATGATCGGGAAGTTTTCGGGAAGGTTGTTATGGGAGCGAGGTTCTGCAAATGGCGTGCTACTGAATGAATGAATGGACATCACATATCCTTCACATCCACTCAGATATATATTGGCTTCTGTCCCCCAATCTAAAATCTAATCAGTACTGTTCATTCCATAATGCTCTAGTTTAATGGTCCCCACTGGTTGTTCTCAGACTGGGTGATATCTGCAAATATGTTTCACAGACAATTACGAAAATAGTCAATCACAAATAGTAGTAATTAGACTAGCAACGATAATTAAATGTAGACAGCAAAGATAATTAGATATAGACAGCAAAGATGATTAGATGAAGATAGTCACAACATGTAGATGTAATCAGTGAAGATGATTAGATGTAGATAGCAAACATAATAAGATGCAGACACAATGATAACTAGATGAAATCATTCAAGATAATTAGATGCAGAAGGTCAAGGTAATGTGGCATGGACAGTCAAGATCATTACATTTATGCAATCAAGATTACTAGATGTAAGCAGAGAAGATTTCTGAGATATGTGATAAGAAAAGAACAACTGAATACATAGTGACAACTGGCATACACGTTTTGGCCTCAAATCAAGAGGAAACCAGATATATAAAAATAAAGATGTTTTGGCCAAATGATATACGCAAGGTGCAAGAACAGATACCAGAACCCAGATAGGAAATCATATCTAATAGTTAACCTGTTTGCTGGCGCTGATCGGCTTGTCACGTGATGACAATGATTCATATTATTAGACTGGGCTGTCTCCAGATCCTGAATAGATAGTGATTAGACATCCATCATCTCTGTCCATGTGTGGAAGGCAGTATTATCTGTACGTCCGTACATGTTTGATGCTCGTGTGTGATATGTTTGATGTATATGTCTCTGTGTATGATATGTATATATGTCGACGTGTACGATTTAGATTTAGATAGCTTTAACGTTTGATAGAGAAATGTTAAGGAAGACAGAGGAAATTTTGTCGTGGCTGCGAGCAGCTTAACCCTGGAGAACGTAGCAGTAAATACGACAATGGCGAGGCCGGAGACACATAATTTCACACTGGTATGTTTCCTCACACTGTCAGGTCTTAGATATGACTGAGCTACCGTATAACAGTAGACGGTACTACCTGGTTTCTGTTAGCACCGAACGTTGGGCGGCGCTTACCAAACCCGACACCCCACATTGTGCCAACGGCTTCGGGCGGAAGAGCGCAATTGGGAGGGTACAAGCCTTACCCTGGTGCGAGGAAATGCAAGCTAAAGACAAAATTGTCATGGCAGGGCAGACCAGGCCCTAAGCCTTGGTTGGCGACTGGTCTAGGATCGAAGCTCCGACAGGCGGACAGTTAGAGCATTGCTTTGCTGATCCGGCAGCTTCTGCAGCTTGTCTTGTTCCAGATGTAGGGGTGTTACCTTTCCTCTGGAGTGAACTAGGCAGGCCGAGAGAGGGATCATGCTGCATGGGCAACACATGATCTCTATATTTTAGCCCAGGCTTTGTGCTATGGAGAGGCAATAACTCCATCCCTGGTCTTAACTGGTCTCGGAATCAAAGCGAGAGGCAACTGTTACGGGTTATAAGTCCTTGTCAGTTGCCGTAGACATGGGGCGCCACGCGTTGCCTCTGACGGTGGGAGACACCTATAGGTGTCACTGATCAGCTACCGCCCGCCTCAAGCTGGGCAGCCCCCAGCCAATTGGGTGCTGATCCGCCACAGCCTGCCTGCTTCAATGGGTGCTTGGGGCTAGGACAAAATCTGAATCGCAGGCTGTAAAACCAATGCACCAGGTACAAACAAAAATATAAATAGAAACCTCAAGCTACGGCTTGCAACCTGGAACGTGAGAACCATGTGTCCAGGATTTTCCACTGACTTGACCAATATTGACGATGTGAGAAAAACGGCTGTGATTGATGCCGAACTCAATCGTCTTAACATTGATATTGCTGGCCTGCAGGAGACTCGCCTCGCTGAGGAAGGGTCACTCAGGGAAAACAACTACACTTTTTTCTGGAAGGGTAAAGGGCAGGCAGAAAAAAGGCAACACGGTGTGGGCTTTGCAGTGAAGAATTCGCTACTGGGAATGATTGAAATTCCAGCAGGAGGAAATGAAAGACTATTATCCCTGCGCTTGGCAACCTCTTGTGGGTTTGCCACCATTATTACTGCATATGCACCGACACTCGATTCCTCTGATGATGTGAAGGATTTGTTCTATGAGGAGTGATCATGCTGCATGGGCAACACATGATCTCTATATTTTAGCCCAGGCTTTGTGCTATGGAGAGGCAATAACTCCATATATAACTCCTCATATGCCTCTGTGATCAAGGCAGTTCCAAAATCCGACTACATTTATATGCTCGGTGATTTCAATGCTCGTGTGGGCAAGGACTCGAGTTCATGGCCAGTGTGCCTTGGAAAATACAACATCGGTCGCATGAATGAAAATGGGCAAAGGCTGCTGGAGCATTGCACCAGTAATGACCTATGTATTACAAACTCTTTTTTTAAAACAAAAGAGATGCATAAGGTCACATGGAAACATCCAAGATCCGGCCATTGGCACCAGCTGGACTTCATCATCACACGGAGACAACATCTGAACCATATATCATTGACTCGTAGTTACCACAGTGCTGACTGTGATACGGATCATTCTTTGGTTGTTGCAAGGGTTAGACTGAGACCAAAGAGAATCTACACAGCTAAACACAAATCTAGCCCCAGGATTAATATTATTAACACTCATGATCCTGAAAAGTGCTTTCAGTTTCAACAGCAACTTGAAGACGCTTTCACTGATACACCAGAAAATTGTACAGTAAATGATAAATGGAATAAACTTAAGGAAACTCTTTGTAAAACTGCCGTAAAGGTTTACGGCACTGTGGATCATAAGAGGCAGGACTGGTTTGCGGCCAACAGCGAGACTCTGCAGCCCTTGATTGATAAGAAGAAGAAAGCTCTCTTAAGAAACAAGGAAAGACCAACGCGTAACACTCTGAGTGAGCTAAGGCAAGCTAGGAAGGATGTGCAAAAGGCTGCCAGGCAGTGTGCAAATGATTATTGGATCAAGTTATGCGAGTCCATTCAAATCGCAAGTGATAAGGGAGACATAAGAACCATGTATGAAGGAATAAAGAAAGCCTGTGGTCCAGTGATCAAAAGAAGTGCACCATTGAAAACCTTGACTGGAGAAGTCATCACTGATAAGAAACAGCAGATGGACAGATGGGTAGAGCACTATTTGGAGCTTTACTCAAGTGAGACCAAACTAGCGGATAATGCCCTCAACGCCATAGAGGCTCTACCAACTCTTGACCACCTGGACACACTTCCCACCATAACAGAAGTTAAGTGTGCTATAAATGAACTTGCATCTGGCAAGGCTCCAGATAAGGATGGGATTCCAATAGAGGTTATCAGGAGTGGGCAAGACACACTCACTATACAGATCCACCAGCTAATAGAGCTATGCTGGCGTGAAGGACAAGTCCCACAGGATTTCAAAGATTCAAGCATCATAACACTGTACAAGAACAAGGGCGATCGGAGCGACTGCAACAACTATAGGGGTATCTCACTTCTGTGAATTGTTGGAAAAGTATTTGCCAGAATTGTTCTGCGCAGACTTCAAGTCCTAGGAGATCAAGTCTACCCCGAATCACAGTGTGGCTTTCGACAGAACCGGTCTACCACTGATATGATATTCTCATTGCGACAAATGCAAGAAAAATGCCGTGAACAGAATCAACCACTGTTTATTGCCTTCATCGACCTCACAAAGGCATTTGATTTGGTCAGTCGTGAGGGTCTGTTCAAGGCACTAAAGAAGATTGGCTGCCCACCAACTCTTCTGTCCATTGTGGAATCGTTCCACACAGGCATGAAGGGTATAATCAAGTTTGATGGTGCAACTTCTGAAGAATTTGAAATCAAGAGTGGAGTTAAGCAAGGTTGTGTACTAGCTCCCACCCTCTTTGGAATATACTTTTCACTTCTACTGAAATATGCATTTCGTGATCAGGATGGTGGTATATACATTCACTCACGCTCAGATGGCGGCCTCTACAATGCTCAGAGATTGAAGGCTAAGACCAAAATTAGGAGGGTACTGATCAGAGAGTTGCTTTTTGCAGATGATGCTGCAGTTACGACCCACTCTGAGGAAGAATTGCAATGTCTACTATCTGCATTCTCCAATGCTTGTTCTGAATTTGGTTTAACAATTAGCAAAAAGAAGACACAGATTATGTCACAAGGTGCACATGGGGTACCATCAATCTTTATTGACGACGCCGAACTAGAGATAGTAGACCATTTTACATATCTAGGATCGGTGGTAAATAGCAAATTATCCCTAGATCAGGAAATCAACATCCGGATTGGTAAGGCAGCAACAACAATGAACAGGTTAAGAAAAAGAGTCTGGGAGAACAGGAAGCTTACTGCCAAAACAAAAGTCCTTGTCTATCAAGCCTGTGTCCTTAGTACTCTTCTCTATGGCAGTGAAACCTGGACAACTTACTCACACCAAGAGAACAATTTAAACAGCTTTCATATGCGGTGTCTGCGAAGAATTCTTGGTATTAAGTGGCAAGACAAAATCACAAATACTGAAGTATTGGAAAGATCAGGTTGTGTGACAGTTTATTCCATGCTCAGTCTTCGTAGACTTAGATGGATAGGACATCTTAGGCGGATGGATGATGGTAGAATACCAAAGGATATCTTTTTTGGTGAATTACAGATGGGTAAGAGATCTCAGGGTCGGCCTCTACTACGATACAAAGATGTGTGTAAGCGGGACATGATTGATACAGGCATTGATAATGCACATTGGGAGCAAGTCGCCGCTGAACGTGTTGCATGGAGGGCAAATATCAGAAATGGAATAAAGTCAAAGGAGGAAATTATTGCAGAAAAGTCACACACCAAGCGTTTGAGACGTAAGATGGTGCATGATGGTGGAAATGACCACGTGTTCACATGCACCCACTGTGAACGGACATTTACAGCGCAAATTGGCCTTATCAGTCACACTCGCTACCGCCATAGTTAAAAGTTATTATGCCTTTTTAAAGCACAAACTATCGTCTGTCAAGACGGCAAGGTGCCAATGTTTCCTCAGTGAGTCTATGAGTATGCAAAGCTGGATTGGGATTGGCTGAACTAATATACAAGGGGGATTCAAGTGAAAACCTTAAATGTTTTTTTTTTCATGTGTGTGAATATATTCTGAAAAGGTAAAGAACACATGTATCATTCTTTCGATGTAGTCACCACTGCGTTCAATACAAGTCCTCCAGCACTGATAAAGGTCTTTTATTCCTGTTAAAATATCTACTCGGGGTCACTACTCGGTGTGCCTGACCCGGTCGTGAACAGTCTGTCAGGGAAGTTACGCCGTTTTTATACTTCCAACTTCACCCATATACTTGCTGGACTGACAGGCATGTATCACCATACTTAACCTTCATTCGGCGATGAATTTCTATAGGTTTCACTCCTTCATTGATCGAGAACCGGATAACCGAAGGCGGCTCTTCATTGGTGCATGTCAAATGTGGGGAGGCCATCTTTAAACTGTCCTTATGACGACACAGTGTTCATCTGCACAGTGATGCCACATGTTTGACGCTCTTGACATCCTTACCAACAATATTGACATGTTACAAGAAAATGGCTGTTGTAATTATGATCATATTTTTAAAGTTTTCATTTGATGCCGCCTCGTGTGTGTGTGTGTGTGTGTGTGTGTGTGTGTGTGTGTGTGAGCGTGCGTTCGTTAGTGCGTGCGTGTGTATGTGTGTGTGTGTGTGTGTGTGTGTGTGTATAAAATGATGCGGATTACAGAACATTAACCGTTTATAACGCAAGCTTTTAACTTGTAATAACCCATTTTCAGCGCCCTGCCAAAGAAAGACAGCCTTATAACTTTAAAGGGAGATAAGTAGCTTTTGTCTCCATTAAAAGGCCATCCAGAATTGAGGGGATTTAATTCGGGGGATATGAACTTAAATGTATTGTGACAATGTGTTGGGATTTGTCGTCGGCACAGACACGTCTGTCACGCGCACTTCATATTTCAGGTCGTTAAGATTAAATAGCAGACAGTATGTGCTCAACGTGAGTGAAGAACTGTGATATATTCTTCTTGTATTTTATGTCCTGTAAAAGTACTGGAGAGTTTCGGTCATAGACCACAACTTTATGAAGGGAAAATCCCAAATGCACCTCCAAGTGGTAGAGGATGGAAACACACTACGGTGTTGCTAACGCAGCTCTGGGGACCGAGTATCCACCGGAATAAGTGGACAACTCTGCAGCTGAGCAGAGCAGAGCACTCACTTGTCCTGACAGTCGGAAATGGCTGTCAAAGGCAGAGGTAAAAGACCACCATGTGGATGTGGATGGCAAGGGGAAACCACAACATTATCTTCCCAAGACTTCATGGCAAAACATATTTCAAAGTTAGTGAAGGACGTTAATGGCTGTCTTAGGGCATCCTCGTCCGGTAGGGACAGTCATGAGCCACAGGTGACACCAGACCGTCATCCAGCTACTGATGGCAAAACCATAATTAAACTAAATAAATTTAGAGTAGGAACATGGAATGTTAGTACATTAAATGAGCTGGGAGAGTTAAACAATGTTCTAACAGAAATAGAAAGCTTGAAAATTAATATACTAGGCATAAGTGAGATGAGATGGAAGAGATCTGGCAAAATTATAACCGACAAACACACAATAATTTATTCTGGAGGGATACACATAAAAAAGGTGTAGGAATAATATTTGATGAAAAAAACAGCCACATCAATTAATATATACTGGTGTATTTCAGACAGAGTTATAATGGTCAAAATCAAAGGCAAACCAATAGACATAAATATTATACAAGTATATGCACCAACAGCAAGCAGTAGTGATGAAGAAATACAACACTTTTACGACGAAATAGAAATGGCGATGGCTCAAATTGGATCACAAGAAATAAAGATAATACTTGGTGATTTTAATGCAAAAGTAGGAAAGGGAAAAATAGAGGATATAGTGGGGAATTATGGTTTAGGTACAAGAAATGAAAGAGGAGAGAAACTAATAGAATGGGCAAATAATAATGATATGATAATTGGAAACACATGGTTTAAACACCATAAAAGACATCTATACACATGGAAAAGTCTTAATAAGAAAATACGCAACTAAATTGACTACGTAAGTATTAATAAAAGATTTAGAAATGCATTAATTAATGTAAAGACAATGCATGGTGCTTACTGTAATCGTGATCACGTACCACTATGTGGACAAATAAAAGTAAGATTAAAGAGAGGGGAACAATGGTTCAGAACTTTTGACGTAATACAGAGGTTCTAAAAGTAGATAAAAAAATTCAAGGGCAATACAGAATGACTGTGAAAAATAGGTACAATGCAGCAGCTAAAATACAGAGTATAAATGAACAATGGGAAATGATAAAGGACTCCATTCATCAAACCAGCAAAGAAATATTACCCGTGAGAAGCTATAAAGCTAAGAAGAAATGGATGAAAGAAGAATTATTAATGCTGATGAACAAAAGGAAACAGAATGAAAATGACAAACAAGAATACACTCAGATAAATACAGAAATAAGAGATAAATGTAATAATGCCAAACACAAAAAAAGTTGGTTACGTAAGCAATGACAAACAAAATTTAAATAAATTCCATTATCGACACAAAAAATATGCACAGACAAATCAGTGAGCCAACGGGAAAAAAAATAAGATTACATACAGGGTGTTTGAAATCAACAACAGTGAAGATATTATTGGAGGAAGATGCTATAATGAAGAGGTGGAATGAGTATATAAAAGAATTATACGATGGAGAAATGGAAGAATTAAAAGATGAAAGTAACTTAGAGGCCCACCTATTCTAAAAGAAGAAGTCGTTGACGCTATGAAACATAAGAAGAAAGGAAAGAAAAACAACTGTGCCAGATGAAATCACATTAGAATAATTAGAAGTATTGGGAGAATTTGGAGTAGATATATTAACCACAATGTTGAATGATATTTACAGCAGTGGACACTTACCGAACGATATGCTGAAATCTGTATTTATAGCTATACCAAACTGACCAGGAGCAATTGAATGCGAAGATTTTCGTACAATTAACCTCATAATCCATGTCACAAAGCTTAACCTCAGAATTATAATGAGAAGAACAAGAAAGAAAATAAAAATTGCAATTAGTGAAGAACAGTTGTGGAAGGAAAGGGTACAAACAATGCTATATATATATATATATATATATATATATATATATATATATATATATATTACAAACACTAATAGAAAGGTCAATAGAGACACAGAAATACATATATTTGTGCTTCATAGATTATTTTAAGGCATTTGATAAAGTAAAACATGATGAACTGATTAAAATGTTAGAAGATATCAACATTGATGAGAAGGACTTAAGAATAATAAAGAATATTTACTGTAACCAAGTAGCAGCAATTAAAATGGGAAATAAAGAGGGCAGATACGAACAGATAATGCTAGGGATTACGACAGGTGTGTGTTTTGTCAACGGATCTCTTCTCGCTCTATAGCGAAGTAGCAATGAGACAGATCAAAGAAAAGCCAGGGATACTAATCGGAGGTTATAATATAAACAATATACACTGTGCAGATGACACAGTATTAGTGGCGGATAATGCAACAGACCTACAACACTTGTTGGACATTGTAGTAACACAGCCTGCAAATAAAGGACTCTCCATGAATATCAAGAAAACAGTAAAAATGGTGATATCAAAGAAAATGGTGACACCAAAATGTGGCATAGAAATAGAAGGGAACGTTCTTAACCAAGTGGATAATTTTAAATACCTAGGGGCATTTAGTGTAATAAGTCAATATCACTGAAACAGGCTAATGAAACTAGAACATTATATACAACAATAAGAAAGAGACAAACATCTGGAGAACATCGTGACAACTGGAAAGATCGAGGGGAAGAGAGGCAGGGGCAGACCAAGAAACATGATGCTGGATGGATTGAGACGGTGGCATGGAGGAATATCAGCAGCAGAGTTGATCCAGAAAACCAAAGACATAGATCTGTGGAGAGTCATGAACGCCTACGCCAACTTGCAGGGCACTTGATGATTATGACGGGCATTTATAACATCAGATGGAAGATGTACAACAGAGATTAAGAGCAGAATAGGGCAGGCAAACCCCGCATTTAAGAAAATTAAGAGTATCTTATGCAGTAAGTCATTATCAATGAATGTAAGAAAGATAGTGCTGAAATGTTATACAGAACCAGTTTCGCTGTATGGTGCAAGGCCATCTACATAGGTAGAACAGAGCGACAGTTACATAACAGGGTGTTGGAACACATTACGAACTGGGTGGACAAGATACTACACACAGAAGATGGTAGCCTAGGCAGGCCGACACACCGGAACAGTCCTGCTTCATCGGTCGCGAGACACGTGCTCGAGAGTGGTCATGTGTTTGAAAGAGACAGTGCCTTCCGTGTGTTGTTCAACACACAGAGTAGTCGGTTGTTAAGGTTTGCTGAAGCCATAGTTATCAACCTGCGTAAGCCAGCCTTGTGCAAGCAGAAAGACATGTTAGTCAGTTTAAAATTACCATGGTAGACAATTGACATTACTGTGCGAATATGTGTATATTTCAGATTAAAGGATTTATCTAGATATTTCACTTTACGTTGTGTGATTTCTGCAGTATGTACCTGACGAGATGCAGCGAAATATGCCAGGCAAGAAATCGTGCAATCTACTGTTTGTGTCTTCGTTATTAACACATGATACTGCCTATGTGACAAATTTATTCAAAAATATAAAATATATAATATAATAAAGATAAAATAATTAGTGTACACTACGCTGTGTCTGCGTGAAAGATATGACCGTGTGACGTCCCATTCATCATGGAAGGTTCTATACGTTGGGAGGCAGCGAATGTAACGACAGGACATGTTCGACTACGGAAGTCCTTCCTGTTCAACAGAGTGAGCGAGAGAGAGAGAGAGAGAGAGAGAGAGAGAGAGAGAGAGAGAGAGAGAGAGAGAGAGAGAGAGAGAGAGAGAGAGAGAGAGAAGAGGAGAGGGGAAGGGAGAGAGTTAGAGATAGAAGAGTACAAACGGTGAATCCGAATGAGAGACATTGCCGAACATTATCACTATGTTTGCGTATGTGTATGTTGGTATGTGTATAGATAAGATTTACTATGTATAGATAGATTCTCGAAAGTACGCATTGTTATTCGTCTATTTCTAGCTGTCGACAGAGCACTAAGGTTTACAGTCTTCCGTTAATTAAAAACGAGGCTCTGATCTGTGGGGACAGGACTCGCAATCGCTTAGAAGACCATCAAACCTTACCCAAGGCAAATCCACACAGTGAGACACATCGTCCATTTATACAAGTAACATTTAAAGTCGTGAATTTATTACTATTGTTGATGTAAACAATATTATTTTACATTATTTCATACCACAATCATAAAAAAAAGTCGCTTAAAAGTCGACAGGGCGACTTCATTGCACCGGGTGTTATCCCATATGGCTCGGTCTCTTTCCGCAGCGCGGAAAGCGTCGCACAAAACACGAACTCCGTAGCTTTTAGCGACGATGTCTCCGAAACATTTAACTCGTAAACTGAAGGACGCGGCCCGGAATCGAACCCACAACCTTCGGAGCACGAGTCAAACGGCTTGACCACTTCGCCACAGAGAAATCATTTCACAACAGCATCTAGTATATGTAAAGATCATAGGTCTCGTAAACCAGTTTACTATCATCATATAACCAAACCATCAATTCAATGTTTCATTTAATGACAACTGAGTGTTGATAGCATATGGACTATCTAGAAAGCAAATAAACACAATGGAGCATAATGGGGATGACCCGTTGCTGTGAAGTTGGAACTGCGACTAACTAACTAACTAACACAATGGTAATTTCTTTAAATCACAGTCCTATCGTAATAGTTTCCAAGTGTATGCAATTGCATATGCTTACCTGCCTACTTACAGTACTTGGTGGCGGGAGGGGGAGGGTAACTCGTTATATTAATCATGGATGGGGGATTATCAGGGAGGAAACTTACTGTCTTGTGCAGTGGTTCTCAACCGGTGGGGAATCCCCTCCCCTAGTGTGGAATTTTAGGGTTTTCAGGGTGGGGGTGGGGGGGGGGGCGGGAATAAAGATTATTTCAACATCGCGGTAATACGAGAACCGATTACTTGATATTGTTTCCACCTCCATACTTTACAGTTCTGTACTTCTAGCCCTACTGAAATTCATTTTATAACGTAAGTAGGCCCGCAATTCCCGTTTTATTTAGACGTCTAGATTTTTTTCCAGTATCTGCTATTAAATTTAGCTTCTATTTTTACGTATACAATGTAGGGGGGGGGGGGGTGATTTATAAGAAGGAAATACGAAAAGGGGGGGGGGGGGTCACGATCTGAAAATATGGTAAAGGCGTGCATTGGCCAAAAACGGTTAAGAACCACTGGTCTAGTAGTTCTTTGATATGCGTAAATGTAGGCATTTAAAGTCTCCCTTCCCACTTCATGGGAATATCAAGACCAGCTATATTTACTTTTCTCCAAGCCATTTATAGGTGTGCAATTATATACCAAACGCTTTGTCTGTAAACAGACTAAAAGTTGACATTTGTCTGCACCTTATTTGCTGGGATTGGAAACGCCGGGCATTTGAATCAGCACCCACTACGACGTCAATGTGAACACTAATTTAATTTATGAAACAGTTGGAATTGCACGCGTTATAGAATTCAGGACAAACTCAAGTTCTGAAATAGATAATGGTCCACTTTCATCAGTCTTGTTCAGGCAATCGTTGTTGGTTACTCTTGCAGTCCAGGATCTCACAAATGTCTATTAGCAAAGTGCAGGTAAATAATAAACACAAACCTATTAGCAAAACCAGAAAGTTTCCTGCAAACTATTCCAGACGAGATGATGGCTGATATCAAGACAGTATTCTTATTAAATGTCAACAAACCTGACTGTTATCAAAAATATGATTTGCTATTTACATTCTTATACTATTTATATTATTCCCTCCGAAGTTAGCTTCCTCAATATGTTTATGTTTCAATGCACTTTATTGCTATAGATGTTGAAATGAGTGATTGATATCCACCACTGTGGATTGCAGTGTTCAATGTCTTATATGATGGCTTGTTTTTGCTCTAATATATATTCTTTAATGTTTGAGATCTTCCTTATTCATGTTTATTTTAAGCAAAACCTAAAACAAAATGTACGCATGTTATATTTAATCATATGCCTTTGAATAGTAACATACACATGTTACGTAACTTGGACCTGTTATAGGTCTCTAATGTAATAGAGCTATTAAATTGTATAGTCCTGAATGCAGGGAGGAAGGGGTGGCAACCTGTTCCTCTGTTAGTGACGACGACCGCAAGCGTCGTCACCTCGGCGGACCAAGCTCAAGACATTATCACCTAACCCCCTTTGAATAGTTAACAAGGTCTAAATATAAGCATTTCACTAAGTCAAAGCAAGTGGGACATAACGGGATAAACATATCTTTAAGAAAAACAACACAACAGTCTCGGATGGGGTGGTCAGATATACACGTAACATCCCATCATTATTATTCCCCCATCATTCGCCATTGAGACCAACAATACGATTTAATGGCTTGTAGCTTTGCCAACAACTTGGGTTTTACCGCAGAAACCAGGAAACCTGCGCTTCAAAGTTATATTTTAAATGTCTAAATAACTACAAATCCCATCTTCTCTCTGACAAAACCATTAGAACTCAGCCATCCCCAGGCGAAACAGTGGGCAGGTGTTTACAAGAGGTCTCACTATTTGTGCCATTAATTATGAATTCAAGCACTCACTCTCGTGTTGGGTTTCAAGTGCTGTCAAATTTCTGACTGGGCCATTTCCTTCTGTTCACAAGAAAAGTTGTTTTTGTTATATTAAGGTCATCAGGTAGGGCGACAAGCCATTTTTCAGATATAATTGCAGCTTGTGAAAGGCCAGGGTACTGCTACTAAGACTACTACTACTACTACTACTACTACTACTACTACTACTACTACTACTACTACTACTACTACTACTACTACTACTACTACTACTACTGCTGCTGCTGCTACTGCTGCTGCTACTGCTGCTGCTGCTGCTGCTACTACTACTACTAATAGTAGCCACTACAAGGTGGCGTAAGGCCGTTAAAGTTGATGGGGATTATATAGTGAAGTAGAAATGTTTGCTGCACATTGCGTGAACATTGTGGCACAATTGCACGTGCTTGTTATTAACGGTTAAAGAGATACTAACTGTGGTGCATAACTTTCTGACATACCCTCGTATTACGGTTTCCTAATCGATCTATAAAACGGCTTACAGTGATGGGTCTGTGGTAGGATTGTGGGCATTTTATGTAGTAGCAAATAGGTATATAAGAATAGCTATTGTTTATTTTTAAGTAGAGAGACTTGAACGATGATACACACCATAAATTATGTAACAACTAATCTAGCTGGGAAACACAAACAACAATAAAGATACACGAACAGACTATGGGATTAACCAAAAGCATAACATTGAGAAATGCACAGGGTAAGGCATGATTTACAATTTAAAGGGGGAAAAACAGCAAAATAAGCAATTATGAGATAGAAATCACGCAATAATACTTCAATTATAACCTCATTAACGATGAACAGTTCGGGGACCGTTTCCCTTTTGTTTTAAAAACCTCTGTGGACAATTAAGCTAATAATGACAGTTTGAATAAAGAAGACACATACAATAAATTGCACGATTCGTGCCTGGTATATATAGCTACATCTCGTCAGGTTAAAAAGAAAATGGTGAAACCAAAACGTAACATAGAAAAAGCAGAACAAATTCTTAACCAAGTGGATAATATTAAATACCTAGGGGCATTTATAACATCAGATGGAAGATATACAACAGAGATTAAGATCAGGATATGGCAAGCAAAAGCCGCATTTCAGAAAATGAAGAGTATCTTATGCAATAATTAACTATCACTGAATGTAAGAAAGAGAGTTCTGACATTCTATATAGAACCAGTTTTGCTGTATTACATTGAATCTTGGAATGTAAATGAATAAATTAAGAAGAAATTAGAAGCAACAAAGATGTGGTTCCTCAGACGAATGTTGCGATGTCCTTGGACTGCCAGAGTAACTAACAACGACTGCCTGAAACAGGCTAATGTAACTAGAGCATTACATACAACAATAATAAAAAGACAAACAGCTTTCTTCGGTCATGTGATGAGAATAGAGGCATTGAGAACATCGTGACAACAGGAATGATCGAGTGGAAGCGAGGCAGAGGCAGACCAAGAGAAATGATTCTGGATGGATTGAGACGGTGGCATGGAGGAATATCATCAGCAGAGTTGATCTAGAACACCAAAACCGAGATCTGTGGAGAGCCATGAACGCCTACGCCAGCCGGCAGGGCACTTGGTGTTGATGATGATGATGATATTTCGCTGCATCTTGTCAGGTACATACGGCAGAAATCACACAACATAAACTAAAGTTATTAGATAAATCCTTCAAGCTAAAATGTACACATATTCACATAGTAATTTAAAGTGTCTACCACAGTAATTTAAAACTATCATGTCTTTCTGTTTTCACAAAGCTGGCTAATGCAGATTAATGGTGATCGTTTCTGAGTTTCGGTGATTGTAACGACGTTTCGTTATTATCACCACCTTACTTAGTGCACATATCATTGCTCTTTACTATTCGTCCACTATGGCCAACCTTTCACTCGCACACACTCATGCATTGTACGGACATCCGCAGGGGCAATCTTTCTTAGTTTTCACTCTCGGACCACCATCACATCTCCGATGCTTCCAGTTTCCCGCCTTTCCTTCCCCTCTTTCTCATGTACCACTTTCACTCATTTACTTGGGATCTTAACTGACCCATTACCATCCCCTAACAGATTCCCACGGCTGTCTTTATAAGAGGTCCCCCCCCCCCCGCATATCCTATTACAGGACATCGCTGTCAACACCAGCATTTTACAGCTGTTGTTGATTTCTTTGCAAGATTAAGCTCAGTAGTTCTTTATAAGAGTATAAAGGTGAAATTCATGTTAGTATCACAACCTGGGATTCTGAGATATTAGCAAAAATGATTTCACATTTTCATTTTCTCTTCATTGTTCTAATGTGTATATCTTTTTATTCTTCTCATCCCATTCTTATGACTTAATGTCATTGGAGGGTCGTCTTTTCCGTGAATATATGGTGTGTTTTTGTGTGTATTTGTTTGCTGATGAAGGCTAGTCGCCGCAACACTCTTGTATTGTTCGTAATTCGGTTCTGTAAAGCTGCATTACTTTGTGTTATGTTATATTGTTTACAATTTCGACTAATTTTGTACATATTGTAATCTGGTTGAGGACGTCAAGTGAAAACCACCATAATAGCTACATAAGAATAGGTTTATGAGCACGCCAGAAATCTGGAGTGGGAGATTGCCATGTTAAGAATCTTCATACCAGTCTTAAGACTTAATAACCTGACGTTGCGTAGCTTATACTAGGAATTGATAACGCTGCTGGTCTGTAGCAATAAATGTCAGGTACAAGAAATTGCAGTAGCCCCAGTATTGCTGTTATCTTTCCTCTGGAGTTTTAACTATGCAGCCAGAGAAAGGGATCATGCTGCATGGGCAAAACATGGTCACTACAATTCGGCCCAGACTTTGTGCCTAAGCAAGGCCTTTGTGCCCACCATTGGTGGTAGTTATAATGTCTTTTTAAAGCACACTCTAAAATACTATCGACTGTTAAGACGGCCAGGTGTCAGTGCGTATTCTCTAGTATGTTCCACACGCTGTGTTTACATTAGTTAGATAGTTTAGTATCCATAGCCACTAGCGTTGGCGTCATTGCCATCACCACCATTATCATCATCATCATCATCATCAAGTTAATCTGCTCTAAGAGTGACATGTACATTATCTAATGGGTTCACACAATTCTCTCCCATTCTTAGCAAGTCACTACAGCTTTAAATCAATCTAAAAATCCGGTATATGTGTGGTGTAGTTGTTTCTTGTACCATTTCTTCGTTTCCCTGAAGTTTGCCCTCCAGTAATCTCATTATGAACTGTCATGTCTCGTATTAATCTGAGAACAGAAGGATTACCATATTTACCCCAAATTACACACACTAGTGGTATGAACTTTGCACAGCTCGTACCAATGTTGTTTGACTATTAGTACCAAAGTTATACCTTTTTCTGGTGTTATTAATGAAGTTTACACTCCTCGATTCGTTGTTCTTTGATTGATAGTGCCACAGTTTATTATGTACCGGAGGCCATTTTTAAAGTGCCCACTACTGGTGTAAATGTTGTTTGACTATTAGTGCCATAATTTGTTCTGTATATGATACCATTTGTGAAGTTCCCACACTCCGCTTCATTGTTCTTTGACTATTAGTATCAAACTGTGATCTGTGTCAAATGGCATATTGCGAAGTATGACTATCAGTTCCACAATATGATTTGCGCACGATGTCATTATTGCAGTTCCCAAACATCGTGCCAATGCTTGTTGACTGTCAGTGACACAGTTTTACCAGTGTCAGATACCATTATTGAGTTCCCCCATAACAATTTTGTTTCATTATTAGTGTAGCATCTTGACACGTGTCTGACGCCATTTAGAAACTGAGCTTGTCAAAACTCCTAATACAGAACACGAGACATAGAGATCAATATTTCTACTTTAAATCCCCAAGGCATAAAACAAATCAACGGAATCACGCAAACGCATTGACAGTATTGACCATAACGTTAAATATTCCCAGTGTGTAGCTTTCACAAGCAACTTGACTTGGCATGCACATACACTCACATGTAATATTTACACAATTATATGTTATTCAGGTCTTAGTCAGATCTGACTGAGCTACCATATGGCAGTAGACGATGCAACCTGCTTTCTGTTAGCGCCGAATGTTGGTTGGCCTCCACCGAACCCTACACCCCACATTGTGCCAACGGCTTCCGGCGGAGTAGCACAATTAGAAGGGTACAAGACATGTCCTAGGGCGAGGAAATGCAACCTAAAGACTAAATGTCATGGCAGGTCAAACCCTAAGTCTTGGTCGGCAACTGGTCTAGGATCGAATCTCCGACAGAAGGACAGTTAGAGCATTGATTTCCTGATCCATCGGTTTCTGCAGCTTGAATTGTTCCAGATGCATTGGTGTTACCTTTTCTCTGCTGTAAACTGTGCAGTCCGAGAGAGGAAAGAACATCTGCAGGGACAACACATGGTCTCTACAATTCAGCCCATGCTTTATACTTTGAAGTGGTTAAAATGCCTATTTTTTAAAGCAAAATAACTATCGTCTACGAAGATGGCAAGATGCCAGTACAATAGAATTCACGAAAAATAATTGCAATTGCGAGGACATCTCAGACAGTAGAAAACACATAAACGTTTACAACAATAAACACACTTGAAATTGGAACCCTATAGATTAGGTATGCATACTTCTTCTGTATAGGCATACACACGAATTAGACATTCCTCAATGAAACAATGACAACTGTAAACTGATTCGAGAAATTAGGCGTAGACAGTTAAGACTTTTTGGGCACGTTTTTCCATCTCATCTCACTTATCTCATCTCATCTCATTTCGTCTCATCTCATTTTGTTCCTTCTGTATTTTCTGTGTTAAGGTGAAGCATAAATAGCTGGAGTGTGTCCGTTTATGGGCTTCATACACGGAGATTTCCACGGACTCCATTATTCCCCCTGCCTAGTGTTTACATGTTCTTCTGATTCCATGTGGCAGTGCATCATTGCTTGGTGTGGTATACTGTCAGTTGGCAACCTCGTCATGTGGCCGAACAATTTCGCGTGCTAAATCTAGCGCTGCTATTACCCCTACTTTAGTCCAGATTAAAATCCTATAAATTGTATGGGCATACACACGAGTGAGACAGTCCTTCAAGAAAGAAATGAAAAAAAAAGACGTAAACTGAGTACACGGCCACATGACCAGTAGCCGAGCCTGCTATAGTGCATTTACAAATGATTGCCCTCATTCCCGATCAATTTTTTTTTTTTTTGTAAACTGTCTGTTGCATCGTTAATTTTCTTGCGATCTTATATTTGCCCGCAACCAAGGGATATGTCTTTGATGGGTCCAAAGGCAACTTAGATCATGGAAAGCGGCGACATTTTTTTGATGTTTTAGCCAAAATGTAGTGAATTCACGGTAACAAATTTGTTTTACAATAATTCACGTCAATTCGGGTGACGACACAAGGTGTATCCAGATTCGTATGGAAGATTGTGCAATTGTAATATTAGTGAGTGGCAGACCAAAGTATGTGAGTTGGAATGTGGCCAAAATTCCATCACAATGCCTGGGCAGAGCTTCAGAGAAACATGTGGTGCCCAAACGACATGATCCCTCTCTTGGCCTAGCCTTGTGTATTACAGAGGAATGGGTAACCAATACGTCTGGCACAAGGTAGGCTGCAGGCGCTAGCGGCTCAGCGTCAAACCTCCGAGACCTCGCCACCACGAGTAGGTGGCGAGTGGTGGCCAGACCCTGGAACCCGAGGGAGCGGACTTAGAGGCATTCAGCCAAGTCCCACAGGTGAGGGCCTCGAACGCGCCTGAACCGTAGGGCGCGTATATCTGTCAACACAAGTGTCCGGACCTGTGTAAAGCGTGCACTATCGTCAGATTCCCCGCCTGACTTTTGTGGATCCCACGACCACCGGAAATAGGCCCGCCAGAGATATCGCCTCAGATATTGCTCGTCTGTTGCGAGCAAATCTCCCATCCTATGACTGAATAAGTAAAGAAACGATAAAAGTAGTGGTATTTCAATTGCGCTTGTGCTCCCACCTATGCTACACCCTGCATGTGTCTTCACAAAGTCGGACTAGAGTCAAGCTCAACAGGGTCTTCTTTCCCCGCTGATTCTACCAAGCCCGTTCCCTTGGCTGTGGTTTCGCTAGATAGTAGATAGGGACAGTGGGAATCTCGATAATCCATTAATTCGCATCACTAATTAGATTAGTAAAGATAGAGAAATTATAGAGACATGGGGTAAATAATGTGGAATCAAAATTAAATGGACAGGAAAGTAGAAGGAATATATTTTTTACCATTTTTTTTCTTATTTCCTTTGTGTTTCTTCAGCTGCTGGTTAATAATGTGTACACAAGGGGTTATGCTACTAGGATGCATTTATTTTTATTTTTTTATATGGAGTTCGTGAAAGCTTCCAAACAGCTGTGCGTTACAGTATGGAGTGACCAGAGATGATACCGCAATTTAGCCACGGAGTGTCAATTTTTATCGATCTGTTCAGCTGTCTCTGTAGTTTGTTCACACGTGCACATTGGTGACAGAACCGTTTTGACTCTTCGTGAAAGATTGTCTTCTCTGCTGTTTACTGTTCAGAGACGGAACATGATTACCTGTTTGCACGACGCATATAATTGTGAATGTCTCTGTAGTGGGCCTCCTTCTTAACGACCAAGATGTTGGTCCTCGTATGTTCGTGTGTTGTGCCCTCATTCAACAACCTGTTTGTTCTCACGTTTCTTGTTATGCTACAGCACGTCAGTTCACCGCAATATTACTCTTCTGTTAGTATTTAATGCGTTTAATGTTGTTGTTGTTGTTGTTGTTGTTTTCAATGCCACTTGTTTATCCAGTTGCGGAGCTCGCGGAACTGAACATTCATCTCTGTGGGATACAAACTGATGCCATTGGCAATTTGTATTGTTTGTGCCGATGCTGTAATGTTTAGGGCCTGTGATCTGCCCAGACCATAATCTGTTTCGGACGATTCTAGTAGGTTGATGACTGCTCTCGGTTTCATAACATTCATTCCATTCTTTTTCCAATAGTCATCTACCTCTTTCAGCACATAGTTCTCACATTTCTTCCACTAACTTTTATCAATAGGTTAGTGTCTTTACGTCAGATAATTTGAATGTAGTATTGTCAGCTGCCATCTGTCTTTCACCCCACACAAGTTCTATAAGGTTTAAATGAGAAAGGTACGGCCGAAGTCTCAAGCACCTATGGCCATGCCCTTCTGTCAACTTGTCGATTTGATATTTCTTGCTTCTTTGTGTTTTTATTTTACAATGGACAACAATTCTAATTTGAAATATGTTTCTGGAAATGGTATGTTTTCCCTTCGAAGTCATATCTTTATTGCTTCCTTTGTGCTCAATGCCATAGGTATTTTCTCTTCTTGGGAAACAACATTGTGATATGATGCATTGTCCATAATTAGACAATACGGTCTATCTAGGGATGGAAGCACTGTATTCTCGAGCCAATCTCTAAATACATGACCATTTATCTCATTATGATAATCCATATTGTATGTATGCTTTGATGCGAACACGTGTCCAGCATTCTGTAGTAAGCCATTATGAGTACTACCAGCATGGGCTATGACCAAACGCTGGGCACACATCGCTTTGTCTTTCCATCCACTGAATGTCATTCCTTTTGACTTGTGTGATGCGCATTGACCCAGGTTTCATTCAAATACACTATGTCATAATTTTCTTTGGGCATTTCCCTTATTTCACGTTGGTATTTGATTCTAAACGCTCCTAAATGCGGTTGCTCGTATATGATATTTCTACCTCCCTTGTACTTTCTAAGCCTAATGTCCTATACTTTTTTCACAAAGTTGATTTGGATAGCTATATGTCATTGTTCTTTCTCAACCAAACCCTAAGTTTTCTTACAGGCACTGTTTTTTGGTATCCAGCATTTTTATAATAGATCGCCTTACGACATCCTTGTCAAAGCTGTGTACAATTGCCTTCCTACCTACCGTTCGCTTGTAGCGTGATGGTTTCATTCAAGATTATTGCACCCATTGACGAAATGACCGTTTACTCAAACCCAATGTGTGCATAGTTCTTTTCTCGGGATTTGTAGTAGTATGAAAAAGCTTCCTTCAATCAGCGTCTTGTGGAAAATATGTGTACAACTTCATAACGATGCTTTGAAGTGTACAAAATGTCACATTCAATCCCATTCAACAATATTCACGCATTCAGACGTAAGCGATAAATAGTAAGATTTATAAAATAACCCTGTTTTAAGAAAGCACCCTCTATAGGTAGAATTATTGACGACAACCTTGAACACTTCCGTTACATTACATGACGTTCTTGTCATAAGGAAATTCCCGTGCAGCACGAGAAAAGTCACTATTGAACTCTGGCTGATGTTTTTGTGTGAAGATTTTATATATTTCATAATATGCACGTCATCACTGATCAGTAAATTAAATACCGCATATAAACAAACATTGAAATCTGTTGTACAATCTCCAGAACATTTTTTTTTTTTTTTTTGCAGTGGACATAATGATAAGGTTATATGCTAAATCGCATCATTTCCCCTCAGTTGGTTACTGAGATGTGGATTTTTATATGGGGGGAAACACATGTAAACTGACTAAATCATTACTTTATCTCGGCTACATCATGGATACATTTGAACTGCTATTAGAACTTCAGTTGTGCCATTATTTAACCAACATACTACGAACTTCACCTGCATGTATGGGTTTCTGTCCAGCACGTCCATTTCCAATCTCCCAAGTCTCCCTAACGGTCACTCGTATGATAACGTTATTTTCTCCAGACCTGTCTAGTCCAGACGTTGCCAGATTGGATTAGTGTAGTTTTAGTCCGGTCTTTGGTGCTTTATATTGCAACTCTGGTCATTCTATTAATAAAGCTGATGTTTCACTTTCTTGAAGTGTCTCACGTGGTATGACTGTAGAGCTATTTGGTTGTTATGTCAATTCCCGCTTTTTTCTTACACTTATGATAAACATGATATCTAGATATGCTGGGATGTTTCTGATAAGCAGCAGATTTAATTAGATGAGTCACTAGCAGTGAAGGACTTGTTTTTGGTGTCAGTTGGCCAAACGGCAAGTGAGCTCTAATGGTCCCTGATGATATTGACACTCCTAACTGTTAGACTGTCCAAAAAACAAAAAAACAAAAAATTAAATACATATCGACTGCCTGCAGTACTGGAAGGCCCCGCTATACGTCTCTTCGGTTTAAGTCGTTTCGCTATAACATCGTTGTCACAAAGGGGACTAACTTCACTGTACATCGCTACCATAACGTCGTCTTGAGGCTGGCGATCGGGCTGTTGATATCGGTAAAGTCCAAGGTTTACCTGCAACCAGGGTAAGGACAATTCATGCAGGTGCTGACCAAATCACAGAGGGTGCTAAGAACTTAACCCCTTTGAGTGTTTCCAATATCTATCATACCAAAAATACTCTTATGGAGAACATGGAAGCACTATTGACCGTCTGGATTGAAGACCAGAACCAACAGAATATATCTGTGAGCAAGTTGGTTATCCAAGATAAAGCAAAGTCTCTCTGTGAAGATCTGCCAAAGAAAGCAGGTGAGAGCATTACTTGTAATGCTGATGAAAGTTTTGGAGCGATTAGTGGTTGGTTTGAGCGCTTTAAGAAGCGTCCACACCTGCGCAACATTCAGACAACAGGTGAAGCGGCAAGTGCTGATACTGCAGCTACAGAGCGTTTCCCTGCAGAGTTAAAGGCCATGATTGAGGAGGGTGGTTATTGTACAGCAGACAGTGGTCAAACTTTTTGTTCAAGCAGAGAAGAACCAGGAAAAGAGGCAAGAAGAGGTTACAGTTCCATCCTTAGATGAAGAGGCATAATTTAACGCCTCTACGTACCAATAACTCTACCATTCGCCCTCCAACCCACCTCTATTTAGCCATCAAGATAAACATTACATAATACTCTGTATTTCATTTAATTTTATGGGAAATAATGTTTTGCTATATGTCGTTTCACTTAAAGTCGCGTTTTCTAAGAACGTAACCCCGACGTTAACCGGGACCTTCCTGTACCTTGTAGTGGACTGGGGGGAGTGGAAGGGGGAGGGGTGTCTTGAGCCTGAAGAATTAAGACCGTCTGGCTAGTGCAGTTAGGGTTAACTGTGCAGGTTAGGGTTTTTCTGTTTGCCCCGACTGTTAGACACGATGTTAAAACTGTTAACGACTTTTCTGTAGCTTTATGTATCATTGGTTACTGGAGCTAGTATTACACTGAGGTTTATGAAATTCAGGAAGGGTAAGAGCGTTCGCTTTACATTTCCGGTGTGATGATGCCAAGATGAGAAGATCAATCCCTACACGGTCAATTGGACTGTAACTTTGACTTATCGTCCTTGACACGGAGAAGTACATTACAAGTACCTTAGAAGTCTGAGTGAGTTCGCCTGATGGCAAGGGACACTGATAAAAGGGAAAATCCATTGCACTAGAAGAAGTAGGGTATGTATGGACTACGCTTGAGTTTAAAAGTGAACGAACGTAGAAAAAAAGATTCTTATACTTCCCTTATAACCTTCTTCAGAACAGCAAGATTCAATGGCGGTCTATCACAAAAGGAATTGGGAGTCTCCGCGGCGAACTGGTGACGTCGCCTGCCGTGCCCTCCGAAGGTTGTGGGTTCGATACCGAGCTACATAGTTCTGTTCACGAATGCAATGTTCTCGTATATTCCTGGAAGTCGTCACTGGAGCTACGGAGTTTGTGCTCTGTGCGACGCTTTCAGCAGGACGTCCTGCGAAAAGAGACCGAGCCATATCGGATCAATTCCGCCACAATGAAGTCGACCCCCTTGCCTTTGAACCCTTTCACACAAAGGGAATGCAGGATTTGCCCATATTCACGCCACGTCGTGCAAGAGCTGTCTCTTTTCCGCTGATCGATAGACAGCACTCCGCTGCTAGTCTTTCCAAGCAATCGTCACGCGATGCACATTGCTACTTGCTCCATTTCCATATATTAGGGAGGCGGATATTAACAGATTGCATCTATGTGGATTGATAAGGTAAGCGCATCAACTGCTTTTCCGAAAATGAAAAGTGTCGTGTGCAATAAGTCACTATCGTTGAATGCGAAAATAATAGTGCTGAATATAGTTTCTGTAAAATGAATAGCTTGTCGAGCTGAGCCTGCACTGTAGGTTATTAACTATTGCACCATAATAGGCAAATGGATGTCTTTAAGGTAAACATCTTGCCCAGCCTTGCTTACTATTGTCCCTGTTAGCACAGTTTATTTTAAGTAATTTTTGTTTGGCCATAATTCCCTTTGAACTCAAGCATAGTTCATTCAAGTACTACTAATTCTAGTGCACTTGGCCGATTTTTTGGCTTTTACCAGTGTCTCTGGTCATCAAGCGAACACACTCTTACTTCAGAGGATTTTGTAATTTACGTCTCCAAGTCAAGAACGAAAATCAAGATCTTAGTCCAACTGGCCGTTGTAGAAGTTGAACCCGCTACCTCAATATTAGCAATAGATGATTAAGAAGTAGTGATCTTATCAATGTGGTCACCTTTATCTCATCATGGAAGCTTCTCTCCGATGGCAACAAAGAGCGCATTATTGTGTCTGTGATGTTGTTTCCCCGAGAAGAGAGTGGGATCAACATGCACATCTTTAAACTGATTATCTGTTGGGATTATTGACTGACTTTTCGTCTACACTCCTCTCTTCTGTCTTCCCTTCCATATATCTCTTTCTTTCACTCTCTCTCTATTATTCTCTCAACACATACTTCGACAACAGTTCTTTTCCACATTAAATAAAAGATTTAATTTAAAACTATGTCTGGTGTATGGGTGGATATTGTGTATGTAGTTTGTATGTTCTTCTAGTGTGGCTGCCAGATAAGATGTTGATAGATAGTCTCCGTGGTTTCTCTCGTCTCTTCTCTCAGCTAGAGTACAGGACATGACATAGATACAGAACGGTCTCACCCTGACAGCTCCGTCTGCTTGAGTCGGTAGATATATCCGTTTTTTGTAATGAAAAATGTTCACCACTGTATGAATGTATTTAACCCGATCACCATATGCTGTCAGCGCACAGAATGTTCTTTATTATCTTATAGCGTTCTTAATTCCATCTTGGAAAACACATCGAGTTTCTATTGTTCTCTATTTTTGTCCTGTAAAAGTTCTACACTTAATTGATATAGGCACTTTGTATGCACCTTGCAACTCTTTGATACTGAGTAATTTGGGTCTTTTTCCTTTAGTTTGTATGATCTCTATTTTCCATTCTCTGTCCTCCTGACTTATTAAGATGACACTTCTTTTCCTTCCTTTCTTATGCACAAGTGTCGTGCGTTATGACTTTAAAGTGCTTTCTCGTGGGTTATCAACACTGGGTGATCTTGACCACAGCCATCTGTGTAATCTCTTAGTTGATAAGTCCCGCACTGGTATGGAAACCTGTGTGATATACATTTAATAATGAGATCTGTGTCTGCTTCCTCTTCTCTCCTATGTGAGTGTCTTTTCCTCCAGCCGAAATGAAAAGGCTTCCGAAAAAACCCACTCTGACATAGGATAGAAGATTCACCTAATCGTCTATACTATTCCTATTAATAGAAAGCAATGATAAATGCTATTCACGCACATCTATATTCATATCCTAAACTATATCTAATATCTTTATACCTTATTTAGGCATCTATGTTCCTTTATAGAATTAATGTAGATCCACGAATCGAAATTAATCCGCAGCCAAGCACTTTATCCCATTATACGGGAGGATATTTCTTTTCATTACAGGACACATAATTCTATCTTTCTGTCCAGTTGGGGAACACACACGACTGACACAAAGAAGTGGCCACTCTCTTTAGATCATCTTTGTCCCATCGTCCTTGACATTGCTGGACAAAGCAAATTCAGACTTCATTGTCCTAGTTTGTGGAAAATTCCAGATCTGGGGCTTTTCCGTATATCCCTACCTCCAGAACGCAATAGACTGGTCCATGATGCTGTCTCTCTTGGTCGCTAACCAAATTTTCCACTCGACAGTTACCTGTGTTGTAGTCGACTCTCCCGACTTGACCTACATACACATGCGCTGGTCAATCCTTTGTGGTTATCCTTCTGTTTCATTAACTCGGGAATTAACCGTTCACCTGCCTGGTTTTTTTAACCCTTCTCCTACGTGGGCAGTCGATGTATGCAGTCGTCCATCTGGGAATCATTAACTCTCAGTATTTCACGACAGTGTCCACACTCCAATTTTTGCACGAGTAGCCATTTTCATTCTTGTATATTACCGGCGCCCTACTGCGAAGCACAGAATGGCAACACTGTAGGTTGCATACATGCCGTAACAGGGTTGGCGTGGTGCTGGCAACCCCTTCGTGTAACAACCCTTAGCTGCACAAACGAACCAACCATATAGCATACCTCCATTCTGCAGTGTTTTCTTCGGCTATGAAAAGCCATTTAACACCATTGATTTTAAATATGTCGGTTAGTATGGGAATCATACGGACAATGTGTAACTTAGTTAGTTAGTTAGTTAGTTTAGTTATCAGTTGATGTATCTTCGTTGCACTCCGGACATGTCCATAGGTGCTCAGATCCTTCCCCCAGCATATTCATCAGCGTCCGGTGGCTAATAGTGCCAGTTCTGTGTTGGTTGACGAGGCGCCTTGTTTTCCCTATGTACCTCTCGCGTCTGGCTGTGCCGATTCTTACTCCCAGGTCTTTCATCCTGGACAGCGATGTGGAATCACTGACGTCAAAATCCTCTGTTCTCGCCATATCTTTAAGGGCGTTAATAACATCGGCACGATCCATGGGCTGGCCATCTACATGGGGTGCAGAGCCAGCCAATTTATCAGCTCGTTCATTTCCCTCGACTCCCGCATGTCCCGGGACGAAGATGAAGGTGACTTTGCGGACAACGGACTTCCGCAGCGACTCAGTCCACTGTCTACGTACAGATCCAGCTTCGACCTTCTGAATCATGCTCATTGAATCACTTAGTACACACACGTTGGTATAATGCTGTGATTCCAGCCATATGAAAGCCTGTGTAACTGCCATCACCTCCATCGTCATGCTGCTCGTGGTCATAGAGTGGGCACCACTGGATTCTTGAACGGTTCGGCCCGCTAAACGGGCTGTAAATGCCCACGCACTTCTCTGCTGCTTCACAACAGATCCATCTGTTTAGATGAGCACTTCGGGGCTATCTGAGTGATCATAGATGAGCGCGTTAACCTCTGCATTGACAGCGGCAGGGTTCTGCTCTCTGCACCGTCTGTCGAGTGTGATAATGCAGGAGAAGGTACACTTAAAAGCTGGAGGCACCGGCGCCCATTCCTTGCCGGGGTTGATACTGGTAAGACTGCAGACCTGTCCGACGACATCTTCCGCCCGACCCATCCATGATTTGCCCCTCTTTAGCCTGTCACCCTTTTCTCTGAATACAGCGTCATGCAGAGGGTGCTGCTCATCTGCACTTATTTTTAAGTATGCACGAGCTCTCCAGATCTTGATCCTGTGTTCCATTGTCGGGAAGTCAAGGAGGTATCTCATTGCTACACAGCTGGTGTCTATCGTGCAGCCCAAAATGATGCGCATGGCTTCGTTTTGTACCTTTTCAAGTCTTCCAATCTGTGTAGGGCTGACAGTGAGGATGGCCAGGGCATACTCGATGCGTGAAAGCACAAGTCCTTGGAACAGAAGTGATAGCAGTCTTTGCTCGATATTGGCAGTCGCCATGACTCTCATTGCTGCCAAACCTTTTCGAGCCTTCGTTATGACATAATCGACATGATCTCTGAAGGACAGGCTACGATCAAGCCTCACGCCAAGATATGTCATTGACTGGGTTCTACTCAGAATGCTCCCATCCATTCTTACTGCCGGCAGGTCTGTTTTCACAATATGGTTGTTTAGTGAGAACCATGTAACCGTTGCCTTTGCAGGGTTGAGAAGGGCATCGGCATCAGCACACCATGAGGAAATTCGATCTAGTTCGCCCTGCGTATAGTTGGCAACCGCCTGTCTATCTCGACCCTGTCGATACACGAGGATGTCGTCAACGAATGATAGAGTCCTACCCCTCCCATCCAACTGTTGTTCAGTGATCGGCACCGTATACACGTTGAACAGTACTGGTGACAGTGGTGAACCCTGCGGCAATCATGGACATATCGTTATCGGCTCAGAAGACCAACTCCCGCATCTTAGCACCACCTTCCTTTGGAGTAGAACTGCAGCTATCCATCGTACAAGGTGAGGGTGCACACAATGTGTAACTTAAAACGGGCAAAATAAGCTGCTCATGAAATGCAGAGTTTTTCCAGAGGGAAACTAAGATATACATTTGTAAATGGAACATAAGTGCAACAGGGATGTCTATCGTCACCTGTATAATGTATACAGACAATGGAATGAATTATGAAGACAACAATAGCTAACTCCAGAAAGGCAATTCAATGGACTACGCCAATGCAAAGCAGATTGATTATCTGGATTTCTCTCACGAACTTGCATGTCTGCCTCCCACACGAAATCAATTGCAAGATATATTAAACACACTTGACTGGAGGTCACAACACTTAGGTCTAAAAGGTCATAGAATGACGAAGCACATCAGAATAAATTAAACACATGATAACCTGGTCTCCCTTGCTGGGTCCTCGTTTTAAGGAGTGAAATAATACACAAATTACTATAACAATGTAGAAAAAAAAAACGAATGAAATTTTTTCATTGGATTACAAATTGGGCCACACAGGCCTGTCTTACATTCGGTCCTTCTAAGCACTCTTCTTTCATAGATATATCTAAGATCGGGGAATAGATGCATATATTAAAATAAGAATACAACATGGAAGTGTCTTCATAGCACTGAGACATGTGTTGACATCAGAAGCAATTAAAATAAGTACATATCTTTCTTACTATTTTCATTTTATAATGGAGCACAAGCCTTTACACGATTAAGTGATGTCTTAAGCGACTTCCCATATCTGCTATGGCTGATATATCCCCGAAGCTTTCTCATTCCGTTAAAATCCGACATTTCTACTACAGAATTAACAATGACCTTGACCCATCCCTACTTCCCATTTTTTCCGCATGCAATTTTCGTTTAGTCCAAATCTACTTTTTGTTTGGCACAGAATGTCAGTTTCACACATATCCTCACTGGTCGTCTACCGTGGAGTAGACAGACAGACAGACAGACAGACAGACAGACAGACAGACGGACAGACGGACGGACGGACGGACAGGCAGGCAGGCAGACAGACAGACAGACAGGCAGGCAGACAGATAGACAGACAGAGAGACAGGCAGGCAGGCAGACAGGCAGGCAGACAGACAGACAGACAGACAGACAGACAGACAGACAGACAGACAGACAGACAGACAGACAGACAGACAGACAGACAGACAGACAGATAGATAGATAGATAGATAGATAGATAGATAGATAGATAGATAGATAGATAGATAGATAGATAGATAGATAGATAGATAGATAGATAGATAGATAGATAGATAGATTGTATTTGAAATAAACAAAAGTAAGGTAATGTTTTGATGGGAGTGAGAGAGAGAGAGTGACAGAAAAAGAGAGACAAAGAGAGAGAGACAGAGAGACAGAGAGACAGAGACAGAGAGACAGAAGGGGAAAATCTTGAGTATGGGTAAAGAGAGAGCGAGAGAGATAGACACAGAGGATATATGGTGGGGTGAGGGAGTGAGCAAGAAATATGTGATAGGTCAAGCGAGAAAACTGAGTTTGTGAGTGAGAGACAAGGAGAGAGAAAAGGAGTTGTGTGTGTGTGTGTGTATGTGCGTGTGTGTGTGTGTGTGTGTGTGTACGTTTGTGTGTGAAATTAAGTGAGAAACACACAGAAACAAAGGTAAAGTGAGAACAATACAGACAAAATGAGTGTGCGAGAAAGAGCCAAAGTGTGATTGTGTGGGTGGCGCAGAGAGCGCCAGGAATAGTCATGCATACATACACCCACTCAAAGATTCAAGCGTAGCCTACAAGTCTGCATTCTTACATGTTATTGTCTAAAGATATGCATTGTTTTCTAGCAATCTCGTGTGTGACGGCAGTTCAACAGAGAAACAGTTGCGTGACCAAACTCCCCGAGGATGTGCCCACATTTGGTGATGTCATGATCAATGCACAAGACATTCGTAAACGTGACAAGGGTGTGGCGTGTCTGGTGTAAAACACGGGCAGTAATGGGTGCCCCAGATCCCTGAATCGACTGGTTTCCTGCGCTTGATAAACTTAAGGTGTTGTTTCTTAGCCTGGTGTAGTATCGTTGTGAGCAGTGTGATACATTTCAGCCGTTGTACTCTTAGCATAGTGTTGTATACGAGTTATGAGCAGTGTGGTAATCTTTAATGTTGCATCTTACCCAGGAGTTGTAAGTTGTGGGTAGTGTGGTAAATTACAGCAGTTGCATCTTACACTTGTGTCGTATGGTTGCGGGCAGAGTGATTCAATTAAGGCGTTGTATGTTGTGAAAGTATTGTATAGTTGTGGGCAGCGCGATTAAGAAACATGAAGGGAACAGGGAACTGTGTATGCATTTAGACTGACAGATCGACAGGAAGGTCAACAGATTGCTAGACAGACACAAGGAGAGAGAGATAAATAGAGAGAGAGAGAGAGAGAGAGAGAGAGAGAGAGAGAGAGACAGAGAGAGATAAAGAGAGAGAGATAAAGAGAGAGACAAAGAGAGAGACAAAGACAGAGACAAAGAGAGAGATAAATAGAGAGAGATAAAGAGAGAGAGATACAGAGAGATAGATACGCGCACACACACACACACACACACACACACACACACACACACACACACAGATAGACAGATGACTGATTGGGTGGTTAGCTTGCTAGGTGGCTGGCTGAATGAATGGATTATTAATCGATACATGGATGCATGTATAGACAGACAGGTGCACATACAGACAGACGAGCATGCAGACTGACAGGAGTTCCCTGCCATTACATTTAATCTTTAAACTACATACTTACATACATACACACACATACACAGGCACACATAGATACACAGACACACACAGATGCAGGAAGAGAGAGGCATGCAGGTATGCAGACAAGCAGACAGATAGACAGGTAGACAGGCAGTCAGACATGCAGACATGCAGACAGACAGACAGACAGACAGACATACAGACAGAAAAGCAGACAGACAGACAGACAGAAAAGCAGACAGACAGACAGACAGACAGACAAACAGAAAAGCAGGCAGGCAGACAGTCAGACATGCAGACTGACAGACAGGCATGCATGCAGACAGACAGACAGACAGGCAGGCAGGCAGACAGACAGACAGACAGACAGACAGACAGACAGACAGACATATATGCAGACAGACAGACAGACAGACATATATGCATACAGACAGACAGACAGACAGACAGACAGACAGACAGACAGACAGACAGACAGACATATATGCATACAGACAGGCAGACAGTCAGACATGCATACATGCATACATACATATATATATATACCATGTTTATGTTTGCAACATTCATTTGACAATTTTTTTCCTATGTGAATATACCATGCACAATTGATGAACAAAAGATGAGTAATTGGAAGCGCCGCATATAACACGGGCCTGCTTACCCAATTTTTGACCTTTGAAAAATAAAGTTCATTTGTTCATTTGTTCGTAAATTCACGCATTGCGAATAAATAGAATAGCTTCTGATGCTGACGACCTAATCTTGTCTGGACAACAAAGGAACGCCTGTCGCTGGCAGGGCCAAGACTGAGTTATTTAACCAACAGACATACTTACGCCTGAATAGAGGTGAAATGAAGCTGAGAAATTATGTGGAATGGATAACTCTGAAAAGTTAAATTCAGTAGTTATCGATCTTTTAAGCAATGGATAAATATAGCTTGATTTCCTATCAAATGCTAGGAAAGTTTCATACGTCAACTTTGTAAAGAATAGGCAGACAGACAGGCAGGTATATAGACAGACACAAATACAGACAGACAGACAGACAGACAGACAGACAGACAGACAGACAGACAGACAGACGAACGGAATGAAAGAAGGATGAATTAATGAATTAATGAATGAATAAATAGATGGATGAATGGATGGATGGACAGCAGACAGACGGATGAATCTACAGACAGACAGACAGACAGACAGACAGACAGACAGACAGACAGACAGACAGACAGACAGACAGACCAAATTTAAGAAGAAGAAGATCAATCAATCAATCATGCGCCATGCCGGAAAGCGTGGGCGGTCATGATTCGCCATTTCACTCGATCACCAGAGTCGTGGTTCAGCTCAGTGTTCCTGTCTCGTCCATGCCATGTGGCCAAGCCAGTAGTATACAATGTGCAAATCGGTTATGATTTGCCGGATTAATCCGGATTGACCTTGACCTCGGCTGATTTTCACTCCCCCTCGGTCATGTAGTTGGGTGGGTAAGGGGTGGTATGTAGGGGAGATATTTAGCTCTTATGTTTTGGGTTGTGTAGTAAACATGTGTGTACCACATAATCAACATGAAGAAACCTTTTGCAGTGGTCAACAAGAAAAAAATCATTCATACAACTAAAAAACCAAACAAGAGTTCGTTTTCATAACTTTTTTTTATTTTTCATCAAATTTTAAATAGTGTGTAGCAGAGTCAAACCATTTTCATTGACAAAGTACATTCATTTTTATTGGTCGTGACAAATGTGACATTGAGGCTTTTATATAGACATTTCATACATATAACCACTTTAATAGAACATATAGACACCAAACAGTAGAAAACATATATACATAAGTACACTAGGACGTGTTATATGTCTAGGGGTGATGTAGTGACCTTGTCTTTGTGAACTTGACGTTTTATGTAGAAATAGGATAGCGAGTTTCTGTGTTGTGTGTATGTGTAGATAGCCGTGTCTTGTGTTTTGAAACCTACATTTGTCCCTCCAGTCGCTGTCTGTGTGTCAAGTACATCTAAAAATGTTTGTCTGTCTAGGTGTGTGTTGTGGTGTTTGGTGAGGCCCTTTGTGCTTGTTTTATTGTAGTCTCCGAAACAATGGTATGTTTTACTACATAAGGATACCATTCCATCCCCTTCGTATTCTAACTTGAAAAGCCCGGGGGTTCTCTTTTCATAAGCTTTGATAGCCACACAGGCCTGACAGGTAGTAGTTTTATGAACAGGGCAGGTTTCAGACGGGAACCACTGATTATAGACTCTGTCATATTCTTCTCGTAGGTGTGGTCTAACTGCTTCCGCTAGGTTAGGTGTGCTAAGCACTAAGTAAAGAGAGTCAGTGTCCATTTCGCATAATTGGAAATCCTCCCTGTCTAAAAATTTATCTAAAAAGTCATAGTAGAAAGACAACATTCTTAATTTGGCATATTGATAAACGAAAAAACCTATCTGAAAGGGGAGATCCCAGACAGTTTTCTTCTTTAGGGTTTCAACTTCGAAAAGATCTTGTGTAATACCAGTCATGCTTTTAAACCTAGGGTTATTGAGTGCTTTGGTCGTGTCTTTTCCCTGGCAGTAGGAGACATCGGTATGTTTGGCTTTATTAGTTAATGTTTTACCGTAAGCGGCATTACCTAACAATTTCATCGTGTCGGCTGTAATACTCTCGGCTGGATTTTTTCCCCTTGGCGACGGGCATTAGACACTGTTTCCCCAAATTGTTTAAAACAACTAACTGGTCGATATTCTATTGTCTGGTAGATGTGTGTAACGACCAACCCATGGGCTAGATACCATTTTAAAAGAGGGGTGGCTAATAATATTTTCTTCCCGAAATAACTACCAATCAATGTCCGTCGTGGGGTACTCAGTAGTTTATTTTTTATGGCGTAGTCTTTCATAAACTCCCCAATATCGTCCCTCGACACTTCTGTGTTCTTGAAAATAGGGGGCATTTCGGCAAAGGACTCTTGTAAATCAGTCGGGGTCTCTATATCGCACTCCACCAACCCGAAAAATGTATCACTTTTTACAGCCTCAATTATCTGGTTTTCACTTAAAGAACCCCAAGGAAGTTGTGTGGGTTCCCGTAAGAAACGCTTTAATCAACTCAATTATTGACAGCTTTGTCTGTTGTACTCTGTTTTATGAAACTTATCAACAGGGTAAAATGTACCACGTTTGGTCACGCCCACCGACATGGCATACGATGACTGAAGAATTACTGCCCTACACAAAAATCTAATTTATTTACAATTAATAACTAAGCTGGTAGTGTTTTGTTATGTCTTTTCGTTACAAACTTGAGTGAGAAGTCTTATCGACAAACAACGTTAAATTTATACAAGAGACAATATCACAATCATAGACATATTTCAAGCGAACGAAAGAAGAAGCGACACGTGATAATGATAGACCCAGTGCGGTTACCGACATGAAACATAATGTATTCTTTTTTCGGTGTTACAAAGTATCTATCTTCTTATCTGTGGGCGTAAGCGAAAGAGATACCAAAAAGAAAAATAGTAGACAACGGTATTTTGATGAAGAACGGTTTAACGCTTGCGAACGAATTAAAAAAATTTTTTTAAAAAAATTTTAAAAAAAATTCACACTTTGGGGCTCGAACCACTGCCACCCGAACACGGACCGGGTGCGCTATCAACTAAGCTATTACTTCTGGTAACACTGATCTTACAAAGCAAAGATACAACAGCAACCTTGCAACTGTGACTGTCGGAGATGATAAAAATAAGAATTACAGCGATAGACAAAACATATTTCTAGAACAGCCATTTATAAACATATTAGACAAAAAAATTACTCCCTCACTTATGTTTAAACACCAATAAAGTATGGTTTTCAGTTGTATAAAAAGGAACATAATTTATATGTACAACTGTGGTATACCCGCTTCCGAAAAAGTCAGATTTAGATAAAATTATTCAAATATCAGAAAAAGGAACCTTGTAATATTTAATAATACCAAGTTTTAAGTATTTTAAAAGGCAATATAGCATAATAACCCATTCTTATATATTTTAAAAAATTATTTATGTATGTAATCTCGGAACAAATACGCGTCGTATGACGCCTTAAACGTGTAATAAAATAACTTTTGAGAGGTTAAAGTATTAAAACTTATAGTCAAATGAAAGATTATGATGTCGTTTATTTAAAAAAAAAAAACAATTTTGATGGTGTTTTACGAAATATATCAAGAGATATTGATATTATAAACTCAGCGTGTTGCACATTTGTGGCTAATTTAGGTCCGTTGCGAATTTTGTCCGGAGCTGCGTGTTGGCAAGCTTTCTCGTATGACCGCGCTTGTTAACAAAACACCGGTCACACTGCAGTGTGTTTATTCGCCAGCCCAGACGAATACTGAGGCTCGCCTTGTAAGTGTTTTACTAACACGATAATTAGATTTAATGTTGATATCATCAGAATAAATCTAAATTTCGCCATGTTCTGGGTGAACGAATGGTTATATTTTTTCGTTTCGCTCTGTACAAAACCCACACTTCTTTTATTTCTTTCGCACCGCACATAGCTGTCTTTGGTGTTCTGAAATCAACTTGGCTGACACTATCATCATCAAGTTCCGTGTTGTAGGCCTTCATACCGCTGTCTTTGGTGTTCTGAAAGCGACTTTGTTGACATAAAACTACCATAATTTCTAATTGGTATGTTACTGAGATAACACTTGCCACGATGTTCATGCGTCTCTTATATGACTAAAGAAAGTTGTTTCTTTTCTAGTTGTTAGACAGGAAATTCACCTTACAAACCAGCTGCTTCTAATTTTTTGTTACAACATTCACTCCCACACACCAAAACTATTTACCACTCTCTTACTTTTTCATTTTCTAAAATTTTGTTTGTCCTGTACATTAATCTCTTGTACATCATCCATCTGATAATTCCCCCTAGGTAATTTATCCACTTGGTTAAGAATGTTTCTATGTCACATTTGGTGTCACCACTGTTGGTATCCCCGGTTACACTTTTTCTTCGTAAGTAACGTGCTCACTGTGAGAATCAGCACTGGTTCATACTTATGATGTGAGCCGATCGTTCAATGGTAAACTACTGAGTGTAAGCTTGTCTAGAAATCAGCTGAAAGCTGTTGACAGCGATGTCCTGTAAAACATTTACTTTCTTTTGATACCATTATTAATATTTTCTTGATAGAGCACTCCATATTACTACAATGTCCAACAATTATAGATCTGTTGCATTATCTATCCCCCAAAAACTGTGTCTTTATATCGGTCCGAATTGTATTCCTGGGTTCTTTCTGGTGTCTCATATAAATTCCCCAAGGCACGAGCCCACGCGAGCAGGGGGAAAAGAGAGAGGCCACAAGGTCTGTTTTCACTTGCTCTCTTTTCGTTTTTACTTGGTGGTACTTGCTTTCGGTACTCCTTTTCAAAGGAATGTAAAATAACACATGAAGCAATACACAAGGCTTTTAATGCACATGTGAATGTTATCACGTTGATAAGGTTGTGTACGGCAAAATTAGATATGGTTGAAAATCTACAAATTGATGGGGAAAGAAAAACATAGAAAACAAAACTGGCATAAGGATTGATAATGAAATAGGTAAATATCAGCCAATTAAAAGGGGTGTGAGACAGGGATGTTTCTTCCCCTGTACACCAGAATTATATGAAAAGATTATTGCGGGACAGCAATAGATAGGCAGTCTTGATTGTAGACAAGGAACAGAACCTGCAACAATTAATAGACGTGAACAACTAGGATTAGCATTAAAAAGACACAGATTATTAGGAAAACACCACAAGTAAATAGGAAAACAAGTACAATTATCTCGGAACAGTTCTGATGGGCAATGGTTTGAAGAGATTACAAGATTCATCACAGGAAATGTAGCCTTTAGCAAGATGAAACTGACCAAAAAGATAGCAAGTAGAAAAAGAAAAGTGTTGAAGTGCTTCATACTTTTGTATCGATGTGTGGACCAGGCTGAAAAACATCTGATGGAAAGGTGGAGAAAAGATACCACGGGCAGAAAATAATCTACAAGAAACAAAATGAAAATCGTAAATAGATTATAGAAATTGGACATAGAAAAAATTTGTTGTGTATTTTAGGAGAAATAAACATGGTAACAACTGGCAAGATCGAGAGGAAGAGACCGAGAAGTAAATACCTGGATGGTTTGGTCACTGGGGTATGGTCGAGACCAGATCCACGACTCTAGTGATCGAGTGAAATGGTAGAACATGACCGCTTAGTGACATGATGGATGAATAGATGTGTAGCCACATGATAATCAAAATGATGTCATCAGAATAAAGCTAAAATTCACCATATTCTGAGCACAAAGATTGAAAAGTCCTAGCGACATGCTGTATGGATAGATGTGTAACCACATGATAATCAGATTGATGTCATCAGAATAAAGCTAAAATTCACCATATTCTGAGCACAAAGATTGAAAAGTCCTAGCGACATGCTGTATGGATAGATGTGTAACCACATGATAATCAGATTGATGTCATCAGAATAAATCTAAAATTAACCATATTATGAGCACACGGATTGAAAAGTAAGAATGTAATGTGATGGGGACACTTCGGGCCGTGTGTTTGTTGTTTCGTTTATCTGTTAATGGTTTGTATCAGTGTTTGCGCGTATGACTAAAAACGTGTCTGTCTGTATGTCTGGTTGTCTGTATCTGGTTATTTGTCGGTGGGTGTCTCTATATGGATATACTGGTGTCTATGACTGCGTGTCCATCTAGCTGTCTGTGTGTCTATCTATATGTCTGGCTGTCTTTTTATCTGTCTGTATGTCTGGTTGTCTGTATCTGGTTATTTGTCGGTGTGTCTCAATATGGCTATACTGGTGTCTATGACTGAGTGTCCATCTATCTGTCTGTGAGTCTATCTATATGTCTGGCTGTCTTTTTATCTGTCTATATGTCTGACTGTGTGTATCTGCTTATTTGTCGGTGGGTTTCTCTATGTGGATATACTGGTGTCTATGACTGCGTGTCCGCCTGTGTTGTTGTTGTTGTTGTTGCTGTTGTTGTTGTTGGTCACTCTAAGACCTCTAATGTTAGCACAACGATCAGACAGCCTATAAAGAACTCACAATGAGAGTGTGTATGACTGATTGTGTGTGATATTCTGAGAGATTGGCCTAAAATTTACTTGTGTATGGTAGTCCCGATTACAGGGTATCCTTCTTTCTTCTATGGATCACTTTTGGGTGGCGTACCCGAATCATGGTTATGTGAAGCCATGGAAGCAGGTGGATGAAGTGTAACAACATATTGTTGTTGGTCTGGACCGATAGATCACCAGTATGGTCACAGATTAAAATAGTCACTGTGCAGAAGGAAAGTAATGTGCTTTCGGCAAAGCCAAGAACCCTGTAACAACCATGGAGGTGGGAACTTTCGAATATCTTGATTACCAATAGTGACACAATGAAAGAAATTAATCGATTATCAATTGCTCTTCAAAGACAAATTAATAGAGTGGGACAGATAGAACTACAAAATTCGGTGTTTAAGAGTATTCAACTTACGCCTGTGAGACACTAAACACGTCATAAAGGCACTTGAATATAAAATGTAATAGAGGGGTTCTAAGAATATCTTGGGTCAAAAGAAAAAACTCATCCATACTTCAAGAATATTGAAGATGATTTTTTAAAGACAAGCAAAGAAAAATGGTGTTTTGGTCACTTGAAACGTCATGAAAGTTTGGAGAGAACAATAAGGGTGTATGTCTTGGAAGCCACAAAAGAAGATGATCTCCAGATGGGTGTATTGGACATCTTGTTTGTGATCAAGAATTTTTTTTTCTATATTTTTCGGCGGGTTTTTATGGGAACGAGATTCTGCAAAGGACATGCTACTGAGTGGTAGTAGTAAGGTATGTGTGTACACATTTAGATTTCAGGATCAACCAGGAATATTTTCTTATATACACTTTTCGCAACAAGACAATTAATTTTCAAAGTTCACACATTAGAATACTTCCGGTTTCATTTAAAACAAACTTTACTAAAATAGTTTCCTGTATAAAGTGAAAATAGTGCCACGTGTTAGGAGTTGATACATCAGAAGCCGACTTGGGACTTTTTCGATATATAACTATTACATATCAATGGTGTATTTTAATGGTGGTTAGTGCTAGCTGTATGGGTTAAATATAATCATACCATTGACGATGTGTTAGAGATACAAGTCTCTGTTTTGGGGGTTGTGACGATTTTACAACCAAGCACATGTTAAAGGGGGTTACACCAGGTCAAAGGTGGTTCGGGTTGGAAACATACATCTGGAAGCCGTGGACATATATGACCAAAGTGGGCTTCCGGTCACATGACCTACATCTCGGAAAGAACATTTGTGTTAATTTCTTATCTGTTTTCTGATTGGTTAACTCAAAATGTCCCTCAGACCACTACAGGAGATATGACCTATGTGATTTTGATGTTATCTGTTCTCTGATTGGTTAATTCAAAATGTCCCTTAGACCACTACAGGAGATATGACCTATGTGATTTTGATGTTATCTGTTCTCTGATTGGTTAATTCAAAATGTCCCTCAGACCACTACAGGAGATATGACCTATGTGATTTTGATGTTATCTGTTCTCTGATTGGTTGATTCAAAATGTCCCTCAGACCACTACAGGGGATATACCCTTTGTGATTTGATGTTATCTGGTCTCTGATTGGTTGATTCAAAATGTCCCTCAGACCACTACAGGGATATACCCTTTGTGATTTGATGTTATCTGTTCTCTGATTGGTTGATTGATGTTGTTCATTTCAGCTATATACCTCTCTCACGCAGACAGTATCAAAACCCGTGACGTAACGAAGGCCAAGTCTTTTTCTCCTTTTCGCATTCAACGAAGAAGGATGTTTTGCTTCAACAGATATTAAATTCAATTGTTACATTGTGTAAGGTACCTATTTTCCAGTAAGGGCTATAATCTGTGTCTTCTTACTATTCAGTTCCACCCCTAGTTATTGACTGCGTGGGTCTACTAAATGTTGCAGGTCCTCTTCATTGTCTGTAATCAGACTGTGTCATCTGCCGAGCTGTTATTGTTTCCTTTCATGTCTTCTATATTTCTGGAAACAGTTTCATTGTACAAGCCGACATTACACATTCCCATCTCACACCTCTCTCAATAGGCTGAAATTGGTCTACTTCATTATCAATTTTTATGGTAGCTTGTAGTTTTCATTATATGTTTTTACATGTCTAAGGTCTTTTCCAGCCGTTTGTAGATCATCAGTTCTAAAGTATTAAGCATTTATGCTATGATGCTGTCTGAACCGGGCTTTTGGTAGCTTTCATATGGTTACAGCCTCCACATTCAAAACGGTGGCCCTTCCTTATTATATTCTTCTGTTAACTTCATAAAGGTTTTTTTCAATATTCTGATCATATGTGTAAAAGCTATTCTATTATTTTATCCATCTGTTGTCTTTAGGTAGCCTTCTGCTGATCTTTGATTAGTAAGTGGTTGAATTCTTTTGTATTAGTTTCGTATTTTACTGTTGCGTTGTTTTTTAATTTCTAAGCACTGAGAGTTTCTTTGACCTCTTATATAATATTCTGAGTTTTCTGTGATTATCTTCATATTAGCCAGGATTATCTTTGTTTCCATTAGTTGTTTCAAGAATCCCTATCTTATTTTACTTTGTTATATCTATAATATTTATCTTTTCACCAGGTTGAAAAGTTACTAACAAATCGAAGCCATTACATACAAGGAAGTACAATCTCGAGGGTATTGCGTACAAGGAAAAGAAGGCAACTGTCTACCACTGGTATGCCTTCAACGTTTTTCACATTACACATCACTAAAATATTTTCAACCATATGTAGTGTTCCTTGGTGGTCATATTAAGCAATGTTCATTAGTATACAACAGTTGTGTCATCCAATATAAAATAACACAGAAAATACAATTACAAATTTTAAAAAAATAAATAAATAAATAAATAAATAAATAAAATAAAAGATAAAAAAATATTTTTAAAAAAAAATTAAAAAAGGTCATTGTTTGTCTTCACCATAAACTACATAAGGACTGGATGTGAAGAAAACAGAGAAAATGAAAATATAATACTAAGTGTTATGTGACGGCATACATTTTGGTATGTCTTATAAAATATTTTCTGTAGATATGTCATATGGTGGCGAAATATCTATAATGATGTTTGTTATTCTCCACAGCTGTTTGCTGCCCAGTGCTTACTCGAGATTTATACAGGTGTGGAACGATAGGAACCTACAAACTAATTTTCACTATCAAGACGTTATCTATTGGATCCACACAAAGTCTTACTATCATCAAAGCCAACACCGGAAACTATTGCCTAACATTATCAAGCCATTACCAGGAACTATAATAACAGGAAAAGCTACCAACTACACAAGATCTTAATATCACCTTATCATCAACCGGAAACTACTGATTCATATTACCAAGCCAATACCGGAAGTTAAAAGTCTTTTTTGCTGAATAACACTGTCTACTACCAAGATCTATAATTTTGAAAAGTTTGGATACACAAGAGCTTATCACTATATCTCCGGAAACTTGACTCATCACCACAGTTCTGTCTATCACTATGGCCACTATTCAGAATGTCTTTCTGTGTCCTACATGTGACAAAGCCTTTACCGAACATCACAATCTCACACGTCACATTAACACCGTACACAGCACCACAACTCACAAGTGTCACATATGTTATAACTCATACAAAAGAAAAGACGACCTAAAGTGCCACATTAAAAAGCATCACCAGACATCATCAATGGACACTACACCCTCAATGCACACTACACCCTCAACATCAAACATGGACACTACAATACCAAAGACTACTGCATCAAACACCCCAGCACGTAAAAGGAAAGCTCCCACAGACACACATACACCTAAAAAACAGAAACTTGGACAAGTTGAAACAGAAACACCAGACAACCTCCCTGAGGAAATCCAACCCACATATAAAGAAAACTGGGATAGTATTAGGACACATCACAAGTGTGGTAAACACATGTCAGTCTACACATACTACATTAGCCCACAGACACAGCACCCTATCGACTGGACAGACACCCTATACAAGGTCTTTAATACTCAGACAAACCGATTCAAGATCAATTATTCCCACCATTTAATTCTGAGACATAGAGAAACACAGGACCTTAGATTCTTTCATGCATCATTTAACAACGCTCCCGTTTTAGAATTTCCAGCTTTAATTAATAACAGACATGACTTTGACGACTTCATCAAGACAGTTCATCAACATGACATCCTTACATACGCTATGCAGCAACGACCAGACACCAAATACAGTGTAGAGACAGTAGCTGCTACGTCATTTTATATTTTTCACATTCCTGATTTTCCTATTGGTTGCTGCCTGACTGATATTCCCGAATACATTACCCACAACCAAGCCATCAATATATTACAACACGACTCTAGTTCTAAGCCATACACTGATAATCTTTGTTTTTTTAGAGCACTAGCCGTACACAAAGGCTCAGAAGTTACAAATCTTAGGAAACGTACGAAAGAGTATGCTAATAAGTGGAAAGAGTATCAGAACATAGAATCCCTTACTAATTTTCCAGGTATTAAACTTCTTGATGTCCCCAACTTAGAAGAATGCTTTGCTCTCAATGTAGATATTTTTGAGTACGATGATAACCATTCACTGGTCCCAAAGCTTAGAGGTAGTGAAACATACGATGAAACGTTAAGACTTTTGTTTTTTAAAGACCATTTCATGCATATTGTAGATATTGACAAAGCAGCTCACGCTTTTAGTTGCCCAAAATGTGGGAAGTTGTGGAAGATCTTTAGGGACATGGAACGTCATGAAAACAGTTGCAACGGAGGTAAAACTGTAGAGCATTTTAAAGGAGGGGTTTACAGTCCACCTGAAACCGTCTGGGAACTAATTGCTGACCAAGGCATCCCTGTCGATCCTAAGTATGTTTACCCGTACAGGGCTACATACGATTTTGAATGTTTCTTTGAGGCTTCAAATCTTCCTTGTGATAGTAATTCAACACAATTTTAAGCAAAACATGTTCCCATGTCGTGCTCAGTCTCCTCCAACGTACCTGGGTTCAAGGTCCCGGTCTGCTTCATCACAGCGGGTGATCCTCAAGATCTGGTGACTAGGATGCTTGATCATTTGACCCGAATCGCTGATGCGGCGTATTCAGAACTGCATGCTAAGTTCGAAGATGTGTACACCACACTAGAGACGATAAATGAGAACACTTTAATTGACAGGTTCGATGCGTACTTGAAAGTGCTACCGGTCCTGGGGTTCAACTCTGGAAAGTACGATATCAACCTCATCAAGCCATACTTATTTTCTTATTTTATAAAATCAGAGGACGTGTCGTGCAATTTTGTTGTCAAGAGAAACAATAATTTTATGTGCATTGCCACAGATCAATTGAAGTTTCTTGATATCAGTAACTATTTAGCGCCAGGTTTCAACTACTCAAAGTATCTAGCCGCTTACAAAATTAAAGAAACTAAGGGAAATTTCCCTTATGAGTTTATAACTAACCTTGAAAAACTAAAAGAAACACAGTTACCCCCACACGAGGCATTCTTTTCAAAACTAAGAAATTGTAATATTACTGAGACAGAGTATAAAGAGTGTCAGAAAGTGTGGGTAGAAAATAAGATGGCCACATTAGAAGACTTTCTAGTGTGGTATAATAACAAAGATGTTCAGCCTTTTATTAAGGCATTAGATAAACAGGTTTCCTTCTACAAAGATTTAGGTGTAGACATGTTTAAGGACGCCATTTCCGTCCCTGGAGTAACCTTAAAATATCTTTTTAGGACTCTGCCCAAAAACGTAGTGTTTTCACTATGTTCTGAGAACGAGAAAGACCTGCACAAAACACTTAGAGACAATATTGTAGGAGGGCCGTCCATAATCTTTCATAGGTACCATGAGATAGGTCAGACACGCATCAGAGGGGGTAAGCTTGTTAAGAGTTTGAAAGGGTATGACGCTAACGCTCTCTACCTGTGGGCTCTAATGCAAAAGATGCCCACGGGTTTTCCTGTCATTCGAAAGGCAGAAGATGAGTTCAAGACTCATAAGGGTAGATTTTACACTGTTCAGTGCAGAGAGTGGCTAGCGTGGATAGAGCATAGTGAGAATATAGAGTTGAGGACACAATTCAATGGGCGAGAGATGGCGCTGGGCCCGCGTCATATTAGAGTAGATGGGTGGGATAGGGTGAATACAACCGTGTATCAGTTTCACGGATGTCTATTCCACGGACACCCAGACTGTCCCCTGACTCGTGGTATTGACATAAATCCAGTAAATAAGATACCTCTGACAGAACTATATGACAACACCTGTGACATGCACGACTACTTGGTTAACGAGGTGAAAGTTAAAGTAGTAGAAATGTGGGAATGTGACTGGCGGAACCTTAGAAAGACCAATAGTGACGTTAAGGGTTTTGTCAAGGGCAGATTCCCATATGTCAAACCATGGCATAATAAAAAGACCATTAACAAAGAAAGGATTCTAAAGGCTGTAAGAGACCAGACTTTGTTTGGGTTGATAGAGTGTGATATCCACGTGCCAGACAAATACAAAGCGCGATTCTCAGAGATGACACCAATATTCAAAAATATTGAAGTGGGCAGAGAGGATATCGGTAACCTTATGAGGCAGTACGCCCAGTCACATAAACTGCTGTCAAGTGCCAGACGGACACTTATAGGTAGCTATATCGGAGAAAAGATCATGTTGGCCACACCATTATTAAAATGGTATCTGGAACATGGGATAGAGGTCACCCATGTGTACCAAATCATTGAATATAAGCCAGTTAGCTGCTTCCAAGAATTTGGTGATATGGTTTCTGATGCCAGACGAGAAGGTGACAGTAATACAACCTCTACCGTTAAGGCAGAAACCATGAAATTATTGGGGAATGCTGCATACGGCAAAACTCTAACCAATAAGGCCAAGCACACCAATGTTTCCTATTGTAAGGGTGAAGACACAACCAAGTTAATAAATAATCCCTTATTTAAGAAGATGACACCACTGACCGAAGACATATTTGAAGTAGTAAAAGGGAAAAAGACAACAGTCTGGGATCTCCCCCTTCAGATAGGTTTTTTCGTTTATCAATATGCCAAATTAAGAATGTTGGCTTTCTACTATGACTTTTTAGATAAATTTTTAGACAGGGAGGATTTCCAATTATGCGAAATGGACACTGACTCTCTTTACTTAGTGCTTAGCACACCTAACCTAGCGGAAGCAGTTAGACCACACCTTAGAGCGGAGTATGATAGAGTTTATAATCAGTGGTTCCCGGCTGAAGTCTGCTCTGAACATATAGTTAATACTGATACCTGTAAGGCTTGCCAGACTATCAAAGCTTATGAAAAGAGAACCCCTGGTCTTTTCAAGTTAGAATACGAAGGGGATGGAATGGTATCCTTATGTAGTAAAACATACCATTGTTTCGGAGACTACAATAAAACAAGCACAAAGGGCCTCACCAAACACCACAACACACACCTAGACAGACAAACATTTTTAGATGTACTTGACACACAGACAGCGACTGGAGGGACAAATGTAGGTTTCAAAACACAAGACACGTCTATCTACACATACACACAACACAGAAACTCGCTATCCTATTTCTACATAAAACGTCAAGTTCACAAAGACAAGGTCACTACATCACCCCTAGACATATAACACGTCCTAGTGTACTTATGTATATATGTTTTCTACTGTTTGGTGTCTATATGTTCTATTAAAGTGGTTATATGTATGAAATGTCTATATAAAAGCCTCAATGTCACATTTGTCACGACCAATAAAAATGAATGTACTTTGTCAATGAAAATGGTTTGACTCTGCTACACACTATTTAAAATTTGATGAAAAATAAAAAAAAGTTATGAAAACGAACTCTTGTTTGGTTTTTTAGTGGTATGAATGATTTTTTTTCTTGTTGACCACTGCAAAAGGTTTCTTCATGTTGATTATGTGGTCCACACATGTTTACTACACAACCCAAAACATAAGAGCTAAATATCTCCCCTACATACCACCCCTTACCCACCCAACTACATGACCGAGGGGGAGTGAAAATCAGCCGAGGTCAAGGTCAATCCGGATTAATCCGGCAAATCATAACCGATTTGCACATTGTATACTACTCAAGCCATCCAGCTATTTTTCTCTCGGTCTTCCTCTTGGTCGGTTCCCTGATTATTTAAACGATAGACAGAGGGAATAACAGAGGCCATAGGAATATCGATATATGAAGCCCATAAACGGGCACTCTTCCGACGTTTATGTTTCACCTCGACATAGCAAAGTAAAAGAGAAACAAGATGAAATGAAGATAATGATGATGATCACACAAAACCTACATGCACTAACTGCTATTCAACCTGGGAGTCGCCGTGGCACAGTAGCTAGCACGCTTGCCTGCTGGCCCGATAGGCATGTGTTTGAATCCTCATTCACTGGGGTTTTGAAAAAAAAGAAGAAAAAAAGCATCTGTGCTCCGAGGGCGATAACAGGGATACCAGGGAGTATAATGGAATTTAAGCATGTCCGTGTGGTATTGACCACACAACCCATCGAGTGTCTGTTAGTCGATATAAATACGAGGGGAAGTCAATAAGTAAGTCACAAGTGGCTGTAGAAAAATAACTAAATATGATAACAACTTGAAACCAGTTTATTTGTATACATACATTGTTCCTTTATTACTCAACATAATTTCCACCAACATTCATGCAGTTATGCCATCGTTCTATCAGTTCTCCTAAACCGGCTGCATAGAACTGCGTGCTCTGTTTTCTAAACTTCGTTTTCTCTTCACATTCACCTTCGGCGTCATTCGCGAAATGTCTCCCGCTAAGGTGAGTTTTCAGTGGTTTTAGCCCCTAGCGATTTTCAGTAAAGCGGTGCATAGTTGGGAAGAAAACGTTATGCGGGGGAGTCAATAAGTAAGTCACACAGTTCTGTGGGATGGCAGTTAAATGAAAACAGACACGCAGATCTATGTAGCCGTTTTGGGAGAACTGATAAAACGATGAGATAAATGCATCAACGTTGGTGGAAATTATGTTGAGAAATAAAGGGACAATGTATGTATACAAATAAACTGGCTTCAAGTTGTTATCATCGTTAGTTATTTTTCTACCGCCATTTGTGACTTACTTATTAACTTACCCTCGTATGCGGCGAGCACCATGTACCCAGCAGGCCCCAGGGCGTGTAAATAGGGCCCGTTACGTTACTTACCACCATCCCTGGTCGTACCAATTGTGACCACTAAAGTCACTTCACATTTCTAAACTGTTTCATTATCCTTGTCCGTTAAATGCGTGTGCCGTTTTTTTTTTTTTTAATTTAAATACCCAAAATAAATTAACACAAATTGATGACGGGTTCTATTGCTGTTTCTTTTATCTAATGACAACCTCACAGAACCTCACTTAATTTGTGGAGGCACATTATCTGCTGGCCCGCGTCATCTTCGATAAATCAATGTTAGATAAGGCATCTCTAAAAAAAATCTACAACCGAATGGGATTACTTTATTTCTTCCACAGCTGTAACCTTTAATGCAACCGTAAAATATGCAGTTGCCGTATTTAATTATTCAAATCTCAAGCTTTTTCTCGTCTCATTTTTTGTGTTTATTGTAAAATTGTGTCCTAATTTGCTAGTTCTTCATATCGGTTGTATTTGTTTTTAATATTATTGTGTCTTCTTCTAAGTGAGAGAGTCTCTGTGGAGCAGAGGCTATGCCGCCCAACTCGCGGTTAAAGGTTGTTGGTTCGATTCCGGAGTGCAACATGCATTACAAGCTGATGGACTTACTAGAGAGGTGATCCGTGCTTCGATGAAGGTGCCTGAAATGCAATGCTGAAAGTTTCAAATGAACTGATTTGTATTGATGGTCAAAGAGGGACACACATATTTAAAACGTAGGAGAATCGTCTTCATTGCACCGGGTTTTATCCTAAACGGCTTGGTCTTTTTCGGCAGTGCGACCTCCCGAAAGTGTCGCACAGACCACGAACCCCGTAGCTCTAGCAAAGACCCCCAGAAGTCTCAGAGAAAATTGCACTCTTGAACTGAATGCTGCCGTCAGGATTCGTACTTACAACCGTTTTAATTGCGAGTGAGGAAGCGTAACTACTTCGCCACGGATACTTCCGCACACACACACACACACACATACGCACGCACGCACGCACACACAGGGCGAAAGAGACAGAGAGAACGAAAGAACGAACTTTATATTCAAAGGGTAACACATTGGGCACACAGGCCCGTCTTACATTCATCTCTTCCACATGCTCATCTTTCGTACATCACTTATCTATTTTGGATGTTACATTCACATAGGAAAACTAAACATTGTCACATGAATATTGTGAACATAAACAATGCATATTGCCATGTTATGAGATATTCAGGCAGTCATATACACATACACACGCACATGCATAAACACATACATACATACCTGCATACATAATTGCATCATTTACACTAACGTTCACTTATTATGAAGCCACATAATAACACTAAAACACAACCTTCCTCGCATACACAAATACTCACTCATAATCACAAACTCACTAATAAGAGTTCACATACATACATACATACTCTCCCTCTCTTTCTTCATCTCCTTGCATCTCTCTCTCTCTCTCTTCTCTTCTCTCTCTCTCTCTCTCTCTCTCTCTCTCTCTCTCTTTCTTTCTCTCTCTCTCGCTCTCACACACACACACATACACTCCTTCCCACACGCAAATACACAAGTACTCACAGTCTTACATCCACATATCACAAACCAACACACACTTTCTTAGATACACACACATATACCCACTCACAATCACAAACACTAAATCATACACTCATTAATATTCGCTGTCTCTCTTACTTTCGCCCCCCCCCTCTCACTCTCTCTCTCTCTCTCTCACTCACACACACACACACACTGTCACGTTATCTCAAGCCCGTATATATTCAATCATACATTAAATCGCTCACGCATACACACACTCCTTCACACAGTCACACAAACTAATATACAAACATTCCACACTTTGACACAATACATTGATAACTGTAATGAGTATTACCACAAAGATGGAAAAATATAGTATACAAATACATCGCATATCTTAAAGTACATTAATGCAATGCAATATCATCATATTGGCTAAAAACGTATATAAGCAGTATGAGGTAAGCAGATTAAAAGTTTTCATAATGTACATGTTGAAATCAAGTGGCAGAGAACATAAACATATGAAAGATGAATTTACACAAATAAAATGGAATAAAGGTCAGCATGGCCGAATGAATAAGAACGCGTGTTCTTAAATATCCGATGTGCTGATGCCGAGGTATGGGATTCAACCCCTAGACCGGACAGTTGGGCTAAAGTGTTGACTTCTCTTCCTATACTTGGCGACGTAAATTACAAGGCCTCTGAAGTAAGAGTGTGTTCGCCTGATGGCGAGGGACACTGGTAAAAGGGAAAGCTGATCCACACGCAAAATTCAGTCCAGTGCTACTAGAGGTAATGTGTACGGACTACGATTGAGTTCAATTCGAACGAGGCGCAAAAAAAATAAAAACATGGAAGAGCATAATAAGTGATATGTATACGCTCCTGCACACGCACGCACGTGCGCGCGCGCGTACACACACACACACACACACACACACACACATACGAAAAATATGTTGTTGGTTGTGGCTGAAATGGACACACGATAGCATTGAACGCAGACGAGGATGAATCCAACGTGTAGCTAACTAGCTCTTAACAGATAAAATCAGCACTCCCATTTCTGATGGGACAGACCGAGCACGTATGGCTTTGTCTGGAGTGCAAAGAAATAGATTCTTCTTCATTGTCATCAAAATACACAAACCTGTCCTACAAAGATAAGCTTATAAAATAACGACAAGTGTGTGTGTGTGTGTGTGTGAGTGAGTGTGTGTTTGTGTGTGTGTGTGTGTGTATGTCTGTGTGTGTGTGTCTGTGTGTGTATGTGTGTGTGTGTGTTTAATTAGCATGTATTGAAAAAGTTAGCTTAGAAGGCAAGTGTGTGTGTGTGTGTGTGTGTGTGTGTGAGTGTGTGTGTGTGTGTGTGTGTGTGTGTGTGTGTGTGTGTTTGCGTGTATGTTTAAATAGCATGTGTTGAAAAAGTTAGCTGCATATCCTTTTACAGGACCACCAGCCAGTCACCACCAGCAATTTTCTGTTTTGCTGGTTGTGATCTCTTGGAAAGTTTACGTTCAGTAGTTTGTCTTTGCTTTCATAACGACCGACCAGTTAACAATGTTGCTCTAAGCAGTTGGAAAGGAGCGTGTTAGAAGCTTGCGTTATAAGCAGCGAATTGTGTTAGAATATTTCGTTGCAGTGAAGGACACTTTTGTGAACATTCACAAGCTTCTATATCAGTGGTACTCAACCTTTTTTGGCCCATGCACCCCTTCACCATATGTTCAGAACGTCATTCCTCCCTTTCGTATTTCCTCCCTATAAATGATCACCCCGCCTGTATACAGCATACGTAAAAAGGGAAGCTAAATTTAATAACACATACTAGAACAAGTCTAGATGTCTATATAAAACGTGATTTGCGGATCTGCTTACGTTATAAAACGAATTTCAGAAGGGCCGAAGTACAGAACCGTAAAGTATGGAGAGAAAAACAATATCAAACAATCGGTTTTTGTATTAACGTGATCTCGAAATAATCTTAATTCCCCCCCCCCCCCCCCTGGAAACCCTAAAATTCCCACCCCCCAGGAGGAGAGGGGGGGGGGGGAATTCTCCACCGGTTGAGAACCACTGGTCTATATATTGTGTATGGAAATTTTGCAGTCGATAAGAGTCCAGTCAGTTGATGAGTTCAGAGAATCAACGAATTAGGAAGTTGAGACACGGAGCTGCTTGATCGGCCGCGCTGTGGACGCCCTGCCACAGCTACCAACGCAGAGATGTTGAAATGCGCTAAGGACGTTATTCTTACTAATAGGCGAATCACTACTCAACAATTGGAATTACATCTGCCAGTCGGCAATGGTAGTGCTTTTTGGCTAAGATCATTAAAGGTGACAAAACCTGTGCACATTATTTTGAACCTAAGACTAAAAAGATAGTCAATGGCGTGGCATCATCCTCAATCACCACGAAGAAAGATATTCTTGACTACTCCTTCAGCTGGAAAGGTCATGATTACTGTCTGTTGGGACATTAAAGGTTGGGTTCCTGTAAATGTTACGCCAAATCAATCCGCAAGCATTCATTAAGACATTGAGGGGGAGGGGCATTGGTGGGGGGGGGGGGGGGGAGTGGAATCTTAATAAACATTTTCACAGTGTTCGGTCACCCAAGAGTCCAGCAGACTTGCTTCTCCTTCACGACAATGCGCGCCCTCACACAGGCCTGGCAACACGAGAATCATCACATCAGTTTGGACTGCATTTGAGTCCTAGAGGTAATGGTTTGCAGAGTGTCGTGTGGTTCTGTCGACTATGTTTATTAATGGGCATCTACTCATGCCCATTCCACTGCACACCACACACTAAATGGATATCCTTAGCTACCGAGACAATCGACATTAGTGGAATGGACCACGAGTAGATGTCCATTAATAAACATAGTCGTTAGAACCACCGCGCACGTCACAAACCATTACCTCTAAGATACAACAGTGAGCGTTATCGACTACACTCTAGGCTCTAAGCCAGATGAACTGAAGACGAAAGACCATCCCGTCTTTAGATCTCCACTCTCCATATATTTGCTAACGGAAACAAGCCGTACCCGTCACCTGTCTGCTCAAGCACTTTCTATTTCGCGTGACCACTACGCCATTCGTCTGGCGCTAGTTTCGTTCAAGTGGGATTCGCAACGGGGCGTCAAACTGGATGAAACCTTCCTGTCCATTTCTTCACCAGTGTACAGAAAATATTTGCCCTAACGGGGATTGTATAGAAGATACATTAGCAGGTTTCAGATCGTTTCAAGTGCAATAGCACTCAAAATAGTTGCACATTTAATGTTTACTCCGGTTATCAAAATGGTTGTTCATTTAGTGCTAACGCAGGCTAACAGTATAGTTGTACATTTATTGCTCATTGAGTTTAAGAAAACAGTCGCAATTGGAAATGAATAATGGTAAAGTAACCACTATAAAATAAGTGGCTATGTGTGTGTGTGGGTGTATGTGCGAAAACTAGTTGGGGTGTAATGTTTATGATCTCGGTGACCGAAACCCACAAACGATATAAACAATATAAACGTTTTAACACACGTCGTTACCCATATCTTTTTTTATTCCATATACAGTGAAAATATGTTTAGAAAATTAGAAGATATGTAATAAATCACAATTGAGGGACGTAACATCAATAACATTAAACATGCCGACGATATAGTATTGATTGCAGAAAATAAGCAGGATCTGCAACATTTTGCAGAAGCAGTTGTTGCACACAGTGTACAACTGAGGTAGAATTAAATTACAAGAAAATACAGATTATGGTCGTCACTAAGAAGAAAGCATTACCACAATGTAATTAACGAGTAAATGGGAATACTCTTAAACAAGTGAATCGGTACAAGAATCTAGGAACAATCATAACATCTGATGGGAGGTTCCTTGAAGAGATTAGAACAAGAATCGCCATGGGGAAGATAACCTTTTACAACATGGAAAACATACTGACCAATAAAAATGATGTCAATTGCAAAGAGAAAAAGAGTGTTGATATGCGACATAGAACCTGTACATTTGCAAGGATGTTAAGCGTGGACACTGAGCAGGCAAGCTGACAAACAGCTGATGGCTGTGGAAATGTGGTTTCTGAAGAAAATGCAAAGAATACCATGGACAGACAGAAAAACCAATGACCAAATCATACAAGAAACTAACGAAAACCTTAAACTGATTAGAGAAAATAGACTTAGAGAGTCACAATTTTATGTGCACGTTATGCGACGCAATAAATTGTAGAACTTGGTGACAAATAGCAATATAAAGGAGAAAAGAACAAGGAGAACTCAGAGAAGTAAATACCTGGTTGGCTTGGCCACGAGGTATGGCCGAGACAAGAACACAGTGCTCATCCACGACACTGGTGATCGTTTGAGATGGCGAAACATGACCGCCGACGCATATCGGCATAGCACATAATACTGATGATGTTGCTGAAATAAAAGACAGAGAAAAAACGCAAACCAATTCTACGATAGCATGAGACACTTATTGATATAATATTACATGCGAATACAACACAAAGCACGAACCTAACGGCGTATTTCTGAGGACGTTATTCGTATTCCCGTATACTCTCGTAAAAAACACATCTGCGCGAGATACGGCTCGCGTCGCGCTGGTTACTTAGGGGGGTATGTGAGCATGTCGTTCAGCAGGCAATGGCAAACTACTGAACGTAAAACTTGCCATGACATCAAAGGCAGCTGAAAAATGCTGGTGTTGAATGCAATGTCCTGTAAAGGATATGCGAAAAAAAGGAGCATGGGCTCACAGTCACGCATGTCAAGCTCTTTATAGGTCAGTGATGGTTGGCTGGATGTTGAATGGCATTTTCTATGTGTGATGTAGTCAGTTTCAGGCCAACAATCGTAAGCCATTATTTTACGAAATGTGTAGGAGATTTACATATATATGTGTATATATATATATATATTAGGGGCGTTCATTTGAAACCCGTTCCAATGGCTTTAAAACAAAAGAATGAAAGAAACATTAACAGGTGTGGTAGAATTAAACAAAAGCATTCATTTTGAATGCATTATGCACCATGGGTTGGTCAGAAAAAGTCGCCGTAGGCATTCAGGAAAGCATCCAATTGCTTAGGTAGGCGGCGAATGCCGTCCGCAAAAATGATTTTTGGTGATCACTGAACCAAGTGTTTACCGTGTTCATTACGTCTGCATCTGTGTGAAATCGTTGCCCCGTGTGTGTGTGTGTGTGTGTGTGTGTGTGTGTGTGTGTGTGTGTGTGTGTGTGTGTGTGTGTGTGTGTGCGCAAAACAACAAATTCATAGCCCCCAAGAAAATGCAGCCTTAAGCACCGGCAATTAAATAAAAACTGTTCAACACATTAAATAAGGTGTTTTACAGGGATGTATACCATCACCCGATCCGTTCAGTTTGCACAGAAATAATAGTGAGGTCCAGTCAAGACATGCCAGGAGTATCAATTGATGAGCATAATGTAAACAAGCTGTGATATGTAGATGACGCGGTATTGGTTGCTGAAAATGAAACAGTTACAAGATAGATATAATTGCAACAAAAATTCAAAATAAGGACTTATATTGAATAACAGAACAACACAAGTAATTATAATTAGATACACGAGATTCAAACTGCAACGTCAAAGTGGATGAAAATAGTCTCAAACATTTCAATATATTTAAGTGTTTGAGTTTGATGAAGCAGATGAAAGCTGTATTACAGAAGCTATATTGAAACTAGCCAAAGTAAATGATGAAGAATATTCTGTTCAATATATCTTTGTCAGTGGCAGTCAGAAATAACGCGTTCTATAGAGCTATATTTAGCACATTCTGATGTTTAGAAATGAATCATAGACAATTAATAGACTAGTCAGGAATTATGTAGAAACTGCAGAGAAGTGTTTTTGCAGAAGAAGATGACAACAAGATGAATGGATAAAAAGCGTAATTAAGATATCTTCAATGAAGCTAACTTAAAAAGAGTAGTGGTTACTCGCGAGAAGAAATTTCACATTTTGGGGCATGCATCAACCTGGTAAAGCTAGAATACTTTGTGATTACAGGACAGTTGCAAGAGGGGGGGGGGGGGGGGGGGGAGAACCAGGGAAGACAGAGAGAACGAACGAACGAAATTTATTTGCAAAGGGTTACAAAATGGGAACGCAGTCCCGTCTCAAATTCAGCCCATCCAATGACTCATCTTTCATACATATGAAAAGGATGGGGACGGAGCGCTTATGGGAATGTCCCGAATGCTGTGATATCGGTTTCTAAATCAATCAATCAATCAATCAATCAATCAATCAATCTTTCATACATCAATTATTTATTTACATTGTGCATGTTACGTTCACATTAAAGAAAATAGATGAACTGTACTTTTCGTGGCGGACTTTTATGTTGGTGTTCTGGCAGCCGCATTATACATAGTATACAAGTGCGGGCTGTTGGTTTGACGAGACTCCTGTCTTTTTTTTTTTTTTTTTTTTATTTTTTTTTTTAAAGCATATTCTTTTTACAGGAATTAGCTGTCAACACCAGCATCTTTCAGCTGCATGTTGATCTCTTGGCAAGATTACGCTCAGTAGTTTGCCATTGCTTTCTGAGCGGCCGGCTCAGTATCCCGCAAGTCACGAGCGGGGGTCGAACCGCCTCAGCTCTCGCTCCGCTACGAGACTCTGCGTGATAAACGGGATTACAGAGAGAAAGTGTTGTAACCCCACAGCCAGAGAGACCGGCAGTGAGGAGCATACTGTTTGATATTCGCTGGCCCAGGAACAGAGCATAAAGGGGAGACCCTTTGAGTGAAGTTGGAACTGCGACTAACTGAATAACTAACTAAAGAAAATAAATATTTCCAAATGAATGTTGTGAATATAAATATACATAACACCGTGTTATACGACAGGTAGGCTGGTATGCAGACACATGTAAGCAGACATAGGTAGGCAGACACAGGTAAGCAGTGAAGCCTGTTTGACATTGGGGCATAGAGGCAGATCAGTATCAGGAATTATTAGCAATAGAGGAGACAAACAATTGGGCAGACATGATCGCCAACACCACACGTCATGGACTATGAGAAGAAGTAGATGAATGTGTATTTTTGATCTGAAAAGTGGAGGCATCATAGCCTTTTGTTTCATTTTGTGTGACCATATTCAGCGGCAGCGAAAATCTTTATTATTTTAACAAAGCGAGTATTCATTTTGTTTCTAAAAATGCAAGATTTATTTTGTGATTATTTGATACTCCTAGATCAAAATAGTAACCTATCGGTTCTATGTGGTCCACCGGGTACTCTTGGACGTGGTTTGGTGGTCAGACTTTTCATTTTAGTTGTATTTTCTCGGTCCCAATGGTCAGTTCTCCTGTATAATACTTCGCTGTAATCTGAGCCAAACAGCCGAGTTACGTTTTTGGCCAGTCAGAATACATGAACATTAGATTCCGATGGGAACGGTAATTTAAGATTGTATGAATAAGTAAACACATATTCAACAGAAAAGTGAGATTAAATTTAATGAATGATTGTTTACAATAATATCTCATGCGAGGAACCAATCTCGACAGACTCGAGTAGATTATCAAGTACAGTACAACTCTGTCAGACAGAAGACGTTAAAAATGACCAAATAAACGCTGGTGTATAGGCTGCCAAATACGTGGGCACCAAAAGGAGGACATAATAAGACCAAAAAAGAGAACAAAGGAGGGCATATTGAATGTTTTATTGGAATCGTTCCAGATTTAACCCACAATCAGTATAATTTCATTACAATAGCTACCAATAAGTGTAGCTCACTCTTAGTGAATCGACCAAGAAACAATCATGTTAAAAAATAAATATAAACACAATGGAGGCCTGTTTTTCAAAGTGCCAGAAAACATTATTTAAACAGCCGATTGAAGAATTATTACCTTATAATATTTATTAATTACACAACATATTTCTCGGAGGAGCCAACTTTTCGTAGAAGATCCTCGTTAGAATTCACATATGCACAAAACTGTTCATAGGTAAGATTCTTCAAATTGTACTTTGTGAGAATGATGCCCTTTACAGAGTCGAGTAAGAGTCTGTTCCTTTAGTGTTTCACATTTGGTATAAATATGAAAATTAGATAAATATTATTATGCAATGGATTTTAATAAAGAAGTAAAAGTAAATATCAAAAAGAGTAATGAGCCAGATACACATAACTGTTATTAGTTCGCAGAAATATAAAAGACTTTGTACATGATAACAATGTAAACATACGGTAGTGTGTAGATACATTGTAAGTTGTAACAACAATACATAAAAAATTATAACATAAAATGTAAGAAAAACATGACAAATTAAAGGTTTTCAGCTTTGCTTGCCGGAAGGAGAATATTAGGCTAAAAAGGAGGACATGTCCTCTTTTTGCGGGACGTCTGGCAACCCTAGGTACGGAGGCATTTGATTAAACTGCCTTTTTTCATTACTGCCCCGATGTTTAACTATCATAACCAGTAAGTATTATATTATCAAACCATTAGCGATCTCTGATGACGAATTATAAGGCTGAAGATGCTATACTGTAGTGCAGAGGTTCCCAAACCACGGTCCGCGGGCCACTTGTGGCCCGCCAGCTGTCAGAAAGTGGCACGCGAGGCCTCGTTATTTAATATAATTTATTTTAGTAATTTTAAAACTGCACTTGGAGCGCCCCGTCAGCGTGCGATAATTTACTCTGCTCGTGGTTGTTATGCTCAGATATTATCGAATGCACCTGTTCAGTTCGCAACGAAAAGTTATGAAGTTCCCATATCCCAGCTTTGTCGACCAATCAGAGTGCGCAAGGCGCCATGTTGTTGTCTGTTACAACTGTTTAGCAGAATCAGCAGTATTAAGTTGAAATTATATTTTTTTAAATAAAAATGTATCGTGAAAGCCCATAAACATGAATGTGGAACATCTAAAATCAAACAATGGTAAAAAGCGAAAATGTGAAGACGTTGCTTGTCGTGAATTCAACGAAGACTGGGCGGAGAAATTTATGTTTATGCCTAGCCGTAGTGTTAAACCAGTTTGCTTAACTGTGGATTTTGTGTTTTTATTGCAAAATAATGAAATCTGGAACGACACTTCACGGACGCACATTCAGACATAAATGCTCAATATCCGATCAATTCGGAGTTAAGAAAAGATTTCATAGCTAAAAAAGAATGTTCTCTGACCAGGCAGCAGTCATTTTTCACCTAGGCTAACGAACAGAGCAGGAGTGCTGTTGTTGTGTCGTACGAAGCCGCCTGCTTCCCCTTCAGCTGATCAAATGATTTCATTCTGGCGACTATTGTCTGTCGAACAATTTGAAAACTTGCGTTCATTCGCCCAGAGATACATTTGTCCTATTGGTTCGACTTACAGATGCAAGCGGTCATTTTCCGCAATGACCGTTAAAAAAAAAAACAAGCAACCTTCTAGACTCACCGACAGTATTCTAGCTGCGCTTATGACTTTGGGCACGACAGATTTGTGCCCAGACATTGTTAAACTGGCATCTGAACTTAAGTAACTGGTTACGAAGAATAGTTACAATTGTAAATTAATTACATTAATAGCGATTTTCGAAACTGATTTAAAATTTATTGTTAAATGAGCTTTTGATTTTAAACCAAAAAATGACCGCAGTGTAGTATTGACACTGACTTCATTTAAGGTTTTAGAATTTTGTTGACGAAAGTTAAGAAAGGTAAGAATGCTATTGCACGAATTTTGTTATTTTATAATGCTGTGGCCCGCTTAACAACCGAAAATAGTAGATATGGCCCTCTGCTTGAAAAGCTTGGGAACCACTGCTGTAGTGCCACTGCGTTTTTGGATTAATTAATTTGTTGGCGTTCCCTTGGTTTTAGATCAAGCATATCCCATACATATGCTACCACTCCAAGTGCACTGGACTGATTTTGCGTGTGGATTAGCTTTCCCTATCACCAGTGTCCCTCGCCATGAGTAGAACCCACCCCGACTTCAGAGGTACTTGTAATTTACGTCCCCAAGTCAAGGACGAGAAGTCAACATTTTAGTTCAACTGATCTTCGTAGAGATTGAACAAGCAACCACGACCTCAGCGTACTGGAAGTTTCAGAACAAGCGCTCACGTCCTTCGACATCGCTGACATCCAATGATTTAATTGACACTCGTTCAGTTAGTTCTCCAATACAAAACATATCACAATCTATGCTTTGTCACCGCTGGTGAGACTTGTTTCACATGTTGCAGCTAGTTGTGGTACTACTACAGCTGCTGCTGTTACTGCTGCTGCTGCTACTACTACTACTACTACTACTACTACTACTACTACTACTACTACTACTACTGCTGCTACTACTACTACTACTACTACTACTACTACTACTACTACTACTACTACTACTACTACTACTACTACTACTACTGCTGCTACTACTACTACTACTACTACTACTACTACTGCTACTACTACTACCACTATTATTATTACTACTACTACTACTACTACTACTACTACTACTACTACTACTACTACTACTACTATACTACTACTACTACTACTACTGCTACTACTGCTACTACTACTACCACTACTACTACTACTACTGCTACCATCACTACCACCACGTAGATTTGTCGCAGGAGGGTCTCCCTTATAGGTGATACAAATCTTTTCTGATAATTAAAAAACTACAGGCGCACTTAGAGAATTTGTCAACAGATAATTGAGACCCGTCTGTCTGGGCCAGCTTCTGGAGGAAATATGACTTCTTTCTCTATTAGGAAGAACCGGATACTTCCTTACGTCGTCCTTCGCCCTTTTCCCGTGTAACCGAAAAGTTATCAGTTATCAGTTGGGGTATCTTCATTGCACTCCGGACATTTCCATAGGTGCTCAGATCCTCCCCCCAGCATATGCATCAGCGTCCGGTGGCTAATAGTGTCAGTTCTGTGTTAGTTGACGAGGCGCTTTGTTTTCCCGATGTACCACTCGCGTCTGGCTGTGCCGATTCTTACTCTCAGGTCTTTCATCCTGGACAGCGATGTGGAATCTCATCTCATCTCATCATGTTCCTCTTGTACCTTGCGGTGTCGAGGTGAAGTATAAACTTCGTGAGAGTGCCCGGTTATGGGCTTCGTATATCGACATTCCCATGGATTCTGTTATTCCCTCCGTCCAACGTTTACGTGGTCGGCCTCTTCCTCTGTTTCCATATGGTCTGTACATCATTGCTTGTTGTGGCATGCTGTTGACTGGTAGCCTACTTGCATGGCCAAACCATTTGACCTGCTGCTTTCTAATAAAATCTAGAGCAGCTTTAACCCCCACTTTAGTCCTAATTTCTTCATTTCTGATCTTATCTCTTCTTGATACGTTGAGTATTCTTCTCAGGAACCTCATTTCTGTTGTTGTGATTTTTCTTTTCTCTTTTTCTGTCATTGTCCAGGTTTGGCACTGGTAGCACAGAGTTGGTAGGAAGATCGTGTTGTAAAGTGCTTTCTTAGTAGTTATTGATACATGTTTGTTCTTTAGTATTGGTGCCATTTGTCCAATGAGTTGATTTGCCATATTGCACCTATTTTCGATCTCGTCTTCTGATCTGCCATTTGATGATATTATACTTCCTAGGTACTTGAAGCTCTTTACTTGTTTCAAGGGATGTTCGTTTAGGTGAATTGTTGCTGTTTGTTCTTCTTTAGTTATAGTCATTACCTCTGTTTTGCTTGTGCTAATTTTCATGTTATGTTCCCTACACATTTCGTTTAGACTATTCATGTGGTCTTGTAATTCAGCTTCTGATTTTGCTATTAGTGCTTGGTCGTCCGCAAACAGGAGTTCTCTAATGGTTAGATTTGCAGATGGTTCTTCTTCTGTGTTCTCGTCGGTATTCTTGCTGTCTCTGCTTGGCTGGTTTCTTTACATATGTTGTCTATATATGTTATGAACAAGAGAGGGGACAGGACACAACCTTGTCGTACTCCAGATCAAAGTCCTCTGTTCTCGCCATATCTTTAAGGACGTTAATAACATCGGCACGATCCATGGGCTAGCCATCTACAGGGGGTGCAGAGCCAGCCAGTTTGTCAGCTCGTTCATTTCCCTCGACACCTGCATGTCCCGGGACGAAGATGAAGGTGACTTAACGGACAACAGACTTCCGCAGCGATTCAGTCCACTGTCTACGTACAGATCCAGCTTCGACCTTCTGAATAATGCGCATTGAGTCACTTAGTACACACACGTTGGTATAATTCTGTGATTCCAGCCATATGAAGGCCTATGTAACTGCCATCACCTCCATCGTCATGCTGCTCGTGGTCATAAAGTGGGCACCACTGGATTATTGAACGGTTCGGCCCGCTGAACGGGCTGTAAATGCCCACGCACTTCTCTGCTGCTTTACAACAGATCCATCTGTATAGATGAGCACTTCGGGGCTATCTGAGTGTTCATAGATGAGCGCGTTAACCTCTGCATTGACGGCGGCAGGGTTCTGCTCTCTGCACCGTCTGTCGAGTGTGATAATGCAGGAGAAAGTACACTTAAAAGCTGGAGGCACCGGCACCCATTCCTTGCCGGGGTTGATACTGGTAAGACTGCAGACCTGTCTGACGACATCTTCCGCCCGACCCATCCATGATTTGCCCCTCTTTAGCCTGTCACCTTTTTCTCTGAATATAGCGTCATGCAGAGGGTGCTGCTCATCTGCACTTATTTTTAAGTATGCACGAGCTCTCCACATCTTGATCCTGTGTTCCATTGTCGGGAAGTCAAGGAGGTATCTCATTGCTACACAGCTGGTATCTCTCGTGCAGCCCAAAATGATGCGCATGGCTTCGTTTTGTACCTTTTCAAGTCTTCCAATCTGTGTCGGGCTGACAGTGAGGATGGCCAGGGCATACTCGATGCGTGAAAGCACAAGTCCTTGGAACAGAAGCTGTGATGTCAGTTCTTTTTTCAAGTCAACTCAACTCCTTCAGGGAGGTCGCTACAAGCACACTATTACTGGCTTACCATCTCGGTACTCTTTTCATGGTTACATATATGAGATGTTACCACACTGAAGCTCTTTATGTTTTTCCGATAGAAGACACACACTGAAACATACGAAGCTGTATCTTTCTTTGCCTTCGTTGAGTCCGCGTTTTCGGGTCTGGTGACATGCATCCCTGGACCAGAAACCAGTTTCTGAACGCCAGTTGGAATTTAGCTGGCCGTGAACTAAGACCTACTTGTGAATATCTGCCCAGTGAAACCAGCAGTTTGATCAGATGCTCCTCAAATATACACAAGGTAATGAGGATATTGTCCCTGAAATTGGTAATAGGGGATGTTTCAAGGGTCCCAGTAGCATCTTTATTATTCAAAAGCTCACGCTGGGTTCAATACTAAAGCCTAGAAACACTTTATAATTGTAATGACCATCTGAAATGCAGATAGACAGATCCCGCTGTATATCTATCCTCCTTGTAATACACCTTGCTAACGTCTACCCTAGATAATTATATTGCTTTGCTAAATTTTTCAAAGTGTCACTGCTGGTCTGGCAGCGGTTCAATCTGAATTTCTATGATCCTACGTATTGGCTCTCCGATGCTCTCCGATCGGCTTTGGCAAAAGTCACATATGCATCATAAGGACATTGCGAGGGAGATATAATTTCATTTGTCAATAGATAAGTTAGCTCGCCTCGGAGTGCATCTTCCTTGGCGTCAGATATAAGATAGTGCTTTCATCTGACATGGTCCATTCTGATTAGCTTCATATAAAAGTGAGCACTATTGCTTGAGCTAGTAGGACAAGCCTTAACTGCTCTTGTTGGCATTCCGTCATGTCAGAGTTTATTTCCACACAATGTGACATCTTCCGATATGGAATGGGTATTCCACAGCTGTGATTTCTCCACCGCCCACTTCGTGTGCAACTGCTTGTGCCATCTACCATATCTATGGCAGCTTTCCTTTATGCTGTCAATGGAAGAAGTGACATGCTACTCATGTATTTTATATCTTAGTGTGATAAGCTTGAGAAAGTCCAAAGTACGGCAGGTGTGAGAGTCAAGAAGTTTAATCAATATGTCCAGCAAACCGGGTAGTCCCAGGACAGTTGGATCTTATTGCAAGCGCATGTCAATGTAAATCAGCAGCAAGCAAGTAGTATGTGTCAAGGGGACAGGTAACAAATGAAAATCCAAAATGTAGTGTAGGGAAGAGTCGTGGGAAACTTTAGTTAACTGACCAAGAGTTAATTGGATTCTCACGGGGGTAAATAACGGTCCTAAAGTATTCAGGAGGGACAGACTGATGAGGGCGTTAAGTCTCCGGGCGAGACGTGGGCAAGTTGAGGAGGGAACTTGACCCAAAGGATATACTGATATACGTGGGCAAGTTGAGGAGGGAACTTGACCCAAAGGATATACTGAGAGGAGTAGTTATCGTGGGACTGATGGAGAGTCCGTAGTAATAATTTAGTGAATAATAATAATATAAAGACCTGTAGAAGGCAGTGTGGTATTCCGAATTAGCGCGAAGGACATATGTATAGTGGTCTGTGACTGTTCCTGAAAAAATGTGTTCTGTCGCGTTCGTTTAGAATTAAATCTATTTTCTGTGTGCGACAAAATGGTGTTCTTTAGTGACCACTAGTTCTTGATCATAGTTAATGATATGTGATGACTGTGTCTTATCCATCCTGCACTACCCATTTATAAATGCCTAATATACAGACCTGAGACGCAACCAATTCTAACTGTTGCAAAGGATTGTGACACTTAGAACCTAGGCAATGGAGATAATACGCAAAGATGAGTGTGATACTGTCAAGTGAACGGACAGCAAGTGACTCGTAAAAATCGTCTTTCATTTCTATGTCCGTCGCCTTCACTACCTCCAATGTTACTTTCACATCTTTTGGATTTTTCTTAAAATCTTCTATAGGGTCGAACATGTCTTCTTTTATGTTTTGTGTTTACTTTGAAAGTTCAGTTACGTACTTGTTTTGAATCGATTCCTGTAGTTCTTTTTATAATCATCTATTGGGTCGAAAATGTGTTCTTTCAGGTTTTGTTTTCACTTAGAAAGTTCAGTTACATACTTGTTTTGAACCTCTTCCTGCTGCTGATTTTTAATGCAGCTACATTAACTGCTACACTATATATTTGCCATTATGGTCAAATAGCAACTTGTCATGTAAAGTTTACACACTAGTTTCGATCGGTGTTTTATTACATACCCCGCAAGATAATAAACATCTCAATGCGTTGCCTTCTTCGTACCCCGTTTACAGCTTACGGAGCCGCCCTCCTGCACACTCCCAATGGAAGCCAGAGGTTCCTATGGGTTAATTCTATTTAGTTTCGGGCAGAGGTTCGGCTTCGGACAACATTTCCGTCCATGCAACATAATAAACAACTCAAACAAGCAAGGATCTAATACAATAACGTCTACTTCCTTGTAGAACTGTCAATATTTAGTTAACACTGAACGTAGATCAGTTAATTATAGTACGCGAAAATTGAAGTGGTTATATTCTGTAATGAAAGTATATGAGAGATCCACCAAAACAAACAACAGTTAATTACAAGGAACGGAAATTCACGTCTTATAATAGAATAGTAAATAACCCGATAGTTTTACAATACAGTAAAGTCTTGATATAACGGATGTCGATAAAACGTATTTCTGATTTAGCTTTAGCTGTAGGTCTGAAATTATGGATGAGGTAGATGAGGCCAAGGCCCTTTAGGATCACGTGAATAGACTGACACAACACATACGTCATCATGAAATGATGTAGCAAGGAGTGACCACAGAATATGACCGATACTCAACACTCCAGGAAAGGCCAGACGGACACATAATCAAGCTGCAACTCATACGATTAGCAGTGGGACTCTTCGCTGGGTATGGAAATGTCCCGAATTTTGTAATTTAGGTTCTTGGATTAACTTAACTCAGCACTCTATTTTAGAAAATCAGAAGGAGAAGTTGGTATAACAAATGACATGTTGAAACACCTTGGACCTTCTTCAAAAAACGCCGAGTCTCAAAATCTGTTGTTGGAGTATTGCAGCAGATCTGGAAAAAGTCAGTACGCATCCATATATGTAACAGTCAGTAGAGACTCCAATTTCTGCAGATCAACAAGCCTTGTAAGCTGTACTGGTCAGATAATGGACAGAAGTATATATATGTCTCCATTAGCACTTATAAGTCAAATGTATATGTCTACAATAAGGTTTCACTCAACACAAGACCACTGACGATCGGGCCATGTTTACTGCACACGAAGTCTAGGATGCTATCCAGTCATTAAAACATGCATTAACTGCCCGGGTAGATACAGAAACAAAACAAGTATAGGCTCAGATAGAAGATATTGAGATATGGCATTCGTAGAAGGCTATATACGAGTCTTAGATGCTTCATAACACATGGACTATATACAGGGGTTAGCCAATTTATAATAAATTGACTATATATAGAGGTTAGTCACTTTCTGCCGGTCTCCCTGGCGTAGGTGTTAACGCCTTTCTTCGTATTCCAGTATATTCTCGTGAGTAACGCAGCTGCGCGACAATCGGCATAACTTACGGGGGTATGTGAGCCGGTCGCTCAGAAAGCATTGGCAAACTACTGAGCGTAATCTTGCCTAGTACATCAACAGCAGCTGAAACATGCTGGTGTTGACCGCAATGTCCTGTAAGGGATATGAAACATTAAAAATAAATAAATAAATAAATAAATAAATAAATATATAAATAAATAAATGGTCTAGTCATTATCTAATAAATGGACTATTTACATGGGCTAGTTACTTTCTAATATTCTATATATAAGTGCCAATGGAGACTTTCTAATAGATGGACAATATCTTCATCATTATAATCATCAAGTGTCTTTTCGGCTGGCGTGAGCGATCATGTTTCTCCATAAAGTGTACATCTGTAATGTGCCTTTATATTTAGCGGACTATGATATAAGCATAAGTTATGGATGGGTGAAACATATTTAATTAAACTTCTTACACCACTGAACAAAAGACCATCATGCCTAATGGAAACTTACCATCAACTTTCACAGCAAGATCTGGATATAAATGTTAGATTTTGTAAATTACATAACATCTTTAAATATCATCCTTATTACCCGTTTAAGAAACATTCATGCCATCCTTATGCACGTGGCAATAGTGCCAGGAAGGTCACTCACCTTCTACAGCCATCATCGTCATCACGTGCCGTACCAGATGGCGTTGACGATTATGTCGCTCCACAATTCTCGGTCTTTGATATTCTAGACCACCATCTGTCTGTCCGTCATCAGTTCCCTTAGTCCGCCTCTGCTTCTTTTCTCATGGCTCTTTTCGGTTGTCACGATGTGCCACAATGTTCTCCAATGTCTCCCTTTTCATCACATGACCCAAGAGAGCTGTTTGCCTCTTTCGTATTGCTGTATATAATGTTCTAGTTTCATTAGCCTCGTTAATGCACTTTATGTTATTTACTCTAACAGTCCAAGGAATTCGCAACATTCGTTTCAGGAGCCACATCTCTGTTGCTTCTGAATTCTTCCCAGTTTGTTAATTTACATTACAAGATTCACTGCCATACAACAACCAAAACAATTGGTTACATAACCTTTATAGGACGTCGCAATCAACCCCCAGCATTTTTGGTTAATTGCGATTTCTTGGCAAGTTTACGTTTAATAATTTGGCATATCTTTTTGAGCGATCGGTACCTATATCATTGTATAATAACCAGCGTAAGGCGGTCTGCTGCTGTGTTTCGAACGCCGTATGCGGGATTACGAATTCCGTCCGGATCCCCTTCGCCACAGCAAAACATGTCCTCTGTAGCATTTCAGCACATCAAGTCACATCCAACTTACAACAATGAACGCGTCAGCCAACTTCTTCCCTAAAGCCGCCGTAGCGACGAGGCTAGGCACTCGCCTGCCAACCTGTAGTCTGGGTTCGATCACCAGCGGGGCGGATTCATGATTTTAAAATGTATCTGGACTTCAGGGTCGATCCAGTCTGAAATCGGTACCAACAAATGACTTGGAAAATCAATGCTACAGGCCCAATACTGACAATATCACCTACCACGTCCAGAATGGTCTATAATAATATGGAGACAGCAACGTATGTCCATTACGCCATTGGTGGGTAAAAGGATATAGACAACACTACTCAAGAGTGATAATTGGACTACAGGGAGGCCCTGTTGGAAAACGCGACTTTAAGTTTTAACGAAACACTATTTGCCATAGTATTAAATGAAATACAGTCTATTATTCAATGTTTATTTTGATGGTTGTTGATATTTATTGGCTAAATAGAGGTGGGTTGGAGGGCGCGTGGTAGAGTTATTGGGACGTAGCGGCATTAAAACCACGCCTCGATCCAAACCTATGACCAGCACTACTTGTAGTGCTCTCGCCCGCTTTCTTAGCTAGATCTTCATAGAGAGACTTTGCTTTCTCTTGGATAACCATATTGCTCACAGGAATATTCCATTGGTTCTGGTATTTAGTCCAGACGGCCAATGGTTCTTCCATGTTCTCCCTAAGAGTACTTCTGGTACGAGTGATCTTGGAAGCACTCAAGGGGTTACGTTTTTAGCACCTGTTTTAGCACCATTTTGTCAGCACCTGAACGAATTGTTCTTACCGTGGTTGGAGGTAAATCATGGACTTTACCGATATCAACAGCCCGATCGGCAGCCTCAAAACGACGTAACGCATCTAACTTAACCTCAAGAGTAACACTTTTCCTGGTTCTTTTACACCAGACACAATATCAGCACTTACTGTGCGCTTTGAACTCATAATTATTGGTGATTACACGATAAAATCCTGGAAAAACGCACTGCACAAAATGTAAAATGGCGACGTTAACGCAGCATAGCAACACAGGTGACGACGTTGTAGCGGAACATGGCGACGTAAACCGAAGTGACGTATAGCGGGGCCTCCATGTCTTTGGTAATTAAATTGACATATAAATCAAGTATTTGCTAATAAACCTAAGACAATGTGGCGAGCACAAATGTTAGCAGCTAAGCGTACTGTGAACATTGAAGGTAAGAGCTAATCATAGGCATTGAAACTACAATTACTCCTCGCCACGACGCCTAACGGCATAAGTGTAAGACGAAAACAACAACGAAAACTGTCTTGTATATGACAACTTCATTTTCACAATAAAATGTAAGAAAATGTCATGAACCTGATAATCAATCAATCAATCATGTGCCAAGCCGGAAAGCGTGGGCGGACATGACTCGCCATTTCACTCGATCACCAGAGTTGTGGATCAGCTCAGTGTTCCTGTCTCATCCATGCCATGTGGACAAGCAATCCAGGTATTTTCCTCTCGGTCTTCCTCTTGGTCTGTTCCCTGCGATCTTGCCAGTTCACCAATCCATTTCTTTTCATAACATGTCCAAAAAATTTGACTGTCTACGTCTAGTCTCCTGTGGTACTTGGTCACTGGTATTTCTGTCTATTCATGGTATTCTTTGCATTTTCCTCAGAAACCACATTTCTGCAGCCATCAGATGTTTTTCAGCTTGACTGCACATTGTCCAAGTTTCACATCCATACAAAAGAACAGGCTCTATGTATCCCCTCAACACTCGTTTCTCGTTTCAAGTGACATCTTCTTATTGGTCAGAATGTTTTTCATTTTGCTAAAGGCTACTTTCGCCATGGCGATTCTTGTTCTAATCTCTTCAAGGCATCTCCCATCAGATGTTATGACTGTTCCAAGATAGTTGTACCGATTCACTTGTTGAAGAATACTCCCATTTACTTGTATATTACATTGTGGTACTTCGTTCTTCCTAGTGACGACCATAACCTGTGTCTTTTTACAATTTAATTTTAACCACAGTTGCTCACTGTGTTCAAAAACCGCATCTACTAATTGTTGCAGATAATGTGCATTGTCTGCAAACAATACTGTATCATCTGCAATTCTAATGTTATTGATATTTCTTCCCCCAATGCTGATTGCATTTATATCTTCTACATTTCTGAAAATATTTTCACTGTATAGGGAAAAAAGATCTGGAGACATTACACATCCCTGAATAACATCCCTCTTAATAGGCTGATATTAACCCACTTCACTATCAATCCTTATGACAGCTTGTTGTTTCCAATATATGTTTTTTATAAGTCTAATGTCTTTCCCATCAATTTGTAAATCTGCAAGCATTTCCACCATGTTGACATGTCAAACTCTATCAAAAGCTTTTGTGTTGTCAATAAAGCAAAGATTATATCCTTGTTTACTTCTATAGCACGTTAAATAACTGTTCGCAGCATATACGCAGCATTTACTGTACCCTTTCCTTCTACAAACCCACATTGTTCTTCAACTATTTCAGGTAATAATAGTGAATATAATTGTACTAGTTGTACATTTTTTTTTTTTTTTAAGCATATCCTTTTACAGGACTTAGCTGTCAACACCAGCATCTTTCAGCTGTATGTTGATCTCTTGGCAAGATTACGCTCAGTAGTTTGCCATTGCTTTCTGAGCGGCCGGCTCAGTATCCCGCAAGTCACGAGCGGGGGTCGAACCGCCTCAGATCTCGCTCCGCTACGAGACTCTGCGTGATAAACGGGATTACAGAAAGAAAGTGTTGTAACCCCACAGCCAGAGAGACCGGCACTAGTTGTACTAGAGACTTAAATTGATGGTCTCAGATCGTACCACTTGCCTTATTTTCCCAGGCAATTGCATTAGAAAACAAAGTAGTCCCTGAAGCAAGAATGTTGTGACCATCGCTTTCTTTAACACAAGTTCCTCGTCATTATCGACCACATACTCGGCTGGCCAGAAAAGGCAAACAAACTACGACATCCTAAAGCGCCATCCAAAGGCCCTTCATTCTTCCGTCAGATAATTTGATAGCGCCCACAAAATGATTGACTGACCGAGCTACAATTAGTCTGTTACTGGTCGTATTAGTACTATTAGAGAGAAGTTGGAGTCAAGTTAGCTTGGGAACTGATTCTTGTGAGGAAGCAGCCAAGTGTGCGTGCGGCTATGTGCAAACACATATTGATGGTTAGTATGAAATCTCAAGACAATAGTTAGCCCTAGGGGCAAAGTGGCTAGTGCGATTGCTTGCCAAGGCAGTCGTCCTGTTTCGATCTCCAGTACTGGCATCATTTTTTGTGTCTTTTCTCTGATCTCTCTGATTCTAATCAGCCGCGCAACAGGAAAATGTGCTACTGTGCTACTACTACTGTTGCCACTACTACTACTACTACTACTACTACTACTACTACTACTACTACTACTACTACTACTACTACTACTACTACTACTACTACTACTACTACTACTACTACTACTACTACTACTAATAATAATACCACTACTACTGCTACTACTACTATTACAACTGTTACTGCTACTACTACTACTATTACTGCTGCTGCTATTACTACTGCTGCTAGTACTACTACCGCTACTTCTGCTACTACTACTGCTGCTACTACAACTACCACTACTACTACAACTTTTTTGCGCATCCCTTGCAGGACGTTGCAGTCAACACCAGCATTTTTCAGCTGCTGTTGATATACTAGGTAAATTTTACGTTCAGTAGTTTGCCATTGCTTTCTGAACGACCCGCTCCCATACCAACACGCTATAACACAACGCGACACGGTCTGCCGCACACATCGGTAACGGCTGCGTTTTGAACGCTTTGTTAACGGCTCACGAACCGCATTCGCAAGCCTTTGACCACGGAGCCGACCGCTACTACTGCTACTACTACTTCTATTACTACTACTACTACTACTACTACTACTTTGGGTAGCGGGGTAGGGGTATACCCTATCAAAGGAGAAGTAAGGTGCCTCCTTCCCTCCGCTAGCCTACGGGACACCCTTGGGCAAGGTGGAGTACCCGTTTAGCCCCCCCAACAGGGTAACGTGAAGCCATGTGAGCAGGTGGTGGATTGGACTTGGGAGCAGCCGACAGATAGTTGTTGGTTATGGTTTCAAGTCAGTGACGGTGGGCAGAGGATCTCTCAGTAGAGACAATGGCTACGGTCATCCGATCAGTATGGTCACTGCCAGGAAGGAAGAATGGTAGACTTCCCTCCTTATTGATTCCCAGGCAGAGGAGGCTCGTCAGCCTTGGTTGGTATCTCTTCTAAGAGAGGGAACTCTAAATCTCAAACCTCCGCTGCCTTGCGGGTAAACCCATATGGGAAAGGCTTCGGGAGTAAACCCTGAGGACAAATCCGGAGATGGAGTCCCTAAGGCAGTTCCATGTTGTAAACAACATAGTACTGGCAACTCCTGCGACGGCACCGATGCCAAGTTGCATTGGCTACTGCCTTTCCCTTGGTCAACATCGGCGACGTGGAGAGGGGGAACCTGCTACTGGGCAACAGCTGGTTCTCCGATTTCCATTGCCCAGGCTTGTGCCCTGAAGAGGTCACTTCAGCACCGCGTAAAGCGGTGACACAACACGGGAAGTAGCATTTGCCGGTTATAAGTCTTAATGCTCGATTGGCGTATAGCAAGGCGCCAGGGGCTACTTCCGACGTTGGGAGAGATCATCGTATCTCACTAGACAGCTACCGCCCGCCTAAGCTGGGCAGCCCCCAGTCAATAAGGTGTTGTCTAGCCACGGTTCATCAGCTCCTGGGGGTGTGTGGAGCTTAGGGGAAAATCCTGACACATGGACCGCAATCTATACACCTAACAGCAAGAAAATAACAAAACAACCGGCCCTAAGGCTGAGAACATGGAACGTAAGAACCATGACCCCTGGCATCTCAGACGATCTAAATGAGATTCTGGATGCCCGCAAAACTGCAGTGATAAACAACGAACTACTAAGACTGGGGATAGACATTGTCGCCCTGCAAGAGACCAGACTCCAAGAATCTGGAAGCATCAAGGAGAGGGACTTCACTTTCTACTGGCATGGCAAGCCGTGCGGAGAGACCAGGGAGCATGGAGTTGGCTTCGCTATCAGAAACAAGCTGCTCAATTCCATCATACCACCAAGTGATGGCACTGAAAGAATATTGAAGCTCCAACTCCAGACAGAGGCAGGCCCAGTTAGTATTATAAGCGTTTACGCCCCAACACTAACTGCAGCATCAGAATCTAAAGACAAGTTCTATGACGACCTTAGCAAAGAAGTCAGTGAAACACCAGAGAAACAAAATCTTTTTATTCTGGGGGATTTCAATGCCAGGGTTGGCTCCGACCACGAATCTTGGCCTTCATGTCTAGGACAGTTTGGCGTTGGAAAGATCAATGACAATGGACAACGTCTCTTGGAATTCTGCAGCCACCATAATCTGTGCGTGACCAACACCTTCTTTGACACGAAACCTCAACACAAGGTGTCATGGAGGCACCCCAGATCAAAGAACTGGCACCAACTCGACCTGGTGCTCACTAAACACAGCAACCTCCGCAATGTACGGCTGACTCGCAGCTATCATGGTGCTGACTGCGACACCGACCATTTACTCGTCTCCAGCAAGGTGAAGATAAAGCCCAAGAGAATCTACAGAAGCCGAACAGAAGGAAGACCACGCATTGACACCAGTGGCACCCAAAATAAAGAGAAGGTCAACAAATTCATGCAGGCTCTAGCGGATACTCTGCCCGGCCCCACAGACGGAGATTCCACCGAGAGATGGAGTCATTTTCGCGACACCATCTACAATACAGGACTATCAACATTTGGCAAGAAGCAAACTAAGTCAACCGACTGGTTTGAAGCACACTCTGAAGAGATGCTCCCAGTCCTGGAGATAAAGAGACATGCATTCTCGATGTATAAAACATCACCTTCAGAGAAAACACTGCAGGCATTGCGAACGGCCAGAAATAGAGTACAACAGATGGCAAGAAGATGTGCGAACAGGTACTGGCTACAGCTCTCTGCTCAAATTCAAACTTGTGCAGACACTGGAAATATAAGAGGAATGTATGAGGGCATCAAGCAAGCTGTCGGTCCATCAAAAATTAAGATGGCCCCTTTACGATCAACTGACGGGGTAATCATAAAAGATCGAACGAAACAAATGGATCGCTGGGTAGAACACTACTCAGAGCTATACTCAGTGGATAACACTGTCAGCGAAGAAGCTCTGGAAGCCATCGATCAACAGTCCGCCATGCATGCCTTGGATAACGAACCTTGCCTCACAGAAATCAGCGAAGCACTAGACTCTCTCAAATCCGGCAAGGCACCTGGAAAAGATAGTATTCCACCTGAAATTTTAAAATGTAGCAAAGAAATAATCATCCCAGAACTGTATGCAATATTACAGCTCTGTTGGAGAGAAAAATCAATACCACAAGATATGAAAGACGCAAACATCGTTACCCTTTATAAAAACAAAGGCGACAGAAGCGACTGCAACAACTATCGCGGCATTTCCCTTCTCAGCATTACAGGCAAGATTTTTGCCAGAGTAATCCTTAAAAGATTACACATTCTTGCTGAAAGAATCTACCCCGAATCGCAGTGCGGATTTAGACCCAACAGGTCCACCATCGATATGATTTTCTCACTCCGGCAGCTCCAAGAGAAGTGCAGAGAACAGAGGAAGCCATTATATATAGCCTTCATCGACCTCACAAAGGCATTTGACCTCGTGAGCAGAAGCGGCCTTTTTAAGGTCCTTGAAAAGGTTGGATGTCCACCCACCCTTCTTAGTCTCGTGACATCATTCCACGAAAACATGCAGGGGACCATTTTATTTGACGGCTCAACATCCCAGTCATTCAGCATCAGCAGCGGAGTAAAGCAGGGATGCGTGCTTGCTCCTACACTCTTTGGTATCTTCTTTGCTGTTCTCTAAGGCAAGCATTTGGGACTGCCACTGAAGGCATATACCTCCACACAAGATCTGATGGCAAACTTTTTAACCCATCAAGACTCAAGGCAAAGACCAAAATAAGATCAAGATGTGTAAGAGAACTACTTTTTGCAGATGATGCAGCACTGACTACTCATACAGCAGAAGATCTCCAAAGGCTCATAGATCGTTTTGCAGCCGCCTACAAAGACTTTGGGCTCACCATTAGCCTAAATAAAACACAGGTGATGGAACAAGATGCCGATGCGCCTCCGTCAATCAAAATCTCTAATTACGAATTGAAAGTCGTCCACGATTTTGTGTATTTTGGGATCGACAATATCAGATAATCTTTCATTAGAGACAGAAATCGACAGACGCATTGGAAAGGCAGCCACAACATTTTCCAGGCTAGCTAAAAGAGTTTGGGAGAATAATAGACTAACAGAGCGTACAAAACCTCAAGTATATAAAGCTTGTGTTGTTAGCACACTACTCTACGGGTCTGAATCCTGAACCTTGTACTCAAGACAGGAAAGGAAGTTGAATTCCTTCCACATGAGATGTCTGAGACGTATCCTGGGCATAACATGGAAAGACCACATAACAAACAAACAGGTGCTTGAAAGAGCAGATATTACCACAGTGCACACCCTCCTCAAGCAGAGACGCCTCCGGTGGTTGGGCCACGTATCTCGAATGGAGGACGAACGTATTCCCAAAGATCTCCTTTACGGAGAACTAGCCACAGGAAAGAGGCCAACCGGAAGACCCCAAATGCGATACAGGGATGTGTGTAAACAAGATATGAAAACCATTGGAATAGATCCAGACAAGTGGGAAAAGTTGCAACAGACAGATGCTCCTGGAGAAGAGATGTACGAAACGGACTGGTGCTCTTTGAGAGCAATCAGATCCAAAAAACTGAGGAGAGACGGCACAGGCTCAAAGAGCAGTCACTTACTGCGGGACTTGCCTCGTCTTACAGATGCGGAAACTGTGACAGAGATTGTCATTCTCGAATTGGACTATACAGTCACCAGCGGTGCTGCCAGGCACCTCCCAAGCGGCACAACTCTATAGTCCTTCAGGACTGAAAGAGGCCTACTACTACTACTACTACTACTACTACTACTACTACTACTACTACTACTACTACTACTACTACTACTACTACTACTACTACTACTACTACTACTACTACTACTACTACTACACCACCACTATTTTTTTTTTTTTTTGCACATCCTTTACAGGACATCGCTGTCAACATCAGCATCTTTCAGCTGTATGTTGATTTCTTGGCAAGATTACGCTCAGTAGTTTGCCATTGCTTTCTGAGCGGCCGGCTCACATACCCCGTAAGTTACCGATGCGATTCGAACCACTGCTGATTCTCACCGTCATCACGTTACCGACGAGAGTATACGAGATTACGGAGAAAAGTCATAACCTCTAAGCCACGAAGCCGGCACACCACCACTACTACTAGTAACACTACTGCTGCTGCTGTTGCTATTACTACTACTACTACTACCACTACTACTTCTGCTATTAATACTACTATTACAGCTACTACTACTACTACTAATACTACTACTAGTAGTAGTACTCTACTATAACTACTACTTCTACCCCTACTACTTCCTCTTATTCCAATATAATTGCTTAATTTGCAATTCATGCAAAGAATGTGTATATATTACTTCTATTTGTAATAATAAGCGTTACTATAATTAGTATACAAAGTATATTATCTATGTAAAACAGAGATTGTTGATTTTCTAGGCATTTTACGTAAAGTAGTTTGCCATTGTTTTCTGAATGAGAAGTTAACTTGTTAGTCCAACTGAGCAATGTTACATGGACCCACTACGCCGCCGCTAGCTCATAAGGAGATTAAGCTTGAGTGTGAAAACCTCTCAGCCAATCAGACCTCCAGATGAACCCTGCAGGCTGAAAGATAATTGTCTTTCGTTTATTCAACATAAAAATCTTCTTAACGACAAATTATGCTTTATTAAGTATGACTAACTGGAGCCCAAGGGAATATTACGGTCTTTCGTGGAAGGGCAAAGACCTCGTTATGATAGGAAATATCGGTAGACATATTGGAGAGAGAGAGAGAGAGAGAGAGAGAGAGAGAGAGAGAGAGAGAGAGAGAGAGAGAGAGAGAGAGAGAGAGAGAGAGAGAGAGAACGGGCGACCGAAGAGTCGTAATACTAACTAAAGAGAAGCAGTTTTTTTTTGCTTCTAATAGTAAAAGTTAACACGATTGGATAATTATAAGCTTGACATTATTATGTTATTCAATCTTGATGGGAATATTACGGATATTGAATACTAAATTTGTTTGTCCCAAGCGCTTGTTTGGCGAAAAAAACAACTCTCATTTCATTATGTATGTTCCCTGACAGTTCCATATATACACACATATATTAAGTATTCACTTCAGTTTTCCATGTAAGTAATAGTGTTTTCTGTCCGATTCTTTGATGATTATTTCCTTTGTTTGTTGAGAAAGACTTTTGTCGTAACGCTCCTATAGAAGTGTAATTATTTTCTTTTCGTCTAGTCTAGTGCCTGGTGACATTTGGTATTAATTCCGACTTTAAATATGAAGAGACGTTCCGGTCTGTATTAACAATGCACAGAGTAACCTCAGTAACACAAGCAATATCATGACTGGAGGAAATAATATGGATATGGTCAAAAATACCTATTTTGTATCGTTCTAAGATTACTTACGGACACGAACAGACACATGTCGGCTCTCAAAGCCATCTCAATTCTTAGAATAAACACAAATAACACACACACACACATACACACACACATACACACACACACACAGACATGGAGGGGTATATGCCCGAGTAGAGAGGAAGAGGAAGGTCAAAGAGAAGGTGGGTGCAGGAAGTGGCGGATGATCTCCAGATGGGTGTAGCGGATTTGGGATTTCTTGCTTATGCTTATGATCGAGAGGTTTTCCGGACGGTTGTTATGGGAGCGAGGTTCTGCAAAGGTCATGCTATTAATTATATATATATATATATATATATATATATATATATATATATATATATATATATATATATATATATATATATATATATATATATATAAAACAACTCATGGTCTCCTCTTCCGTAGATCACACCACACACACACACACACACACACACACACACACACACACACACACACACACACACACACACACACATACACGTCGTTGTTTATACCAGTTGAACACTTACTACCGAGAAGCCGATGATTAACTGCCCATGACACGACCTGCGCCTATTAAAGTCGATGTCAACAGTTCACGTCCATACCCACAATGGAGGAGAATCTCAGTTATCTGATCAATCTCTCATATACAAGTATTGGCCTCTCAAGATATGTCTGTTCATCGTCATCATCAACAGCATCATCATCACCTTCAACATCATCATTATTTTCATTATTACCATCATAAGTTTTCATCATTATCACCACTTTAACAACACCACCACCACCACCATTACCATCAATATCATTTGCCATCGTTACCACCATCATTATTATCATCATTACCATCATCATAATCATCATGATT
>OY992880.1:22828924-23071424 GCA_963921405.1 Cepaea hortensis | reverse complement strand
TCGTTCGTTCGTTCGTTCGTTCGTTCGTTTCCTCTGATGATTTTTCTATGTGAATGAACATGTACAATCGATAATTGATGTACGAAAGATGAATGACTGGAAGGGATGAATGTAAGACGGGCCTGTATGCCCAATTTGTGACTCTTTAAAAATAAATTTCGTTTGTTCATTAGTATCAAAAGAGGGCATTTTCAACCGTGCACTATTTATAGATGGATCGTACAAATTAATACGTCTTCATAGCAACACCCTCCTCCTAAGAATCATCATGGGGAATATAGAAAATTAGTTATAATATGAATTACGCACGTAAACACATAATTGCATATATACTTACATCATGTACACAAACTCTCAAAGTTATGAACACACTCATAAACACCCAATTATACACTCCGTAGCATGAATGCGATAGAATTACGGGAAGTACAGAGGATCAGAAATAGCCGAGCAACCATTGGCAATATTTCAATATGAAAACCATGTCTGAGAAATGCAGATAGTACAGTGTTGATCTTCCTATTATAAGACCATACAGAAGGTAAAATTAGAAAGCAAACAAAGAGTAGGTTTACAAGGATATCACTTGGAATATGACATGAAGAGATAGAGGCGGAGAGACGGACAGAGTGTGTACAACAAAGTCAATACAGCCAAGTCAAAATACAGAGGGTGTTTTAAATCCATTGTATTCCACCTTCATTATGGAGACGCCACTTGACAGACTGATTAACGTTGAAAGGAAATATTGAAAGTCGTAATTGTAAAGAGAGACATATGTGAAGTGATAAATATCTTTCATTTGATGTTAGAAATTCTTGCATCTTACATAGAACTATTTTTACTATATGGCAGATGGCAATGAGTAAACAGGAAGAATTCGCTGTGGTCTGGTATTACAGAAGACTGCAGAACGTTCTTGGATATCCAAATGGGTGAAAGGGGCTAAAGCACAGAGAAAACTTTTCACAAGCATCAGAAAGAAGAAGCCATCATTTTCGTTACATCATGAGAAAAGAAACAACTAGAACGTCTGTTACCAGTTAGAAAGATACGTGGAAAAAGAGACAGAAGACAAAGTCGAGAGAAGATTCTTAGCAGCCTTGTCTCATGGCATGGACAGGAGGCCGCACACAAATTCACACATCCTGTTAAAGACCCCAAGAAGGGGAGAAAAATGATCGCCCGCGCCGGTCGGCAAAGCGTATGATAATGAATCATAGATTGGGAGAAATACCCCCAAAAAATAGGGCTTAACCTTAAGCCTGAACCCAACTGGTCATTGAGCAAACAAAGACATCGACCACACGAGAATATTTAACAAATCAATATTCACAGATCAACAGATCTGGTTTCAAACATGTCGCCTATGGCTGTTCTTAGAATTAGTTTCCGTTTTTTGAGTTTAGAATTTTTATTATTGCCCCTTTACCAACCTCCTTTACGTTGTTTTGGAGATTGCGTGTGGGAGGCGCGTGAACATTATACACGTCAGTGTGATTTATGACATTCACGAAATTCAGGCCACAGTTTTGTGGGCTTTTTATCGTCATTATGTTATATGTCAAACGACGTAGGCGATCATATTACTTTGCAAGTTTACGTTCAGTAGTTTGCTATTACTTTATGAACCACCAGCAGTCATACAATTTATAAACATCAGCGCAAAGGCGGTCTGCTGCCAAATCACCCTCGTCCGTAACTCCTTCGTCACATAACCAACCATGTTACTATAGGGTCACCTATTTACTCGTATTTATGATGTGTGCAGGACCCTATTATGGCCTTTCGATGCTATAAAAAGATGTTGGTGCTTCTATTTATAATAAATCATAACCTTAAATGTAAGATTTAAAAAATGAAGGCACTTATAGCGACACAGGGCTAATGAGATCAGAGATATCAGAAAATTTCGTCCGAAGTCAAACCTCTGCAGGCACAAAGTAATAACGTTAATCGTGATATAAAAAAGTATGTCTTGGGCCGCGCTCCGCATGATAGACAGGTTGAGGGGAGTGAAGCCCTAGATCACAATTAAATTAGCCAAGAGCAAGAGCTGGTTTTCTCTTGGTGGGTAGAATGGAGCGGGTAGTTTAGCTGTATATGTGATGCGACGAAGGCAACATGGGCAATGACGTATATTAACGCATAGCAAACCATCGATGTGAAGACAGTGATAGAGGCACATGACAAGAGGAAAGAAGCTGTCTTTCTCGCGTTCGAAGGAAAGGTGGTGTGATAATTATGTCAAGTGACGACTCGATGTGTGTGCAATGTTATCTTTGCCGAGGGCATGATGCCTTGTGGGCAGATATGCACAGCAACGTATTTGTGTGGGATAAATGAGAACACCAATTAAAGCGTCTCGAAACTGGAAGAATATGAATAAAATTTGGTGGAACTGCGGTAAAGCTGTGACAGTGTAAACAATATAAAATGACATAAAGTAGTGCAGCTTTACATAACAGAATTAAGACACATACAAGACCTTGCGGCGATTAGCCTTCATCGGCAAACAAACACATTCACAAACACAACATACAGTCAAGGAGATCTCCTGTGACTACATCAGAAGGTGACGAAAGGACGAGAAGAACAAAAGGATGAAAAAATGAAAGTAATGAAGAGAAAATGAGAATTGATAAAAATGTATTTAAAATGTATATCTTCCCTATATGTATCCCTTCTTTCAATGTGCTCACTGAACCGTAACACCTATCACCGGATATAAACAGAATGCATCGGAGATTTTCTCAGTTGTTTACAGATTGGTACTGTGAGGTGAGTATAAACATTTTTTTTTCAATTCTCATTTTCTCTTCATTGCTTTCATTTTTTCATCCTTTTGTTTTCGCATCCTGTCGTCATCTTTTGATGTAGTCACAGGAGATCTCCTTGACTGTATGTTGTGTTTGTGAATGTGTTTGTTTGCTGATGAAGGCTAAACGCCGCAAGTCTTGTATGTGTTTTAATTCTGTTATGTAAAGCTGCACTACTTTATGTCATTTTATATTGTTCGACACTGGAAGGGAGGGTAGTAATTGACGACATAAGAAAGGCACCAGAAATAAAACGAACATAGATACATAAAACAATGAAAATCCGTAAATGCATACTATCTCTTATGTTTGAACAAAGGGCCGTGCCGTGCTATGATACAGAGAGGCGGCCACATCAGGCGACACCGTAAAGGGCGGTATAAGCAGCGAAATCAAAATACAGTTTGAACCATTCAATATTTAACAATTTTTAAGGCATTTCAAACAGAAAACACATTTAAGGGGCGGCATTTCAAAGACTGGCATCGTACTAAGAAAATCTACCGCATGGCCATGTTTGAACATCTTCAATACTCTTGTTGGTTGTCTGTATGATTTAAGCATTTGAAACACACACGCAATATATATATATATATATATATATATATATATATATATATATATATATATATATATATATATATATATATATATATATATATATATAAACGACAATTTTCCGCTCATTGAGACGTAATGGATATAATTTACAAGATACTTCTGTAAACTAACTTGCACTCAATGAGCATTGTGGTCAGTAGTAAACCGGCCGCCTTTATTTCCCAGAATAGTTCGAGATACCAATTTTAGACTTGGTCTACCTATTAGTCCAGGTCAATTAAATAAAATCCCCGGCTGGGATTTGGATTCGAACATTTGACCACCATACAGGAAGATACGTGTTTTAGCCACTGTGTTACAGCGGCTCCCAATACCCTTCTTCTTCTGTTTTTCCCCCTTTTGAATTTGCCTTAAAGCGTCCCAGAAATAAGGTGGATGTTATGGAGTAGTAGTTGTTCGCTTATTTTGTTGCTTGTGGTAATGTCATATTTGATGTTGTCCATGTGTTCTGCTTTACTTCATCTGGTCATTTATTCCGAATGGCCCTCTCGCCTTGTAGCCCGGTGTTCTCACGTTGAACGCTCTAGCGCGGGTTGGTCTTGCTCCACTCCAGCTAATTGTTCTAACCATTCATATATTTGCTGTTTTATAAAATCAGTAATCGGTGTTATACCAACATTTCTTCGTAATTTCTAATTTTTCTCTCCATATCTTATCTTGTTATTCAGACTGAGATTCTTATGCATCTCATACTGCGTGATGTTATTTTACGCCCTTTTGTGTATATGACTGTCTATGTCTGGCATTGGCAACGAGTTTTCGGCCAAAATAAGAATCTTTCAGCTTCGTCGTTCTATGTATGTTGATATTTGGATGTCTAGGATAGGTGCTATTTGATAGCTTATGCGGCTTGCTTTTTATGGTCTCCGTTATTTATATACCCAAGACAAGATATTCCTGGGCTAGAGGGTTCCCATACAACTAGCTAACACCAGATTCAAACACCATCCTCAACGATTATCTATATGATACAACTCCGACTCAAAATCAAACTGAATGCATATAGATTACAAAGAGATTCAGAGGCCGTTTAGCTGAAGCAAACACTAGTTGACTGGTCGAAGACACACCAAATGTCCCTCATTTCTTGTTTCGCTGATGCATGTCTTGTTCTTTCCCTTAACTCACGTTAACGATTCTGTCATACCATTAAGTCCTATTCGGTGCAGGCATTTTAACTCAATTTTATAGTGTATTAGTAATGTGTTAGTCGTTCTCCACGTTTCTCCTCCAATCTTTATTATTGCATTAACGTTAGACTTAAATACTCTATGTTTGGTACTATGGTTAATTTCGATTAACTTTCACAGTTTTCCAAGTGCTATGAAACCTTCATTTACATCTTTATTGTTAGTTTAAAATTTATGTTTGTTTCCAGTATTTGTTTGTGGCCTGCATTGCTACATCAATAAATATATGATTCTACCTCTTGAAAAAGGCTTAAGCGAGGGAAATCGGGTTATCATTTGCTTGATTTATTCTCATTATCTGTATCTTCTCCCTATGCATGTTTGGACCTAATTGTTGTGATCTCCAAACAAGTGTCTTTGAGTTATCTTGTAGGTGATTTCGTGTTTGTTACGGGAAGACGATGTTTCCCGGAAAATCCAGATCATTGAACTGCTCTAAGGCCCTTGAATTCATTTTATTTTACTGACTGTAGTTATTGTTGTCTTCATAACCCATTCTATAGTCAGTAAGAATAAAAAGGTATTAAAAGGCACTTGTGTCTGTACTTGCTTCAAGTGTTTCTGGTAATTTTCCTTTAATGCAGAACTCTGTTTTTCATGACTTTATATACTGCCTTTCTTGAGTTAATTATGTCTGTCTTTGATCCTGGTGCTTCCAAAGGGATTCCTTATCAATGCTTTCTAAGGATTTTTCATAGTCCACAATTCATCGAACTGCTCTGTCTGAGCCCTCTGCATTCATATTTTATCTGTGTAGTTATTGTTGTCATCATATCCTCTTCTATAGTCAGTAAGAATAAAACGGTTACAAAAGGCATTTGTGTCGTTCTCCTATGTCACAAAGTATGACTGACATAGAGGATTGGCTATGGTTGTGTCTAAGGTATGACAGTGTGAATGTTGTGTTGTACAACTGATCAACCACGTTGCATTAATACCAAACACCAGACTGCGCACACAATAATTTAATTTGAACATCTGGATACAACATTATTCCTCAGGAACGTTCATCATTATATATATATATATATATATATATATATATATATATATATATATATATATATATATATATATATATATATATATATATATACACATTGCATAGGCACAGGTACAGTACACGTAGTCCCAAACACTATCACTGCTGACAACTGAACTCAGTCTTTAATACTTCGCCTCCGAATTGCTCTCACTGAAAAACACAGGGCGGAGAACTCCACTATCATTCAATTTCCCAGACCGCCGACCTCACTGTCGGGTCCCCAAAACTCAACTGTTCTCCTCAATGTTTTTCACTTGTCTTTTTACCCTTCTTGCAGCCCTCCCCAGGGAATGCCCTTTAACCCTGTGAACTTGTTTATGTTGTAGCATTGCTACCAAGGACAATCACCTTAATGTTAGTGAACCCAGGCATGTTTCATTACCCCCTCCTCAAAAAAAAAAAAATATCGTTGCCAAATGATGGGAGAGTAATGCTTATCAAATATGTGACCCAGAAACACTGCCTGGGTAGCCATAAGTATGTCTCCCTCCTGCTCTAGCTACCCCACTGAGTAATACATCAGGTAATCACGAGGACCCTAACAGATTTCCCCTTCATCTAGAACCAAAACCTCACCATGTTTCTACTCATCATATCATGAAAAAATCATTACTTACAACTTTCACATTACATAATATATCAGGTAGTGATACGTAACCCAGCACATTCCTCTTTCAGAAACACACACTTATATTTCCACTCTCACGATGTTCTTTATAATAACTGAGTGAGATGGTCGTTGTCTAGGTTACACTGCTCCTTGTATGTCATTACAGAGTGTCTGGTGAGCTAGCCTCCTGTCTCATAATACAACTCACCCCCGCAGTGCACATCCACCAGTCATTAAACAAGATTGAGTTGGCGCACATAATCCTTTAATGCAGAAAGAACACGGACAAACGGAACACAATTCTATATCCAGAAACTATATAATCCATAGAATATATATATCCTCCTCACAACTTAACCAGCATACATTACTGCCTTCTCAAGGCCTTATTAATCTCCAATTCACAAGACAGTTATCCAGCTACTATCCACGGCTGGACCTCACACAATACAACCCACTTTGGGTTCAGGCCTCCATCAACTATCCAACCCCCACTGGGTTTTAGGCCTGCATTCAAAGCTCCGAGAACAACACAGAACGGAGATCTCTATCTAACTCCGCTCCTCTCCATAGACTACCGAACCCTCGGAGTCCAAAACATCCACTATCCAAAAGCGATCCGACCCGCAGTCGGTCTCAGCCCCAACTGCCCTCAAGTCTCCTGACTTCACACCAAACTAAACTGTCTCTCACCCCATCCGCCATGGGGGTCTGCATCTACCCTCACCATTATTTCTCAGGGCTGGTTGTCTTTCTCATAGCCCCGCTACAGGTAACTCACCTCAGTGTCAATGACCCAGGCATATGTCATTACCCCCCCCCCCCCCTAAAAAGAAAACATCGTTTTCAAATGTTGGGAGACTAATACTTATCAAATATGTGACCCAGACATATTGCCTGGGTAGCCCTAAGTCTGACTCCATCTTGCTTTAGCTACCACACTAAATAATACATTAAGTAGTCATAGTACACTTCCATATTACCAACACATCAATACCACAAACTTTCCATCTTGTGTACCAATGCATGAACTAAAACATTGCATAATAATTAATACATCATACAAAACATAATCTTTGTGTACCCGCAGGACTATTCATATCTTCAATAACACACAAACCATGTAACTTTACTAATAATGGTCTAAGAATAAATGTTGAGGCGCTGCATTGCCCCCTGTCTTCCATCAACTATCTGGAGAGTTTGTGTATAGACCATATATTAGGTGGTTCTTTTCTTGCATCAACCCCCTTCTGATTCCTGTCGATGCTATGTCTACCCTTCATGTACCCATGCCTCATGTTTCCTATATCTTTGAAACAACTGTTTGCTAATCCTAACCCTGGTTCAGTGATGTCGTTAACACTCTTTTGAACTGCTTAACTTTGCTATCTACATATTGTACCGTTATACTGGAGTCTTTGTTTAGTCTGACCTCTTTATTAAATCCTGGCCAATATCTCTGGCATCCTGCTCTCTGCTGCTTACACCTTACTCCTATGTGCCCTGCACATGCTCTATCCTGAGCTGTTCTTGTATATCGGTCTCTATGTACTAAGGGTACCACTCCTTGCCCACGTGCAGTTCCGCCATCTGAAAACCGGCGAGTGAGAGTATTGTACTTCCTTCCGAAGCACCATCTACCATTCTTTGATTGCCTATGTCTAACTTTACTACACTCTTGGACACATTTGTGCAGACTAGTATCTTGTCTCTGGGAGTCACTAAAGCTATGTTTGAGATCTATTCTCACCTGCTCAGCTGTCCTATCCTTGTCCTCAGTCCCTATGTCTACTTCAAGTGCCTCTTCTTTTTCAACTATACTCTCTAATTTAGTTTTTTTTTTTTTTGGTGGTAACTGCCTCGTTCCTGCTTAAACTATGTTTCTTGTCCCAATAAACTACGTCTTCTACTGTACAATCTTTAACTCCTGGCACATTTCCACACACACTGTCACTCTTCCTGTGATATATGGTGTTTTTACTGTTATAACGGCTAATGGGTAGAATTCTACTGTCCCATTAAATGTTATGCATCTAATCTTTTTCCCTGTGTAATCCGAGGGATCCACCAAACTTTTTCTAACCCCGATAGACGTACATCCGGAATCCCTAATTGTTAACGCTGGCCTACTATTGACGAATCCATGTTGCATCTTCATTATTCCTCCTGCATGTACTGCTGATCCTGCTTTAACTGTGTGACCACATATTAAGACCGGCTGACCATCTTTCTCAAAAAGAGGTTTACATCTACTACAATTTTCATTGTTAAGCGTCTCAATTACTTGCGCTGCATTTGAGTGCTCTGTTTCTCTCAACGTACATTCATAAGTAAAATCGTTCTTTTTTCCACATTTGAAACAGATGATCTCCTTTTTCCTGTTATTCGTTGGCCCGCTGGAGGGTTGTACATCACACTGTGCTGCCTTATGTCTCCAGCTCCCACAATTCCAGCATCCGGCATAACTATTTGGACGTTTCTGAAAATTCCCCCTTTTGTATGGGTAACGTCCTGCTCTGCCAACATGGTTGCCACGGAAACCATTATCTTGAGGTTCTTGCTGCACACATTTCTGTGCTGAATCCACACATTTCGGTCTTGGTCTAATAACTGAATTCTGGTCCTGTTTCGTTTACGCTGCACAGACTATTTCCTCACTCATTTGTCTACCAATAGAACTGTTTGGGTGTGCAGTCATGTAGTTTTGCCCTAACTGAGACATTGTGTCTATGTCCTTTGGTTTACGTTCTTCAAAGAAAGCCACTAAGTTTGTATTGCATGAAGATAATACCTTGGCTCTTAACACTAAACCCACTAATCTATTAAAATCTTTCCCTACTTCTGCCAGCTCAATCCATTTATTAAATGTGTTCTTTACTATATTAACAAAATCTGTAATATCTTGATTTGTCTCTGGCACTAATTGTCTGAACTTTGTTCTGTATCCATGTTCAGTTAGTTGGAACTTTGTAAGCAAACGTTGACGCAAAATAGTGTAATTGTTTCTTTCTTCCAAAGGTAAATTAAACATGGTATCTAGGGCCTTACCCGTTAGAACCTCACCTAGTCTCATAGAATATTCTCCTTCTGGAATACCTAAAGCTTTCGCCGATGCCTCGAATCTGGAAAGATATGCTTCAAGACTGTCACGGTCCGTAAAGTATGACAGTTTTAGTTGCTGTGATGACTACGAAGATCTTCTGGTTTCCTAACTTTGACCCTTAGATAGGTCTAATATTTTAGTGCAATTTCTGTTTCCATTTGACACTTGAGCTTCTCTTTCTCAATTTCCATCGCATTTGTTTGTTTTACCTTTTCAAGTTCTAGTTGCATTTGTTTCTCTTTCTCTTCCTGTAAACGCTTGTTTTCCATTTCGGCCTGTCTCTGTTCTCTTTCAGCCTGTCTTTGTTCTCTTTCAGCCTGTTTTTGTTCTTTTGCTTCTGCATACTCCTGTAAATCTTTGCCCTTCAGGCCTAACCGTTCCCCTGCTTCAATATATTCCATTAAAGTAGGCATCTTGTACTTGTGGACACGTTGCTGTCTGTCAGCCAACTATAAATGTAAAGACTCTGCTGCTAGTCTTTGTGTACCTTCCTTAAGTACACCACTAATCACTGTGTACGTAAATTCGTAGTACTAATAATATCACTCTGTACTCACCCAGTCACTCTATAAGCACTAGGTAGTGAGGGGGAATATTATCTATACTCCCTTATATATATATATATATATATATATATATATATATATATATATATATATATATATATATATATATATATATACACACACACACACTAATGAATGATACGATAAGTGACTCCTATGAGACGCTAGACGCACGAGTACACGGAGACGGTGATCACAAAGAAATAAACCACAATAACAGCCACAAGCTTGTGTGAGACGACCACAGTGCGCGTAATATCTATATATAAATTAACACCGACCACTAGACAGTAGAAATGACGAAAGATCACAATAATAACATATATCCGAAGAAAACAAATATCGAATGTAAATATTATGAAAAGAAAGACAAGCACTCTTAACTAAAGTTATACACAACTCTGACGTCATACACAGCGGCTCTAGATATTGGTTAGGACCCCAATGCCAATGCACGACCACGCTAACTTTTTAGCGTTGTCCTTACAAAAATATCGTAAGCACAAGAACCACGTTTTGCAAAGCCTATCCTGATTCAGATAGACATTGCAAAAGATACCTATCCAACAACTACATGTAATAAAATATACATATATAGATACACCAACGATAATGACAATTAGAACGATGAGATCAAACAAAATGTCCAAATGTCTTGCCGACAATACTGTGCTTATTAACCAGACGCAAAAGTTCTTAATTTGTTAGAAATAGTTTCCAATAATATACTGGAAATTTCTGTTGGTTAAATTTAATGTTCCGAAATGTCTTACGATGGTAAATCCCAACAGAAAAATGTTCTTTTGATATGTTGTTACTTTCCCTGGACGTGGTGACAACACAGTAATAATCCAAACGTCTTTATACCTTGGTTGCGGAGATGGCGCTTTGTTGAATCATATATGTTATGGATTCACGTTTAACGACAAGGTTCAACAAAAAAATTGCAGCAAATGTCTCAAAATTTTTTATATCTGTATATATAAATCCTTATTGGCAAAGAAATGCGACCACTCCCGCGGAGAAGGCACGTGTCAGAGTCTACCGAAGTGCAGTGATGCAGTGACATCGTTACGCCCGCCAGGTGACTTAGTCCCCAGCAGGGATGGCGGAACTTCGTTACGCCGCCAGGCGAGTAGTAGTCACCTGCCTGCAAGGTTGCTGGCTGACGAGACGGCCAGCGGTCAGGCAAGGACGCACGCATGTCTCATGAAGCCACCTCAGGTGGGGAGGCAAGTTGCGAGCTATAGGGAGACAGCTCTGGGACGTCGACTGGACCGGACGCATGATGAGAGAAAGGCGTTGTGTGGTTTCTGTGCCTGAAAGTCGAGTGTCTGGACATCTTGAGAGATAGACTGTGTGCTGTATTGGGGATGTAAGTGTATTGAAGTATCAAGTATATCTTGTTGTGATCATCGTACTGTATATGATCTGTAAATAAATCCATTGAACGTTGTGTCGTTGAGTCTTGAGTCAAATCACGTTGTACATGTACTGTCTCACATGTGTTAGGTTAGCGAGCCAATTTTAAGACCCTGACATGTGTGGACGTGGTGGCATTCGTCCGGCTTTGAAATGAACGTGTTTATGTGATTAACGGTTAAAACTAGAGTTTTAGAACGTAGAATTTTTGTTAAAATTGATTGTACATGTAAATGTGATCGTGGAAAGCTCATTTTGATTTATTATTACATTGTTAAACATGGAGACTAGTTGTAAACGTACAGTGCATACATATTGTTTGATCTTGTAAACGTGTAAAACATTTGTGATTGTTGAAATTGTCACCGTTTTGACCTTGTCGACATTGTGATCTTGTCGCCATTGTGACCTTGTCGCCATCTTGTAAACTTGATGTCTATGTCCTTACTGAATGTCATCTTGATGTAAGTGATGTGTCATCAATGTTGTAGCGTGTTGAGATACAGTTAGATTGTCTTTGTAAAGTAAGTTGTGGAAAGCAGAAAGTCTTGGAAAGAAAGTGACTTGTGTTTTGAAAAAAAAAATTGTTGACGGACAAACTTACGACATACAATTACACTCAACGCCATACAAACCTACTCAATACTTAGTGACAAGCAGACACACACCATCAAATAGACGCTAATTTATTTCCTCCAAAAACAAAGCAGGTTTTTCGTACCATCCGAAACCGTGCGTGTAGAGGTCATTTGTGGTTCGAAGTAGCGACCCTACAGTTCCTAGCCCGATTTCCAACCGTTCTTCACCGCATCCAGGGCACTTGAGTATATTTTTCTTTTCATATACTTTTGGATGCAAATTTGAGGCACATATTGTCAATAGCACAATTGTAAATTGTTTATTGTACTAACCACTTATAACTATTTGTGTGGCTGGTATTTCATTGACATTTTCCATCATGTCTTCATTAAATGATTTCATCGATATGGGGTTAAAATTGAAGTTAACAGGTGATGAGTTAATGAAATGGAGTGAGAATAAATACTCTGAACACCTTCGCGAGAGAGCTACTGAGCGCGATGAAAGAGCAGCAGAAAGGGCTGCCAAGCAAGCAGAGGCAGAAGCCGCAGCAAAACAAGCAAAATTGTCTGCTAAAACAAAACAGGCCGAATTAGAACTGGCTGCAAAGACAAAGCAAGCTGAGATAGATAGTGAACTCAAGAAAGCAGAAATAGCAGCTCAGAGTAAGAGAGAAGAACTGGAGTTACAGTTAAAGATAAAACAACTTGATACTGAGACTGCCATTAACAAAGAGTATAAGAAATCTGAGAGACTGGAGAAAGAAAACCAGTACAAGAAATATCAAGGTATTGTACGTAATTATACCTCGGGTGACTGCATCGCAGCCTTTACCCAAAATTTTGAAACTTTAATGGAACATTACCAGATTCCACTGTCTAAATGGAATATTGTTTATATGAGGAGTTTATCAGGGGAGCCTCTTAAAGTCATTGAGACTATCACCAAAGACCTCAGGGAAGACTACCATTATCTTAAATCAAAGATTATGGCACATTTTATGTTAGATGAAGCAGGTTACAGAGAACAATTCAGCAAGTTGAGCCCAAAACCGACTCAAACGTTCTCTGATTACCTCTGCTTAGTCCGAGATATATTTACCAAATGGACTTCAGCAGCTAAAATTGACAATAATTATCAAAGATTAGAAGATCTGATCATTAGAGATAAAGTCATTTCATCCATTCCATCAGCATTTTCAAAATTTTTGCAGGAGAATGAATGCACTAGTGTAGATGAGATTGAGAGACGTGGTTCGGCGTATTACACAGCCAACAAACATTGCTTTGCCAATGAAGCTACTGACATAAATTTTGTAGCAGCGGCTAACTATGACAAACCCTATAGTAGGCAGAAACCTCATAGACCTACATCTGAGAAGTATAATCACTGTAATTATTGTAAATACTCTCACCATCAAAGCGAGATGTGCGATAAGAACCCCGCATATAATACTTATCTACAAAACATGGTAAACAGACAAGATAAGGAGCGTAGATCCTTCAGAAATTTGTGTAAATGTTTCCTCCGTAAGGCGTACGGACACTATCGCCATGATTGTAAAGGTAGGCAAATGACCAACAAAGCAAATGCCGCCTTGTTTGACAGTTCATCGTCAGATGAAGAACAATCAGAGAAACATCCTGTGAACTCAGCACAGGCTTTTGACATGTTTAACGCAAATAAATGTACTGTTTGTAACACCTTTTATGAAGATGGCGTGTTAACATGCGGCCACTCCATTCCTATTGCCAATGAAGAAGCTAATTTGGTAGTAGATTCTAAAGGCAGGATAAACATCCATCACGGATACGTGAATGGCAAGTCCGCTACAGTCCTTCGAGACACGGGCAGTTCACTTATTGGTCTGAAGAGAACGTTCATAATGCCTACAGACTATACAGGCAGGCACGTAACATGCAGAACATTCTCAGGCAATATTGAGAAATACCCACTAGCATGGGCATATATTGAAACACCTTTCCTCACTGGGAAAGTAAAGTGCGCTGCATTAATAAACCCAGTGTGTGATGTAATAATTGGAAATTTACCAGAGGTGAATGATAAACCTCATGACATAACATCTCTGTGTATTGATGATAGCATAACATCACCATCCAATGTCATCATTGATAATGTTACACCACCTATTGAATGTATGGTAGCTAATGTAGCACTAAGATCTCATGACATCATTGATAACATTGTTTCATCACCATCTGATATCATTGAATGTGTGAACGCAGTAACTAGATCTACTGCTGGAGTGCAAGATGAAAGTAATCAAACTGAGGATATACAAATGCTCAGCCCAGTATCACTACCTACTAACACCATGAAGGAAACGTTTGTAACAGCTCAAAAGGCTGACCCTTCATTGTTAAAATATTTTAATCTGATCGGCCAAAAGCCAAAGGTAACCAAGAATGCAAAATGGCATTTTGCTGTGAAAAATGATATCCTCACTAGGTATTATACCAGAGGTGACAACACCACAGAGCAAACTGTTTTGCCTACTAATTATCGTAAGCAAGCCTTACATCTTGCCCATGATATACCTCTTGCAGGGCATATGGCATACGCTAAGACCAGATCAAGATTATTAACACAGTTTCATTGGCCCAAATTTTGCAATGACATTAAAGAATATTGCAGAAGTTGTGACACCTGCCAGAAACTGGTGAAAAAAGGTAAACACCCACAGGCAAAGTTACAAGTCACTGACTTAGCCAGTCGACCTTTTGAAAAATTATCTGTCGACATAGTGGGCCCTCTCAATCATACAACAACTAGAGGGAATAAATATATTCTAACTGTCATTGATCAATGTAGTCGCTGGCCGGAAGCTATTCCGCTAAAGAACATAACTGCCAATGATATAATGGAAGTTTTCTTCCATATTTTCTCTCGGATAGGATTTCCAGACTCTATCCAATCAGATAGGGGCACTCAGTTTATCGCCGCATCTACCCAAGCTTTCACAAAAATGTTGGGAGTGAAGCAGTGTTTCAATTCCCCGTACCATCCTCACTCTAGTGGAATTATAGAAAAGTTTAACGGCGATTTGAAGCAAATGCTTTCAAAAGTCACGCAAGAACACCCTAATAACTGGGATGTATATCTACCAGCTATTCTTTTTGCTTATCGCGAGGTACCACATTCTAGTACCGGTTTCTCTCCTTTTGAACTTATCTATGGTGCCAAACCACGTGGCCCATTGACGATTTATCACCAAATGTTAACTGACTCTACTCCAGTACTTAAACCCATATCATCATACGTATATGTTACATCATTGCGTGAAAGAATCATCAAATCTTGTATAATTGCAAAGAATGCACTAAAATTATCTGGTGCTACTTATAGACAGTATGCTGACAAAGGAAACAGAACAATAACGTTGACACCTGGACAGGACGTTCTTCTTCTATTACCTAGTGACCGACACTTATTGACTGATTCTTGGCAGGGACCTTTTAAAGTGACAAGACAGATTTCACCTGTAGACTACGAGATCCAAATAAAAGACAAACATAAAATATTTCACATAAATATGCTAAGACCATACTACAACAGAGACAACGAACAAGACGATACGACAGCTTGTACAGTGATTATAGATCACGAAGATGACGAGGCTAGTGACGAAATTCCAACACCTGCATTAGACACGACAGATTGCTTGAAGGAGATTAAGATCAATCCAAAGTTAACTCAAGCAGAAACAGACAGTTGCAAACAACTAATACAGCAGTACAACACCATCTTCTCCAACAACCCAGGACAAACAGAATTAGTACAGCATCACATCACACTCACATCAAACACACCCATAAGATGCAGACCATACACCATTCCATTACATTACAAAGAACATTTACATCAGGAGATCATCAACCTAGAAAAGAATAACATCATAAGACGATCCCAATCAGACTTCTCATCTCCAATGGTCATTGCACGCAAAAAGGACAATACAATAAGACTCTGTATCGACTATCGAAAGCTCAATAAGATAACTCTTCTAGATCTTGAGCCGATGGCAAACTCTGACGATCTACTGACAGAACTGACAGACGCTAGGTTCTTTACGAAGGTAGACATGACTAAAGGTTACTGGCAAATAGCAGTAGACGAACAGAGCAGACATCTGACAGCATTTGCCACACCTTGGGGACTGTACGAATGGTGCAAACTTCCATTTGGGCTAGTCAATGCCCCAGCCACATTCGCACGTATGACACGACTTCTTCTAGTAGATATACCTAACATTATTTGCTATATTGACGACATCTGTGTCCACACAGAGACGATGACAGAGCACATAAAGACATTAGAACAGACATTTGAACGCATTAGACAGCACGGACTGACGGTAAAGCCTGCAAAAGTAGACATAGCCTACCATGAAATATCCTTCTTGGGATACAAAATATCCAATGGCTTTGTCACGACAGACGATAACATTGTGTCCAAGATACTAAAACTCTCACTTCCGACTACGAAAAAGCAAGTCAGAAGTTTGTTAGGACTGATAAATTATTACCGGCAGTTCATTCCTGATTTTTCCGAACTAACAGAAGTATTTACTTACTTACTAACAAAAGATAAACCGGAGAAAATTGTAAGCAATGAATGCCTAAAATTTGCATTCCGTAAAGTATTATCTTGTTTTTCTGATAATAGCTTACACAATCCCATCCTGAAATTGCCCAATCTCCATTTACCTTTCAGATTGCGTACAGATGCGGGCTCCGTGGCGATTGGGGCAGTCTTGTTGCAAGAGCACAATAACATCCTTCACCCCGTGTACTTCGTATCCAGGAAACTGAAACCCAGAGAACGGGCTTGGTCAATACCTCAGTTGGAAGCCCTAGCTTTAGTGGTGGGTATTACAAAATTGTCTAGATTCCTTCTAGGACGCCATTTCATCGTGGAATCTGACAGCAGTCCATTGCGATTTATAAATTCTGGTGTACCTTCAAACCAGATGGTAGCGCGCTGGTCTCTTAAGCTCCAAGATTACAGCTTCGAGGTTCGACATATCCCAGGCAGAACCAACACGATTGCCGATCTGTTGTCCCGTTGTCCGACCGACCCAGTAAGCAATCTCTGAGTGCAGTGTGTAAAATACACTCAGATCAACACAGCCATCTATCAGTGAATAATTTTTCCATTCACATAAGCTGTGTAATGTCTACAATGTGATAGGGGTTACTCCCAATGTATATAATGTTCTTATTTTATTACTTAATGTAGTGATTGTCGTGTATAATTGTGTAGTGTGTGGTAGAAAGCGAACTTTATTAATTGTATATATTCCGTAACAAGAACAGTGCCACATTCGCTCAAAACTTACCGTAAGCGAACTATCCAATGTGACAGTGGCATCTCCGTGTGGAACTTTCCAGAGATATTTTAAATCCGTGTGGGAAAGTGTGACCTAAACATTGACAGCTACACCACTGCAGTCGAGCGAAATCCAGAAGGTTTTTACAATGAAACATCCAACACGTGAACTGGTAGAACATTGTACATTCCGTAACTACACCAAGCCGGAACAAGTGTGTTCTACAAGTTGTAACATCAACTTCTTAGTGTTCGTGTGTACTTCCGGATTAGTTAGAAATTTAGAGCAAAATTAGCAGACGACAAATAAAAGTTTAAAAAGCTATGACGATTCTAAAATCTTTAGGAATCAACAAAGTTGAATACACGAATTGTGTGTTTATATATTTATGTAGTGTAATCTTAGAATCATATCTTGATTAATGTATTCATACTACCGACTTTTTCTCGTTAGGATGAAGAAACGTCAAGCGATGACGCTAAGAAATAGAATAATTATTATAAAATATTATATGTCATAAATGTTAAAATTATTCCCCTTTCATTTAGTTGCTATTACATCAGTACACAAAGGGCCATAATTTGAAATGTATACTGTAATGTGTTGTATAAAAATAGCCATGTGTTTGCCAGATTGTTAACACACCAGGTAGACATCTACTGGGCACGGCAGAGTGTTGCCAACATTGCAGACCAACACAAGAGCTCCTGGCCAAATGAGGTCAGGGTTTGACCGTTTAATGTGACTTATCTAAAAGCCGCATTTCGGTCTAGCTAGATGGTTTTTGTTTCAGAAACCATATTATTACTTTTTTTTCAAAGGCTGCGAGGTAGATGCGTGAAGCTGGTACTACCGATCTGACTGGGTCAATAATGCAATTGAGGTAATCAGCCATCGAGATGATGAAACCTGACAAGTGTTAAAGGTTGAACACCACATGTCGTTGAATATAACTTTCATTTCTTATATGTTTCTATGGAAGATGTGTATGTCTATGTGTTATGATACCAATGTATATAACAACAGAAGGGTTGACTCTGACAAGGTTAAAATACTAACCCAGTATGTACATATATTATACATGAAAGATGACATCTTTCATGAAGTTGCCGGGGGAGCGTGTCAGAGTCTACCGAAATGCAGTGATGCAGTGACATCGTTACGCCCGCCAGGTGACTTAGTCCCCAGCAGGGATGACGGAACTTCGTTACGCCGCCAGGCGAGTAGTAGTCACCTGCCTGCAAGGTTGCTGGCTGACGAGACGGCCAGCGGTCAGGCAAGGACGCACGCATGTCTCGTGAAGCCACCTCAGGTGGGGAGGCAAGTTGCGAGCTATAGGGAGACAGCTCTGGGACGTCGACTGGACCGGACGCATGATGAGAGAAAGGCGTTGTGTGGTTTCTGTGCCTGAAAGTCGAGTGTCTGGACATCTTGAGAGATAGACTGTGTTCTGTATTGGGGATGTAAGTGTATTGAAGTATCAAGTATATCTTGTTGTGATCATCGTACTGTATATGATCTGTAAATAAATCCATTGAACGTTGTGTCGTTGAGTCTTGAGTCAAATCACGTTGTACTTGTACTGTCTCACATGTGTTAGGTTAGCGAGCCAAGTTTAAGACCCTGACAGCACGTAATCGTTCGTTGTAAAATTGTTTGCTCATGACAGTGTAATGATAACAGAGGGATTTCAACAAAGACGAACTCAAAGTCTGGTTTTCGTTCAAAACGACTTGTTTTGTTCATTCACAATTCACCTTCACGCACATATTGTCAACATCAGGCCGTGGATTTTTTTCCTGAGTACCTTGACTCCATCCACACCCCAACTCACATTGTCACCTCAATTTCTCTTTATCACCGTCAGTGGAAAAAAATCCTCAGTAACTTCTTCTTGGTAAACAGCCTTGACTTCTGCCCCAACACGGCTGACTCTTTTAACTCCGTGGAAAATCACACTTTACACCGACCTCACCCCGCTGGCCACTGCTGAGGTTTTATTTTTATTTTTAACCATTAACCCGCATCAACTCTGGTTGCGGTAGGGGTAATACTCCTACCCACGTCGGTCACCTCTCCGGTGAACCCACAACTCTCACTGCTGTGTATTCTAGAATTCCATGTAAATCTCCCCTTTCCGAGAGTTTTCCAAACATGTACTTCCCCAGTAACTGGTCACTGGTGCACCTCCCGTCCTGTTAACTGCATCGACAAATCTTGACCTGTCGACCTGCGACCACACATTGCGTTGCCCTCAGCACACATACAAATGTCCCTATCTTTGATTTTCAATCCTGTCTTTATCACCGACAGTGATACTGTCCAACTGTGCTGACCCACTCTTGTCGGAAACAACTTTTTGTCCACACGACTTTTCACCTATGCTGAACACTTCTTGACCTGTCTGCGTTAATTCTCTGACGCACCCACTGAATCTAGCTTCAGCAATACTGTCTGGCATCAACTTTACCTGTAGTGACCTTCACGTGAACTGTCTGTTTTTCGTGGACAGCCCTGTGTCCCATAATCGCCTGTTTTTTGGACGATTTCTGCTCGCGTATTTGCTGTGCGCTGGCATTTTTGATGTACTGTGGTGGCTTTAGTGAACTGTACGCCAGCTTGAGTATTCACTCCCGTCTGTCTGTGTTAATTATTTGGTGCACACACAAAAGAGTTTACATTAATCTCTTGAAACAACAATATCCAAATTGTCACGGGTTTGTTTGTTTGATCAAACATAGTCACCAGATAATAACTCCTCTCTAACCGACGATCTCACAGATATCTCAATATATCACCGTGGTCCTTGACCGGATGTAGCCGTCAGAAAATCTTTACTAAGCGACGAGTTCACCGATATCTCAGAATGACAACAATGTCTATAATGCAATGGGTTTCTTGACCGGAGAGCCCTCAGATATCTCACGATGTTCTTTATACTAACTGAGTGAGATGGTCGTTGTTTAGGTTACACTGCTCCTTGTATGTCATTACAGAGGGTTAGGTGAGCTAGCCTCCTGTCTCATAATACAACTCACCCCCGCAGTGCACATCCACCAGTCATTAAACAAGATTGAGTTGGCGCACATAATCCTTTAATGCAGAAAGAACACGGACAAACGGAACATCATTCTATATCCAGAAACAATATAATCCATAGAATATATATATATCCTCCTCACAACTTAACCAGCATACTTTACTGCCATCTCAAGGCCTATTAATCTCAAATTCACAAGACAGTTATCCAACTACTATCCACGGCTGGACCTCACACAATACAACCCACTTTGGGTTCAGGCCTCCATTAACTATCCAACCCTCACTGGGTTTTAGGCCTGCATTCAAAGCTCCGAGAACAACATAGGACGGAGATCTCTATCTAACACCGCTCCTCTCCATAGACTACCGAACTCTCGGAGTCCAAAACATCCACTATCCAAAAGCGATCCGACCCGCAGTCGGTCTCAGCCCCAACTGCCCTCAAGTCTCCTGACTTCACACCAAACTAAACTGTCTCTCACCCCATCCACCCTGGGGGTCTGCATCTACCCTCACCATTATTTCTCAGGGCTGGTTGTTTTTCTCATAGCCCCGCTACAGGTCACTCACCTCAATTTCAATGACCCAGGCATATGTCATCCACCTTGTGTACCCCTACATAAGCTGATATATCATATAAAACATTATATTTGTGTACCTGCAGGTCTATTAATATCTTCAAGAGCACACAAACTATGTAACTTCGCTAATAATTGTCCATGAATACATGTCGAGGCGCTGCATTGCCTTTGTCTTCCCTCGCCCAAATCAAAGCATAATAACATACGCCAGATAGGATATAGAACCACATGTTAATTGTTTATGTGGCCTCATGCCTTTGGTAATTCCTTGACAGCAGGTCTGCCATGGTGTTATCTTAGCACCAAATACCTGGAGAGTTTGTGTACCGACCATATATCAGGTGGTTCTTTTCTTGCATCAAACATCCTCCGATTCATGTCGATGATGCGTCTTGTGTAATCATAGCTCATTGTCCCTATATATGTAAAACCCCTGTATTCTATCCCTAACCTGGGTCAGTGATGTTGTTAGCACTATTTTGAAATGACTTAACTTTCCTATCTGAATCTTGCATCATTACACAAGATTCTCTTTTTAGCTTGCCCTCTTTACAAAATCCTGGCCAATAAAACTGGAACCCTGCTCTCTGCTGCGTACGCATTATTCCTATGTGCTCTGCACATGAAATATCCTGAGCTGTTCTTATAAATCGGTCTCTATGCTCTAAAATATCCCACCATGGTTGCTTATAGTCTTGTCATCTGACACATCGTTAGTGAAACTATTATTCGTCCCTTCAAAGCCACCCCTCTCATTCGTTAAGCGCTTATGTTCTGGATTACAATACATCTGACCATCATTTTCAAGAGTGCTGTCTCGTCTTTGACAGTCACTAGGGCTTTGGTTGGGATCAGTCTTCTCTTTTTCAGCTGCGCTATCATTATTCCCTATCTGGTAGTCAACTTCAAGTGTCTCTTCTTCTTCAGTTATAGTATTTAATCTAGGTTGTCTTCCGGTAACTACCTTGTTACTGCTTATACCATGTTTGTGGTACCAATGAACAACTTCCTCTTCTCTACATTCTTTAACTCGTGGCACATTTCCAATGATCAGATCTGCCACTGGGGAGTCTAGGGCACATGCTGTGATATATAGTGTTGTCACTGTGATCTCAGCTAATGGGTAAAGTTCTACTGTCCCATTAAACGTTTTACATCTACCTATTTTCCCCGTGTACGCTGAGGGATGTACTAGACTTTTTTCTAACCCCGATGGTCGTACAACCAGAATCTCTAAGTGTTACTGCTGGACTATCCTTAACAAATACATGGTGCAGCTTCAACTTCCTCCTGCATGCAATGCTGATTCTGCTTAAAATGTGTGACCGCCCATTAAGATAGGCACACTGTCTTTATCAAAAAGTGGTTTGCATCCACTACAACTCTCATTATTAATTGTCTCAATTACTTGCGCTGAATTAGAGTGCTCAGTTTCTCACATCGTACATTGATAGCTGACATGGCAATTTTTCCCACATTTGAAACAAATGGTCTCCTTTTTCCTGTTATTCGTTGGCCCACTGGATGGTTGTACATCACACTGTGCTGCCTTGTGTCTCCAGCTCCCACAATTCCAACATCCGGCATAATCATTCGAACGTCTCTTAAAATTTCCCCTGTGGTCTGGGTAACGTCCTGATCTGCCAAAATGGTTTCCACGGAAACTATTGTCCTGAGGTCCTTGTTGCTCATACCTGTGTGTTAAGTCTACCCTTACCGATATTGGTCTGATCCCATGATTCTGATCCTGTTTAGTGTACGCTGCACAGACTATTTCCTCATCACTTTGTTTGCCAACAGAGCTGTTCGGATGTGCGGTCATGTAGTTTTGCCCCAACTGAGACATTGTGTCTATGTCCTTTGGTTTGCGTTCTTGAAAGAAAGCGACCAAGACCGTATTACATGCCGATAATATCTTGTCTCGTAGCATCAGGTTCACTAACCGATTAAAATCGCCTCCTACTTCTGCTAATTCTAGCCATTTCTTGAACAGATTTTTCACCGTATTGACAAAGTCTGTAAAGTCCTGATTTTTCTCTGGTACACATTGTCTGAACTTCGTTCTGTACCCATGCTCAGTGAGGTTGAGTTTTGTAGGCAAGCGTTGACGCACAATAGTATAATTATTTCTCTCTGCCACAGGTAAATTAAACATGGTATCTAGGGCATTCTCCGTAAGATACTCACTGAGCCTGATAGCATACTCTCCTTCTGGAATGCCTAAAGCTTTAACAGATGCCTCATATCTGTCAAGAAAAGACTGAAGATTGTCTTTGTCCGTAAAATATGGTAATTTTAGTCGCTGTGTTGAGTGCGACTGTCTTCTGCTTTCATCACCTTGTCCCTTAGATGCTAGCTCTAATTCTTTTATAGCAATTTCAGTTTCCATCTGAAACTGATACTTTTGTTTTTCCATTTCTAGATTCATTTGTGTGTCTCTCTCTCTCTCTCTCTCTCTCTCTCTCTCTCTCTCTCTCTTTCTCTCTCTCTCTCTCTCTCTCTCTCTCTTCATGTAGGTGCTTAGCTTCAGCTAACTTTTCTTCCTCTAGGCATTTGTTTTCCAGTTCAACCTGTCTTTGTTCTCTCTCAGCCTGTCTTTGATCTCTTTCCCATTGATTATATTCTTTCACTTTTGCTTCTGCAAACTCCTGCAAATCTTTTCCCTTCAGACCTAACCGTTCCCCTGCTTCAATATATTCCATTAAAGTAGGCATCTTGTACTTGTGGACACTTACCTGTCCGTCAGTCAACTATAATATAAATACTCTGCTGCTAGTCTTTGTGTACCTTCCCTAAGAATACCACCACTCATTCTGTACGTAAATTCAAAGTACTAATACTATCACTCTGTACTCACACAGTCCCTCCGTAAGCACTGGGTGGTGAGGGGGGATATTACTTATACTCCCACGAGTATGTAACAAATAGTTGTAGAAAGTTCCTGGAAATAGTGTCAGACATACATATAAATACCCAAATGGATGATAAACAATAAATGATACCTAATAGACGCTAGACGCATAGGCTGGTGACACGCAGACGGATGATTACATAGAAATAATAAATAAAAAAAAACAGTGACATGCACATGCCTATGTGAGACAAAACCGTGCGCATAAAAATGAACTGACAGAAACCACTATGCAGTAGATATCACGATGGATCACAATAATAACATATATCCGAAGAAACCAAATATAATATGTAAATGTACGGAAGAACAGGAAAAAGAACAACTATAAAATCAATAATGTACACATATCGGACGATAGACAATTCGACATAGTGTATTTTGCCGGAACGACCCAATGCCCAAATAACCGCACAAACAAGCCGACTCGTCAGCTGCCTCCCAACAAAATATCACGTGCACCAAGAAACATTACATTTGTCCTGTCTCACGAACTCCGCGAAACAACACAAACATATCCCACTTATCACGACCACTGTACCACATACGAATAATTGAGTAACGCACAAAAACAATACTTAGGACGATGAAAGCAACAGAAACAAAATGGTTGACCGACAACAATGCGATTATAGACTCTCACAAAAGTCCTTAGTATGTTTCTAATAATTTCCGATAATAGCCTGGAAATGTCTGTTGGTTAATGTTTTGAAGTGATTACGCCGCTAGATCCCAACAACGAATTACTGTTTTGATGCTTTGTTACTTTTTCCTTGACGTGGTGATAACGAGTCCCGACTGTCGGAAAAGTTGAAGATGATGGTAATTGTCCGAAGTTCTTGTCTCGTTACAGTCCGTAAGTATTTTGTAACCCTCCCTGCGGAGCTGGCACCTGATTGTATGATATATGTTATGGCTCCTGTTCTGCTAGAACTATAGGGTTTTCGTTGCGTTTTGGGGAGACGATAATAACTTTAAAGTCAATGAATTTTTATCTGCTTGGTCGCTGTCACCTTGAAGTGATGGTACGGATTCACGTTTGCCGACAAGGTTAAGCAAAAAATGGCAACGAATGTCCAGCGCTATAAATATGTTTAGCAAGTCTTTTACGGCAGAGACATACTACCACACTTGCGGTGACGGCCCCTGATATTTTGTTACCAAATGTGTGTTGCCAACTGACTGGATGATGATGACACACGAACATAGATGTTTCACCAGACACTAAAACACAAAAAGTCGCAATTTTTCTCGTACTCCAGCTGACTGACGCACTCAGGTCACAATGTCAACTTTCTTTGTATAAAAACCTGACACATCTATCACTCCTGGTGGAAATTTTTTCAGTACATCAGTGTACTACAATTTTCATGTGTGGTTCACAGTAACCTTCCGTACTGTTTTCTCCAACAAGGCTCAAGTCTGGCTAAGTCACTCACTACACGCGCAAACTGTCTTCAACACGCACAGGACTCCGCCACGCGCACTGACTGGTTTTGATATAAAATCTACCCGTGGTTGCCTTCTCGTGAACTGTCTGCTAGCTTTGGTCTCCAATCCTGTCTTCGTCGTTGTCTCCCGACAGCGGTAATACAAGTATCCGTGTCTGCTGCGCTGAATCGCTTTTGAACTGTCTGCGTTAATTAACTGACGCACACACTGCCTGGTCGTTGTCTGCCATCATTCACAAGGTTGAACTTGAAAACATGTCGTTACGCTTTAAGAACTGATTCATACTGATATAAATCCATATACTGGCCCCTTGATTTTTTGACGAATATTCTTCTGTTTCCAATATTGCACTGTTGTTGGTGCAGTTGTTTGACGAGCTTTTTAGCAAATCCTCTTTATATGTCACAAAGTGTGATTGACATAGAGGATTGGCTATGGTTATGTCTAGGGTATGCCAGTGTGAATGTTGTGTTGAACAACTGATCAACCACGATGCATTAATACCAAACACAAGACTGCGCACACAATACTTTAATTTGAACATCTGGATACAACATTATTCCTCAGGAACGTTCATCATTATATATATATACATTGCATAGGCACAGGTACAGTTCACGTAGTCCCAAACACTATCACTGCTGACAACTGAACTCAGTCTTTAATACTTCGCCCCCGAATTGCTCTCACTGAAAAACACAGGGCGGAGAACTCCACTATCATTCAATTTCCCAGACCGCCGACCTCACTGTCGGGTCCCCAAAACTCAACTTTTCTCCTCAATGTTTTTCACTTGTCTTTTTACCCTTCATTGCACCCCTCCCCAGGGAATGCTCTTAAACCCCGTGAACTTGTTTATGTTGTAGCATTGCTACCAAGGACAATCACCTTAATGTTAGTGAACCCAGGCAGGTTTCATCCTGTCATCATTATCATCACCATTATCATCTTCCACTTCTGCCGTCAAGCGTGGTGGAGTGGAATAATTTGCTCCCCAGCGCCGGGTCATTCCGTGTGATTGCACAATGTCTTTGCTGTCGTCAATCTATTTTCTTCTTGGACGTCCTCTTGGTCTCGTCGCAGATGATCTTTGATGTAAAACCAATGATGGTAGTTGTTGGTGTTGCATTCTAACGACATGACCAAACCACTTGATCTTCTGTCTTTCAATAAATGTGGCACAAGGTATTGATGCCACTGTCTGTCTGATGACAGCATTTCTTACTCGGTCTCGTACTGTTAAGTTGGCAGTTCTCATCAGGCATCTTATCTCGCGGGTGTTGAATTTGCGAAAGTGTGACTTGGATAAAGTGCAATTTTGATATTGGTAGCATAGCGCTCTCCTGTACTTATTTCAAATGTATCTGCTAGTTCTTGTTCACGATGAACTCGGCATTTCATGTCTTAGTATACAGCCTTTATTAAGTTAATGAGTTCCTTTGAATCTATAGTTTCAAAAAGGACTTCATATAATGCATTCTAAGGCCTTCTCATAGTCCACAAATTCATTTAGTTGCTAATTAATTTCAAAGCTTTACCCTATATTTTCCTACCAGTTTTATTATAATTTCCTGTCAGTTATATTATTCCGACCAGTACCTCACCGGATTCTATACAACCACGCATACGCATTATATATCAATGACAATTATATGCAGGTACAATAATATACACTCTCACAAATTTTCCCTTTTCATCATTATCATTTTGTCCTGTACAGTTTGATTTATTCTCAGCCGAAAGACAATGATGTGTCTGTTCATCTGTTCTACCTTTCTTTCTAAAACACAATATTTCTGTTATCTTTACCCATCCGTGACCCGTAGCATTGTCTTTCACTCTTGACAACTGACAACCGTTAAGAAATGCTCATTTGTCAATGCTCTGCTATTCTTTGTCCTCCATTAATCGTGTGTTTTCTCTCTTAGTTCTAGTGTTGGTTAATTATTCATTAAATCAATAAACTTTGCGTGGAGTTTTTAAGCTTCCACGTGTGTAGATGAGAAAATATTAAAATCAACAATAAATACTTGGGACAGCATGGCAGAAGGGATAAGGGCATTGCTCTTAAACTTGCAGTGTGCTTATTTCGAGGTAGCCGATTCTACCACTGCACAGGTCAGCAAAACTTAAATGTTCACTTCTAGTGTTTGATTTGGAGACTAAATTGCAACTACCTGTGAAGTCAGAATGGGTTCGCCTGATGGCGTGGGACACAGGTAACAAGTTAAGCTAATGCACACGTAAAAATCAATTAAACGCTCTAGAAGTAACAGCATGTGTAAGACCTACACTTGAGTTGAACGTGAGCTAACGGGAAAAATAAACTGTCCCATTAAATACAGTTTGTAAGTCGAATTACTTAGATTTTGAAAAACATTATTAATTGGTGTGAAAATGAAATAATTTTGGTTTAGTTTAAAAAAAAAATAAATTAATGTCATCATCTGCTTATCAGTGGTTTGACTAGCGCGTTTGTGAAATAAACATGATTTTTTCCCCCTAGTAGTTTGATTAGGTCTGCTTCGCTCTTCGGAACTAACTATAATTTATATTTTGTAGTTGTCTTTCTAATGACGCCTACCATCGTTAATCAAGATTTACTTGTGTTATGATGTGCCACTTAGTGGTGAATTTGATCAGACTAGGGCTGTCTTTCTGGTCTCTCTGGCCGAGGAGTTACAACACTTTCTCCGTAATCCTGTTTATGACGCAGAGTCTCGTAGCGGGCGAGAGATGGAAGCGGTTCGACCCCCGCTGGTGACTTGCGAGATAACTGAGCCGGCCGCTCAGAAAGCAATGGCAAACTACTGAGCGTAATCTAGCCAAGCAATCAACAGACGGCTGAAAGATGCTGCTGTTGACAGCGATGCCCTGTAAAGGATATGCGAATTTTTTTTTTTTAAAGGGCTGTCTTGTAAAATGCCACGTGGGATGAAGTTAATCACACTAGTTACGGTATGATGCACTACGCGGGGGTAAAGTTAGTTAAACTAGAGTCATCGTTTCACACGCCATGTGGGGGTGATGTTTATCAGATTAGAGTTATCGCTTCACACGCCACGTAGAGGTAAAGTTAGTCAAACTAGGGTTATCGTTTTACACGCCGCGTGTAGGTGAAGTTTGTCACACGCGGGTTATAGTATCACTCGCCACGTGAAGATGAATTTTGTCACACTCGGGTTATAGTATCATTCGCCACGTTGAGGTGAAGTTTGTCACACTCGGGTTATCGTATCACACGCCACGTGGAGGTGAAGTTAGTCAAACTATAGTTGTCGAATCACACACCATGTGATGTTAAAGTTAGTCAAACTATAGTCATCTTATCACACGCCACGTGGTATTAAAGTTAATCAAACTAGAGTTGTAGTATCACACGCTACGTGGAGTTTAAAGTTAGTCAAACTAGAGTTATCGTATCACACCACGTGGAGTTAAAGTTAGTCAAACTAATGTTATCGCATCACACGCCGCGTGGAGTTAAAGTTAGTCAAACTAATGGTATCGCATCACACGCCGCGTGGAGTTACAGTTAGTCACACTAATGTTATCGTATCACACGCCGCTAGGAGTTACAGTTAGTCAAACTAATGTTATCGCATCACACGTTACGTTGAGGTGAAGTTTGTCAGACTAGGGCGTTTTTTTTATGATACGCAATGTTGAGGCGAAGCTATTCAAATTAAACTGTACTGGCATGTGTTTTTACACACCATTGCAATCTACCCCATAATTTATTAACTATTTGCCATTTACTAGGCAATTTTAGTACAGTAGACTGCCTTTGCTTTTAATCTAAAGTTATCGTATTGTAAATCACATAGTTGTGAAGCTGCTCAGATTAATGTTACCTTATTATGGGTGCCACAATGGAGTAGGGGACAAGTGGAGCGTTATTCAGACTTGGGTTGGCTATTGATGTGGTATGTCGAGGTGAAGTCATATGGACTACAGTTAGCACATGAGGTGAAACCACTTAGGTTAGTATTAGCTTATGTTCACCCCATGCAGGTGAATTTAGTCAGATTAAAGTTAGCTTATACGAGGGCAAGTCAATAGGTAAGTCACAAGTAACTGTAGAAAAATAACTAAATATGATAACAACTTGAAACCAGTTTATTTGTATACATACACTGTCCCTTTATTTCTCAACATAATTTCCACCAACATTGATGCTCTTATCCCATCGTTTTATCAGTCCTCCCAAACCGGCTGCATAGAACTTCGGCGTCATTCGAGAAATGTCAATCGATCATGCATTATAATGTATGCTGAACCATGTGAGCACCCTATTGCATATGCTACAGAGTCTATCGTTACTGGACTGTCACCTCTAATCATCTCCTCCACCCTCTTCACGGATGCTTCTGTTGCAATCTCAACAAAACGACCAAGTCAGATTTCATCAACAATTATAGAGCGTCCTTGAGAAAATGTTTTTTCTACCCAGCTATGCACCGCTTTACGGGACAAACATTTGTCAGCATAAACAGGTAGCATTTCCTCATGAATTTCATTTGCAGGCAGTCCTTTTGCCCCCCTCCCCCACCTAAAAAAAAAATGCACAACAGCACGTTGCTTTTTGGTTGTACACGCCGTACGAACAGTCGCCATTTTGTTTATGTGCTGCGCATGCGCATGAGACACCTATCGCCACCTGATGAACTGGAATATAGCGCTCGATGTTGCTGTCACACGCCACGTAGAAAACACCAACTACATATACCTGCCATTGCACAGAGCTGTGTGACTTACTTATTGACTCGCCCTCGTAATATGCATGTAACAGACCAGATTTAACTCATGAGGTGAAGTTAGAACAGAGTTTACCTTGTGATGCGCCACATAGATATGAGGTCAGGTTAGTGTGAACGTAGGTGAACGTAGTCAAAGTTTAGTTAGCGCCTGAAGCGTCACGTGTGGGTGGGTGGGTGCGTGGAGGATGAGTGGAGGGGTGAATATTTGTGGGGTGGAGGATCACTCTATCTTTAACTTTGTCTTCCCCTTGCTCTCCACCCATTATATATTTGTCAATGTGGCATTTAATCTGCTGTCCCTTAATGTGAACACCATGTTATTCAGATAATGGTATCTTTAAATGATTAATGTACAGGTAGAAGGCGAAGTTAATCAAACTACACTAAGCTCACATGATTCGCTACATGAAGATAAAGTGAAATCTCTATCAGTATGAGCTCCGAATATAGCCGAATCAGCTGTATCCATTCCACACAGTGTCAACACTTCCCTAACTAGACCTCATCTGTCTATGCCGTTGCTTGCTTGTAGTAAGTAATTTGTTTATTTCCACTTCTGCAGTTTTCGCACTCGTTCAGTCTATCAATCAATAAGGTGCCGTCTTCTCACTGAAGGTTGGCTGCAAAGGATCTCCAACATTGACTGTCTCTCGCCTTCACTGTACGTTTGTCAGACTGCTGTTCGTCTATTATCTTCATGTTATCTTCCTCTTTCTATATTATCTTGATCTTATCGTCACACACGTATGGTATCTTGATTTTATCTTCCCTCCTGTATGTGATCCTCATGTTATCTGTATGTTATCTTCCCAGTTGTGTGGTATCTTGATGTTATTGTCCCACTTGTATGCTATCTTGATGTTATCTTCTCTAATTCATGTTATCTTGATGGTATGTTGATGTTATCTTCCCGCTTGTATAAAATCGTAATGTTATAATCACATTTGTGTGTTATCTTCATGGTATCTTCCCACTTGTATGTTATCTTGATAGTATCTTCCCACTTGTATGTTACTTTGCTGTTATCTTGATGTTAGCTTCCTTCTTGTATGTTATATTGATGTTATCCTCCCAGTTGTATGTTATCTTGATGTTTTCTTGATATTATCTTCCATTTTGTATGTTATATTGATGCTATCTTGATGTTATTCTCTCACTTCTCTATTATTTTGATAATATCGTTCCAGGTGTATGTTATCTTAGGATTATCGTCCCACTTGTATGTTATCGTGATGTTATCTTCCACCTTGTATGTTATCTTTATGCTATTTTAGTGGTATCTTCGCACTTGTATGTTATATTGATGATATATCCCACCTGTTTGTTATCTTGATGGTAGCTTGATATTATCTTTATGTTGTATATTATCATGATGCTATCTTGATGTTATCTTGATGTTGTCTTCCTTATTATATGTTATATTTTTGCTATCTTAATATTATCCTCCTACTTATATAATATCTTGATGTTATCTTCCCAATTATATGCTATCATGATATTATCTTCCTACTTGAATGTTATCGTGATGCTAACTTAGTATTATCTTGCCACTAGCATGTTATCTTGATGTTATCTTCCCATGTGTATGTTATCTTGATATTATTTTCAATTTGTATGTTACCTTGATGTTATCATCCTATGTGTATATTATCTTGATGTTATCTTCCCACTTGTATGTTACCTTGATGTTATCTTCTCATTTGTGTGTTACCTTGATGCTATCTTAGTGTTATCTTCTCACCTGTATGTTACCTTGATGATATCTTAGTGTTATCTTCCCACTTGTATGTTATCGTCATGCTATCTTAATGTTATCTTCCCACTTGTATGTTATCTTCATGCTATCTTAATGTTATCTTCCCACTTGGATGTTATCTTGATGTTATCTTGATGCTATCTCCCCTCACTGGTTCAGGTTATGTTAACTATGTGTAACTATTGCTAGTATTGTTACGTGTTTAAAGGAATGTATTAATACCGTAGTATGTCTTATGCAGGACGTTGTGTTCAATACGTTGTTGATCTTCCATGCAATATTGCAATTTTACGTTCAGTATTTCTGAACGAAAAGTCAACATTTAAGTCCAACTGAGCGGAACAAACCCACTACACCGCACAAAAAGTTTAAAAGCTAGCCCGATTAATCTCTCGGCCTCGCTATCCTCAAAAGGAAGTTTCCAATTACTGTTCTATGATGTAACTCTGTAGTATGTACCTGACGAGATGCTGTGACATTTGCCAGGCAATAAATCTTGCAACATTTTGTGTCTGGCTTCTGAGTCGAAATTCTTATTATAAAATTGAAATATCTATAAATCTGCATTTATAAACTTGAAAAAGTACGAAAACGTCTTTAAAATCATGTTCTGCTGTTTACATGCCACGATACAATCTAAAATCAGTTGTCAGAAGAAACAGATAAGCGTGTGGGAAAGTCGTTAGTTTGAATTATACACTGCCACCAAATAGTTCAAAGGCGTGTGCCCCAGGAGGCCCAGTCTCTGCTGCTTGCGTGTCGTGTGAGAGATGCATTTCACTTCCCCAAAATCTGGTCTTCTGTCTGCGAATGACAATGAAATACTAGAAATGCAAATCAGACATTTCCTTACAACAGAGGATGTATACAAGTTGTTGAAGGACCTATGCTCTAATGGGGGAAGGGAAGGCACAAAGGGTGAATGGAGATGACCTATGCCCCCAATGTGAGATAAAGAAATTGTGAAATGAGAGGACATGTCTCAATGTGGAGTAATGACAGGATGAAAAGAGATGACCTATGCTTAAATGTGGAATAACGATAGAAGGAAAGGAGAGGACCCATGCCCCAATGTGCGATGACGGGTGAAAGGAGAGGATTTATGCCTCAATGTGGGGTACAGAAAGGATGAAAAGAGAGGATCTATGCCACATTGAGGAATACAGGATGAAAGGAGAGGATCTATGCCTCAATCTGGGATAAAGGTTGAAAGGAGAGTACATATGTCCCAATATGTGATACAGGGTGAAGAAACAGATAACCTTAACTCTTCGTGTTGCTATGGGATTTCCAAGTGGCGTGCAATTTAACCCCATCATCTGACAAGGCACTATAATGAGGCGTGCACGGTGCGTATATTACATGCATGTCTAATCAGCTTCAAGCCCGCGCTGAAGCGAAGGCGTAACCACAAACACAGCTGTGGGCGATTTGGAAGCAGACCGCCATGCGCTAAGATTCTTACAATAGTATGAATGCCGATAGTTCAGAAAGCAATGGAAAACCACTGAATGTAAACTTGTCAAAATTTACAGACAAAAACTACTAGGATTGACTGCAACATCCCGAAAAGATATTCAGCTAACTTTAGTTAACTTCTAACTAAAAAAAGTGCATCGAATAAAAGCAGATTTGTGCCATTTGCATAAATAAGAAGTCTCGGGATATTATCTCCCCCCCCCCCCCTTTCTTATGGCCATTGGGTTGAAGTCTGTTGAAAATAAAATAATACAATCCGTAAAGAGAACGTTACCAACTAGCTCAAATGTTAGGCTGTCCAAAGGCGATGAGCTGTATCCTGACCTAGGTATATTCATTGATGCCTCTTCACAGAAATGAAGTTCCGACCTTGCACATCCAACTGGTTTCTGAACTTGGAGTGAAGAAGGAGAAGGAGACAACTCTGCAACAAGGTTAGTGTAGGCATCGTGATTCTGTAATGGGTATGGAGTAACGTCTCTACACCAAACGCGACTGGATATATATATATATATGTGTGTGTGTGTGTGTGTGTGTGTGTGTGTGTGTGTGTGTGTGTGTGTGTGTGTGTGTGTGTGCGTGCGTGCGTGCGTGCGTGTGTGTGTGTGTGTGTGTGTGTGTGTGTGTGTGTGTGTGTGTGTGTGTGTGTGTGTGTGTGTGTGTGTGTGTGTGTGTGTGTGTGTGTGTGTGTGTGTGTGTGTGTGTGTGTGTGTGTGTGTGTGTGTGTGTGTGTGTGTGTGTGTGTGTGTGTGTGTGTGTGTGTGTGTGTGTGTGTGTGTGTGTGTGTGTGTGTGTGTGTGTGTGTGTGTGTGTGTGTGTGTGTGTGTGTGTGTGTGTGTGTGTGTGTGTGTGTGTGTGTGTGTGTGTGTGTGTGTGTGTGTGTGTGTGTGTGTGTGTGTGTGTGTGTGTGTGTGTGTGTGTGTGTGTGTGTGTGTGTGTGTGTGTGTGTGTGTGTGTGTGTGTGTGTGTGTGTGTGTGTGTGTGTGTGTGTGTGTGTGTGTGTGTGTGTGTGTGTGTGTGTGTGTGTGTGTGTGTGTGTGTGTGTGTGTGTGTGTGTGTGTGTGTGAACCTTTATCAGAACTGAAGACCATTTCACGATAATTAAGAGTTTAATCTCACTCTTCCGGAATATTTACCAACCAGCCAACCAACCATACAACGAACGGGTCAACTAAATAACCAACCAGCCAGCCAGCCAACCTACCAACCAACCAGCCTAGCAACTAATTAACCAACCAACCAGCCAATCAACCAACCAAACGATCAACCAGCCAACCAAACATCCAAACGACGAACCGATAAACCATCCAAACAGCCAACCATATAACGACCAGCACACCAACCGACCAACCAACCAGCCAGCTTGCCAGTCAGCCAGCGAAGCAACCAATAAGTCCCATCCACTGATAATCTCTTAAAGTTATTCTTTAGATTTGCTGTCTTTTCTTCTCTGTAGTGGAGTCTCTATGCGGGCGCTAACGTGTCTTGATAGCTGAACATTGCGATGTAAAAGCCTTAATTTGTCGCCGCCTTGGAATAATTCTAACAAAATATGAAACGTCACCCAAAATAGTATAGTCGTATTTAAGCTATTGTAAACCAGTGTTGGATACAACATTTATCCCCCCCCCCCTTTTCCAACTCTTCACCATCTCCTCCCACCCGTCAGTTGAAGCTAATAACGATGATATTCAATATTGTTGGCAAGCTTTTAACATCCCTTCAAGTTCTTTAATTTGCACAATATTTATTATGTGAGTTTAATTCTGCCAGACACCGGGCTTATTATCTAACATATTGCTGAGTGGTCATGATCGACCTCATTAGAACACTAGTTATTGGATTGTCTAGGCTCATTATTATTATTATTATTTTTTTGTTTTGATGTTCTGTATTTGACGTATATATTTCGTTTTTACTTTTGTTTATATTATCACCAAAAGGTTGTTCGACGAGTTTCTTCTATCATCTCGTTTTGTCTTTCCACATTTCTTTTGTATACTTTTCCTTGTATGTCGCTTCCATGATATTAGACCTATTTTTATATAAGTGAATATTGATATTGTCTTCAAGTAAGGTGTTGTTTCCACAATGAAGGTTCGCTCCAAGGGGTTGAAACAACGTCAGTCACTCGCCTTGACTTTTCATTCTGACAGACGTTCATTCTTCTCTTCATGTTATCTTAACAATGTATCGTCGTCTACCTCTTGCTCGCTTGTCTTGGACATTACCCTCCAGTATGGTTTGTATAAGAGTGTTGTCTTTTAATAAAGAGAAAATAATTCACTTGCCTTGTTTTTATTTCTTTCAGCGCAGGTTCATATGGCTGGATAATAACGCGTGTTCTTAAACATCCGGTATATGCAGATGCCGAGGTAAGCGGTGCCTCTACACCGAACAGCTGGACTAAAATGTTGACTTGTCGTCCTTGACATGGGGACGTAAATTACAAGTGCCTCTGAAGTCGGAGTGGGTTCACCTGATGACGAGGGACACTGTTAATAGGGAAAGCTAACCCACACGCAACATTCAATCCATCACTACCATAAGTAATGTGTATGGACTACGCTTGAGGTCAAAGTGAGCGAGCGCAAAAAAAAAAAAATTCTTTCATCAATTCTCTTTTCATTCCCAGTTTTTCTAGAACCTCTTGAAACTGATTGTTTTTGTTTAAATGAAATACGACACAACTTTCGTTATAGCAACTTATAAGTATAAGTAAACGACACTTTTACCCGCACTGAAGTGTATTGGGTATAGGGCACTATCTCCATTTTGTTATACCTCCATCAATGTCACGCCAACTGCCTTTCACTCCCATGACTGTTCCTGGCTGGGTGGACCTGGGCGTCGAGTTCTATTAACAAGATCACGCGTAGATAAGGATGTGAACAGAGTAGATAGAAAACAAGCTAATAGTCAATGCGTCATATATATATATATATATATATATATATATATATATATATATATATATATATATATATATATATATATATATATATATATATATATATATACACTAGACGACCCGGCCAGGCTTCGCCTAGCCCCTGGCGGGGAGCTTCTTATTTAAGTCATATTCGGCCCCTGCTCCCGTTCCCGTTCCCAAAAAATACGACCCGGCCCGGCTTCACCTTGACCCTGGCGGGGAGCGCACATTTAATTCATATTCGGCCCATGCTCCCGTTCCCGTTCCCAAAAATTAAAAATTGATTTTCAACTAACTAACTATTTCAGTTGCATCAGCGTGAGTGAGAACAGCAACTGTTCATAACTAATTTCCGGTTTAATCAGAGAGTGAGTTCCCTTACAGCAAGATGGCGGGACATTTATTCGACTGCTTCTGAAGCTCGTGCCATTTTCTTTCGTGCTGGAGGAAAAATTGTTGATTTTAAACTAACTATCTATGCTAGTTGGCTCCGTGGGAGTGAGAAGAACATCTGTAGAAAATTTCATCTCAATCGGGAATGCATAAACGACACACAAACAGAAACAGAAACAAACATTCTCTTTTATATATATATATATATATATATATATATATATATATATATATATATATATATATATATATATAGATGTACACGGTAACGCACGTCTCCTGTTTGCTTCTGTCATTTATCACCCACCAAGAGCATTGGACTTCATTTAACTCACCAGACGAGATACATCGAAAGATGCCAGACAAAACTATTCACAATGTAATGTTTCAATCGTCATTATCCAAACAATGTTTCAGTCATCTCCATTTGTGTAATACTTGAACTTGTGGTTTTTCGACACGTTTGCTTGATTGTGAAAATTATTCTTGTAAGATTTCCTCACAATCATCAATGTCTGACTTCGCTATCATCATTATCTCCATAGCAAATTAACTGCTTGTTATCTAAAATTGTATTACCTTACATTACATTTCTTCTTATTTCCTCTTCTTCTGTCACCCCGTTTGCACTATTGAGGCACAGAGCCTGCACCCTCTCACTCCAAACCGTCCTATCTTTAGCTATCCCATGCAGCTCCGCTTATGTACTCCTTATTATTCAGCCGTCTCCCTGGCCCAGGGGTTAACGTCTTTCTCCGTAATCCCGTATATTCTCGTGAGTAACGAAACCTGCTCGAGAATCGGTAGCGGTTCTCGCTGCGTCGGTAATTTACGGGGTATGTGAGCCGGTCGCTCAGAAAGCAACGGCAAACTACTGAGCTTAATCTTGCCTAGTACATCAAAAGCAGCTGGGAATTGCTTATGTTGACTGCAACGTCCTGTTAGTGATATGTAAAACGAGAACAAAAATTATTCATGACTGTTTCTACTTCTCTTCTCCATGTGATTTGTATGATCTTCCTCAGCTTCGTTTGCCCTGTGATTTTAAGACAAAGGCCTTCTAGTTATATTGTTATAACGTTTCCTCAATGTGTGTCCTATCCAGCGTCTTTTCTTCGGGACTTGGTTCACTGGTCTAGTTTTTTCCATGAGCTCCACATTGGTGATCCTGTCATACCATTTACTCCTTCTATTGTGTGCAGGCACCAATTAATGCATGTTTATAGTTTTATTTTGTAATCGTTTTTGATGGTCCATATCAAGTTACATTTCCTTTAAAGTTACGTTTCCTTTGTGCAAATTATACCCCCTGTTTTATTTTTTAAATTATACCCCCTTCTCCCTTTGTCCAACCATAACCATTTCATTCATTTCATTCAGGTACGGTTTCATAATTAAATTAATTTAATTAATCACACGTTCTCAATCTTTGACGTGTTCACGCGAACACACACGTCAACAATAAAATAATAATACATAAACATTTCTATATCAGAAAACATAAACTAACAGACAGTAAACAATTCTATATCAGGAGCAATAAGCTAACAGAAAATAAAAAATTCTATATCAGCCGTAAACACACCGCCCAGAATATTACCATTCTGATCAGTGACATTAGAAATGCCGATTGTAAAGCTCCGCTTCAAATCAAGTGTAAAATGAAATCTCAAATTGAACATTGAACGAAACATCAAAGCAAAAATCAAATTGCACAAATCAACCCCTGGATGGAATAAACTACCCAGCACTGTAGGATTGTCAGCGTCGCTTGAATTATGGAGCTGCGCACACGGCCAAACCCCCCCCCCCCCCTCCCCCCCGCCCCCCTCCCCCCAATCCATAAATATCCTTTCTCTTACTAAGTTTGAATATTGATTGTTTTGCATGGCCTTCTCTCAGTCTATGTAGTTTTTTTTTTTTTTTTTAGCTGGCTGTAGTCCACTGACCCTTGAGGACTTGAGCTTATTGGTTGTCACTCCAGGGACATAATATTCCGATCACCTTACCTGGTCCTAGTGAAATCGGATTGTTGTACTTGTTAACATTTTTCTCACCACCATTTCGCATAGAATACAAATACTTAAACGAAAATGGAAGATAAGGGGCATATCGAATGTGCAAAACGTGAGCACACAACTGAGCGTGGACGCAACTGTGCGTGGACACACAACTGAGTGTGTCACACAACTGAGTGTGGACATATAACTGAGTGTGAACACACAACTGAACATAGATATTCAACTGAGTGTGAACAAACAGCTAAGCGTGGGCATACACGTGAGAGTAGACACATTTGTGCGTGGACACAACTGAACGTGGAAACACAACTGGGCGTGGACATACAACTGGGCGTGGACATACAACTGGGCGTGGACACACACGTGAGAGTAGACACATTTGTGCGTGGACACAACTGAACGTGCAAACACAACTGGGCGTGGACATACAACTTGGCGTGGACACACACGTGAGAATGGACACACAACTGAGCGTAGAAATACAACTGAACGTGGACACAACTGAGCGTGGACATACAGCTGAGCGTCGACACAACTGAGTGTGGACAAAACTGAGCTGGAAGATACAACTGTGAGCGTGGACATAACTGAGCGTGAACACACTACTGAGCGTGGACACACAACTGAGCGTGAACACACAACTGAGCGTAGAAATAAAACTGAACGTGGACACAACTGAGCGTGGACATACAGCTGAGCGTGGACACAACTGAGTGTGGACAAAACTGAGCTGGAAAATACAACTGTGAGCGTGGACATAACTGAGCGTGAACACACTACTGAGCGTGGACACACAACTGAGCGTGGACACACAACTGAGCGTGGACACAATTTAACGTGGACACAACTGAGCGTGGACATAAATGAGTGTTTACACAAATGAAAGTGGACACACAACTGAGCGTGGACACAATTGAGTGCTGACACATCTAAGAGTGGACACACAACTGATCGTGGATACACAATTGTGTATGGTCATACAATTGAGCGTGGACAAACTATTGAGCATGGGCACACAACAGAACGTGGGCATACAACTGAGCGTGGAGACATCTGAGTGTGCACACAACTGAGCGTGGACACAAAACTGAGCGTGGATGCAACTGAGCAGTCACCCAATAGAGCGTGGACACACAACTGAGCGTGGACACACAACTGAGCGTGGACACACAACTGAGCGTGGACACACAACTGAGCGTGGACACACAACTGAGCGTGGACACACAATTGAGCATGCACACACAATTGAGCGTGGACACACAATTGAGCGTGGGCGCAACTGAGCGTGCACACAACTGACCGTGGGCACATAACTGAGTGTGCACACAACTGAACATGGACACAACTGAGCATGGACACACAACTGAGCGTAGACATGCAACTGAGCATTGACACACAACTTAGCATGGACATACAACTGAGCGTGGACATAAAATTCAACGTGGACATACAACTGCGCATGGACAAACAACTGAGCGTGGACACAACTGAGCGCGGAACAACCGAGCGTAGGCACACAACTGACATAGCTATGAAGCAGAAATATAGGCAATTAGGATAACAACATATACATTGCTGGACAGGAAACACGGTTCACAGCCAGAAATGAGAAGCACAGTCAGCACTTCGGGAACTACAGACAATATAGCCTGAACTAGGCAACGAGTGTAATGTCACCACATCGGGGAGTCCATTTCAACATACGCTATCTACATATGAGACAGTTCATCTTCTAGTTAAGGAAGAGCCAACAAATGCACACTCGTAAGCACTAGTCATATACTTCCAAATTAAACGAATAATACCATCGACAAGAAAGCCACTAACACTAGCACAAGACGCATGTTACAGACAGACCACAATAAATCATTATTGAAAAGGATAATAAAATCAGTAAGAAATCCAACACCAGCATAAGCAGATTGCCATATTGCTGAACGACCTGAGCAAATAATCATTCTGCACTCCAGAAAGGAAGTACCTCCAGTCACAAGTGTGCAACATTTTAGATTATCAGATCAGTCATGTATACCCGGATTGTCGAATCATAAAACATCATATTTTCCAAGATTGACCCGAATACGATATATCTAGGCCAGTGGTTCTCAACCTTTTTTGGCCCGTGCACCATTTCACCATATTTTCAGAACGTTATCCCCCCACCCCCTTTTCGTATGCCCTCCCTATAAATCCCCTCCCCGCCCCTACACAGCATACGTAAAAATGGAAGCTAAATTAATAACACATACTGGAACAAGTCTAGACGTCTACATACAACGTGATTTGCAGGTCTACTTACGTTATAAAATGAATTTCAGAAGGGCGAGACGTACAGAATTCTAAAGTATGGAGGGAAAAACAATATCAAGTAATCTGTTCCTGTATTAACGCGATCTTGAAATAACCCCCCCCCCTCCCCCGGAAACCCCAAAATTCCATCCTGGGGGGGGGTGTGGGCAGTCCCCACCGGCTGAGAACCACTGATCTAGGCAGATATTATAGCCAAGATAAACAACAGCGGAAGCAACACTTTACGGATCACTAGGAGAAATAACAATACAGCGAAGTTTATACAAGGGGCAGTATTACAGATGTAGACAGTTAATTCTAACGAACGAAAGATGAAGTAGCAGCAACAGCAGCAGTAGCAACAACAAAAGAAATAGAAGAAGAAGAAAAATGGATTCAGCCAGTTACTTACGTGACAATTTAGAATTTTTAGATGGTAAGTCATATAATAAGCCAGATAACAACACGGGTAACAAGTTATATAATAAACCAGATAATTCAGGTAACAAGTTAAATAATAATCCAGTTAACAATACGGGTAACACGTTGGAGAATACGTTAAATAACAATACAGGTAACAAGCTAGATATTAAGCCAGATAAAAAGTCAGGTAACAAATTAGATAATACACTAGATAACAGGACATGTTAGATAATACGCCAGATGCCAGGTTATGTTAGATAATACGCAAGATGACAGGTCATGTTAGATCAAACGCCATATGACAGGACGTGTTATATAATACGACAGATGACAGGTCATATTAGATAATAAACTAGATGACAGGTCATGAATGATAATACGCCAGATGACTGGCCATATTAGATACTACGCCAGATGACAGGTCATGTCAGATAATACGCTTGTGACAGGCCGTGAAGCGGATCAGGCAATGCATCAGGTAAGAAGTCAGATAATAAGTCAGATAATAAGTCAGGTAGTAAGTCAGACGGGTATTCAGGCCGCTAATCAAGTAGCATTTTAGGTAAACAGTCTGGTGAAAAGTAAGCGCTACATAAAACCTATAAATATGTATTCACGCGAAACATGGGCAATAATCAGACACGCTGAGAAATATCAGACAGGAAAGGAAATGTGGCTTCTGAGTAAAAATGCAAAGAATACCATGAGCTGACATAAACAAAACTAATGATACAGCGTTTCAAGAGACAAATGAAAGCAGTAACTTGATTAGTTAAATTAGATGTGAAAAGTATGTAAATTGATTTGATACATTATACATGAGCATAACAGATGTGTGTGTGTGTGTGTGTGTGTGTGTGTGTGTGTGTGTGTGCGTGAGTGTGAGTGTGTGTGTGAGAGAGTTTGTGTGTTCACGCTATTAAGATAACTAAGCTTGGAAACTGAATGACAACTAGCAAGCGTGATTCGAAAAAGAGCCAGAGGGAGACAAAGAGATATTTCCCAGGATGGCATAATTGGTTCAAGAAAAAAGGCATGATCCAAGACTCTAGTTCGAGATCGTGTGAAATAGCAAATCATGACCGCGCACACTTACCGACATGGCACTTAGTGATGCAGATATATCTATGTGTCTGTCTCATGAGACCCCAATCTTTGTATGTATGCATATCTGTCTTATGTCTGCCTCTCTCTCTCTCTCTCTCTCTCTCTCTCTCTCTCTCTCTCTCTCTCTCTCTCTCTCTCTCTCTCTCTCTCTCTCTCTCTCCATCGCCTTTTGTGTGTGTCTTACTTAGCCTCTGCTTTGCATATACATTTTCGATTGCCATCTGTAGAATGTATTGTCACATTAAGACGGCGAGACAATGAGAAACTAATGTAATCTACCCAGAGACTAAACACTAGTCCAGGGGATTGTCAAAGGAGTTGAGTTACCAGAGAAACAACACTTGCATATTATTTGCAAATTCAAATGAAAATGGGGATTGCGCAAGAGAATGATAGATGGACAATATAAAACTAGCTTTGAAAAACAATGGTATACACAGCTCTAGCAAGATAGATAACATTAATAGCATATTAGGATTGCATGTAACGAGAACGTTGTCTGAGATTTGTGATAATATGGACATTTACTGATCGTACACAATCCTTGTCTGATGCATATTTATTACGTCGCTTTAATAGGACATGACTTGCGTGACTGTCATGGTAGGGGGTCGATATGGGAGTTATGAGTGGAGACAGAGAGGTATACACCATTGGTTGGATGATGAGAAATCAATAGCCAGAATATCTCTTGATGGAGTCCGTCTTAAGGTGGGATAAATATTTAAATAATTTAGACTGAGTCTGACTGACTGCATGGATCCTTACCGCCTTGGCGGACGATAGTTTGTAAAATGGAGTTATACCTCTCCATAACACAAAGCCTGGGCAGAATTTAGAGACCATGTGTTGCCCATGCAGCATGATCCCTCTCTCGGCCTGCCTAGTTTAGTCTAGAGGAAAGGTAATACAAATATGTCTGCAACAAGACAAGCTGCCGAAGCTGAGGGATCAGCAATGCAATGCTCTATCTGTCCGCTTGTCGGAGCTTCCATCCTAGACTAGTTGCCGACCAAGGCTGATTGCTTGGTCCACCCTGCCATGACATTTAGTCTTTAGGTTGCATTTCCTTACACCAGGATAAGGCTTACATCTGCCCAATTTTGCTCCTCCTCCCGAAGCTGGTTGCACAATGTGGGATGTCTGGTGGTGGGATATACATTTGAATAATGAATGTGCAGTCTATTGCAAATTTATTGCCTGAAATACTTCGCCCAATCACACCGGGTGCATACTACAGAGATGTATCCGAGGAGATACAGCAACATTCACCAGACAACAAATTGTGCAATAGTGTTTACGTCTTCATTGTACAAAACAGACAAACAAACAAACTTTATTTTCAAAGGGTTAAGAATTGGGCACGCAGGCCCGTCTAACATTCTGCCCTTCTATCACTCTCTTCCATACATTATTTCATTCACACATCATTCAAGGCTAACAGAGAACAGCAACAATATAAAACTTATGCATTATAAAAGCTTGGCAAAATGCGAACATCAAAACTACACGACACAGTAACATTAGATAATGGTCAGACACTTATTAGCCATGTGGAATATACTGGCCTACCAAAAGGGGACTGACTGTTATACTAGGGTTTTGTTATTATTATTATTATCACTATTATTATGGGGGAAGGTAATCTGTACTGAGATAGTGTTCGAGTAATTTGCGATTATATGAATAAGCATTGGTGATGTCTTTTATTTCTTGTGGAAGATTGTTCCACAGCTGAGCTGCAGAGTACGTTAAGCTTGTTTTGTATAAGTCAATCCTAGGCTTCGGAATGTGTAATATATTTAAACGTTTACTGTGTCTAGCATTATATTTAAACAATGGCCAAAGGTAATTTGGGGCATTCCGATGCAAGATTTTGTGAATTAGTTTAGCTTTATTGAAAAGCAGGCGTTTGCGGAGTGGTAGTAACTGAAGGCGTTTATACAGGCTGGGATTGTCAGATAAATGTTTCATGGCCCGTTTCTGGAGTGAGTAAAGTCGCTTGGTGTTTGAATTAGAACAACCGTCCCAGATTGTAGAGCAGTAGTCAAAGTGTGTCTGAATATGAGAAGTATAGAATAGTTTCCTTGTATCCTCATCAAGGAAGTTTTTAATTTTGGCGAGTTGGTAGACTTTTTTCGCTGTTTGTTTAATGAGCGCTTGAACGTGGGAATTAAAGGTTAGGTTTCTATCAATGATTAGGCCTAATGTTTTGTGCTCAATTACACTTTCTACTGGCATGTTATCGATGTGAAGTTGAAGTGATGTGTGTGAGCTTAGAGTTTGAAGTCTTTATCTGGTTGTTAATAACATTGATTTTGTTTTAGTGATATTAATTTGCATACGGTTTGAATAGCTCCACCTAACTACATTATTTAATTCTTGTTGTAAAGACGACTCCAGTAAAATACAGTTTTCAGCGTTTGTGTACACTGTACAGTCGTCTGCAAATAGATCGCAGGACGATGAAAGATGCAAAGGTAGATCGTTAATATATATGGCAAATAATAGAGGGCCAAAAATAGAGCCTTGTGGTACTCCAATATTGTATGTAGTGGTTTGAGACAGCGATTTATTATGTGATACTACTTGCTTTCTGTCCGATAGAAAAGATGATATTAGAGTGACTACATTAGGACCAATTTTCATTGTCTCAAGTTTCTTAATTAAAATAACATGGTCTATCATATCAAATGCTTTCTTGAAATCAATAAACACAGTTCCACATAGACTGTTGTTGTTTATACTCTCGTGCTAATTTTCTATCATGATTGTTAGGGCCGTATGGCAAGAATACTTTGGTCGAAATCCTGATTGGCTGTCAACAATAAGCTTGTTGCGAACTAAATACTGTAATGTTACTTTATGGATGTGTTTTTCTAGTGGCTTAGATAGTGATGATAGTAAAGAAATGGATCTGTAATTGTTCGGGAGACCATTGTCCAATGAACCAGATTTAAGAAGAGGGTACACTTTAGCGATTTTGAGAGCTGATGGAAAGTGGCCTTTGGTGAGACACTGATTATATACATAGGTTAGTGATATACTGGTTACTGGCGCAGCACAACGGAGAATCCGGTTGCTGATTCCATCTAAGCCAGTTGAGGTTGTGTTTTTTAGGTTACTGAGGTAAGTGAATACTTCAGTGATTGTCATTAGCGGTATGTCGGAAAGAATATCGCGGGAGCATCTACTCTCGCAAAACGATGACAGCAAAGATAAGTTGCAAGGAGAATTAGGTATTGAAGCCTTCAACTGGTCTATGTCAGTTTGAAAAAAACTTACTGAATTGGTCGCATGTAATATGATTTGATGGTAAGGAATTTCGGGAGTTATACTTGTTTGTCAAAGTGTTAATTGCCTTCCATATATCCTTACTATTTGTTTTATCTATTACTAAGTTCTTAAAGTAATTTTTCTTTTCCCGTCGTATGGTATATTGAACTTTGTTTCTAAGAGTACGGTATACGTTGAGATCCCGCTTTTTATGTGCTTTATCTCTGTCTCTCATAATTTCAAGTATTTCCTGTGTGATCCAAGGTGACATGACGTGGTGTTTTACTCGAACTTCCTTGATTGGCACATGTCTATCAAAAACATCAATAAAGGTTTTCATCCAGAATTCCAAAGCATCATCCGGGTCAGGAAGCTGATATACATTGTCTAGAGGTGAACTGAGCAAGTCCTGTAAAAATGCGTTTTGGTTGAAATTGTTGTAACTTCTATATTTTACACTTATGTGTTTATGTTTAGGAGTTTTAATTCCTTTTTTAGACCACGTGCAGCATATTGGGTAGTGATCGCTCATTGCACAATTGGGTACGGTGCATTCTATGATGTTGTCTGAGCAAGTTACATAAATGTGATCTATGATTGTTGAAGATGACTTTGTTACTCTAGTAGCTTGTTGTACTATTTGTTGGAAATTGTATGATGCAATTATATTTCCCCATATTATGTTGGATTTGTTGGTGTCAATGTTAAAGTCTACGAGTAGTATAATTTCTTTACCGGAAGCGAAAACCACATCCATCATGGTAGTGAAGTTTTCGTACCAGACGTGTCCAGCACTGGGATTTCGATAGAGGTAGCCAATTATCAGGGGTGTGCGGTTTTGAAGTTTTAGCTCTAACCAAATACATTCTATTTCGCAAGTTTCAAAGTCTAGCCTACGGTTAGCATTTAGTAAATTAGAAACATATGTTATTATGCCTGTCTCTTGTTTCCTACAGGGATCCCTTCGGAAAACTTTGTACCCTTTAATAGAGATGTCCTCATCTGAAATGTTATCGTTAAACCTACTTTCACTAAGGCCGAATAAATGAAAATTTTGGTTGAGAATAGAAGATAACTCTGGTAGCTTGTTAAATAAGCTGCAAATGTTTAAGTGTCCAAGGCGTATTCCTGACTTATTGAGCCAGTGTTGCCACTTCTCATACATTTCATCCATGAAGAAAGTGTAAATTAGTCAAAGTCAAGCAAAAATACAAGATCATAAAAAAACACAATTACATTAACTTACAAAATATCAGTAATCCAAATCGATATGTAAATGACAATATTATAACGATATAACTAATTAGACCAACGAATATAATGCAAACACGGAACAAAACGAATTAAAGAACATACAACAAATAATTACCCTGAAAAATCTACTTCACGAGCTAAGTAACCAACTGTTATCCAACAGAATTAATAAATGACTACACAAGTCAATGTCTCTGTTTAAAGCGGAGTATCCCACATGGGAAATAAAACGTTAAACATTAAGCAATTAAAGTTCAAGGAGGAAGCTCTGTTGCTGGTATCAATGCATATAGGGTTCCGTTTTTAATACATATCCTATCTCACAGGTCTGTATTGTAGAGACATCATAAGGGCTTGATTCAATGCGGCAGGACTAAATTGCATCAAGTGTAGAAGTTCTGGACTCCAATGATGCTGAGCGTGTTGTCCGCTTGGTCGATCATTACTGGCGTGAACTTGGTGATGCGGAACCTGTTGTTGCCCGCTTGTTCGCTCATTGCTGGCCTGAATTTGGTGATTCGGAACCTCTTGTTGTCTGCTATGGAGCCCATAGCTGTCTTGATCTTGGTGTGTCAAGGTGGTATTACTACCGTGCGTGTTTACTGCTGCTTGCAACGAGGGTTCGTTGGAAGTGAGGTTAGGGAAATCTTCCTGGTAGTTATTTCCTTCACGTGTGAGGGTGGGGGTAGGAAGGAGAGGTTGATTTGTTCTTGGTAGCATGTGTGCACCTTGGATGGCAGGCTTTCGGGGGTCAGACGTCAGCAGACGTTTATCTGGGGTGATAGGGGTATTTCGACTGGCTTCAATAGTCAATGTTCGTCGTGTTTGTGTGTTGGTCATGGTTTGTGCTCTCTCCGGTGTCGTGTCCTCCTTTACAGTGTCGTCCCTGGAGTGAAGAGAGTCGACACCCACATTATAATATTTTTTTCCTCTCAATATTCTGGAGAATCCACAAGCTTCCGTCCAACACACTCCATCAGCCTATGGACACCTTTTCCTATCACTCTCTCACTGTCGTACTATGCCCCCTTCTCATACTTCCCCAACGCAACCTACTCAACAACTCTTGCTTCTAGAAATTAATAAAGAGTAATTTATTAAAATAAAAGTGTAACGTATATGAGACGTGTATGTGAAGAAAATGTGTGACGTGTTCTATAAAGTGTGTAGACTCTGACTCTCAGACAGCAACCCAGTCAGCTGATCCCAGCAAAGATAGACCACAGCACGTTACGTCAGAACATGTACTTCTCACCCGTTGCCGAAACCATCTTGCCGGATACTGCTTTGCCTCTGTAGACCTCTGGTAATCCAATTTCATGAACATCCGAAATAGACACCGGTGGTATTAACAGTTAATCATGGACCGGTTGCACTCTACACAATGTCCGTTCCTAACGTTCCTTAACAAACTGCACAAGTCTTTTGCAGTGTGTACGCAGTTAGTTAGTTAGTTAGTTAGTTAGTCGACAGATCATCCTCGTTGCACATCGAACCATTCAGTCCATAAGTGCTAATTACTAATGTTAATTGTTACTGTACTAACACTAGGTACTCTTAGCCGGTTCTCGGTTCGTTACTACTGTCTAATGCTGTGTGGTGCATCAATATGCATCACTCTCTTTGATGAATCAATTTCCTTCTAGCGTAAGTTATGTTTCTGTATGCAACTTTATTGACTCTTGAACTGGTGTTCTTCAGAATGGGTTTTTTAATTCTTTCCCAAAACTTGTAGAGTTTCCTTGGATCTGGTAGGGAACCTTAAATGGCACTACTGCAGTCCTATAAATCATATCTACATCTGCCATATAGGCACGCGTAAAATTAAGTCACTAATTAACACACGGTAGATATTATTTCCACTGGCACTGCAGTGCCCTGCACTCTGTCTAGAGCATTATTCAAGTCCCCCCTAGTTGATCTCAACTCGAGTTTATATGGCAAACTACCAAAGTTGTCCACGTGACGTAGGCATTCTCACATTCTGGTGTCCAAATGATTTGATCCGGTAATCCCTTTTTCAAGGTTTCCGTCAACGGAGCTCCCAGTTCCGTGAAATGTGGGATAAATTTGTGGTAGAACCCACACAACGAGAGAAAAGATCGCACATCCTTCTTCATTTTTGGCCTTGGCGCATTTCTGATTTTCTCCAGGTTCTTCTCTTCTGGAACAATGTGTCCTGGAGTGATGGTGTGACCTAGAAATTCCAGAGTCTGGTAACCAATCATGCACTTGGTTGGACGATCAGTAAGCCCTGCTTCCTTGAGTCTATTAAACACTCTCTCCAAGGATTGTAAGTGGTCATCCAAGCTGTCACTGGAAATCAGAATATCATCCATGAATGAGATGATGGACGGATCCTGTAACGGATCTAGTAAAGTCCTCATCATGCGTGTAAACACACTAGGTGCATTGCTGAGTCCAAAGGGCATGACCTTGAATTCGTAGTGTCCCCTGGGTGTACTGAAAGCTAACAGTGGTCGAATCTCCGGTTTGACTGGTATCTGATAGTACCCCCGACTCAGATCCACCTTTGAAAAGTACCGAGCCTTATGGAGCCTAGCGAATAGCTGAGTTGGATTCGGCAAAGGTTCCACCTGAAATTGTGTGTGACTGTTCAGCAGTCGGTAGTCTATACACAACCTGTGTTCTCCACTTGGTTTGCGTAACAAAACTACCCCCGCATTGTATGGGGATGTGGATGGTGCAATCACGTCATCCTCCAGCAGTTTTTTTATTTCCTCCTCCAGGGCCTTTTCTTTAGAGAATGGCACTGGGTAAACCTTCTGACGAACCGGCTCCTGTGTGGTCAAAGTCATCTCGAACTCCACCAACCTCGTTCGTCCTGGTTTATCCGTCAGTATCTCCTTATGAGACTTGAGAACCTGGGTTATCTTTTCCCTCTCCTGTGAGGTCAGATCAGGGTTCACTTGTACATCCCTATAGGTTTCCTGGTGTACCAAGGGATATTCCCTGCCCTCGTTGGTTCCCACTTCTGTCTCCACTGCAACTGCCATTGCCATGAGGTGAGCTGCCTTGTCTCCGGGTCTCTCTTCGTATTTCCGCAAGAGATTGATATGGAAAATCTTCGACTTTCCCCGGATCCGGATCTGATAGTTGGTTCTGGATATCACCCTTTCCACGGGAAATGGTCCTTGCCAACCTATCTCCAGTTTGTTGTTTCCCGTTGGGAGTAGCAACAAGACTTTATCTCCCACCTCTAGAGATCTTTCTTTAGACCTACGGTTGTAGTAAGCCGCATGTCTTTTCCTGGCCTTTTTCAAGTTTTGATTTGCCAGAGTCCATCCCTTGTGGAGTTTTTCTTTCAGTTCCTCCACGTATTTATAGGATGAGATCACTTCTTCTGACGTCCCCTCTTCAGTCCAACTCCTCAACATGGCTTCCAACGGTCCTTTGATTGGACGACCAAACAGCAACGTAGCGGGTGGTAGTCCTGTTGAGCCATGAGGAACCTCCCGATAGGCAAAGAGTGCTGCTGGGATATATTCATCCCACCTATCAGGTTTTTCCTGCGCTAATTTCCTGAGCATTGTCATCAACGTGCCGTTGAAACGCTCTACTTGTCCATTGGCTTGAGGGTGGTAAGGGCTGGTATGTATGTGGTTAGAGTGAAACACCTAAATACCTCCTCCATGAGTTTTCCACAAAACTGAGATCCATTATCCGTCAGAATTTGATCCGGAAAGCCTAATCTGGTAAAGGCCTCCATCAGTGCGTCCGCCACTCTTTTCGAGTCAATCGTGGTCAACGGTATCGCCTCACCCCACATTGTACAGCAATCCACCATTGTGAGTATATACATGTTCCTCTTCCTAGTCCTGGGAAGTGGACCCACGATATCGATGGCTACCCTCTCGAAAGGAGAGTTCATGATGGGCATCTCACCCAACACCACCGGTGCTGTCCAGTGTTTTGGTGCCACCCTCTGGCACTCAGGGCATGACTTCACATACCGACGCACATCATCTGTCATTCCCGGCCAATAGTAGTGGCAGGAAATCCGCTGCATGGTGGCGGCTATACCCATGTGTCCACTAAAGGAGATGGTATGCCCCATATGAAGAATCTGGGACCGGTGAGCTTTCGGGACGACCAACTGACCGTATAGGTTGTCTCTCCTTCCTGCTCTCCTGTAGAGTATCCTATTCTTCATGTAGTACTGCCCCCGTCCTGGTGGATCAGCACTTTTCTGCAGCTTTTTGTAGCAAGGACGTAAAGTATCATCCTCACTCTGGGCAGTTCGTAGCTCCCCCGGCATTGGGTTAGTCACAATTGCGTCTGCCTCTTCCGTTTTCGTCTGAGAGCGAGTCTGCATTGCTCCCATATGGATTGGCTCCCTGGGCATTCCCAGAAAGACATACCGGCAACCTAGGATGACTGGAAAAATGGGATCGGTAAATACAGCGGCCTTGATTGTGCCGGTGACGTACCTTGAGCGAATCTCCACATTAGCAATGGGCAACTTCATGGTTACAGCACTCTTCTGTGCAGGCTGTATGTCCAATGTTTCACCTGTGAATTGTTCTGGATGTACCAGATCCGCAGAAATCACGGCCTCCCCGTCCAGTCCTGTGTCGTATAAACACTCCACTTGACGACCGTTAACCTCTACCAATTCCACTACAGGTGGTTTTTCCTGGTCTGGAGTCTCTTCCTCGGCCTCGACCTGTTCGGTGGGCTCCACCTTAGGTTTCCCGGGGCACACGACGAATTGAGTGTCTCCTGACTTTCCCCTGCAGTCAATAGCATTGTGCGTGTTTGACTGACATTGGTTGCACCATTTCCCTGTCCTAGATTTTCTATTGTCGGACTTGAATGAGCTCTCCTGGTGGCGAGCTTCCTTGTTGACCTTGGCATTTTCCGTGACAACCTCCTTGGAAGTCACTTGACATGCTGCGAAGTGAGGGTTCTTAGCCTTCGATTTGCAGTCCCTCGTATTGTGAGAGGGTGACTTACAAATTGAACACCACTTCTCCGACCATGGTCGTTTTGGTGTAGAGCTTGAAGTGCTCTTGCTTCCCTCCTTCTTCTTCTCTGAACTATCCTCTGATTTTTGCACATAAGGTTCCCACTTTTTTGTTCCTGAGTTTTTTGCTTTCTTTTTGTCATGTTTCTCTTGACTTTTGGAGTTGGTGGAAAGGTTCTCCCCTGCCTCCCCATGTACCTCGACGAACCGTTCTGCTAATTTATTCACGAGGTCAATACGTTCCGCTCCTTGTTCTCCCAGGAACGTCCTGAGAGGTTTAGACATTTGCTTCTTCAGCTGGTCGACCACCATGAGCTCTTCCAGACTCTCATAGTCATGTGCGAACCCAGCCAAATCCATCCACTTGTGGAGATAAGATTTTAGACGCAAACTGTAGGCGGTAAACAACTCCCCCGGTTCTCGTTTCGCTGCTCGAAATTTTTTCCGGTAGGTATGTGACGTAACCTCGAATCGTTTCAGCAGAGCCGTCTTTAACTCGTCATAGTTGTTCTCATGTCCTGGTGGCAGGCGAGTATAAACCTCGTATCCGGTCCCGCGTAATCCCTGGGATAGCTTAAGATTCCATTTGTTACGCTCCAAACCCATAGCAACTGACATAGCCTCGAAGCGTTGAAGGTATTGATCAATCTTCTCTTTGTCCTCCTCGTAGACCGCTAAAGGAAACTTCATAGCATGGTACCCATGTCCACCTACTGGTGTTGATCCTGGGATGGAGGAACCTCCAACTGCTCCCTCAGTTTCTCCATTAGATTGACTCTTGAGCTCGAGTTCCCGCATCCGGTACTCGTGCTCCCTTTTCTGTGCTTCCTGTTCAGCTTCTAATTTCCTAGCTGCTTGCCCAGCTTCAAATTTCCTAGCTGCTTGCTCAGCTTCCAATTTCCTAGCTGCTTGCTCAGCTTCCAATTCCATCCTTCTCAATTCCAGCTCGGCCTTTCGATCTTCCCTTTCCGCTTGACGATACTCTCTCTCCACTTCCTGTATGTAATCCGTTAGAGAAGACCCAGCCAATCCCATTTCTTCCCCCCTTGCCTTTAATTCTAACGTGCTAAGTTTAGGGGTGGCCATTATACAGAGAGGTAAGCTAGCAGGTCTAGTACAATATAACTGCAAATTACTATACCGATATATGAACAAGTACTATAAATCTAGATATTACCACACACAGTACATTCACTCAGTGACAAGAGTAGAATCAGGACCACAGACCTATGCAGACGTGTGAAGTGTGAACAGGTAAGATATTAGTCCTAACCCCTATCCACATTCACTCTAGCTGGATTCTCCAAACTGATATATCCCTCTTATAACTAAGGATCCCGTGTCAAAAGACCCCGTTGTCAGAAGATCCCACTGTCAAAGGTTCCTGCTTGCAGGAGATCTCGCTGTCCAAGGATTCCGTTTACGGGAGATCCCGCTGTCCAAAGATTCCGTTTACAAGAGATCCCGCTGTCCAAAGATCCCGGACGAGCCCCCAATAATGTCGTGTCCTCCTTTACAGTGTCGTCCCTGGAGTGAAGAGAGTCGACACCCACATTATAATATTTTTTTCCTCTCAATATTCTGGAGAATCCACCAGCTTCCGTCCAACACACTCCATCAGCATATGGACACCTTTTCCTATCACTCTCTCACTGTCGTACTATGCCCCCTTCTCATACTTCCCCAACGCAACATACTCAACAACTCTTGCTTCTAGAAATTAATAAAGAGTAATTTATTAAAATAAAAGTGTAACGTATATGAGACGTGTATGTGAAGAAAATGTGTGACGTGTTCTATAAAGTGTGTAGACTCTGACTCTCAGACAGCAACCCAGTCAGCTGATCCCAGCAAAGATAGACCACAGCACGTTACGTCAGAACATGTACTTCTCACCCGTTGCCGAAACCATCTTGCCGGATACTGCTTTGCCTCTGTAGACCTCTGGTAATCCAATTTCATGAACATCCGAAATAGACACCGGTGGTATTAACAGTTAATCATGGACCGGTTGCACTCTACACAATGTCCGTTCCTAACGTTCCTTAACAAACTGCACAAGTCTTTTGCAGTGTGTACGCAGTTAGTTAGTTAGTTAGTTAGTTAGTCGACAGATAATCCTCGTTGCACATCGAACCATTCAGTCCATAAGTGCTAATTACTAATGTTAATTGTTACTGTACTAACACTAGGTACTCTTAGCCGGTGCTCGGTTCGTTACTACTGTCTAATGCTGTGTGGTGCATCAATATGCATCACTCTCTTTGATGAATCAATTTCCTTCTAGCGTAAGTTATGTTTCTGTATGCAACTTTATTGACTCTTGAACTGGTGTTCTTCAGAATGGGTTTTTTAATTCTTTCCCAAAACTTGTAGAGTTTCCTTGGATCTGGTAGGGAACCTTAAATGGCACTACTGCAGTCCTATAAATCATATCTACATCTGCCATATAGGCACGCGTAAAATTAAGTCACTAATTAACACACGGTAGATATTATTTCCACTGGCACTGCAGTGCCCTGCACTCTGTCTAGAGCATTATTCAAGTCCCCCCTAGTTGATCTCAACTCGAGTTTATATGGCAAACTACCAAAGTTGTCCACGTGACGTTATCCTTTACTCCCCCACACAGGTGGCACAGTGGCAAATCATCCCCTGTCAAGAACTATTTTCCTGGCTTAAATCCTGTCAAAGTTGTCAGTAATTGCCTAGATTCTCAAAACAAGCCAGCTAGTTTCTGTAAACTCCCAACAAAGAGTTTCGATACCAAGCTGCCAATCATCTTGATGTTCCGGAAACCAAGAATTGACAGATGCACTGTTTTCCGTACTAGGTACTTCCGTTTTACATCTGCCCCTGTGATCTCACGGCTTCCATCTGCATTCAAATGTTGACAAACTTGTCACTCTTCTGTTCCGTGGTGACAATCCCAGCAGCCATTTCCGTCTGATGTCCGGCAGTATAGATGACAAACGGAACCATTCCATATCCTTCTCCCTCACCACCAAATGTGTTTATGGGCTGACACGATGTAACCTGTACAACTGTGTTTACTCTGTTAGTACAAATAGATGTCGCTGGTCGATCGTCCGCTTAATCCGAAAATCCTCTGTAATAATCAACCGGATAAACACACGGTTTCATTTTGTGACATCCGGATACTTGATATTTTTAGCAAGGAAGCTATTACCTAATGTGGATGTGTGGATCTGGTCACTGTACAGTCGTTTCTTTGGCGCGCCTCTTTGAGATGTAAAAAATGGTGTGTTGTTGATAAATTGTACATTATACTGATTACAGAATTTCTCTAGGGTGTTGTTGTTTATGTCGGCTAGTCGCCGTTCGGAGCCATAACTTGGTGGTATGATGGAAGAGAAAAACACTTTAGAATTGGGAAAATTATGGCATAATAAGTCTAGTAGTTTTCGTAACTGAGAAATTGTGATATTTTGGTTTCTCATAGTGTCATTAATTCCTATATGTATTGTAATCCTCTTCACACTTTCGTTGATTTCCATTCTACGTATACTGTTTGTTAGACTGTCTAACCCTGCACCAGGAAGTGGAATTGTTGTAGCTTTATCGGCGTGTAATGACGACATACGATCACTGTATATGCCTTTCAACAAGGAGTCGCCAATTATCAAATGGGTGCAGTCAGCTGGTAGTCTCTGTATGTATTGGCTTCTGGTACGGCATGCACGTTGTTTTTGCCATTGATAATTATCCGGCTGTGGACTGCCTTCTTGAAGGTTACCAGCCGATTCTTGAATAGGCGGATTGTCTATCAGCAATGTCTCGTCGTACTGATTGTCGTTTACCAATTGCTCTTTTGGTAGTTCAAATCGATTGCTGACTTTTACTTCTATGGGAAATGTCGAGTCCTGTTGATTGGCTTTGTCTGTTTGTTGATGTGTGTTCGTTGGCTGTATAGTTGGCGCTCACAGAGATGGTTGTGCTGTTTCGAATCTGTAAGTCTGTGCTAACTGATCACTAGTGGGCGCAGGTTGTAAAGTCTCAATAGTGTGTTTCAGTATACCATTTTCCTCTCTCAGGAGAGAGACCTCTGACTTGAGTTTGATATAGTCATTAGTTATCCTGGCAATCTTGTCTCGAATAGAAAAAAAAAACATTCTGTGAATTTGAGATGAGACCATTATGTGACCAGGGTTTGGAAATATACTTCGTAATGTCGAAAGGTTGTATCAGGGGGAATAGCGACCTCACGGATGTTGTGATCTTTGTTGAGAATGTTGCGTGTTTTAGAATGTATTTTAGAAATTGCGTGTATTGTATGAGATATTTAGCGAAGGAGTTTCGGATGCAGTTCGTAATCCCGCATTCTGCGTTCGAAACACAGCTGAGTTGTTATTTTATGAAATGGTATGGGTGTCTGTCGTTCAGAAAGCAATGGCACATTACTCAACGTAAACTTTCTCAGGAATCACGAACAGCCAAATAATGCTGGGGCTGACTGCAACATCCATAAAGGATATGCAACTAAATGTTTTTTTTTTATTGTTTTATAATTAGGCAGGTAGACACCCCTGGCGGTGTATAGTTAGGCAGGTGGGTAGGTATGCAGGCAGATAGGTAGACAGACAGGTGGTTGGTGCTCGGTCAGCAGAAATATTGACAGGCAGGTAAGTAAACAGGTCGATAGGTAGGTTGACATGGAAGCAATCGTGTATCATATACTACCACAGTGATGTAAAGTGCTATGTTTTCTGAGATATTACAAGACATAATAAATTCGGTTGACCCGCCTCTATGTTTACCACGTATCCTTTCAAGCTATATAGCAAACTATGAACATTGGCCTGTCCTAAAGAAGGTGGAGCCGATTTTCTGATGTGGCTTTATACATATTAGAATAACATCTGACGTTGGCAGGTCATCTGTAGAGATATCCGGCCATAATTTCCAGAGTAATCGATACGTGTACAGGAGAATTGTAACCCGGGCTGTCACAATGCAATGTGTTAGATGTTGACATTCAGACACAATTAAATATCCCGAATGTTGGAATTTGCTCACAATGAAATATGATACATTTTAGCATTCAGTAATAATGAGTAAACACACCGGCGCTGCAGCTTGGCGGATGGTGAAACTGCGTTTGACAATTCACTGGCATACCGAGTCGAGATTTCGAAATCAGTTACGGGCGATTTAGAAGCAGAATACTTTGCGGTGATTTAAATTGTATGAGTCTCTGTGGCGAAGTGGTCAAGCCGTTTGACTCGTGAGCCGAAGGCTGTGGGTTCGATTCCGGGCCGCGTCCTTCGGTTTACGAGTTAAATGATTCGGAGACTCCCATGGGTCGTCGCTAAAAGCTACGGAGATCGTGCTTCGTGAGACGCTTTCCGTGCTGTGGAAAGAGACCTAACCATATGGGATAAAACCCGGTGCAATGAAGTCGACCCTGTCGACTTTTAACCAACTTTTTTTTAAAAATTGTATGAGGCGTTGGCCGTTCGGAAAGCAAATACAAAATTACCTAAATAAATCACAAGCAGTCAACAAATACTGAACTAACATTCATCATCAAGTGGATTGCCGACTGGCGTAGGCGTTCATGACTCTCCACAGATATATCACAAGCAGTCAACAAATACTGGACTAACATTGCCCAAATATATCACAAGCAGTCAACAAATACTGGACTAACATTGCCTAAATATATCACAAGCAGTCAACAAATACTGGACTAACATTGCCCAAATATATCACAAGCAGTCAACAAATACTGGACTAACATTGCCCAAATATATCACAAGTAATCAACAAATACTGGACTAACATTGCCCAAATATATCACAAGCAGTCAACAAATACTGGACTAACATTGCCTAAATATATCACAAGCAGTCAACAAATACTGGCTAACATTACCCAAATAAATCATAAGCAGTCAACAAATAATGGACTAACATTGCCTAAATATATCACAAGCAGTCAACAAATACTGGCTAACATTACCCAAATAAATCATAAGCAGTCAACAAATTATCGTAACTCATGTAAAGGACATGCAGTTAACTTTAATGTTAATCATGAATAAGGAGCTGCGGTGGTGTAGTAGTTAGCGAGCTTTCCTATCACATTCATAGCTAGGGTTCAATCCTGTCCAGACTTGTCTAGAATCCTAGTCCTCGACTTGGGGACGTAATTTGCAAGTACATCAGCCGTCAGAGTGGGTTCGCCTGATGGCGAGGTACACGGGTAATCGGGAAAGCTAATCCACACGCAAAAGTCAGTCCAGTGAGAACTATGCTTGATTTCAAAGCCAGCGAGCCAAAACACAAAATAAAAACTTTGACATGTCTGTGGAATGTATTCTAAAGAAAGAAAGAAAAAGAAAAAAGGAAACACTTCTTCCATAGCTTGCACAGATTGGAGTCATGGTGCCAGCCAAGTGGTTATTACACCATGCAACACTCAATAATGAATGTTGTCAATTTGACACAGAATATATTCACTTCCCATAACATGTCGAGGTGCTCCACGAAATTATAGTACTACTAATATTGCGAGTCCCGATAGCGTAGTGGTTAGGTGCTCATCGGCAGGCACAGTGTTAATGGAGTCGAAACGACAGTGGGGCCGATTAACACACGGCTGCGAATCCTGGACAATTAGTAAACAGGCAAAAAACTCAATGGAAGCCTTGGAGATGTGGTTTTATAGAAAAATACTGTAAATTAATTGGACAACAAAAATGAGCCGACATGACGTTTTATGGGAAGATGAGTCGCCAAGACACCTTATCACAAACATCAGAAACAGGCAATCTTCGTTTTTTTGGCCATGTTATGCGAAGTCAAAAACTGGAATATGTTTTGACAACCGAAAATATTTGCTGAAAGAGAGATAGAGGAGACAGCGTGAGAAGATTTTTGACAGTCTTGTGTCATGGCACGGAAGGGAGTCAACACACGATTTGATCCATGACGTCGCAGTTAGTAATTTGTGGAGAAGCATGATCGCTCACACCAGCCGGCAAGGCACTGGATAATGATGATGATGATGATTATGATGATGATGATGATGATGATGATGATGATGATGATATAGAAAAAACAGAGGGGTATAAATTATAGTACGACACAACACATCGACGCTTCGATAATAATAATCTTCCTTAGGGACAACAGAAACAGGTCTAAAGAAAAATATTAATTTACAAAATGTAATACAATTAAAACACAAAAAGACCATGTCCAGGTATGACACATTGCTAGGCCAATACGTATACTTCGTTGCTAGTAAGGCGGCAGAAATTCATTGTAAAGTATGTAAATAGAGTTTATTACCTCTCCCTTTTTAGCAGGAGTTACACGTCTTAACTGTTTTTATTTACTGTGTGGTACACTGAATTAAACATAAGACATCAACACCCTATATACAAACAATGGAACAGTAACTGAATGTCGGCAACCAACAGATTAATCAGTACAAATACTTACGTATGATATCATGGGAACGTTATAAGCTGCAGCCAGCCGCGCCTCATGCACACACGTTTCTTGTGGGCCGATAATCGCGTGAATTTTTTTGAAGATCATTTCCGCTGTCTGGTACAGACTTTCATTCTCCTCTCCATGGGTGTCCGCTATCACGAACTTTAGTGTTGTATTTGGGAGAATCTCCGGGTTTTCGTTGATCTGTTGGACAGCGTACGTGATGGCGCCTGAAATCAGCTGCCCTGGAGGGAAGTATAATGATTCTGGTCTTCTGATCAGACCAGTTATGTATCCAAGGAGAATCTCTGCTGGCGGAGGATGTCTGTAACTTGGTGGTGCCTGTGTTGAGGTGATATCCAAAGTCTCGTTAGCAAGACTCCAAGCGCCGTTGCTGAACGCCAACCTGGAATTATTCAAAATATTTTTGCCATTCAAGCTCTCTTTGGGAGAAGCTGCCTGTTCACCGAGAAGTGTATGAATGGCTTGAGCACTAGTTCCTAGGTAGCATAGATGGAATAGCGCACAAAGAAAGTAGCTCATGACCGATGCAATAGTCACACTCTGCATCACTGCATGCAAGCATACATTTGTACCTAAACGTAACTGTGCTGTAGGATGATATCCGTTACTAACCGACGTTGAACCCATTTCCTGCTTTTATTTATTGAGGCAATCGTTCATAAATATCCCACCCTGAAAGCAGCAGGTTATTGCGATGTGTGGTCAGCTGTGATAACATGTTGATTGAAGGCTACAACACGTTCTGTGGACATAAACAGGTCATCAGTTGAAATGTACAAAGAATGTGTTAATGCATTTGTATTGCAAGAGTGACAAGGTTATTTCTAGTGTTGAGACCATACAATGATTAAGTATGGAATGCTTGCCATTTTAATCTGTCTGTTTGTCTGTGTGTTGCTGTATATCTGTAGGCCTATCTCTCTGTCTGTCTGTATGTAAGGCTGTTTGTCTGTCTGTCTGTTTGCCTGTCTGCCTATTTTCACGCCTATCTACCTATATGTCAATAAATGAAAAGTCTCGGTAGCGTAGTCGATAGCAGACGTACCTGCCGAACCATTGATCATGTGTTCGAATCCTGTTCAAGACGCGGATGTATTGAGAAACCATAGCTTCAAGCTCTACACAGTCTGAAAGATTGGCACTAGAAAAATGTCCCCGGAAGTGCACGAGACAATACAACAATTATGTATTTGGGGGTAACGTATGTATATTATTATCTCAGTATATGCTCATTGTAAAATGGTAAGAACAAGTCAGAAGAAGCTACATTAAATGATGTCCACCGTGGTTGTAGAAAGAGAAATAAAGGACAGACAGAAGTGATGGTTATCAGATTACTGCGAAAAGTATAGCAACACACACAGACACACACAGACACACACACACACAGACACACACACACACACACACACACACATATATATATATATATATATATATATATATATATATATATATATATCGAGATCTGTGGAGAGCCATGAACGCCTACGCCAGCAGGCACGGCACTTGATGATGATGACTGTTTTTATTTTGTGTTTTCCTAAATACCGAAACAAACTGAGACATATATATATATATATATATATATATATATATATATATATATATATATATATATATATATATATATATATATATATATATATATATATATATAAGTCTCAGTTTGTTTCGGTATTTAGGAAAACACAAAATAAAAACAGTCATCATCATCAAGTGCCGTGCCTGCTGGCGTAGGCGTTCATGGCTCTCCACAGATCTCGGTCTTTGGTGTTCTGGATCAACTCTGCTGATGATATTCCACCATGCCACCGTCTCAATCCGTCCAGCATCATTTCTCTTGATCTGCCTCTGCCTCTCTTCCCCTCGATCTTTCCAGTTGTCACGATGTTCTCCAATGCCTATCTTCTCATCACATGACCAAAGAAACCTGTTTGTCTCTTTCATATTGTTGTATATAGTGTTCTAGTTTCATTAGCCTCTTTCGGGCAATCGTTGTTAGTTACTCTGGCAGTCCAAGGAATTCGCAACATTCGTCTTAATAACCACATCTCTGTTGCTTCAAAGTTCTTCCTAATTTGTTCATTTACATTCCAAGATTCGCTGCCATACAGCAAAACTGGTTCTATATAGCATTTTAGCACTCTCTTTCTTACATTCATTAATAGCGACTTATTGCATAAGATACTCTTCATTTTCTGAAATGCGGCTTTTGCCTGCCCTATTCTGCTCTTAATCTCTGTTGTACATCTTCCATCTGATGTTATAAGTGCCCCTAGGTATTTAAAATTATTCATTTGGTTGGGCTTCTACAACGTTGGTTATAATTGAGGTCAGTTTTTTTTCAAAATTTTTATTATATTTCTTGTCTTTGCTCTCTTTCGAGATAGTCTTAAACATGACTGGTTTTATTTTCTCGTGTACATTATTCGGTTAGGTCTTACGATATATCTCACGTTTTGGTTGTGTTCTTTATTAGTTATTTAGGTGAAAGAACTCGTGGCAAATACACTTAATGCAACAACTAGGCATTACGTCATTGCATACGCCATGCTCGAATCATAAGAACCGAAGAATGCACAATTTCAATTCCACAACCGTCTGGGCGAGACAAGCAGGTATAGAATGGAATTCACGTCTGGCCTTAAATTACCATTGAAAGGTCAGCATGGCGAAATGGATAAGAAAGCGCATTCTTAAACAACCGGTCTGTCGATGCCGTGGAAGCGTGTTCAATTCCTACACCTAAAATGTTGATTTCTCGTCTTTGACATGGGGACGTAAATTACAAGTACCATAGAAGTCGGAATGGATTCGCCTGATGATGAGGGACAGCGGTAAAATGGAAAGCTAATCTACACGCAAACATCAGCCGAGTGCACTAGAAATAGTAATGAATAAATCACTAAACAACGAAATAGTAGCACATGTATAGACTGCGCTTGAGTTCAAAGCGAGAAAACCCAAAAATACATAAAATAAAATAGCGTTGTTAGTGTCAATGTGAGAGCCGAACATGACAAATATGCCAGCTTTGCTGTGACGGAGCACAATACAATAACTTCTTTCAGGACTGGTATATGAGAATAAAGAAGGAGAGACATCGTTGATAATAAAGTAAAAGTCGTATGTTGTGCGCCCTGATTTATCTTCCACAATAACAGCAGCTGTAAACGTGGTGGGCAGATCCGCCATTCGAGTGGTATTTTGGGCTGTCGACTTCCTAAATACGGGGATGTTACACTGACAGCTGGTTTTGATAGCTAAGGTCAGATTAACATTATATTCTAGATACTACCTGGCAGCAGAAAGGTTTAGCAAATCTTCTTCTTCTCCTAAAAGTTCATGCCGCGTTGACGTTGGTCCACAACTTTCTATTTCGTGTACTGCGATTCTTCTCATTATCCTTGCAGTGTGACGTTGGTGAATATACATGTCCACATCTTTCTGTCTCGTGTACTGCCAATCTTCTCATAGTCCATGCCGTATGGCATTGGTCATCATGTCTGCCTACAGATTTCTGATTTGCTTACTACCACTCTTCTCATAGTCCATGCTGTAGGGCGTTCGTGATCATATCTGCCCACATCTTTCTGTCTCGTATACTACCAATCTTCTCATAGTGCATGCCGTGTGGCATCGATCACCATGTCCATCCGGAGCTTTCACTCTCGTGTATTTTTCAGCTATTCGGATACCGATGTCTCTCCTTGCCATGACATTAAACCTACCAAGAACCTTTCTTTCTGTCTGCCCTGCCTCTATTCCCTATCAATGTTCCCGTTATCACGACGTGCTCCAGTACTCCCCATCTTGTCCAAAGAATGTGGACTGTCTTCTCTTTATCCAATTCATGTTAAGAGTTATCTTCTTTCAAGATGCCTTCATTTCGCTTGTTATCTGTCTTATGTGTTCTCATCAGTCTTTTATAAAACTATACCACGACAGCTCCAATATAATTTCTCAGTAACCTACTAATTATCACTGATACACTTTCGTACACCAAGAATGGCTCGTCACACTCTTGTAATCTCGTCGATTGACAACGAAATATTTCACAGAGTATTCTTCACTTCCTTACATGCTTCTTTAGATTGGGCTATAACGGCATTTACCTTTTCAAATACATCGTCCGTTTCCTATTATGAAAATACCCACATAGCTAAATGCACTGGCATTATTCAGACTAGTTTAATGTACCTTGTTATTGCATTTGAGATGTTTTTCTTTTAAAAATTATTATTGATTATGCGTGGAACAACGTCACTGCATATTAAACATATCCAAACGTGTTAAGTCCTCCTCTGCAGCAACTATCCTAAAGTATTTCTGTTCACAGTTTCCATGACCAGTTGGTTATAACATCTACTCTTGAGCTTACAATGACGTGCTTGACTAGTCTTCACGCCCAATTGGTGCAAACGGGTTAGCGTCAGAGTCCAGTCATCATCATGCCGCAGCATGCACAGCAATCACAACCTACACAAGCTGCTTCCGACCTACAACAACCTACAACAGCTGCTTCCGACCTACAACAACCTACACAAGCTGCTTCCGACCTACAACAACCTACAACAGCTGCTTCCGACCTACAACAACAATCCTATCTAAAGACGTCTATAATCACAGTTGTCCACAGTTTCTAAATCGATAGTTCCTGCTTTTGTGTTAAAGTAACATGTTGCTGTTTGGCATATGTAATATTTCAAGTGTCAGCTAATTACTTCTTACTGTTCTGTTTCCATATCTTTCCATTTAATATTCGTAAATGGATAATCGTTTATAATGCCCTATGATATTATTTATATTATTTATTGTGTTATTGCTAGTCCCATTGTTATCTTTAATACCCGCGGCGTGTTTTAATTACTTTTTGATGTTCTAACATTATTGCTTATTTAGAGATGCACAATGAATTTAATGACAAAGATCTTAAACGGTAACAATCAAATGTTGCCTTGAGAGGAATATTTTGTTTGTATTTTTACATTGTGTTAGCTCGCTTTGAACTCAAGCGTAGTCCATTCACGCCCTACTATTTCAAGTGCATTGAACTGAATGGTTTTGAATGTGGATTAGCTTTCCCTATTGCCAGTGTCCCTGGCTATTAGGCGAACCCACTCCGACTTCAGAGGTACTTGCAATTTACGTCTCCAAGTCAAGGACGAGAAGTCAATATGTCAGTCCAAGGTTAATTCCGCTACCTCGGCATCAATACGACGGCTGTTTAGGACGAACGCTCTTACCCATTCAGCCACGCTGATCTCATGTGGGAGGTTGTGAAAAGTTACATAAGAAAATTGTCAGAAGTGTCGCTGTTAGAAGCATCTAGTGCTATATGTCGCCCATGTGTTACAGAGCCCGAAAGCTAAGTGAAGAACAGGAACACAGTAGACCAGAGCAGGTCATAAAAGATGACTGGCTACGTCTCACCTTCAGATGAAATCAGCCAACATTCAACCAGCTATGAACTGGTCCACAAAGAGCTTGGCATGCCTGGTTGTGCAACTATACTCCACTCATCTTCACCACCAAGTGACATGAGGACAGTCCTGAGTCACCATCTCACTCGGTTACCAGAGTCTCGAATCGCTCTGTGTTCTTGTCCCGGCCATGCCATGCTGCCAAACCATCAAAGTATTGATCCCTGCGTCTACCTCTTATTATCTTCCCATCAAGTTTGACAGTTGTCACTACATTTTCACGTCCCTTTCTCCTCATCACATGTCCAACAAATCTTGTCTGATTACGTCTAATTTCTCCAATCAGTCTCCGTTTTTCATGTGTCTCTTGAATGACTGTCTCATTTTATTTTTCTTCTCATTTTTCTCAGAAACCACAATTCCGCCGCCATTATATGTTTCTCAGCTTGTCTGTTAATTGTCCATGTTCCACATGCATACAACAATATGGGCTCTATATAGCAGGTTCCACTCTTTTTCTCACCGCAACTGACAACGTTTTGTTGGTAAGTATGTTTTCCATTTTGCAGAAAACCACTTTAGCCAGGGCAATTCTTAATCTTTTCTCAACAAGGCATCTTCTATCAGATGTTACGCCTGTTCCCAGATAGTTATACAGATGCACCTATTTATCGAATATGTTAATTCACTTGGTTATCACAATGTGGTATTTATTTCTTCTTGGATATGACCATTTTTTTTCTTCTTATTTCGTTCGCCTGAAATATGTTTATAACTGCAATGTTGTCTCTTGTATGAATCTTACAGTCTTTTTTAGTTCACTCAGCGGTCCATAGAGTTTATCTTCCACTGTTGCCTCTCTAGGCCAGAAGGATACGACCATGATCTCTGGTTTCTTACAATACAATTCCAAACCTAGTTTTTCACTGTGTATAATAACTACATAACTGCTTGTTGTCAGCAATCAATACTGACTGAAGTTTTGTCCTCCGAATTCAACTCCATTCATAACTTCTAAAAGTATTATAATATTTTCAATATAAACGGAGAAAAAAGAAGAAGAAGAAAGTTACATATTTCCCCTTCATATATTAACGCATGTGTAGCGTATTTTGTTTTGATGTGTAATGTCTGATCACATTGTGTTTGTCCCTTGAGGAAGAGTGACGCATCTTCGACTTTCCCAAATGTTCCTTGTTAGCACCTTGTATAGGATGTCATTGAAGAGGACAACACATTAGAATCTACTAGCGGGTCGGTGTTTCGTGATGAGAGATTGGGATTTGGTTTCACAGCTATAGGGAGGGGCCAGCTCAGTGCAGAGCAAATCGAACACGCCATCTAGAATGAGAACCAAAGAACAAACTTTATATTTAAAGGGTTAATAATTGGGCACGCAGGCCCGTCCAACATTCTGTACTCCTTATCTTTCTGCTCTCATACTATATGTCACGGATACATTATTTATGAAGTCTATAGTCTTTAACGACAATTCTAGTGCACTCTTACCCCCTATCGACCCCTTTAAAAGTTACCTAAATTCCAGTTCTTTAAAAGTTCCACGACAAACGCATAAGACACTCTTACCCACAAAATCGGACTTATAAGTGCGTCAAATATATTATAAGTAACACCGTCCTCTCCGGTTAATCCGTATGGCCATTTATATAAATAAAACATAAGTCAGGATCTTCAGTATCGTGGTTACAATCATCTGACAACGTGATCCATCTATTAGTATAAATATTTATCTCGCCCATAGTCGCATGCATTTTCCCCATTTTATGTTTATTTTATCTCTTTCCCTGCACCTCTTTCCTTCCATTTACTTGCCATGGCCATCAGTCCTAATCCTTCTGAACTGGCCGGGCAGTTAGGCATCTCGAGACGCAATCAAAACGTAATATAATTATGGAAATATCCCCACGGGCTCCGAGCTAAGAAATTGCAGGAAACTGGAAACCTTTAGGGAAATCCGTTGCCATGAGAGACACATGGATAGAGATAGATTGGACCTGACATCACTGGCAACTGTGATATATCTACAGCAGCGCTAGTCCCTTCAGCACAAATACGTGACCAAAGAAAGGCTGTTTATCAATGCTGGCACTACGATTCTGAAAAGAAAATTTAGCGAGAAAAGCTGTTAGTAAGAACCGCCTCTGCCCTTTTATGTTGCCTGTCTTATTGATATATTAAAAAAAAAAAAAACGCGTCCTCTTTTCTGGTGTCTGACACAGATTTAGTCCTGTCGTGGTAGGTGTATTGCTAATCCCTTATTATATTTGTTTTGCCTAATGGCGTTGGCGTTCTTTTCTCTCCTCAGAAAGTGTGTTTATGTATGTATGTGTGTATGTATATCTGCCTGCCTGCCTGTCTCATAACACACTAATATGCATTGTTTATGTTCATAACATTCATTTGACAATGTTTTTCGCTATATGAATCTAACATGCATAATAGATAATTGATGCACGAAATATGAGTGATTGGAAGGGATCAATGTAAGACGGGCCTCCGTGTCCAATATGTGACCCTCGTTCAGATCTCACCCCTAAGTGTTGTTGATCAATTATATTGATAGCATTTCTCTACGCCACTTTCTGAGACACGCAAGAACCATTTCTCTATTGCCCCCCCCCCCCCCCGCCCCCTGTCTCTGCCTCATATAGCGCCGATCTTCCAGTTGTCACGATGTTCTTCAGTATCTCTCTTCTCTTTACATGAACAAAGAACACTGTCTCGCGCTTATTGTTATATGTAATCTTCTACTTTTATTATTCGAGTTACTCCAAGCGATCATTGTTAGTCACTCATGCTATCCGGAGTATTTGCAACATTCGTCTCAGAAGCCACACACCCCATGCCTCCAGCCACATCCTAATATCTTCCTTCACATTTCAAGACTAACTGCTATTAAACAAAATAGGTTCCATAAATCATGTCTGCACTTTCATTCTAACCGTAAATGAATGTCCCTGAAGCCGTATTTAACATGTAATTTTTAATGTAAAAAATCCGATCATGCTCCCCAAGCGCAATGGACATGTGGTGCTAGACCCATAGACCGCAGTGTCAGGATAATACTCCAACATATAACTACCTAACTAACCCATATTTGTATAGATAAATTGGTCGCTTCCGTTGTGTTCTGTGGTATGTATAGCGAGGGTAACCTTTACTTAAGAAAGTTCCTTGTTCTCATTTTCGGCTGAGTAGACTGAGGAGGAGTCCATCATCATCATCATCATCATCATCATCATCATCATCATCATCATCATCATCATCATCATCATCATCATCATCATCATCAAGTGCCGTGCCAGCTGGCGTAGGCGTTCATGGCTCTCCACAGATCTCGGTCTTTGGTTTTCTGGATCAACTCTGCTGCTGATTTTCCTCCATGCCACCGTCTCAATCCATCCAGCATCATTTCTCTTGGTCTGCCTCTGCCTCTCTTCCCCTCGATCTTTCCAGTTGTTACGATGTTCTCCAATGCCTCTCTTCTCATCACGTGACCGAAGAAAGATGTTTGTCTCTGTCTTATTGTTGTAGATAATGTTCTAGTTTCATTAGCCTGTTTCAGGCAGTCATCGTTAGTTACTCTGGCAGTCCAAGGAATTCGCAACATTCGTCTCAGGAACCACATCTCTGTTGCTTCTAATTTCTTCTTACTTTGTTCATTTACATTCCAAGATTCACTGCCATACAGCAAAACTGGTTCTACATAGCATTTCAGCACTCTCTTTCTTACATTTAGTGATAGTGACTTATTGCACAAGATACTGTTCAGGCTTTTGCCTGCCCTATACTGCTCCTAATCTCTGTTGTACATCTTCCATCTGATGTTATAAATGCCCCTAGGTATCTAAAATTATCCACTTGGTTAAGGATTTTTCCTTCTATTTCTATGTCACATTTTGGTGTCACCATTTTCTTTGATATTACCATTGTTACTGTTTTCTTGATATTCAAGGAGAGTCCTTTCCTTGCACTCTCTGTTACTACAACGTCTACTAATTGCTGTAGGTCTGTTGAATTATCCGCCACCAATACTGTGTCATCTGCATAGCGTATAATATTTATATTATAACCTTCAACTAGTATTCCTGGCATCTCTTTGATCTCTCTCATTATTACTTCGCTATACAGGGAGAAAAGATCTGGTGACAAGACACACCCCTGTCGTACTCCTAGCTTTATCTGTTCGTAACTACCCTCTTTATTTCCCATTTTAATTGCTGCTGCTAGGTTCCAGTAAACATTCTTTATTATTCTTAAATCTTTTCCATCAATGTTGATATCTTCCAACATTTTAATCAGTTCATCATGTTTTACTTTATCAAATGCCTTAGTATAATCTATGAAGCACAAATATATGTCTCTGTGTTTCTCTATTGACCTTTCTATTAGTGTCAGTAATGTATAAATTGCATTGTTTGTGCCCTTTCCTTCCACAAATCCATACTGTTCTTCACTAATTTCCATTTTTATTTTCTTTTTGTTTCTTCTCATTATGATTCTGAGTAGAAGCTTAGTGATATAGTTTATGAGGTTAATTGTACGAAAATCTTCACAATCAATTGCTCCTGGTCTTTTTGGTATAGCTATAAATACAGATTTCAGCATATCACTGGGTAAATATCCACTACTGTAAATATCATTCAATATTTTGGTTAATATATCTACTCCAAATTCTCCCAACACTTCTAATTCTTCTATTGTGATTTCATCTGGCCCAGCTGTTTTTCCTTTCTTCATACGTTTCATAGCGTCAGCGACTTCTTCTTTCAGAATAGGTGGACCTTCTAAGTTACTATCTTCTGTTAATTCTTCCCTTTCTCCGTCATATAATTCTCTTATATACTCATTCCACCTTTTCATTATAGCACCTTCCTCTAATAATATCTTTCCTGTTTTTGATTTCAAACACCCTGTATTTATTCTTATTTTTCTTCCTGTAAGCTCACTGTTTGTCTGTACATATTTTTTGTATCATTAATGGAATTTAATTAAATATTTTGCATTGCTCGTTTAACCAACTTTCTTTAGCCTTCCCACATTTATCTTTTATTTCTTTATTTATCTTAGCGTATTCTTGTTTGTCACTTTTACTCTGTTTTCTATTGTCCATCAGTTTTAAGATTTCTTCATTCATCCATTTTTTCTTAGCTATTTTGCCTCTCTCCGGTAATACTTCTTTGCTAGTTTGATGAATGGAGTCCTTAACATTTCCCATTGTTCATTTATATTCTGTATTTTAGCTATCGCTTTGTACCTATTTTTCACAGTCACTCTGTATTGTTCTTGCAGTTCTTTATCTATTTTCAGAACCTCTTTATTAAGTCTCATGTTCTTAACCATTTTTTTCCCTCTCTTTAATCTTACTTTTATTTGTCCACATAGTGGTACATGATCACTATTACAGTCAGTACCAGGCATTGTCTTTACATTAATTAAAGCATTTCTATATCTTTTATTAATTAGTATATAGTCAATTTAGTTGCGTATTTTCTTATCAGGGCTTTTCCATGTGTACAGTCGTCTTTTATGGTGTTTAAACCATGTGTTTCCAATTATCACATCATTGATATTTTCCCATTCTATTAGCTTTTCCCCTCTTTCATTTCTTGTACCTAAACCATAATTCCCCACTACATCCTCCATTTTCCCCTTTCCTACTTTTGCATTAAAATCACCAAGTATTATATTTATTTCTTGTGATCCAATTTGAGCCATCACCATTTCTATTTCGTCGTAAAAGTGTTGTATTTCTTCATCACTACTGCTTGTTGTTGGTGCATATACCTGTATAATATTTATCTCTATTGGTTTGCCTTTAATTTTTACCATAACTACTCTATCTGAAATACACCAGTATCCATTAATTGACTTGGCTGTTTTTTCGTCTAATATTATTCCTACACCTTTTTCATGTGTATCCCCTCCAGAATAAATTATTGTGTGATTGTCAGCTATAATTTTGCCTGATCCCTTCCATCTCATCTCACTAACGCCTAGTATATTCATTTTCATGCTATCCATCTCTCTTAGAACATTGGTCAACTTTCCTAGCTCATTTAATGTCCTAACATTTCATGTTCCTACTCTAAATTTATTTATTTTAGTTATGATTTTGCCATCAGTAGCTGGATGACGGTCTGGTGTCACCTGTGGCTCATGACTGTCCCTACCGGACGAGGATGTCCTAAGACAGCCATTAACGTCGTTCACTAACTCTGATATATGTTTTGCCATGAAGTCTTGGGAAGATAATGTGGTGTTTCCCCTTGCCTTCCACATTCACATGGTGGTATTTTTACCTCTGCCTTTGACAGCCTTTTCCGACTGTAAGAACAAGTGAGTGCCCTGCTCTGCTCAGCTGAAGAGTTGTCCACTTATTCCGGTGGATACTCGGTCCCCAGAGCTGTGTTAGCCACACCGTGGTGTGTTTCCATCCTCTACCACGGGGAGGTGCAGTTGGGATTTTCCCTTCCTAAAGTTATGGTCTATGACCAAAACTCTCCAGTACTTTTAGAGGAGCCCAGGTCAATTAAACATAAATATGCTCCGATCAGTATTCGAACCCTTGACACCCCTGGTCAGCAAGCGAACGTCCAACTAAAACTATACTATAGATCCCCATTGATAATTGCATATTATATACTAGACGTGACAACCTCCGAGTGTAACAACTACAGTACTGACCTACACAATCAGTAATGATGATTCCGTCGCCCAGCTACTGAGTTAACTGCTTGGAGCGACACAGTGAGCTGTGGATTAGGTGTGGAGTGCTTTTCTATCTGTAAGCGGGTGTTTGTATTATGAACTGCATGTTCAGAAAATGGCGGCGGCCGTTTGCTGGACTAGCTGGTTTTGCATTATGCAGTAATCTGTGTGAAGCTTTTCTAGTGACTGCTGTTTCCATCGACGATGAACTGTAATTTTCCTATCGGAATATTGTGTTGTCATTCTGGCAGACTGAAGTAGGAAACGCGCGAAGTTGGAACCGCGACTAACTGACTTCTTCTTCTTCTTTCGTTCGCCTGAAATATGTTTATAATTGCAATGTTGTCTCTTGTATGAATCTAACAGTCTTTTTTAGTTCATTCAGCGGTCCATAGAGTTTATCTTCCACTGTTGTCTCTCTAGGCCAGAAGGTTCGCCTGGATATGTTGTAGTTTGGGCAATCCTGGAGTATGTGCTCTGCTGTCTGCGACGCCAAACCACATGTGCACATGGCTGAGTCACCAATCTTGAATTTTGTATACACGTGGTTGCGTAATCTATTGTGTCCTGTTCTGAGGCGCAGAAGAATGACCTGTTCTGGTCTGTCCATAACGTGGTAGTCGTCTTGAGTAAGGTTTGGTGGCCTTCTGACTGATTTGATCATTCTTTTCTTTTGGTGGTATGTAATAGGCACATCTGGTTGTTCTTCTTGTGCTCCTTCCTTAGCCAATCGATCAGCTCTGTCGTTTCCGGGGATTCCACAGTGGGATGGTATCCACTGTATGGTGATCTTACGCTGACTGCTAAGTTCAGAAAGTAGTGTCCTCAGAACTGGCAATTTCCCAGACAGGAGCGCCTCTATTACGGATTTTGCATCTGTCAATATCACCACAGGTTGTGTACCATGGCTGGTATTTTGTAATTTCTCTGTGGCTATCTTGATTGCCTCAATTTCAGCATCATAATTATGGCAGTACTTTCCTGTTGGAATTCTGGCCGTGTCTCTAGTATTATTTGGTATTCTATATACACTCCCGCTCCTCCATTTCGAACAGCATTATGTGCTGACCCATCTGTGTAGACTCTGATCCAGAGGTCCTGTGGGTATTCGTCATCAAGGAAGCTGAGAGTGGCTGTTCTGCGCTGTACACTGTTCTGTTCTTCCTTGTCAAATATTCCTCTCACTTTTGACTGGATTTGTAGCGATATTCTATGTTCATCTTTCCACGGGGTTTGCTCTGGAATAGTTGTCAGGGGGATACCAACTGTGGGAAGATCGATGGTTTCTCTGCAGAGTTGTTTGGCCTGGTGGATGAAACTACTTCTTTTCAACCGCCCCATAGCTAAGTTTTCAAATCTGTTCTTCATAGGGTGGCCTGGCAAGCTGAGAAACTTTTCTGCTTGTATTAGTGTTTTTGTATGTCTGCGTTCTCTTAAAGCTTGTGTCCTCCCCATTTTCTCCATTTCTACTATAGGGGTTGATCTCATCCCTACTGTGATGACTCTAAGAGCTTGATTTTGCACCTTGTCCAGCTCCTGCAGTGTAGTTTTTGATGCTGAACACCACGCAGTTGACCCGTATTCAAAGTGTGGTCGTATGCTCTGTTGATAAACTTTGCTAAGTATTTTCCCACTGGCTCCCCAAGTGGTTCCACTTAGCTTTCTCAGGATGGCTATTTTCCTTCTGGCTTTTGCTACTGCTTTTTTAATGTGTTTTCTCCATGTCAGTCTGTCGTCGAATGTTACACCAAGGTATGTTGGTTCCTTATCTTCTCTTAGGGGTGTTCCATTTATCTGAATGCTCCCTGCCTTTTGTTTCGGAGAAAGGGTAAATAGAGTGGTGCTGCACTTGTCAGTGTTTATGCTGATACACCATCTATCCGCCCATGCAACAAATGTATCTACAGCTCTTTGTAGCAATATGGTGGCCACTGATGCATGTTCATTTGCGCTCTACAAAACCAGGTCATCAGCGTACATTGCCGCTTTAACTCCATTGGGTAGATTAGCAACAAGATCATTGATGAAGATTAGAAAAAGTGTTGGGGACAGGACTCCGCCCTGGGGAACACCGTGACGCAATAGTACTTTCTTGCTCTTAAATACCCGCCCGTCGTTGTCTAAAATGGTCTATTTTTGGTCATCACATTGATGTTCAACCGGGAAGCTAAGATAATGTGCATATGTTTGTCTCTCTATGTGTAGGTAAGCATGTATACAGCACATACAATACAGCATAGTTTCATTTTCTGCAACATACAGAGTTGAATATCATTTATTTCTCATGTTTACATGAACTGAAAGGTCACCCGATGCATTGCGTATAATACAAAGAAACCAGACAAGCATATCATGTCTCTATATGTTTGTAATATCGTTGACACAAGGTTTAGCGGAGTTTCAGCCCGACAAATCTATCTGAGGCAACCCTATTAAAAACAATATGAATTACTAAGGGATTTCTTTGAAGTATTAGTTCCGGCCTGACACTAGTCACAGAATTAAGCTGAGCCAAGAACCGACAACACGGCACTCAGGACATGCTCATGCCTGCTCCGTCCTCATATGCAACAGCCAGTGAAGAGCCCCAATACTAATGTTACCATTAGTAGTCTGACAATGTCCTCGTGGGCTTTCTTCTGAGTCCCGAGTGTCGACCAGATTCTCTCTCCCGTTCTACACTATAAACACGATTCCCAAGGGCTCCGCCCAGATCTGTCTTAACGTGCGCCAATAAGCCACTAGAAGGGTACACACCCAGCCAATCCGTCATACCCACTACTGAATGTGTTTTGATTAAGACCATGCAGACCTAGAACAACATTTTCAGTATGTCAAAATTGCACGAATACGAGATTCTTTAACAGTTAGCGTTGCGTGTATTGAGTATATTTATATGTATGTGTAATTAATAATTAAGTTTAGCACCATATTCCCAACGCTCCAGAGGCGCATGAAAAGGCCTTCTATATGTTATGTTTGACTGTGTTTGTTGTGTGTGTGTCTGTATCGGAGAGAGAGAGAGAGAGAGAGAGAGAGAGAGAGAGAGAGAGAGAGAGAGAGACGGGAGAGAGGAGAGACGAGAGAGAGAGAGAGAGAGAGAGAGAGATAGCAATATCGACATACAGTCAGATAGGCTGATAGAGAGGCAGGCACAGCGATCAACCGTTAGACAGACAGTCAGGCAGTCAGAAATGCAGGCAGAGCGAACGACCGACAGATAGATATCAAATCACATATATACTAAATCAAATGTCTTCTAATAGCCCGTATCGTGTGGCGTTGGTAATCATGTCTGTCCACAGCAAAGTGTACATACATAATATACATTGCATCCGTAACGAAGATAGTTCCTCATTGCTTTTATGGTCGGTGGCCGTAGCCATGTCTTGAAAACAGATGTTCTGTCCGCCGGTTCGGTGACTGAATGACAACATTAATGCGAGTAGTTCGTAAACTGACCTGATCCTCCATGACTTTCTGTAACGTACGTGTAATAATGACACACTTCCTTGAAACTTGTGTCAATATCAATGTACTTTCTGACTCATTCATTCATTCATTCATTCATTCATTCATTCATTCATTGATTCATTCATTCATTCAGTAGCATTTCCTTTGCAGAACCTCTCTCCCATAACAATCTTACTGAAAACTTCTCGATCACAAGCAAGATGTCCTGTATCCGATACACCCACCTGAAGATCATTTGCCACACCCTGCACCCATCATCTCTTTGGCCTTCCTCTTCCTCTCTTCCCAGGCACATACCCCTACATTATTATTCTCTCCAAACTTTCATGACGTTTCAAGTTACCAAAATATATCAATTTTCTTTGTTTTAGTCTTTAATAGCCACCCTTCTTCAATATTCATCTCTTTAAGTAAGGATGCATTTGTTCTTTTCTTTCCCCAAGATATTCTTAGAATCCGTCGATAACACCTATATTCAAAGGCATTTATGCGCTGTTCAGCTTGTTTAGTTAGTGTCCAGGTCTCACAGGTGTATGTTGCAATGGGAAAGATGCACGCTCTTAAAAATCTAATTTTTGTAGTTCTAACTGTCCCAGTCTATAATGTATTCAGTTGTTTTAGTCTTTGAAGAGCAGTTGATAGTTGTCGTTTAATTTCTTTCATTGTGTCACCCTTGTTGGTAATCAATGACCCAAGATATTCGAAATTTTCCACCACCTCCAATGTTTCCTCATTAACATATACTTCTGTCTCCATAGTGGTTTTATCTCTATGCATTATCTTAGCTTTTACTATGTTAAGAAATAAGTTGTGATTTTCACTATTTCTTTGGGTTGAGGTTATTAGGTTTTCTATACCATTCTGTGATGTGGATAGCAATACTGTATCATCAGTATATCGAATCTCTGGTATTTCATGACCACCGATACTTAGGGCGTCATATTGCTCAATGGTTTCATAATCTCTGATATTTCTCATTATATTTTCGGCGTACAGGTTAAACAAATATGGTGACAGCACACATCCCTGACGGACTCCTTGCTTGATGTCAAACCAATCTGATGTCTCGCCATCAATTCTAACCGATGCTTGTTGGTCTAGATCTAGATAGAGCTGAATGAGAAGATTAATGAGCAGAGTTTGTAAACTGACCTGGGGTCCCTGGTTGACCTTGCCTAAAATGGTTAACGTAAGATGTCAGGAACGGTCTTTGTGGCTAAGGGCTTGCGAACGCAGTTTGTGAGCCCGTATACCCGGGTTTGAAACACAGAGGTGCTGGTTTTTTTCGAAAAAGGTATAGGGGCCGGTCGTTCAGAAAGCAATGACAAACTACTGAACGTAAAATTTGCGCAGGAATCACGAACAGCGAAAATGCTGTGGTTGACTGCTTCGTCCTTTGAAGGATATGCAACTTATTTTTATTTTTTTTTAAGATGTCAAGGGAAGTTTCGAGCGCCGGCGTACAATTGATCATTTCATCCATCAAGTGTCGATTTGTATATACGCCCTTGGGCTTAGCACCATATATCAATTACTACTCGAAACGTGTAGAAGGATAGCAGAAGAGAGATTTAGTGACAAACACTTAACACTTCAATCCGTTTGCTGAGTCTCATATGTTAGGCATTTTCTAATGACATCGAATGTTCTAGACATGCGTATAGGAATTGTTACAGAATATATCGCAAAGTATTATTCCTTTATTCACTGCATTTGATATATAACTCTGCATCATTTAACTGATGAGATGCAGCGATTAATACCAGGCAAGAAATCGTTACATAAATTGTTTGTGGCATCAATGATTAAATTCACTAAGGCAGGGGTGGGCAAACTTTTTGTGCGTAGGGCCGTATTGACAACTTTAAAGCTTTGGGGGGGGGGGGGGGCGCATATATATATATATATATATATATATATATATATATATATATATATATATATATATATATATATAATGTTCATTTTATTTACAGCAACCTATCATAATAAGCTATTAATTATTTAATGGTTATTAAGCAGTATAAATAACTAATTATTGCAATTTTATTTTACTTATACACTAATACATTATATTTGACAATTTGGACAAAAACGTTTACTACTTTGCTAATAAGATTTTACTCATCTCATCATGAGGTAAAGTGAGATGAATGGCTTTAATTTAGACACACACCGACTACATTGTCACTATAATTGTTGATTTCTAATGAGATGTATGTAACTGCTTGCACTTTGTGACAATATTCTTGAAATCTGGAGCAAGTATACTTGTTGAAATTCGCATGACAGCATGCAAGTTGCAGTCCGATAATAAAGACCTATTCTTAGATTTGTTGATCTTCAAGCAAGAGAATGCTTGTTCACAAAAGTATGTTGATCCAAACAATGATAAAAGTTTAGCTGCAAAGTTTTTCAAGTTGGGAAATGTTTCATGTGATAAAGATCCATAGAAATCCAGTAAACCATCTGACTTGAATTTTTCTTTCAGGTCGTGATCTGGTTATAAGTCAAGCAGCTCCAATTGTATGTCCTCTGTGGCTGTATCAGCTTCTGCACTAAAAGGGGAACTGAGAATATTGAACTGTGGCTCTAAGTTCTTGAAATCTTGGAATCTCCATCCAAATTCTTCAATCAATGCATCTAATTGGGCTTTGTACTTTTCAGTCATATCACCAGAATTAGTTTCTTGTTTTAGCAAAGGGAAGTGATAAAATCTTATTTTACTTGCTTGTCTGGAGAACAGTGAAAGTTTTGCCTGAAATGATTTCACGTGTACATACAATGCATATGCAAACACACAATTGCACTGAAGTTTGACATTCAGTTCATTTAACTTTTCCATAATTTCAATGACTAACATAAAGTCTAACTTCCACTCTTTATTGACAATGTTAGTATTAAAGTCACAATGTCACAATGCCCTTAATCTCTAGGAACATCACTATTTTTTCTCTGAGGTCCCACACTCACCTCAACACCTTGCCGAGACTCAGCCATCGAACACTGGTGTGGTACAGGACATCGGATTGTTCATTTTCCAAATCGTCAAGTAATACCTTGAACTGTCTGTGATTAAGTCCTCTTGATTTGATGAGGTTGATGACACTGACAACTGGGTCAATAATATGCTTGATATTCAAAACAGTTTTGCACATACTTTCTTAATGAATCACACAGTGAAGTGGTAATAATGTGTGGTCTGGATGTTCTGCTTTAATCTTATCACTTGTCAACTTTACAGACCTACATTTTTTTATAGTCAATGCACGAGCTCGGTCAGTTGTAACACTTGCCATCTTGTTCCAAAGAACCCCAGTTCTTTCAATATAGTTAGTAACATCATTGAATACATCATGGCTTGTGGTGTGTCTTTGGGTGACTCAACACTCAGTAACGCTTCAGTGAGTTTGAAAGGAGTGTTTATTCCACTTATATATATCAATAATTGGGCAGTATAATATACATCGGTACTCTCATCCAATGCAAGAGAGTACCACAATAATTTTTTACTTGCAACTTGAATTTTATGTATCAAATTGTCACTTATCTTGTCAACACGTCTAACCACAGTTCTCCTTGATAAAGTAATGTTGTCAAATCTGTTTTTTTTTTTTTTTACTTGTTGTTCTGGACACATAATGCTTGGTGCATCTAGCAAACATTCCTTGATGAACTCACCATCAGAAAATGGCTTGTTCTGTTTTACAATTCTGTGTGACAGCACAAGACTAGCTCTAGTTGCAGCATCTTGAATTGAAGACGGTTTAGTGAAAACAGTTTGTTGTTTCTACAACGTTTTAACCAATTCCAGGCATTTCCTTTCCCTCCCTTCTGTCGTTAAATTGTATCCGAAATCGGAATGTTTTGATTGATAATGTCTTTTTAATTTGTATTTCTTGAAGACAGCCACTGACTCACGAAAAACCCGTTTCCTACCAACTTTTATAAAAACAGTACTTAGTTGTCCATTCATCATTAAAAACACGGCATTCGTCTTCAATCTTACGTTTGTTATTGACACTCATTGTTTTCATAAAATTCGAACAGTTAGAATTGTACAAAACTTTAAAACAGAAATGAAACAAAACCTACTTCCGGCTGTGTTTGAAAATAAAATATTCGGAAAACAAGTAGTAAACTCAGAATAACTTTGAGAAATATATCAAGACTACTACAACAAATACATTTATACATTGTAAATGTGGAAACAATTTATAACAGCAAAAAGCTTTTACATTTAATATTTTATTGCAAAATAAATCATTTCATTCACATGCGAAATATATGTTTTCATAAAATCATCCTTATTAAATTTTTACATGTCGGTAAATATTTCTCTATATGAAAATCGATAAATTCGCATTTTAACATTACATGGTTCCAAACGTTGCTTTATGTAGGCGGTAACGGGGTTAGGGTGAGCGTCCAACCTTGCATAAATACCCCAATGGATCGTGCATTCATCACTTATGCAGCAAAAGTCAAACTCCTGGCATTCTCGTGGCGGAACTGTTTTAACTAACAGGAGAAAAGGCGCTGGCGAGTCACTGGCGCCGAGAAATAACCAGAACGCTCTAGATGTGTATGCACGTACATGCATGCGCAGACATGTGTGTGCGTGCCTACACACCTAAACTCGAGTAAGATCACAGTCTGCTCTACCAAAGGAAAGATGCTTAAGACTGAGGCAACCAGCCAGGAGGCCCACCAAAGAAATCAGGATGCCACGCAATCAGGCGTAATGAAATATGTCGACTACTGATAAAGGTTATTGTGCTCGTCCTGCTTTGGCCCCACAGGTGGTGCAGTGCTGGGCCCTATGCCTCGAAAGGGTCCAACCACAGCTACTGGAGGTCCTTCTCAAATGTTCTGTGCCATTCGACATGAGAATAGAGCATCTGGTCATACCAAACAAAGACTAAAACTAATGCACTGGAATGCGGAGGGAGTCAGAAAAAAAAATAGAACAAGAAAAGGTAAGCGTATGTTGTTTGCAAGAAACTCACCTCAACGAAAACGAAATGATGTCTGGGGAATTGCAAGTACTTAGGACACTACTTCTGAACTTAGCAGTCAGCATAAGGTCACCATACAGTGGATACCATCCCACTGTGGAGTACCCGGAAACGACAGAACTGATCGATTGGCTAAGGAAGGAGCAAAAGAAGAACAGCCTGATATGCCCGTTACATACCACCAAAAGAAAATAATGTTAAAATAAGTCAGAAGGCCACCAAAATCTGCTCAAGACGACTTCCACGTTATGGACAGACCAGAACAAGTCATTATTCTGCGCCTCAGAACAGGGCACAATAGATTACGCAACAACATGTATACACGATTCATGATTGGTGAATCAGCCATGTGCACATGTGGACTGCGGATTATCAGACAGCAGAGCGCATACTCAAAAACTGCCAAAATTACAACATGTCTAGGCAAACCTTCTGGCCTAGAGAGACGACAGTGGTAGATAAACACTATGGACTGCTGAGTGAACTAAAAAAGACAATTAAATTCATACAAGAGGCAACATTGAGGTTATAGACATATTTAAGGCGAACGAAAGAAGAAGAGGAAGCATTATATTACGAAGGTCAAGGACTGTTTACAAAAATAGATAATTAGAAAGAAATGTTATCAAAAATGTTAAAACAATCATAACGGTACATGAAATTCTGTAAAATTCAACAAAATAACTTAAAAACGAAGTAAACATTTTTATTTTTAAATACCATCGCGGGCCGCATAAGAATCCGTTGCCGGGCCGCATGCGACCAGCGGGCCGTAGTTTGCCCACCCCTGCACTAAGGGAATACATTGTTTGAACTACTGGATGGGTTTGTCTTCTGTTACTTATGCCTATACCCTTATTGTAAAATTCACAAACACATTAATCTGCAAACCATAATGGCTGAAAACTGTTCGCAATATTATCCTGGCGCCATCTTCACTATACGAGATTATTATATAACTTTACGTTTACCACGTGCGTCCAACTATGTGTCCTCCCTAGTTGCTCTTAATCCCCCGGATAACTACCGGAAACAGATACTTGCCTTCACTAATAGCTGCTGATAACGAGGGCAGTGTGAAGAGAGAAGGCTACCCCATTTAATTAAACTGTCCTCTTTAGCCGTGCACAACGTATTACCCAAAGAATTAGGTTGCAATTTACAGCATGCATTCTTAGGCATGTCCCAAACATTTCATTGCTTCATCGGCATTGATTGTCCGATGAATTTTAATAAAGTTTTGTTTCCAAATTACAATCCTCCGACTCTATGTGATAATTTGTTATTCTCTTGTTGTTCTTCAGTGCTTCCTTATTCGAGATTAGGTACCACAGTTTCACATTTCCCTTACATGCTGGATCAAGGATTTGAAAGCAAACCGCAGAAGATACGGAAACAGGCAGCTTGCTTTGATTTCGATGTTATGAGCGTCGATCGTTCAGACAGCATTGGCAAACTACTCAAAGTATTGTTGTTGTCATTATTGGATGAAGAATGACTTGCACGATGAATTGGATTAAAGTGAGGAAGAGTTGCGCAATTCGTCGACCTCACTCTCTCGCCTGAGTCCATCTGAATCCAGTGGCAGGACAAGTCAAGACGACTGGAGACGAATACAGGTGCAGTGGATGACCAGGGCGCTCTACGTGCCTTGCCGTGCTCATTACGTTCCACAACGCTTTGCAGGTAAACGCCGTCTTGCCCGTTGAATCAGGAATGATTTCTTCCGCGCAGTCTGCTGGATCCTGTCTTCACATGCTGTGTATAATTGCATAGTCAAAGGCACATGCTGAAATCGATTGCTACGTCTGATAAAGGAGACGCAGCGAACTGTTAATTTCTTTATTTCTAATTGGTGTAATGGTTAGTGCGGACAGTGGAGGAGCGCGGTCGGATTAAGTTTCAATGTTTGGTCTCGACGTTTGCTACGGGAGCTATAGACTGGCCAAATATTCCTCTCTACACTCAAGCCTACAAATGGCCCAGGCATTTTACGTGATATTTCAAATAATTCACTTATTGGTCCAAACACTTTAACAGAAGGCCCAAACACTTCATATGATGGTCCAAATACTTCACATGATGTCCCAGGCACCTCACATGATGGTCTAAACACTTCACATAATGGTCCAAATACTGCATATGGTGGTCCAAAATATTCACTTGATGGTCCAAACACTTCAAATGATGGTCCAAATACTTCGTTTGGTGATCCAAACACTTCACATTGTGGTCCAAACATTTCAGATGATGGTCCAGATAATTTACGTGTTTGTCCAAATACTTTACATATCCACCACTACGGGCGTGTTTTATGTTTCTTCCTTTATTCTCCACTTTAGAAAACCGTTTCGTTATGTATTAGTGAGTGTGTAAGTCACTGACCAGTAAACGAGTAAATGATCCTTTTTCACATTTAATGTTATTGTATATACGCTGCTAAAGTTAGTTACATGTAATTCACAGGACGTTGCAGTCAACTCCGGCATATTTCGGCTGATAGTGCTTTCCTAGGCAATATTAGTTCTTAAGTATATGAAAGCTGGCAAGGCCCCCGGTACAGATAACATCACAACAGAAATGATTAAAGCTTTAGAAGAATTTGGACTAGAGCAAGTCACCAGACTGATGAACACATTATATGATACTGGAGATATACCTCCCGAATTATGTAATTCTGTATTTATTGCAATCTCAAAGAAATCAGGAACCTTGGAATGTGATCAACATAGAACAATTAGTATAATGAGTCACATCACAAAGATTTTGCTAAGAATTATCATGAAAAGAGTGAGGAAGAAGATACAACCTGAAATAGGGGAAGAACAATGTGGGTTTGTAGAAGGAAAGGGTATAGTAAATGCTGTGTATATGCTGCGAACTTCTTCTTCTTCTTCAGCGTTCCGAGCCATTGAGGTTCTTTGCTGCAAATACAATCCGTCTCCATTCGTCTCTCTGGTGGACCTTCTCTTGCCAGTCGTTGATTCCAAGTGCTTGTAGGTCTGTACATGTATTATCTCTCCACCGCCTTCTTGGTCTACCTCGGGGTCTACGGTCATTTATTTCCTGAGTGTAAGCGAGTTTTGTTTCCCTATTATCTTCCATTCTTTCTATATGCCCCAGCCATTGTAGTCTATTAGCCTTCATGATACCAGTGATTAGCGGGGACTTAAACAGATCATAAATGTCTTTGTTACTTCTTCTTTTCCACTCTCCACTTTGTGTATCCCTAATGGGTCCAAAGATGCGTCTTAAAATTTTGTTCTCAAAGGTTTGTAACAAGGCTTCGTCTCTTTTCGTTGTACTCCAGGTTTCAGAGCCATACAGCACAACTGGTCTGATCAGTGTTTTGTATATTGTGATTTTGGTGTTACGAGATAGCGCCTTTGATTTTAGTAGATGTTGTAGTGCATAGTATATCTTATTTCCAGAGTTGATTCTAGTTTGTATTTCTTCCCTTATGATGTTGGAGCAGTTGAAGATTGTACCCAGGTATTTGTATGTTTCCGTTCTTTTAATGGTCATATTATCTATTTGTATGTGGCCAGAGTTTCTAGCCATTCCGTCTCTTGAAATTACCATATATTCTGTCTTATCTTGGTTGATAACCAGCCCCATCTGTTGGGCTTTTCCCTTTAAGTGAGTCAATATTTCCAATGTCTTTTGTTCACTTTGCCCTATAATATCTATATCATCTGCATAACCAAGCAGCTTGGATGTTCCTCCAATATCACATTCCTCCTTTACCTTCCTTACAACTTTCTCTAGAGCCAGATTGAAGAGTAGCGGCGATAGTGCATCACCCTGTTTCAAGCCAGATGTTATTTGGAAGGGGTCTGATTTCCTGCCTTTATATGTTACTATATTATAAGTATCTTCCATGCATAGTCTGGTCATGTTGATTAACTTCCTTGGTATTCCAAATTCCTGCATAGCATTCCATAGACTATTCCTATGGACACTATCATAAGCCTTTTTAAAATCCACAAAAATGTTATGGAGATCTCTTTTATATTCCCAATGTTTCTCGGCTATTTGTCGTAAGATAAATATCTGATCTATTGTTGATCTGTTTTGTCTAAAACCCGCCTGGTAGTCACCTAATATGTCTTCTGAATATGGTTTTAGTCTATTTAGTAATACTGCGGATAGTATCTTATAGCTTGTGGACAGTAGTGATATTCCTCTATAATTTCCACATTGGAACTTGTCTCCTTTCTTAAAGATAGGTATCAATAATGACTCTTTCCAGTCATGGGGTAATTCTTCTGTCCTCCAGATTTTTATTATTAGTTCGTATAGCTTTAGATGTAATGCATGGCCACCTGCCTTTATAAATTCAGCAGCAATTCCATCAGTCCCAGTTGCCTTATTGTTTTTAAGTCGTGTGATTACATATAGGATTTCTTCAAATGTAGGTTCTTCAATTTGTGGTTCGCATGTTAGAACCTCTTCCTGTGGGAAAATGTGACTTGGAGCTTCACAATTTAGTAATTCAATAAAATATTCTTTCCATGTGTTGCACATTTCCTCATTGGTATTTATCATATTCCCATTTTTGTCTTTTAAACCATATGTGTTTTGTTGGTGCCCTCGTTTCATTGACTTCAGTTCTTTAAAAAATTTTCTGGATTCATTATTCTGGTGATTAGTTTCCATATCTTTGATTATATTACTCATATATTCTCGCTTCTGCTGTCTGACTATTTTTGTAGCCTCTTTACATTCATTTCTATAATGCTCTTCCTTTTGGATGTTATTGATGTCATTTAACCATACATGTCTGGCATTCTTCTTCCTAATGACTGCTTCTTTACATTTTTGATTGAACCATCTGTTCTTTCTATGCGTGGTTAACACACCGAGACATTCTTCTGCGGTAGACTGAATTGTATTCTTGATGTTCAACCAAGTTTGGTCAACGCTTTCCTCCAAAGGATTTTGCAGAGTTTCAAGTTTACATTTTATTTCATCTGTAAATTTCTCTTTGACTGTAATGTCTTGCAGCTTTTCTCTGTTATATGTTGGGTGTAATCTTTGTAATTTAGTATAGAAAGCTCTCTTAAGTTTTATTTTAAATTTTGCTCCAACGAGGAAGTGGTCACTGTGGCACTCAGCTCCTCTATAACTTCTGACTTGCTGTATGTTTGATGCATTTCTGTTGTTAATTAAAATGTGATCTATTTGATTATAGGTTCTCTTGTCACATGATTTCCAAGTTTGTTTGTGTATATCCTTTCTTTGTAGTCTGGTACTGCTAATCTGCAGTCCTTTGGCTTCTGCCAGGTTGATGACTCTCCATCCATTATCATTTGAAGTTGTATGTAGGCTTTCCATACCGGCCACTTTTTTATTAGTTTGCTCTCTACCTATTTTTGCATTGAAGTCTCCCAGCACAATCAGGATGTCCTGTTTGGGGGTTTCTTCTATGACATCTTCCAGATCATTATAAAAGTCTTCTTTAATATCATCTTCTTTCTCTTCAGTAGGTGCATGTACATTAATCATCGTTATATTTTTCCATTTACCTTTTATTCGTAATTTACTAATCCTGTCATTAAAAGCTTTAAAGTTTAATATGTTCCCCCATAACTCTTTTTTGATGACAAATCCTGTTCCTAATTCATGTTTATTTTGGGTGTTTCCTCCATATATTATAATCATTCCATTTTGCTCTAAAGTACCCTCTCCTGGCCACCTTATTTCTTGAATTGCTGTTATATCCATTTGATATTCACCCAGCTCCCGGGTTAGTTCTTCGGCCGCTCCAGCTCGATATAGTGTCCGTACATTCCATGTTCCAAATCTCAAAAGTCCTTTAACGTTCCAAGGTCGTTGTCCAGATAAGTCAGTCCGATATCGAGGCTCATGTATTTGTTTCGTAACAAAGAAAGGTTTTTACAAAGGTGGGGGTGTTAACCCCACGCTTCAACCCCCAACCTGGAGGACCAGGGTGTTTCTCTTTGTCTGTTCTCTACCCTTTGACCTGTCCGGCTTGGGAGGCCCTGCTGGTAGCTACGCTACCGCCGGCATAGCTCTCAGGGTCATTGAGAAACTCAAGCTCCCCCACCACGACAAGGTGGAAACACCATCGGGGGAGATATGCTGCGAACAGTTATTGAAAATGCTATAGAAGTAAACAAGGATATACATCTTTGCTTTATTGACTATACACAGGCTTTTGATAGAGTTAGACATGTCAACATGGTGGATATGCTTGCAGATCTACAAATTGATGGGAAAGACATTAGACTTATAAAAAACATATATTGGAAACAACAAGCTGCAATAAGGATTGATAATGAAGTGGGACAGTATCAGCCAATTAAAAGAGGTGTTAGGCAGGGATGTGTGATGTCTCCAGATCTTTTTTCCCTATACAGTGAAAATATTTTCAGAAATGTAGAGGATATAAATGGAATCAGCATTGGAGGACGAAACATAAATAACATTAGATATGCAGATGATACAGTATTAATTTCAGACAATGCGCAGGACCTGCAACAATTAGTAGATGCTGTTGTTGTACACAGTGAACAACTGGGGTTAGAATTAAATTGTAAAAAGACTCAGGTTATGGTCGTCACTAGGAAGGAAGAAGTGCCACAATGTAATATACAAGTAAATGGAAATATTCTTCAATAAGTGAATCGGTACAATTATCTTGGAACAGTCATAACATCTGATGGGAGATGCCTTGAAGAGATTAGAACAAGAATCGCCATGGCGAAAGTAGCTTTTAGCAAGATGAAAAACATTCTGACCAATAAAAAGATGTCAATTGAAACGAGAAAAAGAGTGTTGAGGGGATACATAGAGCCTGTTCTTTTGTATGGATGTGAAACTTGGAAAATGGGCAGTCAAGCTGAAAAAATATCTGAAGTCTGCAGAAATGTGGTTTCTGAGGAAAATGCAAAGAATACCATGGACAGACAGAAAAACCAATGACCAAGTACTACAGGAGACAAATGAACATCGTAAACTGATTAGAGAAATTAGACGTAGACAGTCAAAATATTTTGGACATGTTATGAGAAGAAATGGATTGGAGAACTTGGTGACAACTGACAAGATCGAAGGAAACAGACCAAGAGGCTGACCGAGAGGAAAATACCTGGATGGCTTGGCCACATGGCATGGACGAGACAGGAACACTGAGCTGATCCACGACACTGGTGATCGAGTGAAATGGCGAGTCATGACCGCCCACGCTTTCCGGCATGGCACATGATTGATTGATTGATTAGTTCGATAGTTTGTCATTGCGTACTAAACTGTCAACCCCTCAAACCACAAAAACAACGCAAAAGCCGCCTGCTTCTAAATCGCCATCTGGTGATTTCAAACCCTCGACTCAGTCTTTCGGGAAGTTGGAAAACCCAATCTCTATCCTCTAAACCACAAGGCTAGCTTCATTATCTTATACCGATTGGCCCTCGGTGGATAACGTAATCAGTATTACTCCGCCAACCTTCACGTCCCCCTAAATTTGCGAGTGCCCATTTTAGGGCGAGTCGATTTGGATGCCAAGATTACCGAATGTAGTAATAAGAAAAACCTTCTTCTTCTTCTTCAGCTTTCCGAGCCATTGAGGTTCTTTGCTGCAAATACAATCCGTCTCCATTCGTCTCTCTGGTGGACCTTCTCTTGCCAGTCGTTGATTCCAAGTGCTTGTAGGTCTGTACATGTATTATCTCTCCACCGTCTTCTTGGTCTACCTCGGGGTCTACGGTCATTTATTTCCTGAGTGTAAGCGAGTTTTGTTTCCCTATTATCTTTCATTCTTTCTATATGCCCCAGCCATTGTAGTCTATTAGCCTTCATGATACCAGTGATTAGCGGGGACTTAAACAGATCATAAATGTCTTTGTTACTTCTTCTTTTTCCACTCTCCACTTTGTGTATCCCTAATGGGTCCAAAGATGCGTCTTAAAATTTTGTTCTCAAAGGTTTGTAACAAGGCTTCGTCTCCTTTAGTTGTACTCCAGGTTTCAGAGCCATACAGCACAACTGGTCTGATCAGTGTTTTGTATATTGTGATTTTGGTGTTACGAGATAGCGCCTGTGATTTTAGTAGATGTTGTAGTGCATAGTATATCTTATTTCCAGAGTTGATTCTAGTTTGTATTTCTTCCCTTATGATGTTGGAGCAGTTGAAGATTGTACCCAGGTATTTGTATGTTTCCGTTCTTTTAATGGTCATATTATCTATTTGTATGTGGCCAGAGTTTTTAGCCATTCCGTCTCTTGAAATTACCATATATTCTGTCTTATCTTGGTTAATAACCAGCCCCATCTGTTGGGCTTTTTCCTTTAAGTGAGTCAATATTTCCAATGACTTTTGTTCACTTTGCCCTATAATATCTATATCATCTGCATAACCAAGCAGCTTGGATGTTCCTCCAATATCACATTCCTCCTTTATCTTCCTTACAACTTTCTCTAGAGCCAGATTGAAGAGTAGCGGCGATAGTGCATCACCCTGTTTCAAGCCAGATGTTATTTGGAAAGGGTCTGATTTCCTGCCTTTATATGTTACTATATTATAAGTATCTTCCATGCATAGTCTGGTCATGTTGATTAACTTCCTTGGTATTCCAAATTCCTGCATAGCATTCCATAGACTATTCCTATGGACACTATCATAAGCCTTTTTAAAATCCACAAAAATGTTATGGAGATCTCTTTTATATTCCCAATGTTTCTCGGCTATTTGCCGTAAGATAAATATCTGATCTATTGTTGATCTGTTTTGTCTAAAACCTGCCTGGTAGTCACCTAATATGTCTTCTGAATATGGTTTTAGTCTATTTAGTAATACTGCGGATAGTATCTTATAGCTTGTGGACAGTAGTGATATTCCTCTATAATTTCCACATTGGAACTTGTCTCCTTTCTTAAAGATGGGTATCAATAATGACTCTTTCCAGTCATGGGGTAATTCTTCTGTCCTCCAGATTTTTATTATTAGTTCGTATAGCTTTAGATGTAATGCATGGCCACCTGCCTTTATAAATTCAGCAGCAATTCCATCAGTCCCAGTTGCCTTATTGTTTTTAAGTCGTGTGATTACATATAAGATTTCTTCAAATGTAGGTTCTTCAATTTGTGGTTCGCATGTTAGAACCTCTTCCTGTGGGAAAATGTTACTTGGAGCTTCACAATTTAGTAATTCAATAAAATATTCTTTCCATGTGTTGCACATTTCCTCATTGGTATTTATCATATTCCCATTTTTGTCTTTTAAACCATATGTGTTTTGTTGGTGCCCTCGTTTCATTGACTTCAGTTCTTTAAAAAATTTTCTGGATTCATTTTTCTGGTGATTAGTTTCCATATCTTTGATTATATTACTCATATATTCTCGCTTCTGCTGTCTGACTATTTTTGTAGCCTCTTTACATTCATTTCTATAATGCTTTTCCTTTTGGATGTTATTGATGTCATTTAACCATACATGTCTGGCATTCTTCTTCCTAATGACTGCTTCTTCACATTTTTGATTGAACCATCTGTTCTTTCTATGCGTGGTTAACACACCGAGACATTCTTCTGCGGTAGATTGAATTGTATTCTTGATGTTCAACCAAGTTTGGTCAACGCTTTCCTCCGAAGGGTTTTGCAGAGTTTCAAGTTTACATTTTATTTCATCTGTAAATTTCTCTTTGACTGTAATGTCTTGTAGTTTTTCTCTGTTATATGTTGGGTGTAATCTTTGTAATTTAGTATAGAAAGCTCTCTTAAGTTTTATTTTAAATTTTGCTCCAACGAGGAAGTGGTCACTGTGGCACTCAGCTCCTCTATAACTTCTGACTTGCTGTATGTTTGATGCATTTCTGTTGTAAGAAAAACCTTGCCTCCAGAAATATTGGACCACAGGACTATTGGGTTGGTAGGTAAGTGTGCTAGCCACTGAGTTAACTGAGCTCCCTATGTATTAATTTAGGCAATAAATAACATGTTTACCTTGATGAGATTCATTGGCACCTTGCCGTCTTGACAGACGATAGTTTGTTACATTGTACTTCAAAAAGGCATAATAACTATAACCCATTTCGGTGGCGAATGTGACTGCTAAGGCAGATTCGCGCTGTAAATGTTCGTCCATAGTGAATGCATGTGAACACATGGTAATTTCCACCATCATGCACCATCTTACGTCTCACACGCTCGGTGTGTGACATATCTGAAATCATTTTCTCCTTTGTCTTTATTCCATTTCTGATATTTGCCCTTCATGCAACACGTTTACATGTGTATTATCAATGCCTGTATCAGTCATGTCCCGCTTACACATATCTTTGTATCGTAGTAGAGGCCGACCCTGAGATCTCTTACCCATCTGTAATTCACCAAATAAGATGTCCTGTGGTATTATACCATCGTCCATCCCCCTAACGTGTCCTATCCATCTAAGTCTACGAAGACTGAGCATGGAATACACCGTCACACAACCCGATCTTTCCAATACTTCAGTATGTGCAATTTTGTCTTGCCACTTATATTAAGTATTCTTCGCAGACACCGCATATGAAAGCTGTTTAAACGTTTCTCTTGGTGTGAGTAAGTTGTCCAGGCCTCACTGCCATAAAGAAGAGTACTAAGGACACAGGCTTGATAGACAAGTAATTTTCTTTTAGCAGTAAGCTTCCTGTTCTCTCAGACACTTTTTGTTATCCTTTAATTGTTGTTGCTGCCTTCCGAATCCTGATTTTGATTTCCAGATCTAGGGATAATTTGCTATTTACCTCGTATCCTAGTTACCTAAAATGGTCTACTATCTCTAGATTCATGGTACACCATGTGCACCTTGCGACATCAGCTGCGTCTTCTTTTTGCTAATTGTTAAACTAAATTCAGAACTAGCATTGGAGAATGCAATAGTAGACGTTGTAATTCTTCCTCAGAGTGAGTCGTAAGTGCAGGATCATCTGCAAAAAGCAACTCTCTGATCTGTAACATCCTAATTTTCTTCATTCCCTTCATACATGCTTCTGGTGTTTCCATTATCACTTGCATTTTGAATGGACTCACATAACCTGCACACTGCCTGGCAGCCTTTTGCAAATCTTTCCTACCTTGCTTCAGCTCACTGAGAGTGTTACGCGTTGTTCTTTCCTTGTTTCTTAAGAGAGCTATATTCTTTTTATCAGCCGAGGACTGCAATGTCCTGAGGAGAGCATATCCAACATTGAATGTACACGTTACAGAAGAGTATTACGAATTGACTGGTTGGAAAAGAAAACAACAGGTTCTTTCCATAAGAAATGGATACTGATGAAGAGATTATTAAGATAAACAAAACTGGAGAAAGTGAAATATTTTGCACATGTAAACAGGAATGACATTATAAGTTACACACGGCAGCACCGGAGGCAGGACATCTGACTATAGACGGAGATTTAGATTGACTGTTATAGAAGTGAAGTTATGTACAGGGAAAATACTGGGTAGTTGATGGCGTCTTGTGGCTTTATGAAGTGGTAAGTACATTGAATGCCACCTATTTAAAAAGCTACATACGCAAAGGATTCATGTATGTGTCGATCTGCCTATAAAAATATGGGGCATACACTGTCTGTCTATCATCTACTACCAATAATACGTTGCGGTATAGACGAAAGGGGGGAGGGGGGGGGGAGTCTTGAACCAGAGGAATCAAGGCCGCCTGGCTAGTGCAGATGCCACGAACTGTGCAGGTTAGGGTTTTCTTTTCGCCCCCGACAGAACAAATCCACACCTTACCACACTCCCGAGGGTTTTGCAGACATTCTTAGAATAGAAGAAAAAGCAGCGGCTGCAGCAGGATATAACAATATGAATTGGAAACAAATAGGTAGATTTAGCTCCTGCGAGAAGAACGTACTAAACACAAACACGTTGCACATACCTTACGAGGAAATCCATCGTATCCCGAAATACAGGTGAAAATCCAAAATCAAAAGCAATCAATAAATATATAAAATGAATAATAAAATAAAATACACACAAATGCGTACAATACGACACACATGACGGTCGACGTTTCGATTCTCGGAATCTTTGTCAAGGACAGGACAACACAGATAGATAAAACAACGAAATACAAAAACCGAAAGCACATCTACTCGGCCCCATGTGGGAGCAGAAAAGGCGGCATTTTATTAAGACATTCTTAGCTACTCGAATACACAACATGGCATGGCAAGGTTCCTGTTAATAATTCAGCGGAGGTTTGTTCAGCGCAGATGCTTCTTCCAGTCTCTGTTTACTTCGTGTATGCTTCTGTGGTCATTAGTATTCATGTCTCCATCTTCTCTCAGTTCTCGCATTTCGTTCATTTCTCTTATTTATGCCAATTATGTTTTTATTTAATTTCTTCCCGGATGTTCTCTCACTAACAGAGTTGAGACATTTTCCAAATGTTTCATACACCATTGTTACAATGTTTCATATCTGAACGTCACAATATTTCATATCTTATTGTCACAATATTTCAAACCCCATTGTCACAATATGTTATATCTCATTGTCACAGTTTTTCATATATCATTGAGAAAGTGTTTCATATCCCATTGTGACTGCATCATGTCCCAAATGTCACAGTGTGTTATATTCCATTGTAAAAATGTGTCATATCTCATTGTCACAATGTTCCTTTTTAGAAATTAATACATATTATAGTGTTATTGACTCAGGAATGTCCTGCTCAAAGATTTACTATTAATTTGTTTTTGTGGCTTTTATTTACTGTCAGGGCATTGATATGATGGTTAATGATACTTAGTGTACTTACTATATACACTGTGTCTGTGTTTTCCTCATCACTTATCTCTTTACCATTGAATTATGTGTGTCAGGTCTATCTATGGAGTTGTGTTACTTTAATTTAATACACTAAGCTCGTGTTGATTTTATGTATAATGAGATAAACCTTTGGGAAGAAAATAACGTGGCTTGTTGGATTATGTTATGTTATATTAGGTTATGTTACGCGATGTTATATTGTGTTGATTCAATCGACAAAACCGCACATTAGATATTCTTACGCGTGCTCAGATCTCCGACGCAGTAGCCATCTCAACGTATCAATACTCACTGTTCCCTTTAGGTGTTTTTTGCTCAAATTGAAATCAAGCATAGTCCATACTACGTCTATGCAATGGACTGACAAACTGATTTTCTTGTGTATTAGCTTTCCCAATTACCAGTGTCCCTCGGCATCAGACGAATACATTCCGACTACAGAAGTACTTGTAATTTACGTTCCCTTGTCCAAGACGAGAAGTCAACATTTTAACCCAACTGATCAGTGTAGGGGTTGAACCCGCTAAATCATCATCAGTACACAGCGGAAGTTTAACAGTGAATGCTCGCATCCATTTGGCCAGACTGGCCTCTAGGAGTTGATTATAAGTGTGGCTTAAAATGTCCTGTCAGAGACCAGAATGTAACTGGAATTCTACCGATGCTTATATTAAATTAGCTGCAACGACTGAGAAGAACGTTAGTACAGTTTAGTTCGGAGAGTGTGCCCAGTCACATTGGCGAGGTAGAGTGTTGAGCGCTAGTGTTGAATTATCACTGCACGTGAGTGTTAGTGATGAATTATTACTGTCGTGAAATGTGAGGGTGCTGTTATAACGATTGTGAAATAAGATGACTAATGTATTATTTATAACATATTTTTTTTAATGTTGTAACCCGTCAATGGTTGTTCTTCTTTACTTTCTTCTTCACATATTGAGAATATTTCCTCTCTGGAACATTGCTGTCGTCTTCATGTGTGATGAGAGAGTCATCTCTTTGAATATTGCTCTGTTGTCAATGTCGTCTTTATTGCCGTTAGCAGCAGACTTGGCATTTTGTTTTTTTGCTTTCTTTGAACTCAAACGAGTCTATACGCATGCTACTATTTCTAGAGCACTGGACTAATTTTTGCGTGTGAATTAGCTTTCTCTATTACCAGTGTCCCTCGCTATTAGACGAACCCACTCCGACTACAGAGGTACTTGTAATTTACATCCCCTAGTCAAGGACGAAAAGTCAACATTTTAGTCCAAATGGCCAGTGTCGGGATTGAACCGGCTACCTCGGCATCAGCACACCGGCAGTTTAAGAATGAGCTCTCTTATCCATACTGTCCTGCTGACCTCCACTAAACGTATATTCCCCCACACACACACACGCACACGCACACGCACACACACACACACACAAATTTTGGGCATCTCTATGGTAAAGTGATCAAACCGCTTGCCTCCCGCTGCGTAAGTACCGAGTTTGTTTCCGGACTACGTCACTGGAGTCCCGATTTCAGTTATTTCGAAGACCCCGGGGGTTTGTCGCTGGAGCTAGAGCCTGCAAATCATGCTCGAATATTTCGGCCGTCCACTCCGTGGAAAGAAACCGACCCATGTGCAATGTAACGCGATCCAATGAAGTCGATATCTTTACCTTGAAAACCGCTTGGTCCAATAAAATGTATATAGTTGGTCATGCGTCGAAGCACACTTGTTCCTGAAGCGAGGCCGTTGTCATTTGGAGGCGACAGGTTCGAATCCCGGTCGGTAACTATAGCTTTCAAATGTTATGGTGTCTAGTGCGTCCTCTAGTCTCTACTTCCTTCTCACTTCTATGAGCGCTCAACAATCATCATCATCATATCCCATAAGCGTAGGCGGTCATGTTTCGCCATCTCACGCGATCACCAAAGCCGTGGATCAGCTCAGTGTTCTAGTCTCGACCATACCACGTGGCGAAGCCATTCAGGTATTTACTTCTATGCCTTTCCCTTGTTCTTTTCCCCTCAATCTTGCTAGTTGTCACCAAGTTCTCCAATTTATTTCTTCTCATAAGGTGTCCAAACAATTGTGACTGTCTACGTCTATACTATGTGTATTTATTCAGGAACTGTAAACAAATGGTAAGTGTTTCATATTCCAAACAGCTAATACAAAACAAGTAGCAAACATCATGACATAAACCAATGATTTATATCACATAATCAAAATATTTAACAGCGAACTGTGACTATACATTTTTTTAAGATGTTGATGATCTTTGCAGAATATTGTGTTAAATCCTAGGTAGATTTTCTAAGGAATGTTACATTTAGTAGCTTGCCATTGAATTCTGAACAAGAAGTCACGGTTCAATTCCAATTTAAGACCATTTAAAGGAATGAACTCCATACATCACCATCAGCCCAGCGGATATTTTATAGCTTTTATCCTTTCAGCCACGTCGACGTCTCCGTTTAATGTATTTGGCATTATTCTCACGATTTATATTCACATATTATAATTACATTTGGAGAATAACGTGACATCTGCAAAATCAGTGGGAATAAAGACAAAAGCATATCAAGAGAAATGATGCTGGGTGGACTGAGACGGAGGCATGGAGGAATATCATCAGCAGAGTTGATCTATAACACCAAGGACCGAGATCTTTGGAAAGCCGTGAACGCCTACTCCAGCTGGCAAGGCACGTAATGATGACAAATCGGGAAATCCCACCACCTGGACATGAAAACAAGTCGAAAAGCCGCGGTAATTTATTCTAAAATACCAACACATCCTTAATGTATTCATCTGACCGTTACTGTTGAAGTGTGAACAGACATTGTTTTAATCAGAGACATCGACTGGTGGTAATTTGTTTTATTCTCATTGGAAACTGTAGTAGTTAGCTACGAAATTAAGGGGATCGGCATTAAGCCAGCTTACAATATAGGGCTACGGATAACAGGACACTAGAAGCTTGTGTCGCCTGGGATATTAGCACTAGATATATTGTCTTTGATAATTATATATAGATGTGTTGTTTTTGGATAAACAGAGGTATGTATAGGACGCTGGATAAATGGATGTATACTCTCCTGGATAAATATTGGTATATTCTACTCGATAATTAGAAGTATAGTCTCTTCGATAAATAGAGATATAGTCTCCTGAATAAATAAAAGTATAGTCTTCTCTATAAATAGAGGTATAGTCACATAGATAAATAGAAGTATAGTCTCCGGCATACAAAGAGGCATAATCTCATGGATAAATAGAAGTATAGCCCCCCTGGACGGCAAATAAAAGTATAGTCTCCTCGATAAATATAGGTAGATATTTATTCTTTTTCCGCATATCCTTTACAGGACATCGCTGTCAACACCAGCATTTTACCGCTGTTGTTGATTTCTTGGCAAGATTACGTTCAGTAGTTTACCATTGCTTTCTGAGCTGCCGGTAGGTCACCAACGCGACGAGAACAGCTACCAATTCCCGCGCGCTGCGAGACCCTACGTGGATAAACGGGATTACGGAGAAAGTCGTTTAACCCCTCGGCCAGAAAGACCGGCATTGGTAGATATAGAGCTCTGGGTATAGAGATTGGCATCTATTGTCCTGGATAGGTAGAAAAAGATATATTCTTCTCATTCAGTAGCATGTCCTTTGCAGATCCTCGCTCCCATAACAACCTTCCGGAAAACTTCTCGATCACAAGCAAGATGTCCCGCGTCTGATACACCCATCTGGAGATTATCCACCACATCCTGCACCCATCTTCTCTTTGGCCTTCCTCTTCCTCTCTTCCCAGGCATATACCCTTCCATTATTGTTCTCTCCAAACTGTCGTGACGTTTCAAGTGACCAAAATACTTCAATTGTCTTTGTTTTATCGTCTTTAATAGCCATCCCTCCTCAATATTCAACTCTTGAAGTATGGATGCATTTGTTCTTTTCTTTACCCAAGATATTCTTAGAACTCGTCTATAACATTTATATTCAAAGGCATGTATGCGCTGTTCAGCTTGTTTAGTAAGTGTCCATGTCTCACAGGCGTATGTTGCAATGGGAAAGATGCATGCTCTTAAAAATCTAATTTTTGTAGTTCTGTCTGTCCCACTCCATAATTTATTCATCTGTTTTAGTCTTTGAAGAGCAATGGATTGTCGCTGTTTAATTTCTTTCATTGTGTCACGATTATTGGTAATCAATGACCCAAGATACTCAAAATTTTCCACCACCTCCAATTTTCTCCCATTAATGTATATTTCTTTCTCCATAGTAGTTTTATCTGTATGCATTATCTTAGTTTTTTCTACGTTAAGATATAAGTTGTGATTTTCACTATTCAATTGTGTTGAGGCTATTATGTTTTCTATGCCATTCTGTGTTGTGGATAGTAATACTGTATCATCAGCATATCGAATCTCTGGTATGTCATGACCGCTGATATTTAGGGCATCATATGGCTCCCTGTTTATATCATCTCTTACATTTCTCATTATATTTTCGGCGTACAGGTTAAACAAATAGGGTGACAGCACACAGCCCTGACGGACTCCTTGCTTGATGTCAAACCAATCTGATGTCTCGCCATCTATTCTAACTGCTGCTTGTTGGTCTAGATATAGCATTTTTATGAGATGTACTACATGTGATGGAAAGCCCATATTCCTCATGATTTCCCAAAGTTTCTGATGCCGTACACAGTCAAATGCCTTTGAATAATCCACAAAACATGAGAATAGATTTACATTAAATTCTCTGCACTTCTCTATTATTAAACGCATGTTGAATATGTTATCTCTTGTTCCTCTTCCTTGTCTAAATCCAGCTTGAACCACGTTAATCTCTTCTTCCATTTTCTTACTAAGTCTTCGCATTATGACTTTTAGTAGAATTTTACTTGCATGACTGATCAGGGCAACAGTTCTATAGTTGGTGCATAATTTCAGGTTGCCCTTTTTTGGTATTGGAATGAAGATAGTTCTCTTCCAATCTTTTGGCCATATACCATATTTCCAAATCTTTGTACATAATGCATGATATATGTGTATGCTTTCTTCTCCTCCTGCTTTAATTAGTTCAGCTGGTATCTTATCACATCCAGGTGATTTACCATTCTTCAGGTTCCTTATAGCCCAAGCAATTTCATCTAATGAGGGTTCAGGTTCTGTCTCTGCTGTCATTGGCTCATGTATTTCATTCATATCCTCACTGTCACTCATATCATACATTCCATCGCAGTACTCCTGCCATCTTTCTAGAATTTGCCTAGATTCTGTTAAGGTATTTCCCATCTTGTCACAGATAACATTCAATTGAGGTTGAACATTTCTAGTCAATAACTTCATTTCTTTGAACATTTCAAAATCTCTTCCAGCCTTATGATATTGCTCTATTCTGGTACAGCAATCTTGTATATATTGATTTTTGTCCTTTCTTGTGTTCTTTCTTATTTCTCGAGTTAAAGATTTATACTTCATCCTTCTGTTCTCGGATTCATCTCCTTTCTGTTTCAGCTCCCTTCGTTGTTTTATTAATTCTAACGTGTCTGATGTAATCCATGGCTTAAGTTGCTTTTTCTTGGTCGGAATTAAATCTTTGGCTGCAGTTATCAAGATATCTCTAGCTTGTACTGCCAGTTCATCAGGTGTCATTTCTTCTTGTACAGACATCAAGACCCCAAAGCGATTTCTAACTTCTATGTTGTATGCGTCTGGTATTTTTGTGAGATCAAAACGAAGTGGCCTTGGTCCTCGGGTAAGCTTTTTGAGTTTTAATTTCAGATCTGCTTCTAATAACTGATGATCTGTATCACAGTCTGCACTTCGTAGGGTTTTTGCAGATGTTATGCTTGATCTCCATCTTATTTATATTAAAATATAATCAATCTGATTTTTGGTAAAACTGTCTGGAGACTTCCATGTGAAGAGTCTTCTTGGATGTTGTTTAAAAAGTGTGTTGGCTATCGTTAACTCATTTTCTGTGCAAAATTCAATTAATTTGTCACCTGCATCATTTCTATTTCCTAATCCAATTTTTCCTAAAACGTGTCTCTCATTTTCAGCTCTTCCTGTACCCACCTTTGCATTAAAATCTCCCATTATTATTGCCATATCATTATGACCAATCTTATTTAATGTGTCTTGTAGTGTGTTGTAAAAATCTTCAATTTCGTCCTCCTCTGCTGTTGAAGTAGGTGCATATATCTGTATGAGAGTTGTGTTTTTTGGACGGCCTTTAAGTCTAATAGTGAGGATTCTATCACTAACTGGATTATATCCCATTAAAGCTTTTGCAGTTGTCTTATCTAAACAAAATGCCACTCCACTCTGGCCTCCGACATCTCTACCAGAATAAATGAAAATACTTCCATTTTCAGTTGTAAAATGTCCCTGCCGCTCCAGCGATGTTCACTAATTCCTAAAATTTGAATGTTTAACCTCTCAATCTCATCATACACTACTTTAAGCTTTCCCCCATACAAACTTCTCACATTCCACGTTGCCATTCTCACTCTGTTTCTTAGTCTGACACAGGGGATTTCCTTGGTAACACAGTCAGGATTAACTCCGTCATCACGATTACTAGTACTGGTCCCTGCGTCACACTCTTCCCCAGTGTTATCTGATCTGCCTGGCCTGGGGGTCTCGCCTAGTGAATTATATTTACTTAACACAAATATTTATTATTCTTTAATATATTCTTTAATATAATAATTATTCTTTAATATTTACTTAACACGAAAATACTGGCTCTGTGACGCAGGATTTACGGGTGCAGTTCGTAATCCTGAAATACACGCGTTCGAAAATACCTGTGTTGGTTTTTTTATACAATGGTATGGATACCTGTCGTTCAGAAAGCAATGGCAAACTACTAAAGGTAAACTTACCCAGGAATCACGAACAGCCAAACAATGATGGGGTTGACTGCCACGTCATGTAAAGGATATGCAAGTAACTTTTATTGTTATATTTACACCAGTGTATACATACCTCGTAATTTGTTTTATTATCAGTGGAAACAATAGTAGACTAATAAATTAGTGAGACCAGCATTCATCATCATCAAGTGCCGTGCCGGCTGGCGTAGGCGTTCATGGCTCTCCATAGATCTCGGTCTTTGGTTTTCTGGATCAACTCTGCTGCTGATATTCCTCCATGCCACCGTCTCAATCCATCCAGCATCACTTCTCTTGGTCTACCTCTGCCTCTCTTCCCCTCGATCTTTCCAGTTGTTACGATGTTCTCCAATGCCTCTCTTCTCATCACATGACCGAAGAAAGTTGTTTGTCTCTGTCTTATTGTTGTATATAATGTTCTAGTTTCATTAGCCTGTTTCAGGCAGTCGTCGTTTGTTACTCTGGCAGTCCAAGGAATTCGCAACATTCGTCTCAGGAACCACATCTCTGTTGCTTCTAATTTCTTCTTAATTTGTTCATTTACATTCCAAGATTCACTGCCATACAGCAAAACTGGTTCTACATAGCATTTCAGCACTCTCTTTCTTACATTCAGTGATAGTGACTTATTGCATAAGATACTCTTCATTTTCTGAAATGCGGCTTTTGCCTGCCCTATTCTGCTCCTAATCTCTGTTGTACATCTTCCATCTGATGTTATAAATGCCCCTAGGTATCTAAAATTATCAACTTGGTTAAGGATTGTCCCTTCTATTTCTATGTCACATTTTGGTGTCACCATTTTCTTTGATATTACCATTGTTACTGTTTTCTTGATATTCAAGGAGAGTCCTTTCCTTGCACTCTCTGTTACTACAACGTCTAATAATTGTTGTAGGTCTGTTGAATTATCCGCCTCCAATACTGTGTCATCTGCATAGCGTATATTATTTATATTATAACCTCCAACTAGTATTCCTGGCATCTCTTTGATCTCTCTCATTATTACTTCGCTATACAGGGAGAAAAGATCTGGTGACAAGACACACCCTTGCCGTACTCCTAGCTTTATCTGTTCGTAACTACCCTCTTTATTTCCCATTTTAATTGCTGCTACTTGGTTCCAGTAAACATTCTTTATTATTCTTAAATCTTTTCCATCAATGTTGATATCTTCCAACATTTTAATCAGTTCATCATGTTTTACTTTATCAAATGCCTTGGTATAATCTATGAAGCACAAATATATGTCTCTCTGTTTCTCTATTGACCTTTCTATTAGTGTCCGTAATGTATAAATTGCATTGTTTGTGCCCTTTCCTTCCACAAATCCATACTGTTCTTCACTAATTTCCATTTTTATTTTCTTTTTGGTTCTTCTCATTATGATTCTGAGTAGAAGCTTAGTGATATGGTTTATAAGGTTAATTGTTACGAAAATCTTCACAATCAATTGCTCCTGGTCTTTTTGGTATAGCTATAAATACAGATTTCAGCATATCACTGGGTAAATATCCACTGTTGTAAATATCATTCAACATTTTGTTTAATATATCTACTCCAAATTCTCCCAATACTTCTAATTCTTCTATTGTGATTTCATCTGGCCCAGCTGTTTTTCCTTTCTTCATGCGTTTCATAGCGTCATCGACTTCTTCTTTCAGAATAGGTGGACCTTCTAAGTTACTATCTTCTGTTAATTCTTCCCTTTCTCCTTCATATAATTCTCTTATATACTCATTCCACCTCTTCATTATAGCATCTTCCTCTAATATTATCTTTCCTGTTTTTGATTTCAAACACCCCGTATTTATTCTTATTTTTCTTCCTGTAAGCTCACTGATTTGTCTGTGCATATTTTTTGTATCTTTAATGGAATTTAATTCAATTTTTTTGCATTGCTCGTTTAACCAACTTTCTTTAGCCTTCCCACATTTATCTTTTATTTCTTTATTTATCTTAGCGTATTCTTGTTTGTCATTTTTACTCTGTTTTCTTTTGTCCATCAGTTTTAAGATATCTTCATTCATCCATTTTTTCTTAGCTATTTTGCCTCTCTCCGGTAATACTTCTTTGCTAGTTTGATGAATGGAGTCCCTTAACATTTCCCATTGTTCATCTATACTCTGTATTTTAGTTATTGCATTGTACCTATTTTTCACAGTCACTCTGTATTGTTCTTGCATTTCTTTATCTATTTTCAGAACCTCTTTATTAAGTCTCATGTTCTTAACCATTTTTTTTCCCTCTCTTTAATCTTACTTTTATTTGTCCACATAGTGGTACATGATCACTATTACAGTCAGCACCAGGCATTGTCTTTACATTAATTAAAGCATTTCTAAATCTTTTATTAATTAGTATGTAGTCAATTTGGTTGCGTATTTTCTTATCAGGGCTTATCCATGTGTACAGTCGTCTTTTATGGTGCTTAAACCATGTGTTTCCAATTATCATATCATTGATATTTGCCCATTCTATTAGCTTTTCCCCTCTTTCATTTCTTGTACCTAAACCATAATTCCCCACTACATCCTCCATTTTTCCCTTTCCTATTTTTGCATTAAAATCACCAAGTATTATCTTTATTTCTTGTGATCCAATTTGAGCCATCGCCATTTCTATTTCGTCGTAAAAGTGTTGTATTTCTTCCTCACTACTGCTTGCTGTTGGTGCATATACTTGTATAATATTTATGTCTATTGGTTTGCCTTTGATTTTTACCATAATAACTCTATCTGAAATACACCAGTATCCATTAATTGACTTGGCTGTTTTTTCGTCTAATATTATTCCTACACCTTTTTCATGTGTATCCCCTCCAGAATAAATTATTGTGTGATTGTCAGCTATAATTTTGCCCGATCCCTTCCATCTCATCTCACTAACGCCTAGTATATTCATTTTCATGCTATCCATCTCTCTTAGAACATTGGTCAACTTTCCTAGCTCATTTAATGTCCTAACATTCCATGTTCCTACTCTAAATTTATTTATTTTAGTTAAAATTTTGCCATTAGTAGCTGGATGACGGTCTGGTGTCACCTGTGGCTCATGACTGTCCCTACCGGACGAGGATGCCCTAAGACAGCCATTAACGTCCTTCACTAACTTTGATATATGTTTTGCCATGAAGTCTTGGGAAGATAATGTGGTGGTTTCCCCTTGCCTTCCACATTCACATGGTGGTCTTTTTACCTCTGCCTTTGACAGCCATTTCCGACTGTAAGGACACGTGAGTGCCCTGCTCTGCTCAGCTGCAGAGTTGTCCACTTATTCCGGTGGATACTCGGTCCCCAGAGCTGTGTTAGACCAGCATTAGTCATCTGAAAATATCAGGCTGCGAATAGCAGGACGTTTGAGTGAAGCTACCTGTCTTGGACACTAGGAGGTTGTGTCTTCTGGGAAATTAGGACTAGATGTACGGTTTTGGACAATTAGAGGTATATATGGAACGCTGGATAAAAATAGGGGTATTTATTGAATACTGGATACATTGTTGTATAATCTTTTGGATAAATTGGGGATTAGTCTGCTGGATAATACCCTCTAAACATGTGAAACACATTATTTCGAGACATCTGAAGAAGTGAAACACATATATTGCTAGACCTGTAAATAAGTGAAACACATTGATTGGGAGATCTCTAGACAAATGAAACACATTAATTGCGAGACCTCAATACAAGTGAAACACGTCGATTGAAAGACCTTGAAACAAGGGAAACACACCGATTGGGAGATCTCTAAAGAAGTGAAACATACCGATTGTGAGATCTCTAAATAAGTGAAACACATCGATTGTGAGACCCCTAAACAAGTGAAACACGTCAATTGGGAGAGCTCTAAACAAGTGAAACACGTCCATTGGGAGACCTCTAAACAAGTGAAACACATTCGTTGCGAGACTCTAAACAAGTGAAACACATCCCAGTGGGAGACCTCTAAACAAGTATAAAGTGTTCATATCTGAGCCACACCATTAGAGACTGCTCGCTCCAAAGTTTCAATAAAATCTATGAAAGGAGTAACAAACAAAAATAAGCATTCCGGGAGAAATATTTATTTCTCAGCTCGGGCAAGTCAGACGTTGCTGAGGCATTAAAACGCTGGCTCATATATTATAGGGATTATATTGTCCCCAGTGGCAGGAAATTAAAAGGGATAACGGGCATCATACGGAATGTGATAAAGTGTATTAATTACTTTCTGAATACGTGTCTAACAGCAGTGGAGATGTGGTTTATGGTGAATAATAGAAAGACTATCATGAGCAAGCCCTACAAGAAGCAAATGAAAACCGTAAACTGATTGAATAAATTAGACATAGACAGTCACAATTTTTGGACATGTTTTGAGAAGACACTGACTTGAACATGTTTTAACAACCGGAACGTGTTGTGGAAAGAGAGACAGGGGAAGACAGCGTGAGAACATCCTTGATAGTGTTGTGTCATGGCACGGAAGGGAGTCAATACACGAAATGATCTATGCCTTCGGAGATCGCAATTTGTAGAGAGGTATGATCGCTTACGCCATTAGGCAAGGCATTTGATGACGATGATGAAAATAAATACACTGGATAACTTGGTGACAGCTGGAAAGATTGATCGGAAAAATTTGGTGACAACTAGCAAGATGGATTGGAAAAGAACACGGGAAAGCAGACAATTACCTATCTGGGTGGCTTGACCACATGGCATGGTCGAGGCAGGAACACTGATGTGATCCACGACACTGGTGATCGTATGCGATAGCGAAACGTGATAATACTCGCTTATCGGAATGGCACAAGACGATGATGAATACTTGTCGGAAATGATTCAGTTTAATATTGACATACACTGTCTGGTCACAAATACCACAACAAGCAATGATGTACAGACCAAATGGAAGAAGAAGAAGAGGCCGACCACATAAACGATGGAATGAGATGAGCTGAGATGAGGTGAAATGGCATGAGCTGAGATGAGACCGTCGGGTCAGAGAATGAACCAGTTTAGTATGACGTTTACTCTAGCGAGGACATGAATGGATAAACAGGCAACCATCATGATGTCCCAGGTCTGCTGCAGAATATCGCTCTTATCATGTCCAGTGGCGTAGTCTCTCGATGTCTGGACTGTTCTCTTGCCTCATGCATCCTCTTCCCCAAGGCGTCCGCAATGTTATGTGTCCATCTTCGTGCAGGATGACCCCTGCTTCTTCTTCTAGCAAGCATGTCCTCTATCACTGATCTCTCCAAACAACTGGCGTTTAATATAGTGTATGTCAGTTTCTGAGACGCGATACTGTTTATGGATCAGTTTTCGTGGATGTTCAAATGAAGACGGCAACCAATAATCATAATATGACATTCAGTATCAAATTAAGTTGTATATTTATGTTAAACCTTTACTGGTATATTCCTATATAAAAAGAATTCATAATGACAACTGACAAATACAGAAAGTTTCCATATCTGGGCAACATCGTTATACATGATTACCGCCGTGAAGCTAAAATAAGAGTAATAATCACAGTCGCAAGAAGCATTCCGCTAGAAACAAACATTGTTTTTTTGGCATTACGTGACAGCAATACTGAGATACGGAAACGAATAATCATCTGACATGTTTGGCCAGTGGACGAGAGGTAGTGCAGTGGTCTGCACGATTGCGTACATGTCTGGTGGTCATCTGTTCAATTCCCTGTCGGTGTGGGGATTGCTTTACAAATTGTCATTGGCGCCGAAGTATACTCCCACTAATATGAGTGCCATGGCATATTCTTAAAGGTACAGACGATTGACGTGATATCGGCTGTATCACCTATTGAATGTCAATTCGTTGATACAAATATAAGGATAACACCAAAGTATTCGTCAGCATACAAACTGCCACAATGTAACTTCTGCCGCTTGTGAGTGTGTTCTTGTAAAGTTGATTATTTCTTCACGCATCAGCTTGGTAACAATTTTGTACAGTGTGTATTTTTAATGAATTTGCAGTGTTTGAAAATATTGCCGGTCGAAGTTTTGTACTTACCTATTATGTTGCAAGAACTTTACAGAGGGTGAATAAAAAACTTGAACCGGCAATATCTTCAAACACTGCACAGTCATTAAATATACACCATATACTTTGCATGTAGTTGTATCAGTGGCTGTTTGTTGTTTGTGTGCGGAAATAGCCATGTATTTGCTAAGCTGATCATGTTCAATCTCGTGGCTTTCTGGACTGAATCATTGTTACCTTAGTTTCATTGCCTCATACTGAACATTTTCTCCAGGAAATAGTAAGCCAGATGTAACAAGTAAGTAATTGTTTCTTGGTTCCACTAGTGACAAGTCCATAATTTACGTCCTCAAATCAGGGAAGAGACGCCTACATTTTAGTCCAACTGACCCGTGTAATGGTTCAACCCGCTACCTCGGTACCAGCACACCACAAGTTTAAGAGCGACCGCCCTTATCCATTAAGGCAGCTAAATAATGAAAATGACCATTAAACTCACGAGGCGAAAACAAAAACACTGTTATCAAGAAATAAATTACTAAGCCAAATTGGAATATTAAAGGGAACGGGACGGCACTTGAAAAAGAATAGTTTTCAAAACTGGTCAAATTACGTATTAATAGATGATGTCAGATGCGAGGTCGGTGCAGATAAATTTGTTTCCCCTTCATTTTTCTCTTCAGAGACAATTTAACACTTTGCATCAACAGATAGTGATAATCACTGGGGATGACTTCGCCGAATGTGTTCACATTCAAATTAAATATGGACGATTGGTTGAGATGTATTCTCCCAATGTTTTCTCCAAATATGTTTTGCGTTTCATGTTTAGTGTTATTGTCTGAAGACACTGAATGGAGCAACTGTTGGAAAATATGTAATGTTTTCATTCTAATTGCATAGACCAGCGTAATCTCTACGAGATTGATCTCGTACATTTATTTACGTCATAATTTCATACGTATTGATGGATTGCCTTCTTCACGAAATATTGTAGAATCATAAAATTACACGGCGAGGACAGAATCTGAACACCTAATATCATAATTCCATGATCTAGTATATATAAGCAGAGTTATAAATTAGGTATTTGCTATTCTCAGCGTTTAAGACTGCTAGTAATGTAAACGTTAAATTCAAGGAACATCTGGTACTACCAACAATTAAGAAATACTGTTAACATTCAACACATCCAGTTGCAAACACTGTTCTAACATATTGGTTGTTTTTTCATTATGAACTTGCGACAATAATTCTGGGCTGATTAATTCCCAATATTTAAATCAATGTATTCCCTTAGCGAACTCCCTAGGACACCATAAATACAATATTGCACCATTTCATGCCTGACATATTTTGTTGCATCTCGTCAGGTGTATACTGCAGAGTTATATATCATGTTATGTGGGCGGGGGGGGGGGGGGGGGGTGATGAATGATACTTTGGCTGAAATATGATATACATGGTCGCTGACCTTGGGCGAATGTGTAGAACGTTATATCTGCAATAGTCTAACACTTAGCAGGAAGTCCTTCTGTTTACATAGTAACGGCTGGAGTCGACTAATATGTAATGCTTCGATATATTTGAGCTCTCGATTATTGTTCTTAGAATACAGTATACAAAATGCGGATTTCCTATTAACTGTGTGATTGCTAATAAGCAAACGTTCAGTGATTGTCGAATTCGACGTTTTATGTGCCAACCAGAGGTTTTGACCAAGACTCAAAATACCGAGAAAAGGCCGGGAGGACGCATAGTTAGACTATAGCCATTAGTAGTGGGTCTCTTCGCTGTATTAGGTACTATTATTGTTGTGATTCTTCGCTGGCTGTTGCAGATGAGAACGAAGAACTTAAGAGAATATCCCAAGTGCCGTGATGTCAGTTCTTGTCTCAACTCAACAGGTAGATGGGTAGGCAGACTGAGGAATAGTCCAGCATTCAGGCAGATATGCAGGTAGACAAGCATATAGATAGCAACGTAGACATTATATAGTAACAGGGAGATGGAAAGCAATCAGGCAGTCTAACATATTAACATAGACAGACAAAAAATATATAGACAGGGAGATAAAATATTGGAAATGTAGGTAGTTATCGGTCAGACGTCAGTCAGCAGACAAACAGATATACAGGAAAACAATCAAACATATTGACGAACATATAGGAATCCAAAAAAGGCTAGTAAGTATTGGTAAGCACTATGTAGGTGGGTAGGCAGGCAGGTATGTAGTATGTGAGTAGGAAGGCATATAGGAAGATAGGTACTGGGTAGATAGGTGGGTAGGTAGATAGGAAGATAGGTAGGAAGGTAGGTATTAGGTAGATAAGTATGTTGTTAGGTAGGAAGGTAGGCAGGGAGGTTGGTAGGTATGTAGGTAGGTAGGTAGATAAACGGATAAACAGCCAACAGGCTGATCAACCAGCCAGTAAGAATGGTAATCAGTCGGACGGTCGGAAGGACAGACCGACCGTCCAACGCCGACAGACAGACGGTTGGACGGACGGATGAGCGGATGGATCGATCGATAGATATATAGCTAGATAGATAGATATATAGATAGATAGATAGATAGATATATAGATAGATAGATAGATAGATAGATAGATAGATAGATAGATAGATAGATAGATAGATAGATAGATAGATAGATAGATAGATAGATAGATTGACAGATAGATAGACAGACAGGCAAACACCTCTAACATTATATTGTTTTAGAGAGAAATGGCAAGTGGATATTATTACCGACATATTAAGTATATTACAAGTAAAACAGGAATAAGAATCGATGGAACGAACAGAAAACACAATGTAACTATATCACAATGACCAGGACCAAGTCAAGACTCAAGGCTGTTTGTGGATAAGACTTGTATGTCTTCATGGAGCTTATTAACTTTCTCTCGGCGTGTATCGCTACGGTTTCCTAGCCCAACGGCAACTACATAATATGATTACCATAAGCCATACAAATGTGTTGTAATAGTCAATTTGGAATAATATGAATCAAAGAAGAAATAACCGCAATAAGCTATGTGAAGACATTTTATTTTGTATCAATTTAAAATTCCTGCATTCTACAGTAAATCAGAATAATTGCATTTCTTGTTGCAAATAAACGCACACGTATTGTCTGGCTCGCATTGAAGCAGAAGAAAGAAACTGAGGCTAGAGGACAAACTCGACAACATAAATATCTAAAGCTAAAGTTATCGACCGGGATTCGAACCTCTCACCTTCAAATGAAGATAGTGCCTCGCTGCAGGATGGTAATTCCCGCTGTAAGCAAAGTTCTCTTCTACATGTCTTAAAGCGGTTTTGGAGCATATTTTGTTAGCCCCGTATTTTTATTGACAGGTCGGTCAATATCACTCCGGAAACCTTTACTTCCCAAGGAATTTCGTGGTGCTTATTTTACCCTTGGTTGACGTGGGAGTCAAGGTCAGTTGTAAATACCTGAAAGGAGGGTGGACAATGGTAGAATACAAAAGTACATCATTTTGATAAATTATACAGACGGGTAAAAGATTTCGGGGTCGACCTCTACAACGGTACAACAATTTGTGTAAGCGGAACATGGTTGATACATACATTGATATTGCACCATGGGAGCAAGTTACAGCCGATCGCGTTGCACGGAGGGCAAAGATCAGAAATGAATTACAGACAAAGGAGACAAGAATTGCCGACTGGTCGGTCACCCACCGAGCATGTGAGACGTCAGATGTGACTTGGTGGTGGAAATAACCTTTTGTTCATATGAATCCATTGTAGATGAACATTTACGGCTCGAATTCGTCTGGTCAGTCACATTCGCTACCTCCAAGGGTTACATCTCTATGTCTTCTGTTGGAACCACAATGTAAGAAACTGTCGTCATTCAAGACGCAAAGGTGCCAGTGATTCCTGACGTCCAGTATTTGCAGCACACGTCGCAGCATAACCCACAAGTCAGCTCAGATTTTTTCCAGACAGAAAATCGAAATATTCCACAAGAATATCCCTGGAAGACACAATGTGGATTACACGTGAAGTCCTTCAGTACTCTATGCTGTCCATGGTCTATGAAACTGTAATGGCGATGCTAATCTGTTCCTAAGAACTATCTTTAGTCTATCGCTGTAACGTATCAATCATACTCCGCTTACACGAGTCCCGGTTGATAATAATGGTTTTAAATTTTTATGTTGTCTAGAGCGTCCTTTAATCCCAGCTTCTTTCCTCTACTTTTAACAGCGCAAATAATACACGTGTGCTTATTTATAAACTGTCTTTGTAACTTTGTAGAGGCGGATCATGAGATCTTCTACCCGTCTGTTAATCTCCAAAAAAAGACATCATCCATCCTTCTATTGTGCCAATTATGTTTAAGTCTCCGATTACTGAGCGTGTAAGAAACAGTCACATCATCCGATCTGTCCTAAACTTCGATATTTGTGAGGTTTGCTATATCAAGCAGTAAGTAGAGTGAAAGAGGGTATAGAACAACCACGAACAACCGCACAGCACGATCAATCACACTGAAAGATCAACCTCATTGAACGATAAACCACACTGACGATAAACCATACCAAACGATAAACCACACTGAAAGATAAACCACACTGAAAGATAAACCACACTGAAAGATCAAACACACTGAAAGATAACCACACTGAAAGATCAAACACACTGAACGATAAACCCCACTGAAAGATAAACCACACTGAAAGAACAATCACACTGAAAGATAAACCACACTGAAAGATCAAACACACTGAAAGATAACCACACTGAAAGATAAACAGCACTGAAAGATAAAACACACGGAAAGATAAAGCACACACTGAACGATAAACCACACTGCACGATAAACCACATTATGCGATAAAAAACACTGAACGATCAAGCACACTGAAAGATAAACTACACTGAAAGATAATCCACACTAAACGGTCAACCACACTGAAAGATAAACCACACTGAAAGATAAACCACACTGAAAGATAAACCAAACTGAACGATACACCCACTGAAAGATAAACCACATTGAAAGATAAACTACACTGAAAGATAAACCACACTGAAAGATAAACAACACTGAAAGATAAACCCACTGAAAGATAAACCACACTGAAAGATAAACCACACTGAAAGATAAACCACACCGAACAAACTAACAGCCACAAAATAAAACGGGACAGCGGGAGCGCAGTGGCTAGACGTAAGCCGTCCAGCCCTAGGTCATGGGTTCGAACTTCTTGGAGGCGGAAGTTTACAATTGACCTTGGCTCCCACGTCGACCCAGACTAAAATGTGTACCAGGAAATGTCTTGGGAAGTAAAGGTTTGCGGTGTGATATTGACCAAGATGTTGAGGCGGACTTTCAGGGGGTCTCAGAAAATGACACATTATAACCGCCTACACATGACGAACTGTGTGTCTATTTTAGGTGTAACTATACTAGCCAAGACCTACTGACACGTCATAGACGCGCGTCCTTGGCAACAGGTCCCTTCGGGTTTCATGGCTTAAGTCAGTAGGATCGCTAATTCCTCCGAAATTGGTGAGTATCTGCCTGTACGGCGAGGAACCACCAGTCTGGACACCAATAAGCCAGACATGGGACAACGGATACTAACGCAAACCTAAGTCCGTTAAGACATCACACTGATGTTGGACAATAGGATGTCATCATCCGACATACAGGACTTCACGCTGGCGTTCACAGCTAGCGAACGCAAGCAAGCAAGCATTACAAGTATGCCTGGAAGGAGATTACACTTTGCAGAAAGTAAATTTATCCTAGAGTGTCATTTACAGTGTGAGAAAATAGGGAATAGCACAGATATTTTGTGGCCTTTACGAATGAAAACATGAAGTGTAACAATAAAAAAAATGTAAAGTGTAGGCATGAAACATTCAAATATAGCTGTGACACATGTAGCGCAGTAAAACTAAAGTGTAGTGTGACGAAGCTAAAGTGAAGTGTAGCAATGACAAAGTGAAGCGTAGCAATGACAAAGTGAAGTTTGATTAGGAAATAGCGAGCTGTACTAATGGACGCGTGCATAATAGCAATGGCAAAATGATTTGCGGACATGCCTCTTTTCCACTAACACCAGTATGTCATGATGAGAAGACCCAACATATTCACACTACACCAGTGTTTCTCAACCGGTGGGGAATTCTCTCCACCCCCCCCCCCCCCAGGGGGGAATTTTAGGGTTTCCAGGGGGGGGGGGGAAATTAAGATTATTTCAAGATCGCATTAATACAAGAACCAGTTACTTGATATCGTTTTTCCCTCTAAATTTTACGGTTCTGTACTTCCAGCCCTATTGAAGTTCATTTTATAACGTAAGTAGACCCGCAAATCACGTTTTATGTAGATGTCTAGACTTGTTCAAGTATGTGTTATTAAATTTAGCTTCCATTTTTATGAATACCGTGTAAGGTTGGGGGGGGGGGATTTATAGGGAGGAAATTCGAAAAAATGGGGGTTGGGGGGATGACCTTCTGAACATATGGTAAAGGGGGGCATGGGCCAAAAAAGGTTGAGAACCACTGCACTACACAGGATGTAATAGCATACAAACATTATCAAACCAAAATTTAACTTTTTTTTCATATTGATTAATAGCAGACGATCGCATCGGTAGAGACAGTGGCTGTGGCCACCGACTAGTACAGTCACTGACCAGAAGGAAAGCAATGGCAAACTACCTTCTGCAAAACTTGCCAAAACACCCTAGCAACCCAAAAGAATAGTGGAAATCATAACATATATATTAACATAGCAAAAACAAAATAATGCATACAGATAAAATTAATATGGATGGAGAAAGCAATATATGTTAATGAGGAATAGTTGGAGGTGGTGGAAAATTTCGAATATCTTGGCCCATTAAATACCAACAATGGTGACACAATGAAAGAAATTAAAAGACACATATCTATTGCTCTTCAAAAACTAAAACAACTGAATAGATTGTGGCGTGGGACAGAGTGACCTACAAAAATTAAATGAATAAGAGCATGCATCTTTCCCATTGCAGCATACGTGTATGCGACCTGGGCACTTAATAAACAAGCTGAACATCGCATTACTGCCTTTGAAAATAAATGTTATAGACAGGTTCTAAGAAGGGTTCGCATCCATACGAAAAAAGAAAAAAAACTGAATATGGAAGCATGTTGGATACTAAAAACGATAAAACAAGGAAAATTGAAATATTATGGTGACTTGAAACGTAATTAAAGTTTGGAGAGAACAATAATGGAGGGGTAAATGCGCTGGAAGAGAGGAAGTGGAAGGCCAAATAGAAGATGGCTGTAGATGTGGTATATGATCTCCAGATGGGTGTATCGGAGGCGGGACACATTGCTTATGGCAGAGAAGTTTTCAGGGTAGCTGTTATGGGATCGAAGTTCTGCAAAGGACATGCTACTGAATGAATGAAGGAATTTAGTAATAACTGACAGTTATTTGTTTTTGCTTAAAATCGACTAATCTGTTTTGCACACTTAGATATTTATCTCTGAGATTTACATAGTAATGATATTTGTTGTTGTTGTTTGTCCATCAAGAATGATGATGACCATTCATATCATCCAGTAGGGTTGAAAGTATGGAGCCTTGAGTTCTAAGATGGCTGATGAAGAATGACTTGCGCGATGAATTGGATTAAAGTGAGGAAGAGTTGCTCAATTCGTCGACGTCAATCTCTATCCTGAGTCCATCTGAATCCAGTGGCAAGACGAGTCAAGACGACTGGAGACGAATACAGGTGCAGTGGATGACCAGGGAGCTCTACGTGCCTTGCCGTGCTCATTATGTTCCACAACGCTTTGCAGGTAAACGCTGTCTTGCCCGTTAAATCATCAGTGATTTCATCCCCGCAGTCTGCCGAATCATGTCTTCACATGCTGGTTAGGCATACCCAAGTTCACCGCTTGGTTTGACACCAAATCGGCTACCCACACCTGATTTAGCCAGCCTCTCACAGCTGTTGCCCGGGGCGTTGCCGCTGTCGCATGCTGACAGCTACTAGAAGCCACAGGCGTGAGCTGGATGTCACGATTGGACCAGGGGGGGGGGGGGTGATGGGTGCTGAAGAGGACATGAGAGTCATCATTACCTAAGGTACTACTAATGCAAATGATATTTAATTACTATTAGTTAACAAAATTATTAAAACCAGAGTCAGGAGTTTATTTTGTTGCTTCGAATGTTATCAATTAGTTAGTTAGTTAGTCGTGGTTCCAACTTCACGGCAACGGGTTATCCCCATATTGCTCCGTCCCTGTGCCAGTGAATATCACACAAAATGCTCCTCACTGCCAAAAGTGAACAATGGAACAGACAGGAGTATCGGCAAGCCAACAGCCCACACAGGTACACTGTGCATAATGCCGCCGCCAGAATGCCAACACAAAAGTCATCCATGAAAAATACAGTTCATCGTCGATGGAAATGGCAGTCACCAGAAAGACTTCATTGACCCGGGTTTTATCCCATATGGCTTCGGTCTCTTTCCACAGGACGACCCGCCAAAAGCGCCGCACAAAGCACGAACTCCGTAGCTCCAGCGGCGACTCCCAGGAGTCTGCTAAAAATGCACTCGTGAGCCGAAAAGGCAAACAAGTCAATCCAGCAACAGTCGGCCGTCATCGTTCCGAACATACAGTTCACGCTACACACAACCGCGGACAGATGTAAAAGCATTCCACGCGAAACTCACAGCTCACAGTGTCGCGCCACGCACTCACTCAGTAGCAGGGCGACGGTACCATATCCTCCTTAGTCGCCTCTTACGACATGCATGGTAGGCAACAGTGTTACTATTCTTTGCTCCCCCGTATGGGCCCCGGCAACACACGGGCGATGTTATCAATATTTCATCCATGTTACAATACGATTTGTATTATTCTTGGCCTCTGCACTCTTAACAAATTGTTTGTTTTATAACATGTACAGAAAGGGACCCATCCCCACGGACTGAAGAGATAAACAGTATGTGGTACTAGTCCCATCCATATCTGTAGAGATAAATCGGCACTCGATGGTTCGTATGGACAATATCACGTCAGCCTCTTTTACTTCATTGCTATCCATGTTAGGCTGCGTCAATTTGTTAAAACATCAACTTTCTTGGGGAATCGAACACCTGACCCCAGAGCGGTCAGGTAAGTGTGATAACTACTGCGCTGCCGTGACTTACTGTTTTTTTTTTGGTATTATTACAACAATGTACTTACTTATGTCTACTTTTGTTGTTTACAAAACATGTTACAAATTGTTTTTATGGTTACAGCATCCATTCGTATTTTTCGTATTTTTCATCTTTTTCATCCTCTTCTCTTCTCTTCTCTTCTCTTCTCTTCTCTTCTCTTCTCTTCTCTTCTCTTTTCTTCTCTTCTCTTTTCTTCCTTCTCTCCACACCTCTCCTCTCCCCTCTTCTTTCTTTCTTTCTTTCTTTCTTTCTCTTTTCCGATAATTCATTTATTCATTCTTGAGGAAATTTTTATTTCCTTTCTGTCTGTCTTTCTCCTAGCCCTTCTACTCCTAGCGCTACAACGTCCATCACATAAATCCATGCCTGAGACGTACGGCGCCCTCCTGAATATTTCCTCATCTAATCCCACATTTGGCTCCGTCCATTCACCTACACACATGGCAGATCTGTAACCCTTTTAAATTAATACCACAAATCTGAAAACTCTTTTGCCTATGCCGATATCGTTTCCCTTTCATGTGTTTCTCGGAAAATCATTTAGAATGATAAAGGTAAAATATGACAGTTTTGCAACATAAAAACTGATGTTAGGCTGTACTGCGTTCATTTGCATACTGCTTCTAAGCATGTAAAGTACTGACATAATCAGAACAGTACGGATTCATTTGTCGGATACTGACTAGACACTGATTCGAGCCCGACTGCCAGAGCTGGGAGAAGAACCTGGCCAAGCACGTCAATGCTGCCTTCGTGGGAGAGGAGATACCATAATCAACTCCTCATGGGAGCAGATAGCAGAAGTACTTTAGGAAGGCTGCTGCAATGAGGGACTGTGCACGCATGGGAATGCCCAGTGACGTCGTTTCACGTAATATAACATACCATATCATAACATAATATAACATACCTGCATTCATTTCTTTATGAATGATGGTGAGGAGCATGGCTTAACGAAAACACATGTTATGATCACACAAGACAACAGTCCGATTTTGGTAGCTTATATTGTTCATTCTTCATGACTGGTGGTTAGTAAAATGCTAAACTGGGACAAATATTAGTCTTACGACACAAAATTCGTATAATGGTAGCCTATATTATTCATAAATTATGACGAGTGACATGTTAAACTAGGAAACGTCATTTAGCATAATGGGGACGACCCGTTGCTGTGAAGTTGGAACTGCGACTAACTAACTAACTAACGTCATGTAGACTTAAACACAACATTGCGATGTTGGTAGGCTGCATTGCTAATTTTTTGATGAATACACTGACACCTAACGGTCTCGACAAGCGTTAGGTTGTTACATTGTGCTTCAAACAAGACACAATAACAACAACCAGACCATGGATTGAGTTATACCTCTCCAGAGTACAAAGCCTGGGCTGAATTGTAAAGACCATGTGTCGGTCATGTAGCATGATTCCTCTCTCGGCCCGTCTAGTTTACTCCAGAGGAAATGTAACATCAGTTCATCTGGAACAAACTGTAGAAGCTGCCGGGTCAGCAAACTAATGCCATACATCTGCCGGAGCTTCGATTCTAGACCGGCTGCCATGGTTCATGAATGATGGCTGATAATGTTACTAAGTAAAGATGTTACAGTCTCAAACAAAATTACGTTGTTAGTATGTTACATTGTTCTTATTTTCAAGAATAATAGCCAGTGACATGGCTAAATTGTGAAACTATGCAAATCTCACAACACAAAGTTACTATGCTGGTATGTTACTCCGTGGCTAGAGGCTTGCGAACGCGGTTTGTGAGCCGGTATGTTACTCCGTGGCTAAAGGCTTGCGAACGCGGTTCGTGAGCCGGGTACCAGGCGTTCGAAGCTCAGCTGCGACCGATTTGTGCAGCAGATCGTGTCGCGTTGTGTTATAACGTGCTGGTATGGGAGCCGGTCGTTCAGAAAGCAATGGCAAACTACTGAACGTAACACTTGCCTAGTACATCAACAGCAGCTGAAAAATGTTGGTGTTGACTGAAACGTCTCGTGAGGGATACGCAAAAAAAATAAAAATGTTACATTGTTCATATTTTCGTGAATGTTAGCCAGTGAAATGACTAAAATAGGAAACATGTCACATTGTCACACCATAAGATTCGGATGTTGATATGCCATATCGTTCATTTTTTTTGAATGATGGCGAGTAAGTAAAGAACAATGACTTATGACGCATTGGTCATAATAAGCTAGTATCATATGTTTATAGACCAACTGTCTTAGTGGGTAAACTAGGTCCGTGTCACGCCCAGTCTTTACTTCCTGCGACATCTAAAACACTTTAAATTTAATTGTGCATTGTTTCGAAGCTATGAAATATATACATTTCATGGCAAAATATTGGCACATCTCAAATATAAACACCCGATGACATATTGCTTAAAGTTTTACATTCATCAGCATCATCATCATCAAGTACATTGCCGACTGGCGTGTGCGATCAGGCTTCTCCACATCTTGCAATCTCCAAAGGCATTTCAATTCGTTAGTGTACTGACTCCCTTCCGTGTCATGACACAAGACTCCAGAATTTTCTCTGGCTCTCTTCCTCTGTCTCTTACTCTCCAAAAAAACTGTTCAAAATATGTTTCAGGTTTTGTCTTCTCATTACGTGGGCAAAATTAAAGATCGTCTCTTTCTGATGTTTGTGATATTTTGTCTTTGTGGCTTTCCATCCCTCAAAAAATCATATTGCTTAATTTAGCTGTGCAACGAATTTTCAGTATGTATCTATAAAACCACATCGCCACATCTTCAAAAGATGGTTCGCCTTTTTACTAATTGTCCAGGATACGCAGCCATACAATTTAAAACACATACATTATTAAATCACATTTTGCAAATTATTTGTTGGTAATGTTACTTGTATAAAATACAAACATGTTCGTAACTTTTTGGGAGGAGTGAAATAAACATATATCAACTGCATACATCTTAAGAATACCCATCTCTCATGGTAGATTGTTGATAAGTCTTAAAACTAAACATTTCGGCACACATTATTGAGGACTAATAAAATTGTTGATAAGTCGTAAATCTAAGCATTTCGGCACTCATTACTTGAAGGTCTGACACACACACATGTGAGGACTAATAAAACGGTTGATAAGTCTTATATATAAACATTTCTTCACACTTTATTTCAAGGTCTGAGATACAAATATGTAAGGACTAATACAACTGTAGATAAATCTTAAATCTAAACATTTCGACACACTTTATTTCAAGGTCTGAAATACAAATATGTGAGGACTAATAAAACTGTAGATAAATCTTAAATCTAACCATTTCAACACACTTTATTTCAAGGTCTAAGAACAAATACGTGAGGACTAATAAAACTGCCCGTCCTTTGCAGGGCGTGGCATTTATGTCCAGCTACAGTACATTTTGTGTATGATGTAGTAGGCCATTTAACGTTCAGTAGTTTGCCATTGTTTTCTGAAGGAGAAGTCAACATTTAATTGCAGTTGTTGAAAGGGGAAGCTTAAGCAAGTGTAACCTCTAGGCCACCACGTCAGTACTAGACTACTGTAAAACTATGTCACGGTGCCTCAGTTTGTTGCAGTTTAATCCACTATTACGTTCGACGTTCATGTCATTGTGAAAATCAACGCAAAAAGATCTACTCCCAAATCGCCTGCGACTGACTTCGAGCCAGTTATATCGGGATTGGGAACTGAGTTCACTAACCCTAAGCCACAGATGCCGACGATCATGATACACGTGATCAATGTAAGATTGAAGAAATATCACTTGGGACACATTCTGGGCTTCAGTGGGGACACATTCTGGGTTTCAGTGGGGACAGATTCTTGGCTTCAGCGGAGACAGATTCCGGGCTTCAGTGGGGACAGATTCTCGGCTTCAATCGGGACAGATTCTTTATAGTATTGGGTATTGATCCTTCCTCGGCTGATCCTAATATTGCGCATAAAAGATGCTAACATATCTTTCATTCTTGTACCTGGTCAACACGAAACGTCTTTACCATCACAGCCAAGATTCCATAGATGGAACATGGAAACAGACAACATTAATTTACTACAAATTTGAATAGTCTTATAAAGAGTATATAGACGTTACTGACACGATGGTTAGAAGCGGGGCTAATTATCCTGGTTCCCCAACCTTCGGCACACTCAAAGAGTAGAGAAAATACTGGCACCCCCAGTTCGTCACATTCAAAAGTTAAAGTAAAGTAGTAAAGGAACGTATACACTCCCCGTGGGTTATGCACAAGTGGTGCTAAACCTATATTTGTATATATCAGTCGGTAGTGGGCGGGTGCTGTGGTGAGAATCAATCAGCCGCTTTCACTCCCCAAAACAGTCACATTGAGTAGTTTGATATTGAAGATTTGTCATGCTGTTGTAGACTCCATCCGTGACTACTCCTAAGGCAAATGCTCACTGTGGAGACGTTTTCACGGGGAAAGTGGGCAATCTTGTATAGACAACAATCCGTATAAGGTACACCATTACCAGCATTGATCAAACAGGAAGTAGCTGCATTTCCACAATTCCAATATCTGATCACCAAACAGTACGAGCCGTCTACACGAGATCATGTTAATGGGTTTAACCATCAAACGGTCCTAGTCATATCTATCACATCCTGTTCAATAGAGAACACCGTTGTTTTCTGTCGATTCGTCTTATCTTTCGCTTGTGTTAGCTTTAAGCCATAGGTCTCAATACTATTAATTATTTCATTATTTACTGTGTCCTTCTTCCTCCTTAATCGTGCATTTATTTATTTATTTATCTCTGTCTGTCTGTCTGTCTGTCTGTCTGTCTGTCTGTCTGTATGTCTGTCTGTCTGTCTGTCTGTCTGTCTGTCTGTCTGTCTGTCTGTCTGTCTGTCTGTCTGCCTGCCTGCCTGCCTGCCTGCCTGCCTGTCTGTCTGTCTGTCTGTCTGTCTGTCTGTCTGTCTGTCTGTCTGTCTGTCTGTCTGTCGATTTAATGCAATATCTAACATGACACAGATTGGTTACAATCGCCCTGAACATAGATATGTGCATACGTCAATTTTAAAGCTGTTAGTTTGCAAATGCAACCTGACGCCATTGTTAGTAGAGAAATGAAAGCACTCACATATTATCAACGTTGGAATGCTATATCTTGAGGCTGTAACATGTTTCTTAGTTGTGCCATGTCACTCGGCATCTTGGCAACTTCGGTAGCGTAGTAGCTCGACTACCAGTTTTGTTGCGCATACGTTCTATCTGCATCGGGGAGGCATTTGATTTGTAAAATTAACCTTCGGTCTCAGCCCGTCCAGCCTAAAATGGGTAGCCACTGAGCTCGTCGTCTGCGAAAGTGAGGGACAGACTGGCCATCTATTGTATCCAGCTCTCATGTCTACAAAATGTGACGACGATATCCCAACCACAGCCATAAAAGGACACTGCTTCTAGAACAATGTGTTGTGTTTTTTAAATCTCTAGTGTAGCCCAGCACTATTAGTGTCCCTCTATTGTGAATAAGCTCCAATATTTCGGATAGCTCTCGGGATTACACTCAACATTCAGTATGAGGAGTTCATGTCACGAGATCATGTTAACGGGTTTAACCATCAAACATAAGCGTCAACTCTAGACATATCTATCACGTTCTGTTCAGTAGAGAACACCCGCCATTTTCTGTTGAATCGCCTTGGCTTTCGTTTGTTTTAGACTGAAACGAACGGTGTAAATACTGACCACCTATTCCATCCTGCTCTCTAGTCTACAAGAAGTGATGGCTCTATCGCAACAAAGAGCCAAAGCAAGCAACTGCTTCGGCACAATATGTGTGTGTGTGTTTTTTTTTTTAAATTGCAAATCTCTACTGTAGCTCAGCACTATCAGTATTCCATCATTGCGAATACGCTCCAATATTTGGGATTACACTCGTGATTACACCCAGCCTCTAGGAGGAATAGCAATCTCTGTTCCATGTGAACGACTATCATTGTTCCCGATGCGCCCAATCCCCAAACTTCCTGGTTCTATTATCAACGTGGGCATTTGGTATGACAGGGTGCGATCAAGGGATAGCCCCAGATATTTCAGCCTGTCGTGTCTGTCAATAGGGTATTGTCTTGTTCTTGAGCACTTTAAGGAGCACCCCGTCATAAATGCATTTCACATGGTCTCTCTATACCAGGGAAGGGGAATGTCCGGCCCGCGGGCAGTATGAGGCCAGAGAAATCATTTGGTTTAGCGCTGTCATTGCAGCGGCAGGCAGTAATGGATCGTCAATAATTTTAAAGAGCTATATAACCAATCATCAATAAATCCAGTAGCAACCAGGAGTCTCCGTGAAGTGGTTGAGCCGTCTGACTTTGGCTCCGAAGGTTGTGGGTTCGATTCCGGACTGCATCCTTCGATTTACGAGTGCATTCTTTCGAAGACTCATGCGGGTCGTCGCTGGAGATATGGAGTTCGTGCTTTGTGCGACGCTTTCAGCGCTGCGGAAAGAGACTGAGCCGTATGGGATAAAACCCGGTGCAATGAAGTCGACCCTGTCGACTTTTAAGCGACTTTTGTAAGTAGCAACATCATCAGTAGTAGGTGACAGTCTCTCTTTAGGGTAGCAGTTTCAGTCATCACACACACACACACACACACACACACACACACACACACACACACACATATATATATATATATATATATATATATATATATATATATATATATATATATATAATTTTTTGACACCTTGCCGTCTTGACAGACGATAGTTTGTGCTTTAGAAAGGCATAATAACTTTTACCTATGGCGGTAGGTAGCGAATGTGACTGATAAGGCCGATTCTCGCTGTAAATGTTTGTTCACAGTTGGTGCATGTGAACACGTGGTCATTTCCATCATCATGCACCATCTGAAGTCACACACGCTCGATGTGTGACTTATCTGCAATAATTTTCTCCTTTGTCTTTATTCCATTTCTGATGTTTGCCCTCAATGCAACACGTTCAACGGCGACTTGCTCCCACTGTGCGTTATCAGTCATGTCCCGCTTACACACATCTTTGTATCTTAGTAGAGGCTGACCCTGAGATCTCTTACCCATCTGTAATTCACCAAAAAAAAAAAAAAGATGTCCTTTGGTATTCTACCATCATCCATCCTCCTAAGATGTCCTATCCATCTAAGTCTACGAAGACTGTGCATGAAACACACCTACACACAACCTGATCTTTCCAATACTTCAGTATTTCTAATTTCGTCTTGCCACTTAATACCAAGAATTCTTCGCAGACACTGCATATGAAAGCGTTTCTCTTGGTTTGAGTAAGTTATATATATATTATATAGTAGCTCTAGAGCCTGGAGAGCCGGCATCGTACCTAAGGAGTTACGAGCGCAGTTCATGATCCCGTCTACCCGCGTTGGTTGTTATGAATTGGTATAGTTGTCGCCCGTTCAGAAAGCAATCGCAAACTATTGAACGTAAACTTACCAAGACGCTTAAAAAAGTCGCTTAAAAGTCGACAGGGTCGACTTCATTGCACCGGGTTTTTATCCCATATGGCTCAGTCTCTTTCCGCAGCACGGAAAGCGTCGCACAAAGCACGAACTCCGTAGCTTTTAGCGACGACCCATGGGAGTCTCCGAAACATTTAACTCGTAAACCGAAGGACGCGACACGGAATCGAACCCACAACCTTCGGCTCACGAGTCAAAAGTCAAACGGCTTGACCACTTCGCCACAGAGACCCCAAGACACTTACCAAGAGATCACAACAGCAAAACCTGCTGGTGTTGTAAGCAACGTCCTGTAATGGATATGTAACTAACTTTAAGAGCAAGGAGGAAGAGACGGCCACGGTTAAGAGCGACGAGTCCAAGCCTCTAACCCGTATCAGACCTTGCTGATAACATTACCAGCGGAATTAAATATCAACTTCGCCAGCTCGCCCGCCATAGCAGGCTAATCATTAAGTTGATCATTCTGTATGGCCAACGAGTGATGATATCAATATTGATATGGCTCTATGCAAAAAAAAAAAATAAAAAATGAGTTGTGTTGAGTTAAGAACCGACATCACTGCACTCAGGACAATCCCATACGTGCTTAGTCCCCTCGTTCAACAGCCAGAAAAGAGTCATACTACTAATCGTTCCCACCGTTATCTGATTAAAAGTTCTCCTGGTCTTCCCTCTCAGTTTTGAGATTCTCCCAGAACCCCTGCCGATCCCCCGCAATCTCATTCTTTCCACATATGGGTTTTACTTTTTCTTTCCACACAAAAAAAAAAAGAAGAAAAGATTCCCAACCCACTGTCAACACCATTGAGAGATTCCATATTGTGTATCCTGCAATACACTGGCGTGAGTCTGTGAATTAGGGCATGGTCAGTATATCCTGTGGATCTTCCTGGTTCTGTGGATTTAATTTTTGTTTATCCGTCCGTCCGTCCGTCCGTCTGTCCGTCCGTCCGTCTGTCTGTCCGTCCGTCTGTCTGTCTGTCTGTCTGTCTGTCTGTCTGTCTCTCTGTCTGTCTGTCTGTCTGTGGGAGGGGGGGGGTGGTGCGCGCGCACGCGCGCGTGTGTGTGTGCGCGTGTGTGTGCGCGTGTGAAATTGCCGTGGCATATTTCGAAATTTTGAATGATAATATTACCTATGACAGTCTTGGGCATATACGCACGGATTGGGAAGTCAATACCCCCAGGCGGGATGCAACTAATCTCTCGCCTGATATGCACTTCGCCAGTCGTGGATCCACTCCACAGACCGTTATACACCGCAATAATCTAATGCTACAGGGTAGCTCTTCAAACAAGCCCTGCAAACAAAGAGCTACCCCAAATCAAATAAAGGCACTATCCGGGTACTTAATAACTGTTTAGTTGACACATTTGTCTTCTTGTCCATGCTGTGAAGCACTTGGGAATTCTCATCAACAGTTACAAACACTTAACATGGTTATATTTTTTTAGTTGCCTAATCTTGATGGTCATTCACGATTGCTGTGTTGGTCAATCAGGGTTCCTGGTCGTCAACTTATAACAGCGAACTTTAACTGAAGAACCATAATGAGGATTCAGGATCCTCGCCAGTGCTACGGAGTTCGTGCACTGAGGTGTGTTTCTCCAGACTCAGGTTTGAGTTAGGAGGAGAACGGAGGACTTATGGGTTGCACCCGTGTGCTGTGATGTTGATCCATCTACTAAACTAAACTAAACTAAACCATAACGAACAGAAAAGCCAATTGCTATGGAACAAGTTGAGCTATTGTAACCGCATTGTAAATACACACAAGGACTTAACCTCTGTGAAATAAATATAAAATTAAAGAAGGCCGTGTTCATAATGAGAACGAGTTTAATTGTGTAAGCATCAAATAAAGCGATGGCAAGAAAAAAAAATTGAAATTCAAGGACAGTATTTGGTATCTGTATAAGTAAAGGCAATATTACAGAAATAAGCCGAGACAACGCACAATCGAACATTAAAGAAATAATTACACCTGAGAAAGAAGATGTCAACTAGAAAGAACGGCCATCCATCAATCATGTGCCATGCCGGTAAGCGTGGGCGGTCATGATTCACCATTTCACTCGATCACCAGAGTCGTGGATTACCTCAGTGTTCCTGTCACGACCATGCCACGTGGCCAAGCCATCTAGGTATTTACTTCTATGTCTTTCCCTTGATCTCTTCCCCTCGATCTTGTCAGTTGTCACCAAGTTCTCTAATTTATTTCTCTAATTTATTAGAAAGAACGGCCGCATTTCGCTAAAGGTAAGTGTTTGGTATGTTGTTTGATTGATGTGTTGTTTGTATGGTTGATTAATTGTTTGGTTTATCGGTTGTTGTTTTTTTATTGGCTGATTGGTTAGTTGACTGATTGGTTCAGTCCGTCAGCTGGTTGGCTAGCTGCACAGTGGCTTGGTTGACTGAATGATTTTGTTGGTCGCTCCATAATGTAGTCTGTTTGTTTGTTTGACTGACTGATTAGTTGGTTGACTAGTTGGTTATTTCTTGGTAGGTTGTTGATTTATTAGTAGGTTGTTTGGATGATTGATTGGTTTGTTCGCTGGTTAGTTGGTTGTTTCCTTTGCTGATTTATTGCTTAAATGGTTGGGTGTGTGACTAGTTTGATGATATATCGACTGGATAATTGGTTGATCGGTGGGTTTAATGGATGATTGATTAGATGGTTGGTTGGTTGTTAGATCATTAGTTTGGTGGATTGCATGTTTAGATGTCAGATGAAATCTCGCTAACGTAATAAACGATCTTCTAAATACGGCCATCTAGATTTATTACAATAGAAGCATGGTGGTATTATGAACTATGCATAAATGGAACAATAACTTGTTCTGTCCTAAACATTTATTATTGCTGTTAATTGCAACACTCTTGTTCATACAAGTTAGACTAAATATATGGGCCTTAGTGAGCTACAGTAACAACTTTGACAGAGGTATTTACAGTTTTAAAATATATATTTAATTTAAAACAATGTTTTCCTGTAGTGCATTTGAATAACGAAGACACAAATAATAGAGTGCACGATTTATTGCCTGGTATATTTAACTGCATCTCCACAGTTATGTACTGAAGAATTCATACACAACACACACACACACACACACACGATGGTTGCATGATAACGCTGTCAGAGGCAATTGCCTTTCATTTACAAAAACCACCATTTTGGCAAAAAATTAATGTTGTAGATCATTCACATTACTGTGTGAATATATCTGTGGTGTATGGCAGCTTGAGATATTAATATAATTACTTTGAGTTTACGTTGTATGATTTTGCAGTATGTACATGTCGAGATGCAAAGATTTATGCCAGGCAATAAATCGTGTAACCTGTTGTTTCTCTGTTCGATATATTTATATATATATATATATATATATATATATATATATATATATATATATATATATATATATATATATATATATATATATATATATTTATATCAGCCTATTAAGAGAGGTGTGAGACAGGGATGCATAATGTCTCCAGATCTGTTTTCCCTGTGCAGTGAAAGTAAGGATTCAACGTTGGGGGACGATGCATCAACAACATTAGATATGCAGATGATACAGTCTTGGTTGCAGATAATGAACAGGACCTGAAAAATTTAGTAGATGCGGTTGTTACATACAGTGAACAACTAGGGTTAGAATTAAATTGTAAAAAGACACAGATTATGGTCGTCACTAGGAAGAACGAAATACTACAATGTAATATACAAGTAAATGGGAATATTCTTCAACAAGTGAATAGGTACAATTTTCTCGGAACAGTAATAACATCTGATGGGAGATGCCTTGAAGAGATTAGAACAAGAATAGCCATGGCAAAAGTAGCCTTTACCAAGATGAAAAACATACTGACCAATAAAAAGATGTCAATTGAAACGAGAACAAGAGCGTTGAGATGCTACATAGAACCTGTACTTTTATATAAATGTGAAGCTTGGACAATGAGCAGTCAGGCTGAAAAACATCTGATGGCTGTAGAAATGTGGTTTCTGAGGAAAATGCAAAGAATACCATGGACAGCCAGAAAGACCAATGAACAAGTCCTTCAAGAAACAAATGAAGATCGTAAACTGATTAGAGACATTAGACGTAGACAGTCACATTTTGTGGGCATGTTATGAGAAGAAATGATTTGGAGAACTTGGTGACAACTGGTAAGATCGAGGGGAACAGACCAAGGGGAAGACCTAGAAGCAAGTACCTAGATGGCTTGGCCTTGTGGCATGGTCGAGACAGAAACACGAAGCTGATCCACGACTCTGGTGATCGAGTGAGATGGCAGAACATGACCGCCCACGCTTACCTTCATGGCACATGATGGATGAATGGATGGTGGGTATGAAGTACAGTGGACAGTAAGGGACCATGTTACACATCTTGAGGCGCGTTGGTCAAATAGTGCTTTACCCATATCTTCAAAGACCAATTGGCACTCAAATGGAATGCGGTCAGGTTTATGTCGGCCGCGTTTATTTCGCAATGTATTTCCTGGTACCTTTTTTAGGCTGGATCTAACTGGAAGCCGGGTTAATTTGATACATTCTAATCCGCCCCAATGAGGGTGGACTCCATGACCACAAGACTAGCAGGCGAGTGTCTAGCCACTACTCTACCGCAAATAGTAGGTATGAAGTATGTCTATATTATGTAGATGTTGATTTAGGTGGTTGATAAAGCGTTTTAGACAAAAGACATGTCTAGTGATGACTCATCATCTAGCTTGATATTCCTTGTAGAACACTTGTTCCTTTAGTGAGATAATTTAGAGGCAATAGTTCGTGTCCTAACGTGCGCAAATGTTTTAATTGTTCTGTTTTACAGTGTGCAGCCTTGTTTCACCTCTCTTTGGTGTCTCTAAAGAAGGTTGTTTTCTATAACATAACATTAAGCCCCACCGCCCGCAATGTTATCTCTTTAAACTGTAACTTGTCGTGGCTAGATGAAATAACGGTTCTAGGATTGCGGGAGTAATGATAATGGAGCATGTTTTGGTCACATTAGAAGTTTCAATACAGACGGATATCTTAATAAGTGCTTCCCTCAATCTCCGCCTATAGATTACACAAAGGAAGTCTCCGCTCATTGCACGAATCCTAGCAACGGTATAGATCTACATATGCGTATATATTAATCAAGCATGCTATAACTGTTATAAAGTTGAAAAGATTTGTATTTTTGACATTGAGCCTCGACGGTGGCCTTTTCGGCTTGCTCTATTGGATTTGCCGGTACTGTGGCAAAGGGGTTTCCGAATACGATTCGGAATCCCGCAAACCGCGTTGGAAACACAGGTATTGGCGATTTGAAAGCAAACCGCCCAACGCTGGTTTTCATACAATGGTATGAGTTCTGGTCTTTCTGAAATCAACGGCTTACTACTGAACATAAACTAACAAGTTACAAACAGCCGAACAATGCTGAACTTGAAGGCGACGTCCTGAAATTATTCGATTTCCTGTTGAGGTATTGTAGTGTCATCAATATGCGCATGGAAACCCCTAGTTTTTTAGCCTTCTCCGCATAGGCTAGGGGTTAGATGCACTACCACATGATTTATTAGGAGTATATCATTTAACTTTGTGTCCTCAATAGTCTAGTGGTAGTTATCCCTGCCTGTCACGCTGGAGACCTAGGTTTGATTACCTCTTTTCGGGTCTCCATGGCCAAGTATGTTAAAGCACCTGCCTCATGCTCCGAAAGTTCTGGGTTCGATTTCAGGCTCCTTCGTTCGGTTCAGGAGTGCAATTGTTTGGAGATTTCTGGGGGTCTTCGCAGGAACTACGGAGATCCAGCTTTGTACGACTCTTTCGGGAAAGATACCGAGCCATGTGGGTTAAAACCTGTTCCAGTGAAGCTGCTTTCTTACGTCTTTAAAACCTTTTTATAAAACTTTATCGACCATTCATATCACCCACATCGTTAATGAAACCGCGCCTACTCGAATTAGAGGCTAATGTTGTTCCTCAAGTCCCCATGCTGAAATATAGGGAATAACTGAGACCACGCATGTCACGTTGCTAGTTATAGAACTATCTTATCTTATATTATATTATCCTTTGTTTAGAACTGGAAGTTTTATTGGTTTGTTTGATTATGATTACATATTCAACGAACATTTCTGGCTAAGTATCGACCTGTCATTGTCTTTCAACTTTATATTCGTGTTACATATTGCAACAAAGAAATTGTTAAAACACACCATTACAACGAAATATCACAGACTAGTTACATTTAGCCGCCATGACTACCCCACTCAGTCATGAATGCATGCAAATCGTGGTTTTTCATGAAGTGTGTTCCATTCTTTCATTGCGGTAATATATTTACTAAAATTCTAGCGCTGGTCAACTGTGTAAGCGATAAAATACTTAATGAAAACTGTTGGTATGGTCAATTATGTTATGTGTTTTATAATGAAGCGAATATATATATATTTATTAAAGAATGGGCACATATGAAATAGGACTGTTTAAAGGCAATGTTGTCGGCATTTCTGCCTTATGATTTACTGAAAACTCAGCTTCACAATCAACCATCGTACCGAGTGGAGTGTTTGAAACGAGCAGTTGGCAATTTCGAAAGTGGCGTTGATTTCGGTGGCACGAGACGTTGGCTGTTTAGAGAGCTATGGCAAATTAAACCTCATCAACTGCCTAGCTGGCTGAGGTGGACGTTTATGCTTCTTCCCAAATCGCTGTCTTCGACGGCATCTATCAATTCATGTATTGACTTTCTCCTTGCCTTGACACAAGACTGTCTAAAACGTTGTCTTGCTTTCGACTTGGAAGCAGACAGCCTTGCACTGGTTTTCTTACAATTGTATGAGTGCTGGTCGTTTAGAAAGCAGTGACAAACTACTGAACTTAAACTTGCCAAGATATTACAAACAGCCAAAACATGGTGGGGTTGACTGCCACGTTCTTAAAGGATATGAATCTAACTAACATTGATGACAAATTACTAAACTCACCATTTCCCAGTAAATCAAAAACAGCCAATCAATATTGGGGTTAATTGAGTCGCCAATTAAAGAACAAACAACTAAGATAATGTGTCGGTACGCCTGGATAGAACTGATTAGTTTAATTAAATCAGTACTGGGTGGAGTCATTCGGTTTAATGCAAATTATGATCTTTGCACTCAAGACGTGCCCATGGGCGTTCTCATCTTCTAAGTAATAAATCCATCAAAGTACAGTAGATAACTGTGCGAGCTGAGTGTTACATGTTCAGCCACGCCGTGATTTTGGTAAACTTAATTCCAAGCTGTTAGCATGTTCAGAATGAACGCTTGCAACCTATATATCGACGGTGTTTCATATAGTTGAAACGTCATGTTTCGGTCGAACTATTTGAGCGATTTCAGGATATCTGCTCGGTCAATTTCTTGAACAACTAATACAGTGACACTGTCTGCCAGCCTGTCTGTCCATTCTGGACAGAACACCCTCATGCCCTGGTTTCAGGATGTATGTAGTTAGCTCTATAGAGATTCAATCCAAAACCTGAGTGTGAAACCCACCTCAACTTGGCAATATTATCAATACTATGGATTTGTGATGGGATAGCGCCAAGACATTTAGCAGGCCTGAATGCAGGGTGGAATAGGTGATCAATCTGTCCCTCACTTTTGACAAGCGTTGAGTACAGGAGACGAACCCGCGATAGTTTGTAAGATAGAGTTATACACCTCTCCATAACACAATGCACGGGCTTAATTAACAGACCATATGTTGGCCATGCCGCATGATCCCTCTCTCGGCCTGTCTACTTTACTCCAGAGGAAAGGTAACACCCATATGTCTGGATCAAGACATGCTGCAAAAGCTGCCGGATCAGCAAACAAATGCTCGAACTCTCCGCCTGTCGGAGCTTCGATCCTAGACCAGTTGCCCACCAAGGCTTAGGGCCTGGTCTGCCCTGCAATGACATTTAGTCTTTAGGTTGCATTTCCTCGCACTAAGCGAAGGCTTGTACCCTCGTCAATTGCGCTTCTCCGCCCGAAGACATTATCGCAATGTGGAGTGTCGGGTTTGGTAAGCGCCCCCCCCCCCCCCCACCCAATATTCGGCGCTAACAGAAAGCAGGTAATACGTCTACTGTCATACGGTAGCTCAGTCATATCTGACTAACACCTGACACTTCCACTAACTTACCAACATGCTTAAATATAAATTAGAATGTTAGCACTGCTTAAGTTTTACAACTGAAACCAAAGTAGTGATATTGCTGACAAAAAAAAAAAAAAATAATACCGCCGTCCTGCTAGGGAGATATCTAGTGCACCGTTCGATTCACCACGCTATATGCTGACAGCCACCAAGTTCGCGTGTGATCACAGTCTACGTACCTTTCCATAGAAAGCTCGAGTTTTACAAGGCTGGGACGCTCTCGTTTCTACGCCACCACCTGCAACATACTATCTTTATTTAGGGACTTAAACCCAGTCCGCTATTTCAATAAGCCAGTAACCCTGCATTTTCATGCTGCTTTTTAAATAGAAAACTAGAAAACCAGGAGATAGAGCTAGACAAATAGAATATAATTGCATAGAAAATTTGAATTATGGGAAAGATGGGGACAGCAGGGGCATTACAATGGTTCTATAATTCAATTACAGAAAACTTTAATTAAGGCAAGGGATTAAGCAGAGATAAACAAATGATAATTCAGCTGTGGTAATACTTTATGAAAACCAAAGCATGGAAAACAATGAATCAACAGTGTCTGAACTTGGATTAAGAGCTAGACGGAAAGACGCGTGGGGCATAGGTTAGGGGAGATGAGAGATTGATTAGAAACGAGAATAGGAAGAGATGTATTTGATAACATACATACACTGTCACAGCCATGGGGAGTTGATGAGGAAGTGGAGGGAGAAGACAGAAGGGAGACTAGGTGAGGCAAGTGATAGACGGACTGGGAAAAAGAAAGACAAAAAGACATTAGACAGACAGACGCGTAGACAGACAGACGAATGGTTAGAGAGATGGGCGGTTAGACAGACAGACGGACAGATGGGAGGACAGATGGGCGTTTTGACATACAGACGGGCAGACGGGGTGCGGACGGACGGACGGGCGGACGGACGGACGGACAGACGAACAGACAGACAGACAGACAGACAGACAGACAGACAGACAGACAGACAGACAGACAGACCGACAGACCGACAGACCGACAGACAGACAGACCGACCGACCGACAGACAGACAGACAGACAGACAGACAGACAGACAGAACGGCAAGCATACAATAACAAATCCATACACTTGTGGAACGACCGAATAGCAATCACTGTAACAATAAAACAAATACAAAGAAATATAGACGACTGATAATAAAAGACACGCACACATAAAGACAGAATGCCATCCTAAAACCCCAGTTTGTGTTCAATGTTCCGTTGCCATTATAGCGTTCTATGTCCTAAAGGAATCATTTTGTTGCCTTGGCGTGATATTACCGGCGCTTCATCACCGGGATTATTACTTGCATGTCGACTATCATGTCTGGACTGTTCTCATATTCTTGATCGAGGTCTGAATGGCGGAATGGATCATAATACTCGCCCTTAAACATCCAGTGTGCTAATGAAGAGGTAGCCGATTCAATCCGTAAATTGGTCAGTTGAACTGAAATGTTGACTTCTCGTTCTTGACTTGTGGACGTAAATTACAAGTACCTCAGTAGTCGGAGTGGTAACGCCTGACATAATGGGACACTGGTAGTAAGGAAAGCTAATCTACACGCAAAAGAATCAGTCCACTGCACTGGTAGTAGTAGCAGGCGTATGGACTAAGCTGGAGTTAAAAGGCAGCGCAAAAGAAAATGTGCTTGGTGCTGTTGTTAGTGCATGTTAATATTAACGGGAATCGGTTGTCCAAAGCAAAGGAGGGCAAGAGACTCGATATCAGCGTGTACACTCTTACAGTCGCCAGAACAGCGTTGTGGGCTGGTATTACATATACATATCAATTGACCTTTGAGGCCATTAGGAGATTTTGTTTTATATTTTATTTCGCTCGCTCACTGTGAATTCAAGCGCAGTCCATACATACTACAAAATTCCAACAGGAAAGTACTGCCATAATTATGATGCTGAAATTGAGGCAATCAAGATAGCCACAGAGAAATCACAAAATACCAGCCATGGTACACAACCTGTGGTGATATTGACAGATGCAAAATCCGTAATAGAGGCGCTCCTGTCTGGGAAATTGCCAGTTCTAAGGACACTACTTTCTGAACTTAGCAGTCAGCGTAAGATCACCATACAGTGGATACCATCCCACTGTGGAGTCCCCGGAAACGTCAGAGCTGATCGATTGGCTAAGGAAGGAGCAAACGAAGAACAACCTGATGTGCCCATTACATACCACCAAAAGAAAAGAATGATCAAATCAGTCAGAAGGCCACCAAACCTTACTCAGGACGATTACCATGTTATGGACATGCCAGAACAGGAAATTCTTCTGCGCCTCAGAACAGGACACAATAGATTACGCAACCACATGTATACAAAATTCAAGATTGGTGACTCAGCCATGTGCACATGTGGTTTGGCGTCGCAGACAGCAGAGCACATACTCCAGGATTGCCCAAACTACAACATATCCAGGCGAACTTTCTGGCCTAGAGAGACAACAGTGGAAGATAAACTCTATGGACCGCTGAATGAACTAAAAAAGACTGTTAGATTCATACAAGAGACAACATTGCAGTTATAAACATATTTCAGGCGAACGAAAGAAGAAGAAGAAGTAGAAGATCATACATACTACTTCTAGTAGCACTGGACTGAAGTTTCTGCGTGAATTAGCTTTCCCTATTACCAGTGTCTGGTCGCAATCAGGTGAAACCACTACGACTTCAGAGGTACTTGTAATTTACGTTCCCAAGTCAATGACGACAAATCAACAGTTTAGTCAAATGCCCGTTGTAGGAGTTGAACCCCTTACCAGGTCATCAGCACACCGGACGTTGTGAACGCGCGTTCTAATCCATTTTGCCATAATGACCTCCCTAAGACAGTTCATCAATAAACACACATGTATAATTGTATTATTTGGTGTCTTTATTAACTCTTGTTATGAGTGTCTAGTTGGTCATGAGTCGAAGTACACTTCTTCCAGCAGCCAGGTGCTGTCGTTATTTGGAGGTGGCAGGTTCACATCCCGGTCGGTAACTATAGCTTACAATTGTACTGTTGTCTTGTGTGTCCTTTAGTCTCTACTTTCTTTCTTCTACTTTCATGAGCGCCAAATAATACATTTGTTTTATTCGGTACTGGTATTTTCAAGTAGATGGAAGGTAATATTAAGAGCAAACAGAAAACAAAACAAACAGAAAACATATAAAGACACACAGAAAACAAAAGATGCAGACAAATGCAAAAGTAGTCCCTGCCATGATCCTATATTAGGTCATGGAGTACGGTGTGGATAGATTACAGAGCTTCACGCAATTCAGCGTGAAGATCGAGCTAGTTCACAAATTCACGCGTTGTATGAAGACAGCAAAGCAAGTCGCCGATAGGGGACAGTGTCTCCTCCAGGCAGTCAGTTGGGCTTGAGACAAGGTCAAGTGCGGACGTGTTTCCTGGTTGAATTAGCATGGTCAAAATCAGCACCGCTACTCGAGTGTTAGGAGTTGTGGTGTTGAGTTGTTTTGTTAACTAGTGACGTTGGTTAATTGTGGTTGTGTAAATGATTCTGGATTATGTGTATCACATACCCCCGTAAGTTACCAAAGCTGCGCGAACCGCTGCCTATTCCCGCGCAGCTGCGTTAGTCACGAGAATATACGGGATTAAGGAGAAAGACGTTAACCAGGGAGACCGGCTAGGAATCTGGGTATACGAACGAATTAATTAGAATGGTCATGGATGCGGCGGAGCTTTACCTCACATGGGGTTTACAAAAGTAAATAGAACCAAACTGGCTTTTGAATGGATCAAGAATCGCGGGTCATTCCCATACGTACTCCGCCGTCATCTACAACAGCCATCGAAGACTTCTTTTTTCTTTACTTGGGGAACGTAAATTGCAATTATCTCAGAAGTCGTATTGGATTCGCCTGATGGCAAGGGACACTGGTAATATGGAAAGCTAATCCACACCCAAAAATCAGTCCAGTGAGCTTAAATTACAAGGGTAAGTTAATAAGTAAGTCACACAGTTCTGTGGGATGGCAAGTTAACGACAACAAGGCACGCAGATTTATGCAGTCGGTTTGGAAGAACTGATAAAACTATGGGATAAGTGCATCAATGTTGGTGGAAATTACGTTGAGAAATAAAGGCACAAGGTATGTATACAAATAAACCGGTTTCAAGTTGTCATCATATTTAGTTATGTTTCTTCAACCATTTGTGACTTACTTATTAACTTAAGGACCCACGCTTGAGTTCAAAGCTAGCGACGGCAAACTTTAAAAAAAAATGGTACCAGTAGCAGTCTGACTATGTGTCCTGAAATATAATCTCTAACGTAATATGTTGTAAATTGGCAAATGCTTATTTTCTTCTTGTGTCTGCTAAAGGTCAGCTCCTACATACGTATTTACTCACCAAAGATAAATAATGTTTCCACGTATAATAAATGTAGACACCTGGATGTTGTTATCTCGCGTGTCACTACTTTTGCTGTATGCACTAGAATTTGTTGATAACTTATCAACACATTTATAGAAAACATATCACTAACAAAACACAAGCCGATGGAGTCGGTATTGATTTATTACCGACGGCGTTGTGCAAATTCTACATTGTCTGAAAACCGTTTATGTCCGCAAGTTGGGCTACTGTAAGATGTATCGTTGTTTTGCGTCCCTTAGGCTTTGCTGTCTTATTGCGGTTTTGTAGGGTGGTTAGTTAATTCAGTGGCCTGTACAACATATTGTCATGGAGAAGACCATCCGGTGATTACATTAAGGTATAAGGACGGGTCTTCTCCGTGACTATATGTTGCCTTTTATGTATGTATTTGTTTTCTGATGAAGGCTAGTCGCCGCAAAATCCTGTATGTGTCATAATTCTGTTCTGTAAAGCTACATTACTTTGTGTTATTTTATATTGTTTGCATTTCCACAGTTTTACCACAATTCCACAAAATCCTATCCATCTAAGTTTACGAAGACTGGGCATGGAACAAACCGTCACACAACCTAATATTTCCATTTCATAAGTATTTGTGATTTTGTCTTGCCACTTAATACCGAGTATTCTTCGCAGACACCGCATATAAAAGCTATTTAAACGTTTCTCTAGGTATGGGTAAGTTTATCAGGCTTCACTGCCATAAAGAAGACCACTAAGGACACATGCTTGATAGACAAGGACTTTTATTTTGGCACTAAGCTTCTTGTTCTTCCAGCCTCTTTATGTTAACCTTTTCATTGTTGTTGCTGCATTACCAATCATGGTGTTGAATTCCTAAGCTATGCATAATTTGATATTTACCTCTGATCCTAAATATGTAAAATGGTCTACTATCTCTTGTTCGGCGTCGTCAATACAGATTGATGGTACCCCATGTGCACCCTGTAACACTATATATATATATATATATATATATATATATATATATATATATATATATATATATATATATATATATAAACTAATACATTTACAGCATGAGTCTGCGATATCTAAAATACACATACAGACGAGCAATATATTGCCAACACGCCGTATTAAGTCAAATTCGACCTTTCATTTAGTTTACTTACAGTCGGATCAATGCAGGAACTGATTAATTATCTCTCGAATAATCTTATTGACCAAATTCTTTTTCGTATATGGACAGTCTATAGATTTTGTCATTGTGGTCCTGCATTCATCGAAAGATCCGATTGCATAGTTTTTCATACATTCATTCATTCACTGAAGCATGTCCTTTGCAAATCCCCTTCCCCGTAACAACCTCCCGGAAAGCCTCTCGATCATAAGCAAGATGTCCCTCGTTCGATACATCCATCTGGAGATCATCAGCCACATCCTGCACCCATCTTCTCTTCGGCCTTCTTCTTACTCTCTTCCCAGGGATATACCCTGTCATTATGGTTCTCTCCAAACTTTCCTGAAGTTCAATTTTCTTTGTTTTATCGTCTTTAATAGCCAACCGTCTTCAATACTCGGCTCTTCAAGTATGGATGAGTACACATGGCTTTTGAGGTTAATTGTACGAACATTTTCGCATTCAATTGCTCTTGGTATCTTTGGTAAAGCTATAAATACAGATTTCAGCGTATCGGTCGGTATTGATAAGCTGCTGTAAATATCATTCAACATATTGCGTAATATATCTACTCCAAATTCTCCCAGTACTTCTAATTCTTCTATTGTGCCCAGCTGTATTTCATTTCTTCATATGTTTGACAGCGTCAGCGACACTGTTTTTTTTTTTTTTTTTTTAAAGTTCTTTTAAGTTAATTTCTTCTGTTTATTCTTCCCTTTCTCCATCGTATAACTATCTCAAATACCAATTCCACCTCTTAATTATAGCACTTTCCTCTAAGTAAACTCTTTACTGATTTTTATTTCAAAAACTATACTTATTCTTATTGTATTTCCCCTTAGCTCACTGACTTGTCTCTGTCTTTTTGTGTACCATTAATATAATTTAATTCAATATTCTTGCATTACTCGTTTAACCAACTTTCTTTTGCCTTTACACATTTATCTCTGATTTCTTTATTTATCTTAGCCATACGATTGTTTGTCATTTTTACTCTGTTGTCTTTAGTCCATCAGATTTAAGACTTCTTTAGTCATCCATCTCTTTCTTAGCCTTTAGGCTTCTCTCCAGTATTATTTGTTTGCTTGTTTGATAAATGGAGTCCCTTAACTTTTCCCATTGCGCGTTTATACTCTGTATTTTAACTATTGAATTTTACCTAGTTTTCACAGTCACTCTGTATTGTTCTTGGATTTCTTTATCTACCTTAAAAACATCGTTATTAAGCCTCAAATTCTTAACCACGTGTTGTTATCTCTTCAATCTTACTTTAATTTTTTCAAATAATTATACTTGATCACCATTACAGTCAGCACCAGTCATTGTCATTACACTAATTAAGTTTCTTTTTTTTTAAATCGTGTATTAATAAGCATGTAGTCAATTTACTTGATTATTTTCGTATTAGCATTTTCCATTTGTAAAGTCGTCTTGTATGGTGTTGAAACCATGTGTTTCCAATTATCATTTCATTGAGATTTGTCCATTCTGTTAGTCTCTCTTATTTCATTGTTTGTACCTAAACCATAATTACACAATATATCCTCCAATTTTCCCTTTTCTACCTTTGCATTAAAATCTCCTATTATTATTTTTATCCCTTATGATCTAATTTGATACATCGACATTTCTGCTTCATCGTAAATGTGTTGTACGTCTTCGTCAATACAGCTTGTTCTTGGTGCGTATACTTGTATAATATATATATATATATATATATATATATATATATATATATATATTACTTTGCCTTTGAATTAACCATAATAACTCTATCTGAAATACACCAATAACCATTACTTGACTTGGCTTTTTTTTTTTTTTTTTTTTTAAGTATTCGTACTCGTTTTTTTCGTGTGTATCCCCTCCAGAATAAATTATTGCGTGTTTGTCCGTTATAATTTTCCCCGATCCCTTCTATCTCACCCCTCTTATGTCTGGGATATTCATTTTCATGCTTTCCATTTAACTTATACCATTGTTCAACTTTCCAAGCAGAAATAACGTTCCATTTACTTGTTATCAATTTATTTGTTTGATTTATGACTTTGCCATCAATAGCTGGATGACAGTCTGGTCCTACCTAACAAAGGTGTCCTAAGATAACCATTAACGTCGTTCATTGCCCCCGAAACGTGTTTTGTCGTGAAGTCATGGTAAGATAATGAGGTGGTTTCCCCTTGAATTCCACATCCACATGGGGGTCTGTTACCTCAGCCTTTGACAGCCATAGCCAACTATCAGAACAAGTGAGTGCCCTGCTCTGCTCAGCTGCATAGTTTTCCACTTATTCCGCTGGATACTCGGTACCCAGGGCTGAGTTTGCCACACCTTGATGTGTTTCCCGTCCTTTACCGCTAGGAGGTGCAGTTAAGATGTTTCCTTCCCAAAGTTATGGTCCATGATGGCCAAAACTATACAGTAGTTATAGAGGATGGACACACACCCACCCACAAACACACACACATACGCGCGCGCACACACACACACACACACACACACACACCCACCCACAAACACACACATAAGCGCGCGCGCGCACACACACACACATACACACACACACACACACACACACATATATATATATATATATATATATATATATATATATATATATATATATATATATATATATCGTCAGCAATGATGGTTGCTAATGTTTCTGTAACAATTATGGAGCGGTTAATGTGTTGTTTTAAATTATACAATAGAATTATATCCTTCTACACTTGGTTGGATTTCCTAACATGAAAGTTGAAATCACCTAGAATTATAATTGCAGTGTTTATCCATCATTGTGATGACGAAGCCATCATACCAGCTATAACCATCACAGGGATTTTCATATATGTAGCCAATGAGGAACGATTGCTGGCTGACTGGCTTCATCTCTAACCAATCACATTCTATATCAAAGGTTTCAATACCACATCTACGTGATCATTTGAGAGAATGTGAAATGTATACATCGGTGCCTGCCTCTAATGTTTGTTTTGCGTCTTTTCGAATTACTCTAAACACATTAAGAGTGATTTAAGATTCGATTACTTTGTCGTTGAGAAGATTTTCTGTTATCTCAAACACATGGAGTTGTTAGAACACTGCTATTGAAAGCTCAGGTAATTTACAGAGAAAATGATAGATCTTGAGATGGCTTAACCGAAGGTCATCTTTGTTGAGCCACTGCGCATGGTTAGCGATCATAAAATAATGAAAAGAAGATGTCGCTTATTATTTGACATTTAAAGATGTTTTAAATGTACTTAATGATAAGTAAGGATATTTGAGGAGGTAGGATAATATCTCAGTTGGGTGACATCATGGAAGCTTTATGTAGGACTACAGGATTTGACTGCATGAGATGTTGGAGTTTACTGTTCCAATGGTAAAACGAGTGTAGATTACCATCTAATGAAGGACGACAGACAAGAGCATCTCTGATATGGCGTGCGTTGGAAGCAGACATCCGAGGTATAAATGTATTGTCTAATGGTAAATCCTTTGGCTTGATTGTCGGAGACCGAATTACGGCCATATGAGAAATCAAAATAACGTACTTTTCAGAATCGAGGCGATTCCTAGCTATGATCACTTGAGGAACAGGTACATGTGGCAGAAGGGAGGAATTGTTTTGAGTACACGGGATGGCTGCCAGAGACGAAGCTCAACGTTCTCAATGTGTGTGCTCCTGTAACGGTCTACTGTTGTTGTGTTCGCTCAGGATATTTTATGTTCATGGCCAATATACTACTTACTAGCTTGACAGATAGACAGACAGACAGGTAGATAAGCAGGCAGGCAGATCGACAGACATACAGACCGACATTCAGACAGACAGACAGATATATAGACATGCTGGCAGGCAGTAAGGCAGGCAGATCGACAGACATACAGACCGACATTCAGACAGACAGACAGATAGACAAATGTATAGACATGCAGGCAGGCAGTAAGCCAGACAGGTAATCAGGTAGGCTAGCAGACAGGCATTTACACAACGCTAAGTAATAAGAACAAACTTCCGAATTAAACTTATAATGAGTATGCAATGAATGTGAATACGGCGCTCGCTATTTATAAAGTAGTGTAGTCGAGTGCAGCTTTTAAACAAGACATTATGGCAAGTTCCCACAGTTCTGCTGTACGTCTATACAAATCGATGACTAAAGACCAGAAAGAGATTAGTTAGATCGTTGCCCTGAAGCAGAGTCCAGACGGTATCGTTGCCACAGTTCACACTATGGAGGGGAGAATTGATGTGTGAGTGCATTAGAGTTCGCAAAAGTGGAGGTCGGTCTTGACGAGTTGAGTAAACTAATATGTTATTGCAAGTCTACCTAGACTACTAAGTAATTGCCAGCCTCACTACATTTGCCTGTCCCTCCCCCCCCCCTTTATATGTCTATCAAACTATCCGCCTACCTACCTACTTACCTACCTATCTGCCTGCCTGCCGGCCTACCTACCTACCTACCTGCCTGCTTACCTAATTACCTTCCTGTCTGCCTACCTACCTACCTACCTAAGTATCTACCTACCTACTGATCAGTCAGTGCACCTGTTTACCTAGCTACATTCATGCCTTTCCATCTATATACTCATATATGTATGTACATAATATCTTTTCTATCTACCTATGTTCCACAGGTTTGTTTTATACGTGTACGCATGTAGGTATGTGTGTGTGCATGTGTGTGTGTGTGTGTGTGTGTGGTGTGTGCATGTGTGTGTGAGTGTGCGCGCCTGCATGTTTCTCTACATCCTCCGCCGCTGGCCATCTAGTTTCTGGTCCTATGCAATTACATGGTTTTTTTTTTTTTTTTTGTTCTAGGCTGGGTTTCAATTTATGTATAAATATCCGGTTTGTATCAGGAACTCAATGCAACTTATAATGCGATTTGATTTGTTTGTCTAAATGAGACACACTCATAAAAACAAAAACAAAAACAAAACAAAAAATTCACGAACACACACACTCACACATGCGCGCACATACACATACAAAAAAAGCATATTTCTGCATATTTAATGTTCGATTGTTTTCTTGTTCTGAACCCCCCCCCCCCCCCCCGCCATACCCAATTCCTAAAAGAAATACACACACACACACACACACACATTCACAAGCACACACTCGTGCGCGTACGCAAACATACACTCACATGCACCCTCACATACAAACCCCAAACTCACGACATGCAAGTATAATACAGCACATACTCAAAAGGCAGAAATGATCTTCCAAACACAGAACCATGACCTACTGAAAATGGCAAGGCAATTGAAGCTACAGAAAATTGGCCGCAGACGGTCGGTCGTCTGTGACTTTCATATATCCCCGTGCTGACATTTCAGTGAACACGAGTTGCAAAGAATTTTTCCAACGGTTGACAAGGTATTGTTTAACGTTAAGCGGATGTACCGTTCTCTATTATGTGTAATTGAGTGTAGACTATGGAATATGGGACGACGGAGTCACGTAAATGGCAAAGTGCACAGTCAACAACATGTCATTTATACATGTGAAAACATATATTATAGGCGCGGAATATAATGTTCATCAAATATTATGTCTATGTAATACTGCTGTAAAGCGGGCGCTTAGCGAAGTTATAGGGTGCTGCGCGGATCAGGTCATGAGCATGATCGGTCGAGGGTTAGATGCTTGGGTTCGTCGTCTGCTAAATGAGGGAAAGCTTGAACGCTGTGCATTCAAGCCTACAAAATATGGTGGCCGTATCCTATCATAGGCCTATTACAGGAAATTTCATTGGGACACAGACAGAAAACACAATGTCACATGGACTGGCAACGGTGAATTTGGTTAAAAGATGAAGCGTACCACTGGGGCTTTAGAAATGTGGGACTTTGGAAGACATAAGAGACTCTTAGCATACTATGACAATCGAAAAGATAAATAAAAGAGTTATTGTCCCAAGTTAGAATATTAACATATTCAGTGCCCAAACTGAATACCAAAAATACCCCTCCCCCCCCCCCCCCCCCCAAAAAAAAGTAGGCTCGGACGAAAGAAAAATGGACGGTGGAAAATTGGAAGTAAGTTAGTTGCATATCTTGTACAGGGCGTAGCAGTCAACTCCAGCATTTTTTGGCTCTTTGTGATACCAGGACACGTTTACGTTCAGCAGTTTGCCGTTGCTTTCTGAACGACCAGAAATTATACCATAATATGGAAACCAACGCAAAAAGGTATACTTCGAAATCGCCACAGCTGTGTGTCGGACGCTGTATGAGGGATTAAGACTTTCGCCAGTAACCTTTTTTTTAAACTTGCTAAAATTTTGTATTATAACGTGATGACAACATTTAGGTGATTAAATAAGTCTATGGCAGTTACGGGAAGTGGTTTTTGACTACTAATCATCCAATGGCACTTGATCAGTTAAACTCTAACGTCAAATCAAGGCTTTTGTATACATTATACACATGGGTCACAGCTGGAACAATTACCAATAAACAACATTGGTAGATAGGTAGATGAGTGGGTTGGTGGGTGGATAGGTAGGTGGGTGGATGGATAGGTAGGTAGGTAGGTTTATTTGTGGGTGAATAGGTGTGTATGTGGATATATAGTTAGGTTCTTGGTTGGTGGATGGGTAGGTAGGTAGGTAGGCTGGTAGGTAGGTAGGTATGTTGATGGGTAGGCATAATTTGAGGAAAACACGCAGGCTCTTTATAGGATACAAATTAAGAAAATATATTAATAGTATAGCTTTACAATTTATTATTTGGAACCAAGAGGTCATAAGAAATACAGGAAGACTTGAAACGAACGCAGAGAAGAATTGTGGAGAGAGGTGAATAATATGATGAAGACATGGCGGGAGGTCAGTAAATGGAGAAAGATAGGGGGACACAGTGTGAGTTGTTTGTGAACTTATGCTTCACTGATTGATCATTGAACAAGAAGAAGCAGAAGAAAAGGAAGAAGAAAATGAAGAGGAAGAGGAGGAGGTGGAAGATGAAGAGGAAGAAGAAGAGGAAGAGGCAGAGGAAAAGGAGGTAGAGGGCGAAGAAGAGGAAGAGGAGGGGGAGGAAGAGTAAAAAGAAGAGGAAGAGGCAGGAGAAGAAGAAGAAGAAGAAGAAGAAGAAGAAGAAGAAGAAGAAGAAGAAGAAGAAGAAGAAGAAGAAGAAGAAGAAGAAGAAGAAGAAGACGAAGAAGAAGGAGGAGGAGGAGGAGGAGGAGAAGGCGGAGGAGGAAAAGGAGCGGTTTAGCTTAGGTCGACCTGGGCCCTAGGTTAGTTTGAAAACGGAAATTCGAACACATGGTTACAAGTCAGGCAGGCAAGAGTGCTACCATAAGCGATAACGAGGATTTCATTATGTAAGTAAGTATGCCTGTAAATGATGAGCAAGAAATACACAAAATTAGAAAGCAATTGCACAGGAGAGATGTGTGCTTCCTTGGCGAAAGATAAGAATCGCACTTACAGCGAACGAACGACCGAAAGAACGAACTTTATTTTCAAAGGGTCACAAACTGGGCATCCAGGCCCGTCTTACATTTGGCCCTTCAAGTTACTCATCTTTCGTACATCAGTTAGCTATTCTGCATGTTAGATTTACATAGGGAAAAGCATTGAGCCAAGGCAGCCAGGCAGCCAGACACACATACACAGCACGTGCAAAAGCACATATATATCTGCATACATACATACAGCATTTACGCAAACCCTATGTACCCACTCAATTAGTCACAAAAACACATATACCCACTCACAATCACATACTCATTAACAAAAGTTTACTGGTACATAATATCCACTTTCTCTGTCTTCATATCTCTCTCTCTCTCTCTCTCTCTCTCTCTCTCTCTCTCTCTCTTTCTCTCTCTCTCTCTCTCTCTCTCTCTCTCTCTCTCTCTCTCTCTCTCTCTCTCTCTCTCTCTCTAACGCCCATATACATAACCAATCATACTTAAAACCACGCCCGCATACAAACATTACTTCACATAGTCACTGAAACTAATATATACAAACGCCCACACATTCGGGCACATACACCGGCAACTGTCATGAGCATCCACACAAAAAATGGAAAAATATATAGTGTACATATACATTGTAATATAGCTACTGCTGGAAGCAATTTCACAAAGACAGAAGTTCACCCATATCAGTACTAGACAATCGTCATGGTTTGGCCTCTTGATAAGAATATAGGATCTTATAACGGTGTTAACAGTCAGATCTTACAGCCATATATACAATAGCTACCGTATGACAGTAAACTGTACTATCTGCGTTCTTTTAATGCCGAATGTTGGTCAACGCTCAACAAAACCGACACCTCACTCTGTGCCAACCGCTTCGGGCGGAGGAGCACAACTGGGAGGGTACGAGCCTTACCCTAGTGCGAGGACATGTACCTCACGCGATTTGGTCTAGGATGGAAGCTCCGACAAGCGGGCAGCTTTGCTGATCCGGCAGCTTCTACAGCTTGTCTTCTTCCAGGTGTATTGGTGCTATTTTTCCTCTGGAGTAATCTTGACAGACAGAAAGATGGATCATGATGCATGGGCAACTCACTGGTCTTAACATTCAGCCTAGTCTTTGTGCTATGGAGGGGTATAACTCACTTTTAAAAACTATCGCTGTCAAGACGGCAAGGTGTCACCCATTACAACGGTGTGACGATCGAGAAGTTTTCGGTATCAGAGGAAGAAGTCGACAGAAGAACATAATGGATGAGTTGGTATAATGACACTGTAGACGTACAGCAGTTTTATTCAAACAGAAAACAATTTGTTATGAAGGCGCAAATACACCTGTCCTCTTCTGCGGCATGACGCATATTTTAGAATTGTGCGACAGGGCACTTATTTTAGAATTGTGAGACATGGCACTTATTTTAGAAAATAATTATGGGTCCCCGTGAATTTTAGAGTTCGAACGATCCCGTGAACTAACGAACAAATAAACGAACAAACGAAGACATGAACGAACGAACGAACTTTATTTTTACAGGGTCGCAAATTGAGCAATCAGGCCGTCTTATACTTTATGAAATCTCGCCCATGCCACGTGGCCAAGCCATCCAAGTACTTACTTCTCGATCTTCCTCTTGGTCTCTTCATTTAAAATCCGTTCGTGCCGTACCGTGCGTAATTGTGTACGTTGAACATGGTTATGTCATAGTCATGTGATAAGTACTGACCAATTAATAAAAGAGCACGTGCTTATCGTCCCTTGATGCATAGGTTCTGTTTCTGACCGTTGAGAAAATGGCCGGGTTGATCTAAAATCGGTTCAAAGAAGCTCAAAGAGCGGTGATTCAGTTTCTTTCATTTGAAGAATGTCGCCAGTACACATTCATCGAAGAATGTAGGCAGCGTACGGTAACAAATGTGTGTCGAAGACAACAGTGACAGACTGGGCACGAATGTTTCGGAAAGGACTACAGATCTTTGATGGCCGCGTCAAGCGCATATTGTTGCAACAGAAAAAAAAAAAAAAACATCGCCAAAATTGATGCAGCAGTACAGATGAACCGTTGTAGAAGCATAGGTTCGCTAGTGAAAGAATTTGATGTGTCAATTTGGACAATTCAAAAGGTCGTTCGTAAGAAACTGCAATATCGGAAGGTGTGTTCACAGTGGGTACCACAGATGTTGACCGACCACCAAAAAGAGGTACACATGGGATGGTGTTTGAATCACTTTCTGCGTTAAGGAGTGAAGGGTGATGCATTTCTCTTCCGGATAGTGGCAGGCGATGAATCATGGTGTCACCACTTTGAGCCGAGCAGCAAAAGAGAGAGCATGCAATGGAAGTATGCTGGATCACCAAAAGCCAAAAAATGCAATTTACAGGTTTCCCCTGGTAAGGTTATGCTGAGCGCATTTTTTGACCATGAAGGGCTATTGTTGGCCGACTTTAAAGAACCTGGTGTCAACATCAACTCTACCCACTACTTGCAAACACTAAACAAGCTGCAAAAAGCCATCAAGAATAAACGACCCGGCATGTTTTTTCGCGGTGTGATATTGTTGCACGATAATGCTCGTCCGCATGTCGCAAAAATTGTGCAGGAAGTCTTAGTTTAGTTTAGTTTAGTCGGATGGATCAACATTACGCACATGGGTGTAACCCATAAATGCTCCGTTCTCCTCCTAAATCAAAAATGAGTTTGGATAAATTCATCTCAGTGCACGGACTCCGTAGCACCGGCGAGGATCCTGAAATACGATAGGTAGATTTGTTACTCGAAATTAGGCCCGGGCAGCCCCGTTAGGCTACTCTTTTTCTATTTCCAACTGCAATTATGCAACATCCAGCCTATAGTCCTGATTTGTCACCATGTGATTTTCATTTGTTGGGACCTCTAAAAAAAAAGCTCTCAAGGGGCAACGATTTCAAACAGATGCAGATGTAATGAACGCGGTAAACACATGGTCAGTGAGTAACCACAATCCTTTTTCGCGGACGGCATTCGCTGCCTACCTAAGCAATAGCATGCTTGCCTGAATGCCTACGGCGACTTCTTCTGACCAACCCATGGTGCATAATTCATTCAAAATGCATGCTTTGTTTAATTCCACCACACCTGTGAATGTTTTTTTTTTTTTCATTCTTTTGTAATAAAGCCATTGGAACGGATTTCAAATGAACGTCGCTAATACATCCTGCCCTTCCAATCACTCATCTATAGTGCATCAATTATCTATTACTCTTGTTGCATTCACATAGAAACAATATTGACAAATGGATGCATTGTCAAATGAGATCTAAAGTTCAAGACACATTAGCTACAGATTCGGTCTACCTTGAACTTGTGGACATATTCTGTAGAAGCTAAATATCGCCTGACTTGAATAAATATCATTTGTTGTCGTTTGCTACGAACTCAAACCTAGTCCATATACTTGCTACTGCTTCTAGTCCTCTGGACTGACTTCTGTGTATAAATTAGCTTTCCCTATTACTAGTGTCCATTTCCTTGGAACTTGTAATCTGCGTCCCTAAGTTAAAGGAGAAGTCAAAATTTAAGTCCAACTGACCAGTTAAACCCGTCACTAGGGCAGCAGCATACATGATCTTAACGAACGAGCGCTCCTATCCATTCGGTCATGCCGACCAGCAAGAAATAGAAATATTGCGACATCTGATCCATGAGCCCGCCCATAAAAGTGTGAACAACAATCTGCTAGCTCACACATCTAACACTCAACGAACTCCATTTATTGCCCTCTCCTGTTCTCACATGTGCTATAGTAAATTCTGTCTTTCACAAAAAAGGCACACATTGACAATTACAGAAACCCTGGTTTATTAATACAATAATGAGTTCCCATGAGAGTCTAGCATGACGGAATAATAATAAAAGACGTCTGTATCCGATCAATCGTTCTAGATATGACATATATTAACCTGGTTGTAGACAAGCTGGTTGCGAAGCTGTTCATTACAACGATAATGATCCGTGTTATATTGTTTCTTATGTTGTGTACTTGTTGAGCGGAAGTGGTTCAGTCACTTGTGCTTTATTTCATCACCCAGTGGTTTCTTCTTCTCCTGCCATATATCCACCATTGGGAAACAGGTCCTAAACCACACCATGCTAAGCCGTGCTATCTTTTGCTGTCTGCTGCAATTCCCTCCATGTCCTCCCAGTATTATTCATCAAAGTATGTAATTGTCTTCTCCTTGTGGCTGTGGACAATATAACACGGATCTCCTGCTTTTTCGTTCGCCGTTTGCGTTCCAGACAAGAGAGTGTCTAGATGTAATGCCCTCAGGTTTTCTCAATGTGTGTATTATTCTGCTCCAGCATATTTCCCTCAGCTGATGGTTCGCCCAGCCCACATGTACTGTGCTGAATCATTACCTGTTCACATCCTAATATGCCACAATGATCTTTCATCCATGTATCCAGTGCTCTTTAATATCTACACCAGCAACGTCGTAGCTATTGAGACACCAGATATTGGTAGACTCTTGATATTTGCAGACGATGTACTGGTGTACAGACAGGAACAAGAAAGTTAAAGCTTAGCTGCAGATTTACAGATCGCAGCAAACAGGATGACAGAGTGGTGCTGGGACGCAGGCGGATATATAAACCCAAAGGAATCGGTTGTGTGGTACTCCCTGGATAATATTAAATGGATGTCCTCTTAGTAGAAACAGTAAATTGAAGTACTTGGTTATCACCTTTGACAGGTGTATATCTTTTAAGGATCACGTGGAGTCATTATGTGGTAAAGATCCGTAAGTGACTCAGTGCAATGAGAGCTATGGCAGCAACCGTGGTAGAGCTGAAGATGCTTTACAGGCTCATTAAGCAGTTAATAATTTATGTCACTGAGGTCAAAGGGTAGAGAACAGACAAAGAGAAACACCCTGGTCCTCCAGGTTGGGGGTTGAAGCGTGGGGTTAACATCCCCACCTTTTTAAAAACCATTTTGTTACGAAGCAGATACATGAGCCTCGAATTCGGACAGACTTATGTGGACATCGACCTTGGAACGTTAAAGGACTTTTGAGATTTGGAACATGGAATGTACGGACACTATATCGAGCTGGAGCGGCCGAAGAATTAACCCGGGAGCTGGTTGAGTATAAAATGGATATAACAGCAATTCAAGAAATAAGGTGGTCAGGAGAGGGTACTTTAGAGCAAAATGGAATGATTATAATATATGGAGGAAACACCCAAAATAAACATGAATTAGGAACATGATTTTTCATCAAAAAAGAGTTATGGGGGAACGTTCTAAAATTTAAAGCTGTTAATGTTAGGATTAGTAAATTACGAATAAAAGGTAAATGGAAAAATATCTTCTTCTTCTTCTTCTTCTTCTTCTTCTTCTTCTTCTTCTTCTTCTTCTTCTTCTTCTTCTTCTTCTTCTTCTTCTTCTTCTTCTTCTTCTTCAGCGTTCCGAGCCATTGAGGTTCTTTGCTGCAGATACAATCCGTCTCCATTCGTCTCTCTGATGGACCTTCTCTTGCCAGTCGTTGATTCCAAGTGCCTGTAGGTCTGTATATGTATTATCTCTCCACCGCCTTCTTGGTCTACCTCGGGGTCTACGGTAATTTATGTCCTGAGTGTAAGCGAGTTTTGTTTCCCTATTATCTTCCATTCTTTCTATATGCCCCAGCCATTGTAGTCTATTAGCCTTCATGATACCAGTGATTAGCGGGGACTTAAACTGATCATAAATGTTTTTGTTACTTCTTCTTTTCCACTCTCCACTTTGTGTATCCCTAATGGGTCTAAAGATGCGTCTTAAAATTTTGTTCTCAAAGGTTTGTAACAAGGCTTTGTTTCGTTTCGTTGTACTCCAGGTTTCAGAGCCATACAGCACAACTGGTGTGATCAGTGTTTTGTAAATTGCGATTTTGGTGTTACGAGATAGCGCCTTTGATTTTAGTAGATGTTGTAATGCATAGTATAACTTATTTCCATAGTTGATTCTAGTTTGTATTTCTTCCCTTATGATGTTGGAGCAGTTTGAGATTGTACCCAGGTATTTGTATGTTTCCGTTCTTTTAATGGTCATATTATCTATTTGTATGTGGCCAGTTTTTAGCCATTCCGTCAAGAATGGAAGATAACAGGGAAACAAAACCCGCTTACACTCAGGAAATAAATTACCGTAGACCCGAGGTAGACCAAGAAGGCGGTGGAGAGATAATACATATACAGACCTACAGGCACTTGGAATCAACGACTGGCAAGAGAAGGTCCACCAGAGAGACGAATGGAGACGGATTGTATCTGCAGCAAAAAACCTCAATGGCTCGGAACGCTGAAGAAGAAGAAGAAGAAGCATGGGTTGAGGCTGCTGACGGTATCAAAGAGCCAGCTTGAAAGGTAGAAGCGCATTCAGAATGCGGCCATGTGGGTGATCTTGGGGTGCACAAAGGACACACCAATTATATGCAAAAGGTATATCCTGGTGCTGCAAACAATGGCGGATAGGCATAGTGTCCTTCAAGCCAAATGGTACCTGAGAGTTTCTGCAGATAGGGATCACCCCCTGCATGAAGCCTTGGATATGGTCAAGGGTCATGGACTAAGACCAGGTAGGTCCTGGGTGTAACAGGCGGAAATATCTATACGTCAGGTCTGTGATCTAGAAACCATCAGTCGTGGGACAGAGTGGGTTAGAGTGACGGAAGTCATGTCGTACTGGCACAGTGTAATACTAACAATGGGTCTTGAGTGCAGAGAATGGGCAGCGGGCCGCATAGAATTTGAGGTTCAACAATTGATCCAGCGTAACAGACATCAAGGTGATATATTCATCTATGCCGATGGGTCAGTTGTGAGAAACAAACGTAGTGGATGGGGTTTCGTTGCGAAGGCTAATAGACGATTCTTGAAAAATGAAAGCCTGGCATATGAGACTACAACCTCCCGCATGACAATGGAGGTGGAAGTAGTATCAACGGCATTCCGTTAGTTAGAGGAGACTACTGCAACGCACGCTGTATTTATTACGGACTCAAATGATTGTGCTTAGTAAGGTGAAGAAAGGAATGTTTCGTGTGGAATGGCTCACCTCGCTTCAGAGATCACATATTTTGAGAATTGTACTGCTTTTTTGCCCTGGCCATGCTGGAGTGCGGGGGAATGAAAAGTTTGTTAGGCCGGCAGGGAATGCACCTCTGGTGGTAGATTCGCTATAGACAAGGGAGAGGTGATCGTACGCCTGTTGGACCAGGTGGAGAAGGTAGAGGAACAGACTGAGAACCCATATGTGGAAAGGATGAGATTGCGGGGGATCGGCAGGTGTTCTGGAAGAATCTCAAAACTGAGAGGTAATACCAGGAGAACTTTCAATCAGATATCAGTGGGAACGATTAGCAGTGTGACTATTCGCTGGCTATTGAACGAGGGGACAGAGCGCACGTGGGAATGTCCTGAATGCAGTGATGTCGGTTTTTAGCTCGACTCAACTGAACTCAACTATGCCTTTCCACAGATGTGAATTTCCTGTTTTTGTCTTGCGCACACATTTGCTTTCTGGCCGTGGAGAATGGAATTGCACCTCAGCAACGCAGTCCCAGTGTCATCACCCTATGCAATGCCGACTAGCGTAGGCCATCATGCATCTCCACAAATTGCGATCCCCGACGTCATGAATAAATTCGGGTGTTGACTCCCTTCCGTGCCATGACACAAGACTGTCAAAAATCTTCTCAGTCTGTCTTCCTCTATCTCTCCTTCCTCAAATCTTTCCGGTTGTCACAATATGTTCCAGGGTTTTCTTCTCATAATGTGCGCCCCCTCACCTCCCCCCCCCCTCCAAAAAAAAAAAAAAATTACTATGATTTCCTCTTTCTGATGTTTGTGATAAGTTATCCTTGCGACTCAGCTTCCCTTAAAACGTCCAGATTTCTCATCATGGCTGCCCCATTAATTTTCAGAATTCTTCTATAAAACCACATATCCAAGGCTTCCGGGGATTTTTTCACTTGTCTAATTGTCTAGGATTCGCAGCTGTATTTTAAAACTGGTTCTATTTAAAATGCTATATCTCTTTTTCTAACTTTCAAGGACAGTGACTAATTGCTCACAACGTCTTTCTTTTGATAGAATGCAATTTTTGCTTGTCCTATTCTGTTCTTTTTCTCTTTGATACATCTTCCATCTGATGTTATTCATGTGCCTAAATAGCTTAATTTCTACACGTGCTCCAAAATAACGTCCTTTAGTTTAATTGCAAATTTAGGCACAAAATGTTTCTTTGATATCACCCTGACCTTTGTCTTTCTATTATTCAAACCAAGGCCAACTTTTTTCACTTTTTACAACCACAGTATCTATCATTTCCTATAGATCCTTCTGTCTTGTTGCTATCAAGACGTTGTCATCAGCATAACGTAGGGTCCACCAAACCAGGATCCCTAACATATTTTATTTAGATCTCATTATATGTTCACTGCACAATGAGAACAAATCAGGAGACAATACACTTTTATAGCTCTTTCTAATCGTGTCCTGTAACTATATATGGCGTCGTCTGTGCCCTATCCCTTCACAAATTCACACTGTTCAACACTAATTTGTGATTTAATCTTGTTCCTTTTTCTTTTCATAATTATTCCGGTCCAATATGGCTGATAGGCCGGTGATACGTTAAGGTCTGTGTGTGATTTTATTTCTAGAGATGGTTTTCTTATGCGTATTTCCTCATTTTGGACATTATCATTTGATTTGGTCAACAAGCTACTGGCCTGGCTGTTTGGTTCGGAAATAAAATGCTGATAAAATGTCAAATACTTCAATTTTCAAAGTAAACATTCTGTTGTTATGTTAAGGTCAAGGAGAGTCTGCCAGAGTCGAATGAAGAAATTCAAATGTACTAAATAGCATATGTCCACAATATTTATGTTTTCGGGATTCAAGAGCTTTGATTCAAGGTACAGAAGAACAGAATCGTGAAGGCAACTATTTCAGTCATGTGCCTCTTTGTTGAATAATTTGGATTGTTCATACCAACGGTTCTTGTAAATACGTCATTAAGTATAATTAACTTTTCTTCTGGGGTACTCTCTAACGCAGTGACTAAAGCTGTTGTACATTGGCGGTGACGTCATTATTTTGGTTGTATCTATAAATAACAGACCGGAAGAACAGCATTATGTGTTCGTGTGTCGAGTAAGACCATAGTCTACTCTTGCAAATGATAGGTGCTGAAGACGGAGGCAGCCAGCCAGGAGGCGCACCACAGAAATCAGGCTGCCACGCAATAACGCCGTGAATTATGTCGACAACGGCTACATGTTATGGTGCTCGCCCTGCTCTGGTCCAACAGACAGGTGCAGTGCCGGGCCTTATGCCTCGTAAGGGTCTAGCCACAAATAATGGAGGTCCTTCTCAGATGTCCAGCGGAGCCATAGGGCCTGACAATAGACCGTCTGGCCGTACCAAACAAAGACTTAAAATAATGCACTGGAATGCATGGGGTAACAACAAAAAAAGAATAGAACTAGAAAACATCTTGGCCAATGAAAATGTAAGTGTATGTTGCTTGCAAGAAACTCACCTGAACGAAAATATAGCCTTCAAAATCAGAGGCTACCAGTGTTACCGATCTGACCGAAAGGACAGGCGAAAGGGTGGGATACTGACTCTTGTCAAAAACAACATTCCTGCTTCCCAAATTGAAGTTCACATGGAAGGGGCTGAGTATCAGGCACTTAAACTTCAGACAGACAATACAGACTTTCACCTGATCAATTACTACTGTCCAAATGACCGCCCACAGGCACTGGACACACTAACATTAAAAGGAAAAATGATTGTGTGTGGCGACTTCAACAGCCATTCGCAGAGCTGGGGCTATGATCACATGGACCAGAGAGGAGAGAGATTGGAAGATAGGCAGGATGAGAATAGATTCATCCTGATTAACAAGCCGTCTGACCCACATACCTTCTACTCGAGATCATGGCACTCTACAACTACACCTGACCTGGCGTTTCATTCACTAGACCTGGAGTGGAACATTACACGAATTGTTGGGAAACAACTTGGTGGCAGTGACCATCGGCCAGTCTTTCTAACTGTAGAAAATGAGCTTGTAAGTGAAAGCAGCACCCTCTCGAGGTGGAACTACAAGAAAGCAGACTGGGAAATGTACAAGCATCGCACCAGCATACTGGTTAGAAACCTGAACACTGAGAAGGACATAAATAAAGTAGTTGAAGAGTTTGGGAAATGCATACTACAGGCAGCACGAGAAACAATACCAAGAGGAGCCCGTAAACATTATAAACCCTACTGGAATAGTGAACTGGAACAGTTGCATAATGATGTGGATGTATGTAGAAAACAAGCAGAGGCCAATCCCAGCCAAGAGCACCACAATAAATATCAGCACGCAAAAGCCAAATTTCAAAGGGCCCAACTGCAGGCTAGACGGAAAAACTGGCAGGAGAAAACAGAGTCACTGAACTTTGAAAGAGACACAAGGAAGTTATGGAAGCTAATAAAACAGCTTAACGATGAGGGCACAGGGAGAAACTCAAAAATCGCGCTACATAAAGACGGAAACATCTTAACAGGAACGCAAGCAGCTGACCATTTTGCGGACTCATTCGCACAAGTTAACAATATTGAAATTAGTCCAGAGAAACAACAAGAGATTCGAGAGAAATGGCAAAATACAGGACAGAAGGAAATTGTACATGAGGTTATGGAGACACCTATCACATTCAGTGAACTGGAGCTAGCCATATCAAAACTGAAAATGAGAAAATCACCAGGAGCTGATGGTATCTCCAATGAAATGATCAGGAACCTAGGAACAGAGGCCAAAGCAAAGCTGCTACAGATCTTTAATAATACATGGACCTTAGGCAGTGTTCCACAAGTCTGGAGAGAAGCAATCATGATACCCCTCCTAAAATCTGGGAAAGACAGTTCCATTGCCTCCAGCTACAGACTCATTAGCCTCACCAGCTGTCTCTGCAAAACAATGGAACGCGTCATCAATCACAGAATACAGGGGTACATTGAAAGTGAAAACATCCTTGTGCCACAACAGGCTGCCTTTAGGCAGTGCTACTCTACGGAAGATCAGACAACCTACCTCTCCCAAGAAGTTGAGGATGCATTCCAAGAGAAGAAGCTGGTACTTGCGGCTTGGATAGATCTGAAGAAAGCCTTTGACAAAGTCTGGAAAGAAGGTCTGATGAAGAAACTGAGAAACTGTAAAGTCAATGGAAGAATGTACAAATGGGTAAAAGCATACTTGCACAACAGAAGAGCCCGAGTACAGATAGACAGTCTCAAGAGCAAGAAAGTACTACTGCGTCACGGTGTTCCCCAGGGCGGAGTCTTGTCCCCCACACTTTTTCTAATCTTCATCAATGATCTTGTTGCTAATCTACCCGATGGAATTAAAGCGGCAATGTACGCTGATGACGTGGTTTTGTGGAGCGCAAATGAACATGCATCTGTGGCCACCATATTGCGACAGAGAGCTGTAGATACATTTGTTGCATGGGCGGATAGATGGTGTATCAGCATAAACACTGACAAGTGCAGCACCACTCTATTTACCCTTTCTCCGAAACAAAAGGCAGGGAGCATTCAGATAAATGGAACACCCCTAAGAGAAGACAAGGAACCAACATACCTTGGTGTAACATTCGACGACAGGCTGACATGGAGAAAACATATCAAAAAAGCAGTAGCAAAAGCCAGAAGGAAAATTGCCATCCTGTGAAAGCTAACTGGAACCACTTGAGGAGCCAGTTTGAAAATACTTAGCAAAGTCTATCAACAGAGCATACGACCACACTTGGAATACGGGTCAACTGCGTGGTGTTCAGCATCAAAAACTACATTGCAGGAGCTGGACAAGGTGCAAAATCAAGCTCTTAGAGTCATCACAGGAGGGATGAGATCAACCCCTATAGTAGCAATGGAGAAAATGGGGAGGACACAAGCTATAAGAGAACGCAGAGATACAAAAACACTCATACAAGCAGAAAAGTTTCTCAGCTTGCCAGGCCACTCTATGAAGAACCGATTTGAAAACATAGCTATGGGGCGGTTGAAAAGAAGTAGTTTCATCCACAAGGCCAAACAACTCTGCAGAGAAACCATCGATCTTCCCACAGTTGGTATCCCCCTAACAACCATTCCAGAGCGAACCCCGTGCAAAGATGAACATAGAATATCGCTACAAATCCAGTCAAAAGTGAGAGGAATATTTGACAAGGAAGAACAGAACAGTATACAGCGCAGAACAGCCACTCTCAGCTTCCTTGATGACGAATACCCACAGGACCTATGGATCCGAGTTTACACAGATGGGTCAGCACAAAATGCTGTTCGAAATGGAGGAGCGGGAGTGTACATAGAATACCCAAATAATACTAGAGACACAGCCAGAATTCCAACAGGAAAGTACTGCCATAACTATGATTCTGAAATTGAGGCAATCAAGATAGCCACAGAGAAATTACAAAATACCAGCCATGGTACACAACCTGTTGTGATATTGACAGATGCAAAATCCGTAATAGAGGCGCTCCTGTCTGGGAAATTGCCAGTTCTGATGACACTACTTTCTGAACTTAGCAGTCAGCGTAAGATCACCATACAGTGGATACCATCCCACTGTGGAGTCCCCGGAAACGACAGAGCTGATCGACTGCCTAAGGAAGGAGCAAAAGAAGAACAACCTGATGTGCCCATTACATACCACCAAAAGAAAAGAATGATCAAATCAGTCAGAAGGCCACCAAACCTTACTCAAGACGACTACCACGTTATGGACAGACCAGAACAGGTCATTCTTCTGCGCCTCAGAACAGGACACAATAAATTACGCAACCACATGTATACAAAATTCAAGATTGGTGACTCAGCCATGTGCACATGTGGTTTGGCGTCGCAGACAGCAGAGCACATACTCCAGGATTGCCCAAACTACAACATATCCAGGCGAACCTTCTGGCCTAGAGAGACAACAGTGGAAGATAAACTCTATGGACCGCTGAATGAACTAAAAAAGACTGTTGGATTCATACAAGAGACAACATTGCAGTTATAAGCATATTTCAGGCGAACGAAAGAAGAAGAAGAAGAATTCTCGGTTTCAGCGTTGTCATGTGACTCATACGTCTTATTGTGCGGTGTTTTTCGCATTCTAAAGCGCCTGGTTTCTTTGACAGGACTATAAATATGATCAATAGGAATTTATCCTCTGGTGTAGATCTAATTTAGAAGTTTTTCAATATTTCGATTCCAAAATCACCAACAGCCGCAATTTCTTCCAATGTAATGTTTTCTGGACTGGGAGCCTTTCCTTTCTTTATGCTATGTAGTTTACTACCTACCAACTTCCGCTGCAAGTATTGGTGGTCCCTCACCATTGTTTTGAATATTTACACCCGGTTTCCTATCATCATGCTGCTGTTCCAGATGTTCCGTCCATCTATTGACTATATCATCTTGTCCCATCAATATTGCACCCTTCTTCGATTCTAAACATCCGGTGGTAATTCGTGTTTTCCTACCTGATATTGTATGTTTTTGTTGATCCAAGGAATGTGAGTGTTTTCCATAGTTTTTCCCAATTTCCACGCACTGTTGATTCAGCTCTACGTCTTTAGCCACTTTGCATGTATTTACTATTTCTTTATGTATTCTATTATATTCTTCTTTATCTTGCTTTTTCTTTCTTCTTTTGTCCATCATCTGCAACATTTAAACTTTTGTCCATTTCTCATTTGCAGTTCTATCTGTAGGGGAATGATTTCTTTTGACGTCTGTTGGATTGATTCCCGCAACGTGCCAAATTGTTCATCAGTAGTCTGTATTATCTCCATGGCGTTATATCTGTTCTTTCCAGAAACATTGTCCCTTTCTCTAAATTATGTGTCTGTTTTAAGCAATGCTAAAACTAATTTGATGTTCTTTGAGGTTCTCTTTATGTTTTTAAGTCTTAACCTCATCTTTCCTATAAATGACACACTGTCACTATGTCCATCTGCTCCTGGTCTAGTTTTTGCTCTTACTAAACAGTTTCTGAATCTCTTTGGAATCGGTATGTAGTCAATCTGATTGCGAATATTATCTCCAGGGCTTTTCCACATATATAATCGTCGAGTATGTTGTTTGAACCAGGTGTTACCTATTACTATGTTATGGTATTCTGTCGATGCTATTTATTTGTCACCTCTCTCATTCATATCACCTCGGCCATAGCCACCAGCCACACCACTCACTTTTTCTTTGCTTACTTTGGCATTGAAAACCCCGAATAAGACAATCATTTCAAACTTGCTACACTGGCCCACGGCCATGTCTAATTCGTCATAAAATATATCGATAACGTCTTCTTTACAGCCTGCTGTTGGCGCATATACTTGTATGCGCTCCGTGTAGATGATACTTCGATGTGGGTTGTGATTATTCTCTACACCAACTTCTCTCGGATACATGCTGTTTTCAAATCTTTCAATACCTCTACGCTGGTACTTCAGACTTAAGGGATCAATCTCCAGCACTGCTGCTGTGTAATGTTATTCACAGCCAATGCGGCTGTGGGTTAGACCAACTCTAGCATCTTCAACACTTAATTAGCTTAATCACAATCTATAAAGGCCAGGTATAGAGTAAGTGAGTTGGGTAGCTCATCTTACTGACCTAGTTTAGCTGTGATGTGACTCACTCTATGTTTCCGAAGACTCAACAGAGCCTACTTGGTGCTTCGCAGTTAATAGGCGTAGTAAATGCAATGCATTATACTGGAGGTAAAATTAAATTGTATGTTCTTTTCAGACGTCGCAAATCAACCTCAAAATTTTTGGCTACTTGATATTGACTAGACAAGTTTACATGCAGTAGTTTTCCAGTTCTTTCTGAACGACCGACGTTAATACCATTCTTTAAAATATCAACACAAGACTATCTGCTTTTAAATCGCCCATAGCTGAATTTGAAAACTGTATGAGAATCGCTTTGGCTTCCCGTTTGCCACAGACTTTACTGGAGTAAAGATGCAAAGATGTAATTAACACAGAATAGCGCACAACATGTATACAACTGTATATACCGAACCGGCCTATCGGTTTGCGGGTGCCAAAAATGTCCTATGGAACCGACATATAGGTCTGAGGCAGAGAATCAGTTAAATACGTGAAGTTATTCCCTCTGATTATTCTACCATTGATGTCGGATGATTGCACGATTTAATTATTATTAATACAAAAAATTAAAAAGATTAGATGCTCTCTGCTCTTGTCTTAAAGCTATTGTGTTTATAATGCTAACCTCATACTGGTATAGACCAATCGGCACTTGATGTGTGACGTGGAAAATATCACGCAAGCGGTGTTACGTTCCACAACATTTGGTAATACCCATTCAGGATGGGTTGACTTTGGAGCACAGGTCAATTGTCACAAATATATAAATATGCATCGTGTAGAAACTTACCCAGCGCCGCGCGTCATCGCTATTCGCAACTGCGAGCGCTAGCAAGACAAGTCACCTGAACAAGTCAAGAAGCCTGTTACGGGGGAAGAAAATGGTACGTTGCAAGAAAACCAAGAAATACGCGGTATCCAAGATGTGCAGCGTGGTAACCGACAAGAAGACGAGCGGAGTGAACTTACCGGCGAGCTGCAGTAAACAACAAGAACCTCAAGCATCCTTTAACGAAGCTACCACGAGTAAGGAAGACGACAGCCCACTACAAACAAGTGACAAGCCTACTAAGATGCAGAGAGAGATAAAAGACACCAGAGTCGGAAACGCTGACTCACCGACAACCAAGTGGATTGTCAAGCGAATCCAAGTGGAGCTGGCAGACCAAGAAATCCTGAAGCAGCTACAAGATGAGAATCTCTACATCCGATTCTTGAAGGCGGAGCGGCTACTCACTTACTCCAAGATTCCTTCAACCTTGGCGATGGTGACGTCAGAGGGCAGCGAGATGCCGATAACAGTATCAATCAACAAGAGAATGCAGCAGCCAGAGAGATTCATCACTAGAGTCAATCAATGTCCCAGATGCCAGAGGGCCGGCCACAGCAGAGCAGCATATCGCAGTAAGACGGAAATCTGCCGTTAATGCGCCGATCACCACGCCTTCAAGGAGTGTCCGCTGGCCTAGCTGGACACAGACTCCCGAGCACCTAACAACAAAAAAAAGTGCACCAACTGCCTGGGCAAGCATGAAGCAAGATACCTGGGCTGTCCGTACCAGCAACGACACAGAGACGCCTTAAAGAATCCGATCACCACAAAGACACCATTCAAGGAAGCAATGCGGAGGGGCGAGACAGCCACGGGTAAAGCACAAGCTGAAATAGATCAACTGCAAAAGCAGATAGACGAGTTGAAGAAACAAGTCAAGGCACTACAGATACCAGCATCAACCAGCGATAATGAGAAGCTGCTGGCTGACATGAAAGAGATCCAGCTCAACTTCAAACAAGATATGGAGCGCATGGCTAAGATGAAGAAGGAAAACGAGGAACTCCTACAAATGATCAAGAACGAAAGAGAACTACTGTGCGCCGAAAGGACGCAGCATCAATCCAAACCAACAGATGAGATGAAGCAAGATGAAGCACCACCAAAAAAAAAAAAAAAAACCATCGAGAAACTGATGAAGACAATTGACAAAAAAGGAGGCAAAAAGACGCATGATCGAGCCAAGCCACAGACCAATAAGAAACAGCAAGCAGAAGCCAGTAGTCCAGCCACGATACCATAGCAACCCGAGATGAAATCAGCATCCTGCCAGGTAGATGAATATGACCTAGAGGAGCCTGAAGATAACGGGAGCACAGGTTAGGAAGACAGTTCCTGCTTAGCTCTATGGAAGAGGAAAGTAATATATGAAGCTGAATACGAAGAAAGGGTAGAGCAAGCTAGACTACGATGCAAATAATACGAAAATGACCTCAGCACATGGAAAGATAAATTTCATATGGAAACGCAACTCATCTGGAAACAAATGGATGAAGAATACAACAGTAACTACGAGAAGATGACATAAACTCAGAACAAAACGAAAGATAACGAAACGTCAAACAAAGATTCCTTATATGGACTGCACCCAGCCAAGCCAGACGAGCCAGGAGTCTGCACCAACAAAGAAAACCACAAGAGGAGACGAGCACAAAGGATAGCCGCCGACCGATCCCCCAGCTGACGTCACAGACACAAACCAACATCACCAGTCCGAGATAGGACTTACTCGTAAGAGAGCACAAGACAAGAATTAGGATGAATGAACCCACAAAAACCACGGACCTCAACAATAACCACAGCTGAAGAGGCAGGTTAAACGAGGCCGAATTTGGAATTTTTGTTTTGAAAAGTGGTTTTGGAATTGGAATTGGAACATACCCAGCGAAAAGCAACTGAGAAATGAAAATAGATGGGCGTTCAGAAGAATATGTTTATTTCAAGGAAATAAAGTCAACATAAACAAATACCAATTATAGAATAGAAAACGTAAAGAACAAAAGAACTTGTGGTAATATGAAAGTTGATGAAAGACATTAAAGAGACAAAACAAATAATTGGATAGGAGGTCAGCAAAACCGAATGTTTAAGAATGCGCGTTCTTAAATATCCGGTGTGCTGATGCCGAGGTAAGGTGTTAAATCTCTATATCCGACAATTGGACTAAAATGTTGACTTCTCGTCCGTGACTTGGAGACGTACATTACTAGTACATTTGAAGTCAGAATGAGTGCGCCTGATGGCGCGAGGCACTGGTAATAGAGAAAGCTAATCCACACGCAACATTCAGCACAGTGCTACTAAGAGTAGTGTGTATGGACTACGTTTGAATTCAAAAGGGAGTGCAAAATTGGGCTTCGCTTCATGATATAACACACTTGTAACAATCTAATAGAAGGGACTATTTTGAAAGCTGTCATTTACAAGTGAAATCTAGTGAGGAAAGAATACACATTTTTAAAAATATGTCACTAAACTAAAATACATTCATTCTAACCAATTGTTAGTGTGCAGATGGCACATAATTTATTGATGTATTAATTAACGGAATAGATCAGATCATTGGCACCTTGCCGTCTTGACAGACGATAGTTTGTGCTTTAAAAAGGCATAATAACTTTTAACTATGGCGGTAGCGAGTGTGACTGATAAGGCCAATTTGCGCTGTAAATGTCCGTTCACAGTGGGTGCATGTGAACACGTGGTCATTTCCACCATCATGCACCATCTTACGTCTCAAACGCTTGGTGTGTGACTTTTCTGCAATAATTTTCTCCTTTGACTTTATTCCATTTCTGATATTTGCCCTCCATGCAACACGTTCAGCGGCGACTTGCTCCCAATGTGCATTATCAATGCCTGTATCAATCATGTCCCGCTTACACACATCTTTGTATCGTAGTAGAGGCCGACCCTGAGATCTCTTACCCATCTGTAATTCACCAAAAAAGATATCCTTTGGTATTCTACCATCATCCATCCTCCTAAGATGTCCTATCCATCTAAGTCTACGAAGACTGAGCATGGAATAAACTGTCACACAACCTGATCTTTCCAATACTTCAGTATTTGTGATTTTGTCTTGCCACTTAATACCAAGAATTCTTCGCAGACACCGCATATGGAAGCCGTTTAAATTGTTCTCTTGGTGTGAGTAAGTTGTCCAGGTTTCACTGCCATAGAGAAGAGTACTAAGGACACAGGCTTGATAGACAAGGACTTTTGTTTTGGCAGTAAGCTTCCTGTTCTCCCAAACTCTTTTTCTTAACCTGTTCATTGTTGTTGCTGCCTTACCAATCCGGATGTTGATTTCCTGATCTAGGGATAATTTGCTATTTACCACTGATCCTAGATATGTAAAATGGTCTACTATCTCTAGTTCGGCGTCGTCAATAAAGATTGATGGTACCTCATGTGCACCTTGTGACATAATCTGTGTCTTCTTTTTGCTAATTGTTAAACCAAATTCAGAACAAGCATTGGAGAATGCAGATAGTAGACATTGCAATTCTTCCTCAGAGTGGGTCGTAACTGCAGCATCATCTGCAAAAAGCAACTCTCTGATCAGTACCCTCCTAATTTTGGTCTTAGCCTTCAATCTCTGAGCATTGTAGAGGCCGCCATCTGAGCGTGAGTGAATGTATATACCACCATCCTGATCACGAAATGCATATTTCAGTAGAAGTGAAAAGTATATTCCAAAGAGGGTGGGAGCTAGTACACAACCTTGCTTAACTCCACTCTTGATTTCAAATTCTTCAGAAGTTGCACCATCAAACTTGATTATACCCTTCATGCCTGTGTGGAACGATTCCACAATGGACAGAAGAGTTGGTGGGCAGCCAATCTTCTTTAGTGACTTGAACAGACCCTCACGACTGACCAAATCAAATGCCTTTGTGAGGTTGATGAAGGCAATAAACAGTGGTTGATTCTGTTCACGGCATTTTTCTTGCATTTGTCGCAATGAGAATATCATATCAGTGGTAGACCGGTTCTGTCGAAAGCCACACTGTGATTCGGGGTAGACTTGATCTCCTAGACTTGAAGTCTGCGCAGAACAATTCTGGCAAATACTTTTCCAACAATACACAGAAGTGAGATACCCCTATAGTTGTTGCAGTCGCTCCGATCGCCCTTGTTCGTGTACAGTGTTATGATGCTTGAATCTTTGAAATCCTGTGGGACTTGTCCTTCACGCCAGCATAGCTCTATTAGCTGGTGGATCTGTAGAGTGAGTGTGGCTTGCCCACTCCTGATAACCTCTATTGGAATCCCATCCTTACCTGGAGCCTTGCCAGATGCAAGTTCATTTATAGCACACTTAACTTCTGTTATGGTGGGAAGTGTGTCCAGGTGGTAATTAACGGAATAACTAATATTTGAAATTGCTCACTACCCGTTTGACCGGGTTTAACTTTTATAATAATCAAAGTAAAGACAATACAGAGACATCCTCTATTGATAAATGTCTTTTTTAAAAAAAAACAGTATTATATCTGGACTTAGAGCATTCATTGAGATGAGGGTTCGTGTAAAATGGACCTGATTCAGCTATACTCCCGGCTTTCAATGACCTCCTTTTCACCAACGGGGTTAGCTTTCCCTGACTGCCTGGTCCTGTTCGAATCTGGACATTTCCACCTGCAGTGACGCGAATCTGGCCTTTGTAAAATGATGCGTGATTATGCTTGAAGAAAATCCAGCTCATATGAAAGCTCCAAGAAGCTGAGCAAAGAAACGTCAAGAAGAATGTTGCGGAGCTCATTACAATACGCAAGTCTCACTTCTTCTTCTTCTTCTTCTTCTTCTTCTTCTTCTTCTTCTTCTTCTTCTTCTTCTTCTTCTTCTTCTTCTTCTTCTTCTTCTTCTTCTTCTTCGTCTTCGTCTTCTTCTTCTTCTTCTTCTTCTTCTTCTTCTTCTTCTTCTTCTTCTTCTTCTTCTTCTTCTTCTTCTTCTTCATACACCTTCATATGTAGGTCAGTATGGCCGAACGGATAAGATCGCTCGTTCTTAAACATCCGATGTGCTGATGCCAGGGGTTCAACCCCTACATCGGTCAGTTGAATTAAGATGTTGATTTGTTGTCCTTGACTTGCGAACGTAAATTACAAGTACCTCTGCAGTCTGAAAGGGTTCACCTGATGGCGATTGACGCCAGTAATAGAGAAAGCGAATCCACACGCAAAAATCAACTCAATGCACTAGAAGTAGTAGCATGTGTATGCTTCTCTTGTTTTCAAAGCGAGCGAGCGCACAAACAAACAACATAAACAAAGAAACCAATACACCTCCATATATGAATATATCCAAGCAAGCATCTTAGAGCATCTTGATATCTCCATAGTTTGTCTTCAGATGAAGTGGGTATAGGCCAAAAAGGGTTTCTTTGTGTTGCTTATGCTGGTCACTCCTACAATAAATGTTTTGTAGCTCTGTCTTTTTATCGTTTCCACTGTTAATTCATCAATATCTCCTATCTTTAGTTTAACATCTGGTATTTCAACATTTCATGTTAATTACGGAGTGTAAAGATTGTGACTTCTTCTAGTAGGTGGATTTAATAATATGCTGGATCACTTGCGCATGTATATTATATGTAATAATCGTTGCGCAGCGCATTATGCACAGTGTATCTGTGCTGACTGTTGGCTTGTCAAGACTCCTGTCTGTTAAATTTTTCACATTGAGCAGTAATGAGCAGTTTGTGTGATATTCACTGGAACAGGAACGGAGCATAATGGGGCGACCCTTTGCCGTAAGGTTGGAACCGCGACTAACTAACTAACGCTATGTAAAACAAAAATAAATAATTAATATACGTGATAACGTTGCAATTGTGAAGTGTTATGCTTCACTTTTTGTTCATGACCAAACCGTACTGAACGGGCTATGCTGTCGTACCACAATGTCCGCCGACGCGTACAGCTAACACTACAACACACAACAGACTATTGTCACCTGATTGCTGTCGTCAGTGAATTGTTACATCCGCAGTTTGACCTTAAGGGGTAACAACCACGTAACATAGTGATTGTCATGGGGTCCGAGTTTGTACTTGAAACGCTGAAAAACTGTTCATGTGAAAGCAGTGATATTTACATAGTTGAGATGAAGATACATCACGATCACATCCTACGCCATTAGTATCACGATTTAGTGGACTACCGAGCAAGTTAACCTGCGAGGTCATAACGTTCTCTTCGGTAAACTTTACAACCATCAGGAGCCTTGCTTAGCATATACACAAGAGCTGTATGTTATTTGCTGGTTGTTTTTCTACGCTTTGTTACGTTCAGTAGTTTGCCACTGCTTTCTGAAGGAGAAGCTACTGTTAACGTCCAACTGACTGATGTGTGGAAAGAACCCACTGCCTCGCCGTCAGCGCAACTTTAGTTTAACATAAAGGCACTACATTTAGTTTATAATATTAATTAATTAATGTTTTGCTTATCCTTTACAGGATATCGCTGTAAACATCAGCATCTTTCAGCTGATTGTTGATTTCTTGGCAAGATTACGCTCAGTAGTTTGCCATTGCTTTCTGAGCGGCCGGCTAACATAACCTCGTAAGTTACCGATGCAATTCGAACCACTGCTGATTCTCACCGTCGTCACTTTACTTACGAGAGTATACGAGATTACGGAGAAAAGTTGCTAACCTCTAGGCCAGGAAGCAGGTAGTTTAACATATAGGTACTTCATTTTGAGAACAGTCAGATCTATAGAAACAATGCAATACCAAACTGACTGAACAGAAGGACACACAATACGATTGTCCGAACACTTTATATTGAACTATCTCAACGAAAAGTCAGTATTAGCATGTATGTCTACTTCAAATCGTTTTGAACACTTATGTTCTGCAGTAAGGACCTTTAAAGCTAATAAACATCGCAATGTCTTGGAAACTGAAATTATTTAGCCACAGTGCTTCGGAGGAAACAGTGATGAAGGACATGGTCTCTTGAAGAAAAGACCCAACAAGACGAGGTTAACCAGAATGAAGATGGACACAGGACATTGCGGACACCTTGGTCGTGAGGGTACCAGAGGCAAGAGAAATAGCAAGAGGTCAAGAAACTTCTCAGCGAGCCCTGTTGTGAGAGGACCTGCAGAATGCTGATGAACGTTGACCAGCGTCATGGTGATCACGTTGCCCATCTAGTGCCGACTGGTGTCAAAATATGGGGTTAGTATGGTATACCCATCGAGCTTCATGGAGTGGAACATGCACAGCGTGAGCTTCTGATCTCCCGCATAAGGCGCGGTGTGCTGATATAAATACACACACACACACACACACACATATATATATATATATATATATGTGTGTGTGTGTGTGTGTGTGGGGCGGGGGGGGGGGATTATACATGTCTGTCTAGGTTCTTTCTCCGTAATCCCTTTTATCCACGTGAGCAAACGCAGCTGCGCGGGAATCGCTAGCGGTTCTCGCCGCCCCGCTACTTACGGGATATGTGAGCTGGCCGCTCAGAACGTAATGGAAAACTACTGGGCGTAATCTTGCCAAGAAATCAACAACAGCGGTAAAATACTGGTGTTGACAGCGATGTCCTGGACATTTCCTGGAATCCACTTTAGGTTTGCTCAACCTAGGGGACGACATTAACTTTACACATTCCAATCCGCCCCTATGAGAATCGAACTCCTGACAAGCAAGTCGATAGTGGAGACTTTAGGCTCGGTTAATCTTTGGGTACCGGTCTTTAAAATTGTACAACTGTAATTACGTCAGTTTCTCAACTCATATTGTTTCACTTATGTCATTGTCCACCCTTAAACATGTCTCAGCATTAACTGATTCAGTGCCGACTGTGACTTACCATATAGATCGAAAGGTGATAAATCGCCGTACTAAGAGTATTGTGTTATTTGTTTTGTTTCGCGGTATTTTAGCAATATAAATGCTCAATATCTAGCAATTCACATTATAATAATTGTTTATTTGATTGTGTACCATCGTAGTCCAAGCTACTTGTTGTCTCTGACATTGAAATAGATAATAAGGCTAGCACTGTTCTATATCTCGACATGTTGCCTTTGTCAGTGCCTATTTATCCCTACGAGTATAGTTATCATGCTGAAGTATGTAAGATTCAATGACTCATTTCGGTAGGCGATGTAAGAACTTTTGAAAATGGTTGAAATCGTCACTAACGAACGCTCGTGGTTTGAATCACGCAAGTGTTAGTGTGTACATGTTCATCTGTTATAAACAACATGTCAATAACTGAAACCATGGTTACCATTGAGCTGAATAACAAAATGTGCCAAAATGTGCCGTCAAGGAAACGGAATGATTACATGTTCTACTAGTAGTTAGAATCATACAGCGGAACGAATAAAGCGAATAAGCGTATGATGTGACCTGAAAGTCCGAGAAACAAACGACATATACGTGTAAATTAGACAGTTTCGCCCTGAATAATTTTCATTGAATAAAAGTAGAAGTCAAGAATAATTATTTGAAAGCAGAAATATGACAGTTCATATTGTTAACCGACAATACGTGAAAGTTACAATAAAACATACGAAAACGACACAACCAGGAAAGAGTTGAATACGGAACATCGAGACATGTTTATGGGATAAAGATAGATACAATTCCTTTACAGGATGTAGCAATCCAGGCCGACATTTCTGGCTGCTTGTGATTCCTGGGCAAATTTACTTTTAGTAGTTTGCCATTACTTTTTGAACGACCGGGGCACTTATTCCATTGTATGGAAACCAACGCAAGGAGGTCTGCTTCCGTATCGCTCGCAACTGTGTTTCGAGCGCGGTATGAGAGCTTACGAACTCCATTTGTAATCCCTTAGCCACATAGCCGGCTTGTATATAGGTAAGTCTCAGAAACTGTATAAACATGTGCACATACTGGCTATGGTTTATATACGCGTGTGCACGTGCACTTGCACGCCAACTTATATGTAGCATTTACTGATCATACATAAGTGCTAGACGTCTGTGGAGATAATGTTATACACATCCGAACAATATCAGTCAAGCTGTACATCATATTTCAGCAAAAGTATCATTTATTTAACCGTATCTGTCGCACAGGGGTTACAAATGCAAGTCATAATCCAGCATACTACGTTCGAAACAAAGCTGCGGCCTCTTTGGAAGCAGACCGTCTTACGTTGGGTCACATACAAAGGTATGAGTGACGAACGTTCAGAAAGCAATGGCAAATCACTGAACCAAGAAATCACAAACGGTCAAATAATTATGGAGGTGACTGCAACGTCCTGTAAAGGATATGCAACTAACTTTTTAAAAATCATTTATTTCTTCACTTCATATGATGTACAACTATGCAGTATGCATTTGACGCGATGCAGCGAAATATGCTAGGTAATACAATGTGCGCCATTTTTTATGACGTCAGTGTTTAACTACATATGCGCATCTACAAATATCCACATCAGTATATAAACTCGGGCACACAATAAAATACACATAACGGTGAAGGCTTAGAGAAATAAAATGTCATAACCCGGACGTTCCCGCCCCCAGAGAGTGGCAGAAGCTAAAGCGCCGAAAATTCCCGGAATAGAATCTACCTCTGACGATTAGAGATCTCCTGCCATGCTGTCTCCGCGGCGGAGTTTTTATCACTAGCATAATCACGTTAATTCCTGTTGGTTGGTGAACATCCCTATTGTCAAAGAGGAAAAAAAGAATGTCCAAAAACATTAGATGATCCGTGTGAAGGGAAGACCTGGTTAATAGATTTGAAAGCAGAGGATATACACTAACCAGCAATAGAAAAACGATTTGTTAGCACATGTCCACGCAATAAGAATTGTTCCTGCATCTCGTTAGATACATACTGTAGAGTTATGTATCATATGACGTGATTAAATAGATAATACTCTGGATGAAATACTTAAAACACATAACCAGAGGTATTATTCGAATATGGAGCATTTTCTATCTCTACCGTAATCTCAGAGTTAAAGGAAAATCATTCTGTTAGCACTAAGGCACCTAATTCTAATGTGTTCACTGGTTCCTCTCTCAAACCACCGTAATACTCATTGTATACGAGTCTGGCGTATTCAACGTTGTTCTGCTCGCCCACATATCATCATCAACATTAAGTTGCTTGCCGATAGGCGTGGACGGTGATGATCCACACCATTCCACACGATTACCTGAATCATACATCAGGTCAGTGTTTCTAAATGATTATGCCATGTAGCTACGTCATCCAGATATTTATCTTTTTGCTTTTCTATTTCTCTTTTCCCATCAATCGTGCCAGTTGGCACTACAATTTTCCGACTATTTCTACTTATTAAAATATTGATCGCCTACGCTTAGTTTCTCGAATAAATGTATGGTTTTTATGTGTTTCTTGTAGGATTTGTTTATTCATACATGCTGTTGGGGATTAAATGATGCGGAGTTGAGAAGCATAAACGCCTACGGCAGTAGGCGGATGGCTCGATTTAGTGTCTCTATTTACATCACTTTTTAAAAAAGAGGTCAGTAATTTAGTTCTAATATTTAGATGTCTTCATAACACGAGGACAGGATTTAGTTCAGATATGTAGTTGCTTTAATAAATGTTTTTTTTTTTTTTGCATATCCGTTTTACAGGACATCGCTGTCAACACCAGCATGTTACTAGTATTGATGATGTCTTGGCAAGTTTATGTTCATTAATTTGCCATTGATTTCTGAACGACCGGCTCCCATACCAACTTATTAAAACCCACCGCAACGCGGTCTGCTGCCAAATCGGTCGTATATGTGTTTCAAACGCGTGTAAGCGGGCTTACGAATCACGTCCGTAAGTCCTTTGCCAGTGAGACCGGCGCTTTAACAATACAAGGTGATTATTTAGTTCTGATATTTAGATGCTTTCATTACATAAGGTTAGCAATTAGTTCCGAAATGTCTTTATAACACAAGTTTCGTAATATAGTACGGATATTATAATGCCGTCACAACAAGAGGTCCGGATTTATTTCCGACATGTTGATGCTTTAATAAATGAAGATGATAATTTAGTTGTAATATTTAGATGCCTTCATAACATAAGGTCAGCATTTAGTTCCGGAATGTAGATGTCTTTATATACTGTTCTAAAATTGAAACGCAAAATTTTTTATGTTACTTTTGTAAAAGATATTCGCTGATTGGACGTCAGTCAACCTATCGACTGTGTCCATCTGGTCATTAACTTTTTTGTGGATACCTAAATTGTACTCACCTCATGATTGGAGAGGTCATCAAAGAGGTCAAGGTCAAAACACATTTTTGACAATAACTCGTGACAGGTTTATGATAATCCCGTGAAACTTACTGAACACAAATCTCTCTGACCATATTATTGAATACCTATAAAATATTGACGCTCCTCGAATAAATTGAGTTGAAATTCAATGAGCAAGTGTGGTTCATTTAACTGCAGAACAAAGACTCATCATCATTGGACGTTTACAGGCTGGACAGTCACAAAGTGTAGTAACCAGAGAATTTAATGTGGTTAATCGCCTCTGAAGGCGATTTCAAGAAACTGGCTCAGTGGCAGACCGGCCGCGCAGTGGAAGACCCAGAATCACAACTGCTGCCAAAGACCCTTTCATACGGCAGCGTCACCTTGGGAATCGATTTGCATCTGCGTCCTCTACAGTCCAGTCAATGCCAGGAGCTCGTTGAATTTCAGATTAAGCGGTCAGAAATCGGCTGCACGACGCTGATCTTTGGGTTAGAAGACCCTACAAAGGTCCTGTTCTTAAGGACCGGCATCGACAGAACCAACTGCAGTGGGCGAATTAGCATCGTCAATAAAATTTTGGTTCAAGATTTATTTATTTTTTTAACAGTATAATATAAGTTCCGTAATTTAGTTCCGCTATTACAATACCTTTATAACAAAAGGCCAGGATTGTGTGCCCATATTCAGACTAGTTCATAAAATAAGGTAAACATATAGTTCCAATGTTTAACTGCCTTCCTAAGAGGCGGCCAGTAGTTAGTTCTGACATGCGTTCACGAGTATTTAGTTCTAATATTTAAAAGCCTCATATGAGAGCCCCATAAGACCCAAAACAACGTGACTCCCACAGGTGGGGAAATATAACCAGTCCTGGTTAGGACTTATTAGAAAAAGAACAAAGAGAGGAATGATAATGAAATGTCGCAACAACAACAACAACAACAACAACAACAACAACAAGACCCCAATTATAATCGACGCTGTAGAAGCAGATTTAACAAGGTCGAATCTGTTTTTCGCAAATATCGAATCGAATCAAATGGCTTCATGACCGGAGATGAGTATTTCATTATGATGTTTGAACGCATCAATACAAGTAGTGATTATTTAGTTCTGATATTAAAACACCTGCTGTCTTGAAGTGAGTATCAAATTCATTATTTTAACACCTCATTATATGAGATGAGTATCTGGTTGTGATATGTGAGCGCTTCATTTCAGACGGTGAGTATTTAGAAATGATGTCTAGAAGTAACCGTGACGGGAAATATCATCAGTCAATGAAGACGTGTACTAAAGACGGATATTCCGAAGATTACTGTCGGTTGTTGCATAAGGCGCTGTAACAGACGAAGCTACCTTTTTTATGAATACAACAGTGTGAATTTAAGAGCGGTTTCAACAAAGAGGAACGATTTGGGGAGTCCAAGTGTGCTACTGACACGTTCAGATCCCTCGCAAACTTGGGCAGTTCTTCAACAAGGTGAACGCCGCAAGAGGATTTTAAAAATGAGATATAGACAGTGAAGCTTATGTGTGCACGTTACGTGAACAGATAAACTCATAAATATGCAGGGCTATGCAGTGATATGATACAGAGAGACGGTCGCATCAGGCACACTGTAATGGGGCTTTATAAGAGGACGGATTGTTTAAAGAAATAATAACATGTAACGGGCGGCATTTCGAAAACTTGCATATTAATGAGAAAATCTACCGCACGGCACTGCAAATATGACTTGAAAGCCCGAGAAATAAAGATGCATACACATACATTAACTGATGAAGTGCCATGATTGGATGATTAATCGTATTAAGCAGTTTACCGCATCTGCCATGGGCTTATATATAGCCGAAATGTTATCATAGCTTTATAATAAAACGTGTTTACTACCATATTAACAACTCTTAACATTATAACTGTAACATATCCCTAATTCCCATTTTCCGCCATCCAGTTTTTTTTTTTCATCCAGACCGACGTTTTGTTTGGAACTGAATATGTTATGGCGTTTCGTTCCTAATCATTTTCAGCGAACATAAATGTAAACCAAGAATGATTAACTGACAGCAGAAATATCACAATCCAAACTGCTAGCCGAGCATCGCATGGAAATTACAATACAGCATATGCGGGTATGGCATAAACCACCAAATATTATGAGGACAGTGGAATGAGAAGATTAAGAGATAAATACCCAAGTGACTGGCCAAAATTTATAGAGAAATCAATGAAGAATTTGGCACATGATTTCGGATATTTACACGCCTCATAACATGAGCCTTTTTGGGCAAAAATCACCTTCAAATTAATATCCGAATTCTGGCTGTCTCGGTCACAGGATTATTAAATGATTAATTGCCAAACAAAAAGTTAGTTTTGACCAAACATGTACATAATCAAATGAACACTATTATCATTCAAATTTCCGTTCACTTGGATTATACCACGAAATAAAACAAATAACCCCAATGACCCTCGTATGGCGATATATCGTCATTGTGTACAAATGGGAGGTCATATTTGGCGATATAATATCCCTCGGTACTCAATCAGTTAATAGGATTCAGGCGATGAACCCTAATATAATTTCTCTGTGAGGTTGCACGGGGTAGGGATAATGGTAGAGAAGATGTTTAGACGTAATCACGATGAGAAGATCATATTCCAGGCCGTCAAGATGTACTGAAGAAAGGCTTTTCTGAACCTTCTGTTTTTATTGCTTGTCTTTGCATGACGTTGCAGTCACATCTAGCCTCTACTGACTGTTTATGATTTTTAGTTTTACGTTCAGGAGCGTCATTCCTTTGTGAAAGAGAAGTCTACATTTTCCAGGTGACCGGTGTTTGAACCGGACCCACTACACCGCAGCCATTAGAAAAAGTGTCAGTCCGTTACACCTTTCATCTACGTCTACCTCTAAAAAACACAGTATCAAGTTAATTTCTTTTAAACACAAGAACACACACACACACACACACACACACACACACACACACACACACGAAACATTAATAAGTAGAAACAAATAATATCCCGAAATGAGAGAAAATCTTACCCTGGCAATTTTGACACACTAACAGGCAATATAAAAATGTAATAGCCAGTGTCAATTCTTTTAACTTATCCAAAAAGAAAATCAGTATTTGAAACATTCTGGGTTGTCAAGCACAAAAAAGGCAACACTAACTTCACTAACTGGGTGTCAAATGCTTGCGCAGTGTCTTACCTCCTCTCTTAGCATTGGTGAATGAGTGATAACAGCGCGCGTGCGGAACCTTCTGTGAGGAGTACCCGGCTCTCTCGCGGCAGTCCCCGCGTGTCCTTGCCTGCGGGTCAGATATGTGGACGGTTTAGTGGTCAAATGCGGCGGCCTTGTTGACACACTTTTAGGGTATCACCCGCCGGGATAAATACGGGAGAATTGGCACATGCAAGAACTCATTTAGCATGTGGAATTGAGAGATTGGAATAGAGCAATTGGGTGAATTAGGCAGACCGACAGACATGAGAAATGGTGATTATACTGTAGGTAAACAGACAGAAAGACTAACAGACGGAGAGATGGACAAGCAGACAAAATAACAGACAAAAGTAACTTGCATATCCTTTACAGGACGTAGCAGTCAATAGCAGCATTTTTGACTGTTCGTGATTCCTGGACAAGATTACGTTCAGTAGTTTGCCATTGCTTTCTGATCGAACGGCACACATAACATTTTATAAAAATCAAACGTAAGACGGTAAAATCGCCCTGTGTTTCGAACGTGGGTATGTGGGATTACGAACAGCTCCCGTATACCCTTCGCTACGGAGCCGACTGACAAATGGTGTGCATATGACAGGTGAAGAGACTGAAAAATAAACAACGGACAAAGGAGAAGCAGACGGCTTGGTATTCATGCGACAGGCAAACATACACACACACAGAGCGAGAGAGAGAGAGAGAGAGAGAGAGAGAGAGAGAGAGAGAGAGAGAGAGAGAGAGAGAGAGAGAGAGAGAGAGAGAGAGAGAAATGGACGGAAAGACTTTCGAGCGAGCTGATAGACAGGCTGATAGGGCAGGCAGACTGATCAGTCTGAATGTTTGTCGTTCGAGATGACAGGTTTGAGACAGAATCTATCGGTCGGACAATCGGTTGATCAATTAGTAGGGAAGTTTGTGATTAGAACGTTAAATAATAGGAGGCAGGCAAAATTGCTGGAGAGTAAACAGGTATAGATGTATATAAATAGATAGATGTGTGATTGTTTCTATATGTTAATGTAGTTGACCTGGCTTAGTTAGTTAGTTGCATAACTTTTTCAGGACGTCGCAGTTAAACCCAGCATTGTTTGGCTGTTTGTGATTCCTTGGCAAGCTTACGTTCATTAGTTTGCCATTGCTTTCAGAACGGCCGGCACTCATACCTTTTCATAAAATAACCAACGAACTGCGTCAGTAACGCCTTCATCACAAAGCTGGCAGTCCTGGTTAGTTTATTTAAAATATACGTAAAATATATGTAGACGGATGATGGTAGTAAACAACGTAACTAAAATAGTACGAAACAATTTATCACATTGGATCAACCAAACTCATTCATTCATTCATTCAGTAGCATGTCCTTTGCAGAACCTCGCTGCCATAACAACCTTCCGGAAAACCTCTCGATCATAAGCAAGATGTCCCGCGTCTGATACACCCATCTGGAGATCATCCGCTACATCTTGCACCCATATTCTCTTTGGCCTTCCTCTTCCTCTCTTCCCAGGCATATATCCTTCCATTATTGTTCTCTCCAAACTTTCGTGACGTTTCAAGTGACCAAAATATTTCAATTTTCTTTGTTTTATCGTCTTTAATAGCCAACCTTCTTCAATATTCAATTCTTGAAGTATGGATAGATTTGTTCTTTTCTTTACCCAAGATATTCTTAGAACTCGTCTATAACATCAACCAAACTATAAATTGTAAATAAAGAGCCATCAAAGTGTTCTATAATCACTTTATATTTGTAATATTAAGAAACATGGACAAGGAACAAGCAAAACGTCGCAGTATCTGGGACTGAAATGGACATTATCTTAATGAATTAGATCAAAACAAGGCCAAAAAATACATCAGGAATATTCTTAGACAGTCCCATGTTATGACAACGTCTTGAGGGAAGAGTACGTCGCATGTGCTAAATGATAGGAAGTATAAGCCAATTCCAATTCCAATTTTCCAAGAAAGAAAAAAATTCCAAATTCGGTCTCGTCTAACCTGCTTCGTCAGCGGTGATTATTGTTGAGAGCCGTAGTTGTGTGGATTGTTAGTCCTAATTCCTACTGGTTTTATTGGTTCAGCTCTGTTCGTCGGATAGATTTGTTTTGTGCTGGTCCTGGTAAAGACCGGTCCTTGGTTGGGCCTACTGGGGCCCGCATTCTCTCGTTTGTTGGCTTCTTTTCTCAGTTAGCACTGCTACGTGCTTGTCGCTTCTTGTGTTATTCTCATCGGGGCTACTCCCGGTCATGTCCAGTCCTCATAAGGACTCGATGTAGGCAAGGGCAGAGCATTCAAGTGCAAGTCTCAAGTTTTCCCCCTGGTCAGCGGCCCGAACTCCTTTACGTTTGTGATTTGGCGTTTTTCTTCATCGCGTGTGGGTGTGGTGTGGCAGCAAGATGACCAGGTCTATCTGTCCTCCCAGCTCAGGTGCTATACCGGAAGAGCCAACCCATCTTCCTGCCATTCGCCCCGCCAGTTTTTAATTTGTTTTAATTTTTTATTAAATTACGTACATAGATTTTTTTTTTTTTAGAAGCGTGTCTCAGCAACACTGTAAGGATTGGTTGGAAGAAACTGTCTGGGTACAACACGTAGACATTTGGTTGACAGTTTCGGAGTCTCATTACAGCCGACTTTGAATGGGAGGGATGGTGCTGGAAGATGACGTTTATCCGATTACTGCCATGGATTAGATGCTTGTTATTGCATCACATGGGCGGACCAAGATTTGAACCTAGAAAGTCAGGAGGGAGGAATGGGATCAGCTAATTCGCACATTAGAGCTGTGGTGGCCTAGTGGCCAACTCTCCCCTGTCGTACCACTGGTCAGGGGTTTGTTCTGCCCCTGCATGTAAGTGGATTCGAATTGTTACGATTGACCTAAGCTCCCGAGTCTACCCGGGCTAAAATGGATACCATGAAATGTCTTAGGAAGTAAAGATAAGTGTGACCACATCGAGTGCCGATTGATGTATACAAATATATGTCTAGAAATGTGTGCCCAAAGCACCTTAAGTCGTGTGACATGGAACCTTCTTTACTAATTCACGCATTATGAACAGTGGGGGAACAGTGGCTTGCGAAGGTGAATGCCGAATCAATCTGGCTTCCCAGACCGACACAACTTGATGTGGGCACCAGGATAAATCTTGGGATTCAAGGCTGCTGGTGGTGACATTGATTACGTAACTCCCTGAATGCTGATTGGTCTATAAAAGGAGCAAGCACCATGTGGTTCCAGAAATTGAATAATGAGGCCATGTTTCGCTATCTCACACAGTCACCAGAGTGGATCAGTTCTGTGTTCTTGTCTCGACCATACCATGGGACCAAGCCACCCAGAAATTTACTTCTCTGCCCTTGTCCTTTCCACCTTTTTAGTTTGACTGTTCATGGCATTTGGAGCATATTTGTCAGTAACCACATGTCCACTGCCATTAGACGTTTAGCTTCTCTGCTCATAGTCCATGCTTTACACCAATACAACAGTACAGGTTCTATGTGGCACTTCACCATTCTTGTCGTCGGGGATATTAAACGTCACAGCGGTTTAGAATAGAAAGTAATGAAAGGGTGGTTACTAGGATGGAAGGTGTGGTTACTAGGATGGAAGGCGTGGATCCTGGGATGGAAGGCGTGGTTCCTGGTATGGAAGACGTGGTTCCTGGTATGGAGGGCGTGGTTCCTGGTATGGAAGGCGTGGTTTCTGGTTGTAGCGTAGCGTATACTACTAGGATGGGAATGGATCAAAGTAGATACTAAATAGACTTCTACGAATAGAGAATCTAACCACTGCTGAAGAAGCGATCAAATGGCTCGCAATTATAGAAGAATGATTATCAAAGTCCCAGAATGGATCACTACTTCTAAACAGTGCCAGGCGGAAAGTTATGACGACTAACTGTACTAACAAACGAAGACAGTATGTCAAGTGATTGCTGCTAACGTGCCTGGATGAATAATGATCCCCCACTGCCTAATGTATTTTCACACAACAGGATATAAGACAGATTTATAAGTATAGATATAGTCCTTTCACTCGTCACACAATCTGATGATGCTATAATCTAATTCTATAATGACAGACGCAGTTTGTTAAAATTACAAATATACCATAGCTTGTTTAATTCTAAAGAACATTACGTGAGCCCCACGGGGAACTCACTGACACATAAGAGATACGCAGATCTCTGATAAATCTAAATGATTATAGTAGTGTACATTAATCAGCTATTCGATGTTAAAACCACTGACAATGTGTACCATAGCCAATAGCAGACAAAATTGGTGATTGTTGTGCAGTGGCAAACGGGTGAAAGCCACTCATCAGATAATTCTTGGCCTCCTGGATGGTAAGCTGATAGTGCTGACTGAATAGTGGTTTGGACTCCACTCTCTGCTGCATAAAGTGAGTGGTTCGTAGCTCAATCAGCGGTCGTGACTACGGCTACAGATGATCAGGGTGCAGGCTCCTGCAACTAGATTTTGACTGGCCTATCGGGTGTGGAGATTATCGCTGGCTTTTCTATGTTTTAGTGGGTTGGTCGGCTTAATAAGAGCCAGAAAAAGGTCTAAGACACAGATATGTGTTCTATTCTAGCCAGCTGACTTGATAGCTCCAGTCACCCTCAAGCCTCATGTAGAAATGCCAGTTTGTAGGGTTTTTACAGGTGAGTTATCTTCCCTAATAGAAGAGTTCTCCACTTCCTGTGGCCAAATTAAATTCACAGCCAAACTGAATATTATATTCAGCCTGAGGTGATTTATTGGCGTGTAAACAAACTCTGCACTACCTCTACTTCTAACTATTAGAAGAAATCGTATTTTAGTTCTCTCTATAGTGGTATGTGTATAAATACACTAACCACAGATGATCTTAGCTAATATATGAAAATATAGACAACAATGAAAATTAATACAGAATACATAGAGGGGTTTACTGAGGGCTATCTCCATCTAATAAAAAACGATCTGAGAGGTGGGCCAACCTGTCACACTGGTATGGAAGCTATTGTTCCTGGTATTGAAGGCGTGGTTTCTGGTAAGGAAGATGTTGTTCCAGGGGTGGAAGGCGTGGTTCTAAAGATGAAAGGCGTGGTTCCTGGGATGGAGGACGTGGTTCCTGGGATAGAAGGCATGGTTCCTGAGGTGGAAGGCGTGGTTCCTGGTATGGAAGGCGTGGTTCCTTGTATGGAAGGCGTGGTTCATTGAATGGAAGGCGTGGTTCCTGCTATGGAAGACGCGGTTTCTGGTATGGAAGGTGTGGTTCCTGGGGGGATAGCGTGGGTCTAAAGATGGAAGGCGTAGTTCCAGGTATGGAAGGCATGGTTCCTGGGATGGAAGGCGGTATTCCTGTGATGGAAGGCGCGGTTCCTGTACTGGAAGGCGTGGTTCTAAAGATGGAAGGTGTGGTTCCTGGGATGGAAAGCATGGTTCCTGGTATGGAAGGCGTGGTTCTAAAGATGGAAAGCATGGTTCCTGTCGCGGGAAAACTTGATAGTTTCGATCGATGACAAAAAGACCCGACATTCGTCTACAATAACAGGCAATCCTTTGATGATTAGGGGACTGAGGAAAAAAATACGTCGCGAAAACTGTCTGCACACGGTCGGCATTTCTGTATGATGTGGGTTGTTCGAGAAACGAACAATGGCACCATCCGTCTGCAAGGCGGTAGACAGCCTTCGAAGTCGTAGACGGAATGTCTGGACAGACGTCGGATGGATTCTGTGATGTGGGGAAAACTCCCCTGGCTCACAGACAGACAGGACTTTTGTTGTACGAGACAAAGATTTCCCCGATGAAAGCAGACTAGACGGCGGAGTGATTCCAGTCAGTCTAAAAACAGGGAGAAAGCCAGACTCTGGACTGATCAGCGTCTAGACATTTTGGTGACGTCACTCAAGCCCCGATTTAAAACCAGTTGCGGTAAACAAGTTTTAGTTAGTCGACCAAAGGTTCTGAAGTGTTAAAGATCGGCGCAGTATTCCGAGTTGTGTTAATTGAAAGAGACTATAGTGTCAAAGTGTTGATATTTATCGGCGGACATAGATCCAGTCTGTGATTGCATAGTCTCAATCTTCAACCGGAATAGGCATATGGTATTCTATTAATCATATCTAACTTAGAGTATGATTAGGAATAGAGTACAGTACTGTGCGATGATAGAATGTATTATAGGTGCAGTGATAGAATGTTCTATAAGTGCGTGATAGAAGTATTATAGGAGCGTCGGCACTAGTAACATATTGTGTAGCTTTAACTGGCTTGTGTAATATATCCTTTAACTCAGGGTGTTAAGGACATTGTAGTGGGATAATAATTAGAGAGATTGAGAATGCTTGGGAGGGATGAAGGGAATGTAAAAAGGTAGGATCTTCCAGTAGGGCATCTGCTGGGTTTCTACCCGTTTTCTTTAATCTTTCCTTGTGTTTCCATTTCTCAGACCAATGTGATGAGCTATTTGGCCGTATAACAGAGTTCGGTTCTCTGTTATAGATCTGAGTGCTGCTTTCGGCCTACACTCACCTAATTAAGGTCAGAATTGAGTTGCTCTCACCAGGGGATTCTCTATTCTACAGGTTCCACTTACATGTCCACTTGTTGATGGTGATACGATATACTACCAAGAAGTTAGTATCAAAGTTGAAGAAAAATGATGGCTCACGGATGGAAGACAAAGGTTACTGAGAGGCTTGTACACTGGGCTCATGGCCTAGTTGGTCTTCAGAAACCTGACTTCTGCTGAGCATGACTTGATGAACATATGTGTGATTTTTCCTTGAGTGATATGCTACATCACTGTAGAATCAGAACACTATACGTAACACATATACCAATATATATATATAACTACCTGGAACATTAATAGGTTGGGTTTTTTTAATATGGGAAAAATCGTATAACCAGTGACTTATGAACAGTTATATTTTCCCCTGTGACATTTAAGTTATTGGAAAGATTCTCTGATCAACAAACATTATTGAACAGTGTAAATTCACAGTGTTTGCTAGAGTGAAGACCAATATCGAACAGTGTCCATCATTGATGACCAGCATCTTGTTTGTTCGAGCGTTATCGGAGAAAATTGTCACGTGGACGGAGAAACATCTTCTCGGTGAGGTTTTCTGTCCGGAATACATGTTGCTGTTGTGTGCTCAGCACAGTGATGTAACAGACTTTGCTCCTGATTCACTGGTCTGATTCTACATACACCTTAGAATATTCGACAGACATTCTACACTTTACACACACACACTTCTGACAAACATACTCTTTGCTTTAATAAATTATTTGTTGTATTTATTTGTTAAAGCTAGAGTTGTTGAGTAAGTTGTGTTGGGGAAGAATGAGAGTGGGTATGATCCAGGGGTGAGTGAGAGTAAGAAAGGGGTGTCTACAGACTTAAGGAGTTTTGTGGACGGATTCTGGTGGTTTCTCTAGGACATTAATATTGGGTTAATTAAAATGTGGGTGTTGATTCCCCTCACTCCAGGGACGACACTAAAGTAATAAAGGATTAATACGACAGTTCCAAGGATGGAAGGCGTGATTCCTGGGATGGATGGCATGGTTCCTGGAATGGAAGCTGCGGCTGGGACACAAAGAGTCACGCAGCACAAACATTGACACGGAACATTGAAGGCATCCCGGGAATACAACTGCATGAGGCGATGTAACTTGCAAAGAATCAATAATATTGTATGTGGAACCTGATGATAGTGACGTTCTGCAAGACAAGCTACATGATGATGAAAATGGTGGTATCCAAAACCTCTGATATTCCATTATTCATAATTTGTAAGGGTAAACTGTCAGAGCTCTAACTAGTACTCCTCATTGTGGGGTAGGTAATCTTGGTGTAGAATCAAGCCACGTGAATTATGACACTATTTTGTTTTATTATTATTATTATTGTAAATTTTAGTCAGCAAAAACGCTGTGTAGTTGATAGCGAACTGCGCTGGTAAAGTCATGAACACGGTCGGACAAGTATTCGACACCTGGGGTTCGTCATCTGCGAAAGTGAGGGAAAGACTTGCCAGACCTACACAGTATGATGGCTCTATCACATCACTGACCCTCAGCAGAAGGTTGCTTCGGGACAATGATAAACGCACATTTCTAAAAGCCAGAAAATGGGTTTTAGGAAGATTATTGATTACTCAGCCTATCCCGCATACATCATGGGCACTGAATAAAGATGGTATACAGAAATTGGTGACTATAGACATGAGGTGTCTTAGTGGAATGCTACCAATTTCGTCATTGTAACACTGTGGTAATATTCTAATTCTCTAGCTATGATTTTGTCACTCTAGTTACAATTTAGTCACATTAGTTTCAATGCTTCCACACTAGCTACAATGAGGTCACAATAGCTAACCCGCTGTCACAATAGTTACAGAGCTGTCACACTAGCATCAACGCTGTCATATTAGCTACAGCGCTGTCACACTAATTACAATGCTGTTAAAATAGCTACAATGCTGTCAGACTAGCTACAATGATACCACACTAGCTAAAATGTTAACACGCTTGCTGCAATGCTGGGACACTAGTTACAAAGCAGTAACATTAGCTACAATGCTGTCAAACTAACTACAATGTTGAAACACTAACTACAATGTTGAAACACTAACTACAATGCTGTCACACTAACTACAATGTTGAAACACTAACTACAATGTTGAAACACTAACTACAATGCTGTCACACTAACTACAATGCTGTCACACTAGCTACAATGTTGAAACACTAACTACAATGCTGTCACACTAACTACAATGATGAAACACTAACTACAATGTTGAAACACTAACTAAAATGCTGTCAAACTAACTACAATGCTGTCACACTAACTACAATGTTGAAACACTAACTAAAATGTTGTCACATAACTACAATGCTGTCACACTAACTACAATGCTGTCACACTAACTACAATGCTATCACACTAACTACAATGCTGTCACACTAGCTACAATGTTGTCACACTAACTACAATGCTCTCACACTAACTACAATGCTGTCACACTAGCTACAATGTTGTCACACTAACTACAATGCTGTCACACTAACTACAATGCTCTCACACTAATTACAATGCTGTCACACTAACTACAATGCTGTCACACTAACTACAATGCTGTTACACTAACTACAATGTTGAAACACAAACTAAAATGCTCTTACACTAATTACAATGCTATCACACTAACTACAATGTTGAAACACTAACTACAATGCTGTCACATTAATTACAATGCTGTCAATCTAACTACAATGTTGAAACACTAACTACAATGCTGTCACACTAACTACAATGCTGTCACACTAACTACAATGTTGAAACACTAACTACAATGCTCTCACACTAATTACAATGCTGTCACACTAACTACAATGTTGAAACACTAACTACAATGCTTTCACACTAACTACAATGCTGTCACACTAACTACAATGCTGTCACACTAACTACAATGCTCTCACACTAATTACAATGCTGTCACACTAACTACAATGTTGAAACACTAACTACAATGTTGAAACACTAACTACAATGTTGAAACACTAACTACAATGTTGAAACACTAACTACAATGTTGAAACACTAACTACAATGCTGTCACACTAGCTACAATGCTGTCACACTAACTACAATGTTGAAACACTAACTACAATGCTGTCACACTAACTACAATGTTGAAACACTAACTACAAAGCTGTCACACTAACTACAATGCTGTCACACTAACTACAATGCTGTCACACTAACTACAATGCTGTCATACTAGCTACAATGTTGTCACACTAACTACAATGCTGTCACACTAACTACAATGTTGTCACACTAACTACAATGTTGTCACACTAGCTACAATGTTGTCACACTAACTACAATGTTGTCACACTAACTACAATGATGTCACACTAACTACAATGCTATCACACTAACTACAATGCTGTCACACTAACTACAATGCTGTCACACTAACTACAATGCTGTCACACTAACTACAATGCTGTCACACTAACTACAATGCTGTCACACTAGCTACAATGCTGTCACACAAGCTACAATGTTGAATCACTAACTACAATGCTGTCACACTAACTACAATGCTGTCACACTAACTACAATGCTGTCACACTAACTACAATGCTGTCACAGTAACTACAATGCTGTCACACTAACTACAATGTTGTCACAATAACTACAATGCTGTCACACTAACTACAATGTTGTCACACTAACTACAATGCTGTCACACTAATTACAATGCTGTCACACTAGCTACAATGCTGTCACACTAGCTACAATGTTGTCACACTAGCTACAATGCTGTCACACTAACTACAATGCTGTCACACTAACTACAATGTTGAAACACTAACTACAATGCTGTCACACTAACTACAATGCTGTCACACTAACTACAATGCTGTCACACTAACTACATAGCTGTCACACTAGCTACAATGTTGTCACACTAACTACAATGCTGTCACACTAACTACAATGCTCTCACACTAATTACAATGCTGTCACACTAACTACAATGCTGTCACACTAACTGCAATGCTGTTACACTAACTACAATGCTGTCACACTAACTACAATGCTGTCACACTAACTGCAATGCTCTCACACTAACTAAAATGCTGTCACACTAACTACAATGCTGTCACACTAACTACAATGCTGTCACACTAACTACAATGCTGTCACACTAACTACAATGCTGTCACACTAACTACAATGCTGTTACACTAACTGCAATGCTTTCACACTAACTACAATGCTGTCACACTAACTACAATGCTGTCACACTAACTACAATGCTGTCACACTAACTACAATGCTGTCACGCTAACTACAATGCTGTCACACTAACTACAATGCTGTCACACTAACTACAATGTTGTCACACTAACTACAATGCTGTCACACTAACTACAATGTTGTCACACTAACTACAATGCTGTCACACTAACTACAATGCTGTCACACTAACTACAATGCTGTCACACTAACTACAATGCTGTCACACTAACTACAATGTTGTCACACTAACTACAATGTTGTCACACTAACTACAATGCTGTCACACTAACTACAATGTTGTCACACTAATTACAATGTTGTCACACTAAATACAATGTCACACTAACTACAATGTTGTCACATTAACTACAAAGTTGTCACGCTAACTACAATGTTGTCACACTAGCTACAATGCTGTCACACTAGCTACAATGTTGAACCACTAACTACAATGTTGAAACACTAACTACAATGTTGAAACACTAACTACAATGTTGAAACACTAACTACAATTTTGAAACACTAACTACAATGTTGAAACACTAACTACAATGCTGTCACACTAACTAAAATGTTGAAACACTAACTTCAATGCTGTCACACTAACTACAATGCTGTCACACTAACTACAATGTTGAAACACTAACTACAATGCTGTCACACTAACTACAATGTTGAAACACTAACTACAATGTTGAAACACTAACTACAATGTTGAAACACTAACTACAATGTTGTCACACTAACTACAATGCTGTCACACTAACTACAATGTTGTCACACTAGCTACAATGCTGTCACACTAACTACAATGTTGAAACACTAACTACAATGCTGTCACACTAACTACAATGCTGTCACACTAGCTACAATGTTGTCACACTAACAACAATGCTGTCACACTAACTACAATGCTCTCACACTAATTACAATGCTGTCACACTAACTACAATGTTGAAACACTAACTACAATGTTGAAACACTAACTACAATGCTGTCACACTAACTACAATGTTGAAACACTAACTACAATGCTCTCACACTAACTACAATACTGTCACACTAACTACAATGCTGTCACACTAACTACAATGCTGTCACACTAACTACAATGTTGAAACACTAACTACAATGCTGTCACACTAACTACAATGCTGTCAAACTAACTACAATGCTGTCACACTAACTAAAATGCTGTCACACTAACTACAATGCTGTCACACTAACTACAATGCTGTCAAACTAACTACAATGCTGCCACACTAACTACAATGCTGTCAAACTAACTACAATGCTGTCACACTAACTAAAATGCTGTCACACTAACTACAATGCTGTCACACTAACTACAATGCTGTCAAACTAACTACAATGCTGTCACACTAACTACAATGCTGTCACACTAACTACAATGCTGTCACACTAACTACAATGCTGTCACACTAACTACAATGCTGTCACACTAACTAAAATGCTGTCACGCTAACTACAATGCTGTCACACTAACTACAATGTTGTCACACTAACTACAATGCTGTCAAACTAACTACAATGTTGTCACACTAACTACAATGCTGTCACACTAACTACAATGCTGTCACACTAACTACAATGCTGTCACACTAACTACAAAGCTGTCACACTAACTACAATGTTGTCACACTAACTACAATGTTGTCACACTAACTACAATGCTGTCACGCTAACTACAATGTTGTCACACTAACTACAATGTTGTCACACTAAATACAATGTCACACTAACTACAATGTTGTCACATTAACTACAATGTTGTCACACTAGCTACAATGCTGTCACACTAACTACAATGTTGAAACACTAATTACAATGCTGTCACACTAACTACAATGCTGTCACACTAGCTACAATGTTGTCACACTAACAACAATGCCGTCACACTAACTACAATGCTCTCACACTAATTACAATGCTGTCACACTAACTACAATGTTGAAACACTAACTACAATGTTGAAACACTAACTACAGTGTTGAAACACTAACTACAATGTTGAAACACTAACTACAATGTTGAAACACTAACTACAATGTTGAAACACTAACTACAATGTTGAAACACTAACTACAATGTTGAAACACTAACTACAATGTTGAAACACTAACTACAATTTTGAAACACTAGCTACAATGCTGTCACACTAACTACAATGTTGAAACACTAACTACAATGTTGAAACACTAACTACAATGTTGAAACACTAACTACAATTAATTATGTGGTTGTTTCGGGATTTGAAATTTAAATATTGAGCACAACCCACTACTGGCAACGCCGATCGCATTCTGGTATGAACCTAAGGCCTATCCACGTCAATATGGAAGCACTATACTCGAGTTTCGCCCTCGTTTGAGCTCGTCAGTAGTGCATATCCCTGACCGGATCCAGAAACAGTACCGGATCGCGGGTGTGAAGCGGGTGTGTAACCACGATTGGGCAATCTTGAGCATAGCCTACGATGGGTAACGTTGTGATGTTCTGTTGTGATAATTTGGTGTGTCCAGTGTGTGCTGCGTGGTTACACACCCGCTTCACACGCGTGATCCGGGACTGTTTCTGGATCCGGTCAGGGATATGCACTACTGACGAGCTCAAACGAGGGCGAAACTCGAGTATAGTGCTTCCATATTGACGTGGATAGGCCTTAGGTTCATACCAGAATGCGATCGGCGTTGCCAGTAGTGGGTTGTGCTCAATATTTAAACTAAGTACAATGTTGAAACACTAACTACAATGTTGAAACACTAACTACAACGATATCACACTAGCTACAATTCTGTCACACTAGCTACAATGTTGTCACACTAGCTACAATGCTGTCACACTAGCTACAATGCTGTCACACTAGCTACAATTCTGTCACACTAGCTACAATGTTTTCACACTAACTACAATGTTGAAACACTAACTACAATGCTGTCACACTAACTACAATGTTGTCACACTAACTACAATGTTGTCACACTAACTACAATGCTGTCACACTAACTACAATGTTGTCACACTAACTACAATGTTGTCACACTAACTACAATGTCACACTAACTACAATGTTGTCACATTAACTACAATGTTGTAACACTAACTACAATGTTGTCACACTAGCTACAATGCTGTCACACTAGCTACAATGTTGAAACACTAACTACAATGTTGAAACACTAACTACAATGTTGAAACACTAACTACAATGTTGAAACACTAACTACAATGTTGAAACATTAACTATAATGTTGAAACACTAACTACAATGCTGTCACACTAACTACAATGCTGTCACACTAACTACAATGTTGAAACACTAACTACAATGTTGAAACACTAACTACAATGTTGAAACACTAACTATAATTAATTATGTGGTTGTTTCGGGATTTGAAATTTAAATATTGAGCACAACCCACTACTGGCAACGCCGATCGCATTCTGGTATGAACCTAAGGCCTATCCACGTCAATATGGAAGCACTATACTCGAGTTTCGCCCTCGTTTGAGCTCGTCAGTAGTGCATATCCCTGACTGGATCCAGAAACAGTCCCGGATCGCGCGTGTGAAACGGGTGTGTAACGACGATTGGGCAATCTTGATCATAGCCTACGATGGGTAGCGTTGTGATGTTCTGTTGTGATAATTTGGTGTGTCCAGTGTGTGCTGCGTGGTTACACACCCGCTTCACACGCGTGATCCGGGACTGTTTCAGGATCCGGTCAGGGATATGCACTACTGACGAGCTCAAACGAGGGCGAAACTCGAGTATAGTGCTTCCATATTGACGTGGATAGGCCTTAGGTTCATACCAGAATGCGATCGGCGTTGCCAGTAGTGGGTTGTGCTCAATATTTAAACTAACTACAATGTTGAAACACTAACTACAATGTTGAAACTCTAACTTCAACGATATCACAATAGCTACAATTCTGTCACACTAGCTACAATGTTGTCACACTAGCTACAATGCTGTCACACTAGCTACAATGCTGTCACACTAGCTACAATTCTGTCACACTAGCTACAATGTTGTCACACTAACTACAATGTTGTAACACTAACTACAATGTTGAAACACTAACTTCAACGATATCACAATAGCTACAATTCTGTCACACTAGCTACAATGTTGTCACACTAGCTACAATGCTGTCACACTAGCTACAATGCTGTCACACTAGCTACAATTCTGTCACACTAGCTAAAATGTTGTCACACTAACTACAATGTTATAACACTAACTACAATGTTGAAACACTAACTACAATGTTGAAACACTAATTACAATGCTGTCACACTAACTACAATGCTGTCACACTAACTACAATGCTGTCACACTAACTACAATGCTGTCACACTAACTACAATGCTGTCACACTAACTACAATGCTGTCACACTAACTACAATGTTGAAACACTAACTACAATGTTGAAACACTAACTACAATGCTGTCACACTAACTACAATGTTGAAACACTAACTACAATGTTGAAACACTAACTACAATGTTGAAACACTAACTACAATGTTGAAACACTAACTACAATTTTGAAACACTAACTACAATGTTGAAACACTAACTACAATGCTGTCACACAACGACAATGCTGGCACACTAACTACAATGCTGTCACACTAACTACAATGCAGTCACACTAACTACAAAGCTGTCATACTAGCTACAATGTTGTCACACTAACTACAATGTTGTCACACTAACTTCAATGTTGTCACACTAACTACAATGTTGTCACACTAGCTACAATGTTGTCACACTAACTACAATGTTGTCACACTAACTATAATGATGTCACACTATCTACAATGCTATCACACTAACTACAATGCTGTCACACTAACTACAATGCTGTCACACTAACTACAATGCTGTCACACTAACTACAATGCTGTCACACTAACTACAATGCTGTCACACTAGCTACAATGCTGTCACACTAGCTACAATGTTGAAACACTAACTACAATGCTGTCACACTAACTACAATGCTGTCACACTAACTACAATGCTGTCACAGTAACTACAATGCTGTCACAGTAACTACAATGCTGTCACACTAACTACAATGCTGTCACACTAACTACAATGCTGTCACACTAGCTACAATGCTCTCACACTAACTACAATGCTGTCACACTAGCTACAATGTTGAAACACTAACTACAATGCTGTCACACTAGCTACAATGCTGTCACACTAGCTACAATGTTGTCACACTAGCTACAATGCTGTCACACTAACTACAATGCTGTCACTCTAACTACAATGTTGAAACACTAACTACAATGCTGTCACACTAACTACAATGCTGTCACACTAACTACAATGCTGTCACACTAACTACATAGCTGTCACACTAGCTACAATGTTGTCACACTAACTACAATGCTGTCACACTTACTACAATGCTCTCACACTAATTACAATGCTGTCACACTAACTACAATGCTGTCACACTAACTACAATGCTGTTACACTAACTAAAATGCTGTCACACTATCTACAATGCTCTCACACTAACTACAATGCTCTCACACTAACTACAATGCTGTCACACTAACTACAATGCTGTCACACTAACTACAATGCTGTCACACTAACTACAATGCTGTCACACTAACTACAATGCTGTCACACTAACTACAATGCTGTTACACTAACTGCAATGCTGTCACACTAACTACAATGCTGTCACACTAACTACAATGCTGTCACACTAACGACAATGCTGTCACACTAACGACAATGTTGTCACACTAACTACAATGCTGTCACACTAACTACAATGCTGTCACACTAACTACAATGCTGTCACACTAACTACAATGCTGTCACACTAACTACAATGCTGTTACACTAACTACAATGCTGTCACACTAACTACAATGCTGTAACACTAACTACAATGCTGTCACAATAACTACAATGCTCTCACACTAACTACAATGCTGTCACACTAACTACAATGCTGTCACACTAACTACAATGCTGTCACACTAACTACAATGCTGTCAAACTAACTACAATGTTGAAACACTAACTACAATGCTGTCACACTAACTACAATGCTGTCAAACTAACTACAATGCTGTCACACTAACTAAAATGCTGTCACACTAACTACAGTGCTGTCACACTAACTACAATGCTGTCACACTAACTACAATGCTGCCACACTAACTACAATGCTGTCACACTAACTACAATGCTGTCACACTAACTACAATGCTGTCACACTAACTACAATGCTGTCACACTAACTACAATGCTGTCACACTAACTACAATGCTGTCACACTAACTACAATGCTGTCACACTAACTACAATGCTGTCACACTAACTACAATGCTGTCACACTAACTACAATGCTGTCACACTAACTACAATGCTGTCACACTAATTACAATGCTGTCACACTAACTACAATGTTGTCACACTAACTACAATGCTGTCACACTAACTACAATGTTGTCACACTAACTACAATGCTGTCACACTAACTGCAATGCTGTCACACTAACTACAATGCTGTCACACTAACTACAATGCTGTCACACTAACTACAATGTTGTTACACTAACTACAATGTTGTCACACTAACTACAATGCTGTCACACTAACTACAATGTTGTCACACTAACTACAATGTTGTCACACTAAATACAATGTCACACTAACTACAATGTTGTCACATTAACTACAAAGTTGTCACGCTAACTACAATGTTGTCACACTAGCTACAATTCTGTCACACTAGCTACAATGTTGAAACACTAACTACAATGTTAAAACAATAACTACAATGTTGAAACACTAACTACAATGTTAAAACACTAACTACAATGTTGAAACACTAACTACAATGTTGAAACACTAACTACAATGCTGTCACACTTACTACAATGTTGAAACACTAACTTCAATGCTGTCACACTAACTACAATGCTGTCACACTAACTACAATGTTGAAACACTAACTACAATGCTGTCACACTAACTACAATTTTGAAACACTAACTACAACGTTGATACACTAACTACAATGTTGAAACACTAACTACAATGTTGTCACACTAACTACAATGCTGTCACACTAACTACAATGTTGTCACACTAGCTACAATGCTGTCACACTAACTACAATGTTGAAACTTTAACTACAATGCTGTCACACTAACTACAATGCTGTCACACTAGCTACAATGTTGTCACACTAACAACAATGCTGACACACTAACTACAATGCTCTCACACTAATTACAATGCTGTCACACTAACTACAATGTTGAAACACTAACTACAATGTTGAAACACTAACTACAGTGTTGAAACACTAACTACAATGTTGAAACACTAACTACAATGCTCTCACACTAACTACAATACTGTCACACTAACTACAATGCTGTCACACTAACTACAATGCTGTCACACTAACTACAATGCTGTCACACTAACTACAATATTGAAACACTAACTACAATGCTGTCACACTAACTACAATGCTGTCAATCTAACTACAATGCTGTCACACTAACTACAATGCTGTCACACTAACTACAATGTTGTCACACTAACTACAATGCTGTCACACTAACTACAATGCTGCCACACTAACTACAATGCTGTCACACTAACTACAATGCTGTCACACTAACTACTATGCTGTCACACTAACTACAATGCTGTCACACTAGCTACAATGCTGTCACACTAACTACAATGCTGTCACACTAATTACAATGCTGTCACACTAACTACAATGCTGTCACACTAACTAAAATGCTGTCACACTAACTACAATGCTGTCACACAAACTACAATGCTGTCACACTAACTACGATGCTGTCACACTAACTACAATGTTGTCAAACTAACTACAATGCTGTCACACTAACTACAATGTTGTATCACTAACTACAATGCTGTCACACTAACTACAATGCTGTTACACTAACTACAATGCTGTCACACTAACTACAATGCTGTCACACTAACTACAATGTTGTCACACTAACTACAATGTTGTCACACTAACTACAATGCTGTCACACTAACAACAATGTTGTCACACTAACTACAATGTTGTCACACTAAATACAATGTCACACTAACTACAATGTTGTCACATTAACTACAAAGTTGTCACACTAACTACAATGTTGTCACACTAGCTACAATGCTGTCACACTAGCTACAATGTTGAAACACTAACTACAATGTTGAAACACTAACTACAATGTTGAAACACTAACTAAATTGTTGAAACACTAAGTACAATGTTGAAACACTAACTACAATGTTGAACCACTAACTACAATGCTGTCACACTAACTACAATGTTGAAACACTAACTTCAATGCTGTCACACTAACTTCAATGCTGTCACACTAACTACAGTGTTGAAACACTAACTACAATGCTGTCACAGTAACTACAATGTTGTCACACTAACAACAATGCTGTCACACTAACTACAATGCTCTCACACTAATTACAATGCTGTCACACTAACTACAATGTTGAAACAATAACTACAATGTTGAAACACTAACTACAGTGTTGAAACACTAACTACAATGTTGAAACACTAATTACAATGTTGAAACACTAACTACAATGTTGAAACACTAACTACAATGTTGAAACACTAACTACAATGTTGAAACACTAACTACAATGTTGAAACACTAACTACAATGTTGAAACACTAGCTACAATGCTGTCACACTAACTACAATGTTGAAACACTAACTACAATGTTGAAACACTAACTACAATGTTGAAACACTAACTACAATGGTGAAACACTAACTACAATGTTGTCACACTAACTACAATGCTGTCACACTAACTACAATGTTGTCACACTAGCTACAATGCTGTCACACTAACTACAATGTTGAAACACTAACTACAATGCTGTCACACTAACTACAATGCTGTCACACTAGCTACAATGTTGTCACACTAACAACAATGCTGTCACACTAACTACAATGCTCTCACACTAATTACAATGCTGTCACACTAACTACAATGTTGAAACACTAACTACAATGTTGAAACACTAACTACAATGTTGTCACACTAAATACAATGTCACACTAACTACTATGTTGTCACATTAACTACAAAGTTGTCACGCTAACTACAATGTTGTCACACTAGCTACAATGCTTTCACACTAGCTACAATGTTGAAACACTAACTACAATGTTAAAACAATAACTACAATGTTGAAACACTAACTACAATGTTAAAACACTAACTACAATGTTGAAACACTAACTACAATGTTGAAACACTAACTACAATGCTGTCACACTAACTACAATGTTGAAACACTAACTTCAATGCTGTCACACTAACTACAATGCTGTCACACTAACTACAATGTTGAAACACTAACTACAATGCTGTCACACTAACTACAATATTGAAACACTAACTACAACGTTGATACACTAACTACAATGTTGAAACACTAACTACAATGTTGTCACACTAACTACAATGCTGTCACACTAACTACAATGTTGTCACACTAGCTACAATGCTGTCACACTAACTACAATGTTGAAACTTTAACTACAATGCTGTCACACTAACTACAATGCTGTCACACTAGCTACAATGTTGTCACACTAACAACAATGCTGTCACACTAACTACAATGATCTCACACTAATTACATTGCTGTCACACTAACTACAATGTTGAAACACTAACTACAATGTTGAAACACTAACTACAGTGTTGAAACACTAACTACAATGATGAAACACTAACTACAATGCTCTCACACTAACTACAATACTGTCACACTAACTACAATGCTGTCACACTAACTACAATGCTGTCACACTAACTACAATGCTGTCACACTAACTACAATATTGAAACACTAACTACAATGCTGTCACACTAACTACAATGCTGTCAATCTAACTACAATGCTGTCACACTAACTACAATGCTGTCACACTAACTACAATGCTGTCACACTAACTAAAATGCTGTCACACTAACTACAATGCTGCCACACTAACTACAATGCTGTCACACTAACTACAATGCTGTCACACTAACTACTATGCTGTCACACTAACTACAATGCTGTCACACTAGCTACAATGCTGTCACACTAACTACAATGCTTTCACACTAACTACAATGCTGTCACACTAACTACAATGCTGTCACACTAACTACAATGTTGTCACACTAACTACAATGCTGTCACACTAACTACAATGTTGTCACACTAACTACAATGCTGTCACACTAACTACAATGCTGTTACACTAACTACAATGCTGTCACACTAACTACAATGCTGTCACACTAACTACAATGTTGTCACACTAACTACAATGTTGTCACACTAACTACAATGCTGTCACACTAACAACAATGTTGTCACACTAACTACAATGTTGTCACACTAAATACAATGTCACACTAACTACAATGTTGTCACATTAACTACAAAGTTGTCACACTAACTACAATGTTGTCACACTAGCTACAATGCTGTCACACTAGCTACAATGTTGAAACACTAACTACAATGTTGAAACACTAACTACAATGTTGAAACACTAACTACAATGTTGAAACACTAAGTACAATGTTGAAACACTAACTACAATGTTGAACCACTAACTACAATGCTGTCACACTAACTACAATGTTGAAACACTAACTTCAATGCTGTCACACTAACTTCAATGCTGTCACACTAACTACAATGTTGAAACACTAACTACAATGCTGTCACACTAACTACAATGTTGTCACACTAACAACAATGCTGTCACACTAACTACAATGCTCTCACACTAATTACAATGCTGTCACACTAACTACAATGTTGAAACACTAACTACAATGTTGAAACACTAACTACAGTGTTGAAACACTAACTACAATGTTGAAACACTAATTACAATGTTGAAACACTAACTACAATGTTTAAACACTAACTACAATGTTGAAACACTAACTACAATGTTGAAACACTAACTACAATGTTGAAACACTAACTACAATGTTGAAACACTAGCTACAATGCTGTCACACTAACTACAATGTTGAAACACTAACTACAATGTTTAAACACTAACTACAATGTTGAAACACTAACTACAATGGTGAAACACTAACTACAATGTTGTCACACTAACTACAATGCTGTCACACTAACTACAATGTTGTCACACTAGCTACAATGCTGTCACACTAACTACAATGTTGAAACACTAACTTCAATGCTGTCACACTAACTACAATGCTGTCACACTAGCTACAATGTTGTCACACTAACAACAATGCTGTCACACTAACTACAATGCTCTCACACTAATTACAATGCTGTCACACTAACTACAATGTTGAAACACTAACTACAATGTTGAAACACTAACTACAGTGTTGAAACACTAACTACAATGTTGAAACACTAATTACAATGTTGAAACACTAACTACAATGTTGAAACACTAACTACAATGTTGAAACACTAACTACAATGTTGAAACACTAACTACAATGTTGAAACACTAACTACAATGTTGAAACACTAGCTACAATGCTGTCACACTAACCACAATGTCGAAACACTAACTACAATGTTGAAACACTAACTACAATGTTGAAACACTAACTACAATGTTGAAACACTAATTACAATGTTGAAACACTAACTACAATGTTGAAACACTAACTACAATGTTGAAACACTAACTACAATGTTGAAACACTAACTACAATGTTGAAACACTAACTACAATGTTGAAACACTAATTACAATGTTGAAACACTAACTACAATGTTGAAACACTAACTACAATGTTGAAACACTAACTACAATGTTGAAACACTGACTACAATGTTGAAACACTAACTACAATGTTGAAACACTAACTACAATGTTGAAACACTAACTACAATGTTGAAACACTAACTACAATGTTGAAACACTAGCTACAATGTTGAAACACTAACTACAATGTTGAAACACTAACTACGATGTTGAAACACTAACTACAATGTTGAAACACTAACTACAATGTTTAAACACTAACTACAATGTTGAAACACTAACTACAATGTTGAAACACTAACTACAATGTTGAAACACTAATTACAATGTTGAAACACTAACTACAATGTTGAAACACTAACTACAATGTTGAAACACTAACTACAATGTTGAAACACTAACTACAATGTTGAAACACTAACTACAATGTTGAAACACTAACTACAATGTTGAAACACTAACTACAATGTTGAAACACTAACTACAATGTTGAAACACTAACTACAATGTTGAAACACTAGCTACAATGCTGTCACACTAATTACAATGCTGTCACACTAACTACAATGTTGAAACACTAACTACAATGTTGAAACACTAACTTCAATGTTGAAACACTAACTACAATGTAGAAACCCTAGCTACAACGATATCAGACTAGCTACAATTCTGTCACACTAGCCACAATGTTGTCACACTAGCTACAATGACGTCACACCACCAACAATGTTATCACACTAGTGACTAAGTCGGGGATGTTAGGTGGATGTTCCAGAACTTCCCACCTTAGTTGGTTAATATTCTCCTAAGTTAATCGAGCCGTATGTGGTCTGGCATTGTCATGAAGAAGCATCACTGCTCTAGCCAGCAGTCCTGGAAATTTCAATCGATCACGCATTATGCTGTATGCTGAACCATGTGAGCACCCTATCTCATATGCTACAGAGCCTATCGTTACTCGCCTGTCACCTCTAATCATCTCCTCCACCCTCTGCACGGAAGCTTCTAATGCAATCTCAACAGGACGACCAGATCGGATGTCATAAACAATTTTACAGTGTCCTTGAGAAAAATTTTCTACCCAGCTGTGCACCGCTTTACGGGACAAACATTTGTCAGCATAAACAGGAAGCATTTCCTTATGAATGTCCTTTTGTACACAAAAGACGCACAACAGCACGTTTCACTTTGGTTGTACACTCCGTAAGTATAGTCGCCATTTTGTTTATGCGCTGCGCATGGGCATGAGACACCTAGCGCAACCTGACGAAGGGAATGTAAAGTTCGATGTTGCTGTTACCCAACGACGACTGTAGAAAACACCAATTACATATACCTGCCATCCCACAGAACTGTGTGACTTACTTATTGACTCGCCCTCGTATTTTATGAAAACCAATGAAAGTCCGTCTTCTGCCAAATTGCCACTAGCTGCCTTTCGATCGGGGGGTATGCGGGATTACGTACTGCGTAAGTAACCTCATCGCCACAGGGTAGGTAAATGTCAGGATCGCTAATGTGCGCCTAAGACCAGGCACCTGAAGAACAAAGTTCCATCCATCCATCATGTGCCATGCCGATAAGTGTAGGTGGCCATGTTTTCCATCTTACTCGATCACCAGAGTCGTGGATCAGCTCCGTGTTCTTGTCTCGACCATGGCACGAGGCCAAGCCATCCAGGTGTTTGCTTTACGGTCTTCCCCTAGCTATCTTCTCTTCGATCTTGCCAGTTGTCACCAAGTTCTCCAAGTAATTTCTTCTGATAACATGCCTAAAAAATTTTGACTGTACGTCTACTGTCTCTAATCAGTTTACGATCTTCATTTGTTTCTTGAAAGACTTGTTCATTGGTCTTTCTGTCTGTCCATGGTATTCTCTGCATTTTCCTCAGAAACTACCATCAGATGTTTTTCAGCTTGTCAGCTCATTGTCCACGCTTCAAATCTATACAAAATTGCAAGTTCTATGTAGCACTTCAACACTCTTTGTCTCGTTTCAATTGATATCTTTGTATTGGTCAAGATGTTTTTCATCTTGCAAAATGCTACCTTCGCAATGGCAATTCTTGTTCTAATCTCTTCAAGGCATCTCCCCTCAGATGTTATGACTGTTCCGAGATAACTGTACTGATTCACTTCTTTAAGAATATGCCCATTTACTTGTAATCACATTGTGGAATTTCCTTCTTCCCAGTGACGACCATAATCTGATTAATCTGTGTCGTCTTACTATTTAATTCTGACTCTAGTTCTTCACTGTGTACAGCAACTACTAAATGTTGCAGGTCCTGTTCATTGTCTGCAATCTAGATTGTATCATCTGCATATCTAATGTTATTGATGTATGTCACCGCCTCACGGGCATATCTAGTAAAGGGCTGCAATTCCAGCCCAAGGGAAACCATTGAGTCGAGCAGGACCCAAGTAATCTAGAACCTTCTAGATAGAGATGGTCACCAAGTCCATGATTCCGTGGACACTGATGTGGCCCGCCTAATGCGGGGTCCACGAGGAACTCGGACAGAGTTACCGCCCGTGTCGAGTTAGGACACGCGGAGACTGGCAGAGGACGGATGGACTTGAGAGAGGCAACAGGGCCTGCCTTTGAGGGACTCTATAGATATCAATAGATATATAGACATAGGCTAGATAGTTTGCTAGACTGTTAAATGATACTTATGTGTGTGATGTTTACTATTTGACAGATGTAATATAGCGCGGGTCTGTTTACCCACTGCGCCAACGCATACTGTATATGTAAATACAATAAATATTCGATCTCATAACGAACAGATTTATTGTTGCCTGTATGAACCCAAGTTTAGTTATCTAGATACGAGCAAGACTATGACAGGCTTTTTGGGGGCTAGTTTTCCGGTTTTGACATAGAATGTTTTCTTAAAAACCTATTAAATGCCATGTAAAATTAATTATTTAATCATATCACATTGATTTTTGGTAACACATTGATTTGTTTAAATCAAAGAAATTGTTAACATTACAAAGTTACATAAAACTAGTAGCTATCTAGCGATAAAATAGAAGTAATCTGAGTCCCTCGGCAATGTCTCACCATTGCCTCCACAGCGCCTCTTTATTTTGATTCTGTAAACAATTTTTTTTTGACATGTTATTATTTTGACATTTTTCTTTTGTGTGACAGTAACTAATGTGTTCTCGCTCCACGAGCAGATTGTTCCGCAACAAGTGCCGCGTCCAACCGATGAAACCTTTCCCACAGTAACGAGAGTGCAAGATAACATCGAGGAGCTTCAAAAATTCAGAGCTAAGTTTCACCTCATACTCATTGTACTTCTAAGCTGTACTTCTCATGTTTCATCAATGTATTATGTTGTTTCATATTGATTTGGGTGCATATTCATGAACTTTTCACCAACATAACCTTGCATTTTGATTTACACATTAATAAGTAAGGGAGTTAACCAAATTTTCGACTACACTACATTTTTTCTAAGGGATTTAATTTTAGGAATATTACAAACAAGTGAAACACAAAATGTCTACCTTAGATAAATGCATTGAGCAAGGAATAAAGTTAGGTTATAAAGAAGAGAAATTGTCAGAATGGGCACAGAAAACACACGCAGAAAATATTGCCCGTGAAGAAAGAGCGATAGAACGAGAAGAAAAGAAATCTCAAATAGAGGCCGATGAAAAGAAATTGCAGATGCAAGCAGAGGAAAAGAAATTGCAGATGCAAGCAGATGAAAAGAAATTACAAATCGAGGCCGATGAAAAGAAATTACAGATGGAACTTGAGGCCGCCGCCAAACAGGCCCAGTTGAATGCCGAGACACAGATTAAACTAAAACAGATGGAAATGGAGGCCAACGCAGAAATATCAATAAATAAGTTAAGAAGCAAAGAAGAAGAACAAAAATATAATAAATATAAAGGTCTCGTTAAGGCTTTCTGTTCTGGAGATTCCATCTCCGCGTACTTAGAAAATTTTGAATGCCTCATGTCTCATCATAAAATCAGTAAATCAGATTGGGCATTTATTCTAATGAGGAATTTGGCTCTTGAACCACTGAAAGTAATAGAAACAATACCACAGGAAATGCGAAAAGACTATGAGTACCTAAAACAACGCATTCTCCAACATTTTTCTTTAGACACTGCAGGTTACCAACAACAATTCGCCAAATTATCTCCACAACCAAACCAAACCTTCATAGATTATGTCAGTACAGTCCAAGACATATGCACAAAATGGATTAACTCGGCTAAAACCAACAATAGCCATGATAAACTTAAGGAACTAATTATAATAGATAAAATAGTTAGCACCATACCCACACCTTTTGCCAAGTTCTTAAAACAAATGGATTGTAAGAGCATTCAGGAAATCGAGGCGAAAGGAAATGCATTTTTTACAGCAAATAGGGATATTTTTCAACATAATATAAGTCACAATGATACTGCAGCTGCAGTAGTGAACACCAAATACTCCAAACAATCACAGAGCAGATTTAAACCACGATCCAATGTCGGTAAAGTAGTAAGGTGCCAATATTGCAATTTTCATCACGACAGTTACGGTATGTGTGACAAATCACCCACCTACCCTGAACACCTCAAAAAGATGGTAGAGAAGCAAACAGCTAAACGCATGTCTTACCACAGAGCAATTAAATGTTATTTCTGCAATAGCTGGGGTCACTATAATAAAGATTGTCAAGGCCGAAAGTTATTGAAACAGGCCAATGCGGCATTAGTAGAAACGTCGACTGACGAAGAGCTTGAGTCACTAAATGAATGTGAAAATCAACACGACAATGAGAGCGAGCTTGGGAATGCTGTACACGTCATAAACACCATAACAGACAGTAATTGTAACACCTGTACAAAGTTCCAACGTGACACAACACTACATTGTGGTCACATAATCCCAATTGCAAATGAAATAGCTAACGCTGCCTTATCATCTACAGGCAAGCTAGTTTTTTATACAGGGTTTGTTAACAACAAAAAGGGCACGTTAATTCGTGATTCCGGCGCAACTCTCTGTGGGGTGAGGAGAACATTAATAGACGCTAAAGACTACACAGACAAACATGTGACGTGTCGCACATTTTCAGGTACAACAGAAAAATATCCCCTTGCTTTGGTCGAAATTCAAACACCATTCATATCGGGGCAAGTATTGTGTGCTATCCTTGAAAATCCCGTCGCGGATATTATACTTGGTAATTTACCCAACATACATCCTTGCTCTAAAAGAGAAATAAAAAGGTGGGAGCAAAAACACGGTATCCACCACAGAAATAGCGACACAAAAGAGAAACACCATTCTTGCTTGTCTCAATCTGCCAAAAGACCAAGGGAGACAACCACTAAGGTAATTCAGGAAGAATTTACCGAGGTGTACAATGCAGGGGCGGTCGAATCAAGAAACGATACGACCGAATTAAAACCTCGAATTGAGGATGCGACCAAACTACCAAGTACCGAACCTGTAGATGTGCAACAAAACACACAACACACAAACACAATAACACGACAGACAACCCACAAAACCAACACCTACCAACTACAGGAATCATTAGAAATAGTAGCGCCAAACTCAACTAACATCACTTTTGGTAATGAACAGAAAAATGACCCTACACTAGCACCATACTTTAAGTTAGTAGGCCTTAAGCCAAAATTAACAAAGAACGCATCGTGGACATTTAGGCGACACAATAACATCTTAACGAGACTTTACACAACAAAGCAGACCACGACACAGCAAATTGTTTTACCACAAGCACATCGAAACAAAGTGCTAACAATAGCCCATGACTCCCCTTTTGGAGGTCATATGACATACGAAATGACCAAGGCTATTATCTTGACCCAGTTTTATTGGCCAAAGTTTGACCAGGATATTAAAACCTTTTGTACAACTTGTGTTATATGTCAGAAACTGGTCAACAAGGGGAATAACCCTACTGTATTCTCTTTAAATAGAAACTTGCAATTATCTCATGGAAATATGTTGAAACCATATTATGTTAGACAGGACAATGAGACAAATGAACTGACTCAACGAACTGGTGACGGAGACGAAACGACAATTTCTCAACGAAATGACACCTCGACAAACGAAGCATCGTTAACGACACACTCTTACGACGACAAAAACGACGAAGACATATGGACATTACCGACAATCTGTGATATCGACATCGACGACAAATTTGACGACATATTAACAACGATTGATCTCAACGACAACGACAATGACATTGAAGACAATGTACAAACAGTGGCATCTGTGATAAATCAGACAGACGTGGACAACATGGAAATCCCTGTACCAATCATGACTGACGACGGAATTAATGACGTAGTTGCTTATATTGATGATATATGCATCCATTCTTCTGATATGACTTCTCACTTACTCACCCTTAAACAAGTCTTCCACCAAATCTCTCTTTTTGGACTTACTATCAAACCTTCCAAGGTTGAAATAGGTTATACACAAATAGACTTCCTTGGACATAGAATTTCTGAAGGAAAATTGTTGACTGATGATAAAATTGTTTCCAAGATCCTTAAGCTAGAAGTACCTACCACAAAGAAGCAAGTTAGAAGTTTACTAGGTCTGATTAACTATTATTCGAAATTTATTCCACATTGGGCAGAATTAACCTCAGTCTTTTCTGATATGTTAACTAAAAATCATCCATTAAAAATTTGTAAAAGTACCAGCTTAGATGATGCAATGTGTAAATTGAAACATATTTTTTCTAATCCACCAGTCTTACGATTACCCAACATTAATTTACCCTTTATTTTGACCACAGATGCGAGCGCTATCGCAATAGGAGGATGCCTGATGCAGGAAATGGATGGCATAAAACACCCAATTCTCTATGTAAGCCGCAAACTAAAGAAGGCTGAGACTCGGTATGCCACAGTTGAATTGGAGTGTTTAAGCCTAGTGTTTTGTATATTGAGATTATCGAAGTTCCTCTTAGGGAGTCACTTTGTGGTCCTCACTGACAGTTCGCCATTATTAGTCCTTAACCAGGGGTCGCCTAAAAACCATCGGCTACAAAGATGGTGTCTTCTACTTCAAGATTTCGATTTCGAAATCCGCCACATCAGAGGCACCGACAACATTGTGGCTGACCTTTTGTCACGGCAAGTGAATGCGCCAGTAGAATGACTCTGATCACATCGACCATTAGCCATACTATAAACTGTGATACTTTTAGTCGGTTGCATATTACAGCGGAACTCTACACCTGCTAGAGTACTCTCAGTGATTAGTTGAATTACGACACCCAAGAACATGATACGTTACTTTGAGAACTATACCATCAAGTGCCTAAGCGCTAGAACACTTCCAGCAAGAAACAGTAACTGTGTTTGTGTCAACCAATAAGATCAACCAACGAACTAACTCCGAATTCTGTAAGAACTCGTTATATAGGACATTAAGAACATGCCATACTTGCTGTTACTACGTAACTTTACAAACAGCCGAAACAGAACCCCATCGACTACGACACTCAAGAGACAGCCAGACTAGCTTTACCATTCATGGCATAACACGCTAGCGACAGGAGAACGACGCGCACATCATCTTGGGATTTAATTAATTAATTAGTTTAAGATTAAATATGTATTATATTTCCATTATTGTTGTATATAAATTGTATTCACCTGTAATTTGTACATATTCGACATTAATATTACAGGCGGTACCATTCCTAAGCTAAAGAACCGTCCTATACAATTGTCTCTATTTAAATTATAACCCATTTGTGAGTCATCGTACAAGAAGTACGTATTTTCTTAAAGGGCAAATATCGCCTAGCCCATTTTTTCTAAGGGCAATAACACTTACCTCAACTTTAATTATATATTTTAACCAAATACTATTTTTAATGAAAAGTGAGTAAATGACTGTGTGAATGGATTAAATGAGAGAATGATACACTTGGCGGACAAATTGTACGCAAACCGTATTTATTTTAATTTGTCTGCGTCTTTCATGTAAACTGTATGACTTGTCTAATTTGTGAATACATGTGTAGTACTTAGATTAATAGTGAGTTAATATACTTAACTTAGCAGTTAGGATACATCTAAGCACCACTACTTGGAATGCCTGTTCATGTATTGCACACAGTGCAGTAGTTCATGATTGAGGTTATCCCAACTCGTGACGCTTGGAAATACGCCACACATTCAGCACACACAGTACACAAACCTTAAAACTCAACACTATCAAGTTAAAATACAGTCACTTTATTATAAACATCAACTAATTAGTCAAAGCACACTAACAAGCCAACAGGGACACTTGTAGTATGAGAGGGATAAAATAACATGGTAACTACATATTTAGCATTAGATAACATACGGGAGTAAAAGTGTATAGAAATACACACACAGATCAAGATTTGAAGGTGTACTTATTTAGCCAAGACTTCGGTCTTGTTAACCCTCTATTATATAGGGGTTATTTGTCTGGGTACCATTTTGGGTACTATGAGAAGGGCAAGTTGTAAATACAACTACTAAAATGCCACGTAACTTCGGTCTGATAAGCATATTTAAGCACACGAGAGACAGGGATCTCTGCACCAAATCAGACAAGTGTTGTATGGTAGAATACATGAGTTTTTAGTGCTAATAGGTAGGTTGCCAGGTTACTATCCACCAAACTACAACACCAACTGTAGGTGAGTCGGTGACAGAATTAGAACGGATCTAATTCCCAACAACAAATCATGTCACGGGGGAGGGGGGAATCCTGTCACCGCCTCACGGGCATATCTAGTAAAGGGCTGCAATTCCAGCCCAAGGGAAACCATTGAGTCGAGCAGGACCCAAGTAATCTAGAACCTTCTAGATAGAGATGGTCACCAAGTCCATGATTCCGTGGACACTGATGTGGCCCGCCTAATGCGGGGTCCACGAGGAACTCGGACAGAGTTACCGCCCGTGTCGAGTTAGGACACGCGGAGACTGGCAGAGGACGGATGGACTTGAGAGAGGCAACAGGGCCTGCCTTTGAGGGACTCTATAGATATCAATAGATATATAGACATAGGCTAGATAGTTTGCTAGACTGTTAAATGATACTTATGTGTGTGATGTTTACTATTTGACAGATGTAATATAGCGCGGGTCTGTTTACCCACTGCGCCAACGCATACTGTATATGTAAATACAATAAATATTCGATCTCATAACGAACAGATTTATTGTTGCCTGTATGAACCCAAAGTTAGTTATCTAGATACGAGCAAGACTATGACAATGTATCTTCCCCCAATGTTGATTCCTTCCATATCTTCTGTATTTCTGAAAATATTTTCACTGTACAGAGAAAACAGTTCTGGAGACATCCCTGTCTCACACCTCTTTTAATAGGCTGATATTGACCTACATTATTATCAATTCTGATGGCAGCTTGTTGTTTCCGGTATATGTTTTTCACAAGTCCATGGTCTTGTCCATCAATCTGTAGATCCTCAATCATCCTTATCATGTTGATATGTCTCACTTTATCGAAAGCCTTTGTGTAGTCAATAACGCAAAGGTGTAGATCTTTGTTTACTTCTACAGAAGTATATGCACAGCATTTACTGTACCCTTGCCTTCTACAAACCCACATTGTTCCTCTCCTATTTCGGGTTGTATTTTCTTCCTAACTTTTTGCATGATAATTCTTAGCAAAATCTTCGTGATGTGACTCATTATACTAATTGTTCTACGTTGATCACATTCCATGGCTCCTGATTTCTTCGGGATTGCAATAAATATAGAATTACATAATTCAGATGGTATATCTCCAGTATCATTTATTGCGTTGAGCAGTCTGGTGACTTGGTCTATTCCATATTCTAAGGCATTGATCATTTCTGTTGTGATGTTATCTGTACCCGGGGTCTTGCTAGTTTTCATATGGTTTGGAGCATTCTGAACTTCCATCTTCAAAATTGATGATCCTTCATTATTATTCCGATGATCACACTGTTCTTCTCTTGTATCATCATAATGGTCTTTCACATAATCTGATCACGCATGTAAATTCTGATCTTTTTCTGTTACGATTTTGACATCTTTGGTTTTTAGGCAACCCGTTGATGTGTGTGTTCTTTTGTTAGTGTTTGTTTCTTTTGCCTCTTTGCATAGGTTCCTAATTTGCCTATGAATCTCTTAATATTTTTCCTTGTTATTTGTGTAATTTCTTCATATTTCCATGGGTTTTAAGATGTCTTCTGTCATCCATTTCTGCGTCCCATTATCTTTACTTTTGGGATGGTTGTTTCTGCAGCATGGTTGATGGATTTTTAAAAATATTTCCCATTGGTTGCTGACATCTGGAAACAATATTTCCTTACCCGACAATGCATCAAATCAGTTCTTTACCTCTATCTACTCACTCTCAGTGCCCGTAGATCAAATTTTGTGTTTCTTGGTGTATATTTGACTTTCTTTAATGTTTTACGTATATTGCTTAAGATTAATATATGGTCGCTGTAGCAGTCTGCACTTGTTATAGTTTTTGCGACTTTTAAGGCATTTCGAAATCGTCTATTGACGAGAATGTAATCAATCTGATTTCTGATCTTATGATCAGGACTCGTCCATGTCCATAATCTCCTTGGGTGGTGTTGATACCATGTGCTTCCTATAATCACATAATGCTCTTCTGCCCCCTGTACAAGTCTGCAACATGTTTCCTTCTGTTCCCCTACCTAGTCTATGTTTGCCCAACAGTTAACTAATTCGTATGTTCTCTGCTGCTACAGAAAATTTAAAACCAAAACACATTTACTTAAACCATCAAGGTTAGAAATATAAATTATTCTGTTGAAGGTCGTTTTAAGGAAACGTTCCAGGTTGAAGGACACACGTGCAGGTCGGAATTACATATTTCAATAGGAAGATAATAGGGGGAGATAGGCGTTGCTGTAGATCAATTCCGAGTTACCTTCCTTGTGGAGATCTCATCTGAATGTAAATTGAAATAAATGAAGATAAATACCGTTTTTGTTTCCCAGATAGAAAACAGGCATTCTCAAACAGAAAGAATCACAATTTTTCAGGTAGTCCATTGTGGAAGTGATGAAACGCACTCATGAGGTAAAAGAGTTGATATCGCCTTTAAATTTAAGATAAGCTGACTCTTGGGAACAGCCGTAGGGTTGTGGATAGAGCACTAGTCTGCTGGCGTGGTGGACACATGTTCAAATCATCTTGGAGGTTTGGATTGTGGTTTCCTTTAACGTGTGCTCCTGGATCAACCCAGCCTGCAATAGGCAGTTCATAAATAAACATGCATGCAGTGTTTGGTGCTCATAGAAGTAAGGGGACATGTACTGTTCAAATAAAGAAACACAACATTACTGCAGTTTCAATTGCAAACCTGTACCAACATTTTATTGACGATGCTGATTCGCACACTGCAGTCGGTTCTGGTGATGCCGGTCCGTAACAACAGGACCTCTGTAGGGTCTTCTAGCTCAAAGACCAACGTCGTGCAGCCGGTTCCTGACCGATTGGTCTGAAATTCGACGAGCTCCTTGCATTGACTGGACTGTCGAGAACTTTTTACATCATTTCATACAATCTCTGTTATGGAAGAAGAAAATATTAATATCGGTGGAGGATTATGTCGGTCGGGTGTCATGCGTTTGAGGAAAGAAGTTAATTGTAAATTTAGTAGCGTGAGGAATTTGTTTGAGTTTTGTAGGTCAATCGTCTTTGTCTGTGGGGAAACCCCATATTGTCGTAACTAATCAGTTTTCGTTGTGTCAAAATGTGTTGCAATAGTCAGATTGTCTGAGTCGTAAATTGGTTGTTTTTACTTGGTGAAACTAAGAACAGTCGGAAATCTATAAATCTGTCTTTGGTTATAAAAAAACCGGACATGGATTCCTCATGTTTTCTGTCAGCGTTTCAGTCACTCGTTAGTCTTGGTTATGACAGAAATTGATACATGCATGAATAATCTGTCAACACAGTGTACACATATAGGTATTTATTAACGTGAATATGTTCTACGTTAATCACAAGTTACGTTTATAACAATTTATGGAGAAATGCAATACAATACTCAGCAATGCACTTGTGCGCTCTCGTATCGCAGATTATCTCACACACTCGCGCACAGGCTATTTAATGCCACACTCTCTCAGCATTAGCACACTCTTGTCAGGTATGCAGTACACACACTCACTCTCTCTCTCTCTCTCTCTCTCTCTCTCTCTCTCTCTCTCTCCTGTGTGTAGCCAGGGCCCATAAGGGAAGCAAAGAATAACAACACTGTAGCCTGTCGTAAGAGGCGACTAAGGAGGCTTGATGGTTCCGTCGCCCTGCTACAGAGTGAGTGCGTGGCGCGACACTGTGAGCTGTGAGTTTCGTGTGAAATGCTTCTGAATCTGCCAGAGGTATTTTGGAACGAGACTGCATGTTCGGAGCGATGGCAGATGGCTATGTCCCAGAGTTGACCGGTTTTTGCCTTATGCAGAAATGCGTGGCTGCTGGGCTTCTGGTTGACTGCCACTGCCGTCGACGATGAACTGTATTTTCGTGGTCTGTGTGGGTGAACATCTAGGAAATATCCAGATGGGAAAATGACTGCCGATTCCATCAGAAATGAACTGGGTGTTTTGTGGGGGACTATTGTGTTGACATTCTGGCGGCGGCATTATGCACAGTGTATCTGTGCGGGCTGTCGTTTGTCGAGACTCCCCTCTTTTCCACATTTCACATTGGGCAGTGGGGAGCGTTTTGTGTGATATTCACTGGCACAGGAACGGAGTATAATGGGGACGACCCGTTGCTGTGAAGTTGGAACTGCGACTAACTAACTAACTAACTAACTAACTAACTAACTAACTAACTAACTAACTAACTAACTAACTAACTAACTAACTAACTAACTAACTAACTAACTAACTAACTCTCTCTCTCTCTCTCTCTCTCTCTCTCTCTCTCTCTCTCTCTCTCTCTCTCTCTCTCTCTCTCTCTCTCACACACAAATATTCAAACTCTTCCTCTCTCAACCACAGTCTAGTCCAGTCTCTCCGTTTCTTCCCTCGGTCTGTAGTCACGTGGTTCTTGACCTAGTGTCGTCCGTAATAGTCGTGCTAAGTAGGATGTCTAGGTATTCTGGATATCGTCCTGTCATTCAACCGTCTGTTGATGGCTGGTGTCTCAGGTTGTCCAGTTCAAGGTTAGGCTGTCATTCAAGGACACTGACTGTCTATAAACCTCATGTCCTGTCTATTAATGGATGTACAGACCTGTCTACTCTACCCATGCTATATCTATGTCCTGTCCCTTTCATATGTACTCTCTTTCATACTGTTGGGACTCTGACACAACGCTTCAGGTCTATTACAACTCTTCATATAGGTTCTTGGACGCCTCAGACATGGGGCATGCAACAGGACTGTTAAAACTCCTTTTTCGCGGCCCCCATGGTGGACCTCAGAAGTAGACAATGCGTGGAAAGCAAAGAGAGCTGCAGTGAAGCAGCTAAGGAAATTGTGACAGACACGCCTAAGCTCACGAGAGGAAGTGGACATAGCGGAAAATGACAAGAAAGACAAGGTGGAGGCTTTCAAGCGATGTCCTGCAGAGGCCAAGAAAGTAAAATGGGAATGTTTTATGAAGGAGATTGGAGGTGATAAAACACTGCATAAATTCTGGAAACTGTACAGACAAATGCAAAGAAAAGATCGGCCTATGACAGTGGGAACAATTTATAAAGAGGATGGAGTACGCGTGACAACAGACAAGGAGAAAGGGGAGGCGTTTCTCCAGAGATTTTTAGAGCAGACCAATCATAGTGATGCGGATACCAGGGATGCAGTTAGAGTGGAATTATCTGGCACAATAGAGAATATGCCTTACGAAGACATCATACTGTTTGAAGATGTTAAACATATTTTGCAAAAGGCAAAAGACACGGCACCAGGGTCTGATGGTGTCAGGTATGGCCACATGAAGGCCTTGAGCGATGTAGACCTGAAGGAGATGGCCGGCTGCTTTAATCAGAGCATTAGGAAAGCTTCAGTACCGCAGGATTGGCTGCATAGCTATCTCATCCCTCTCCCAAAACCATACAAGGATCATTCAAAGCTTGGCGGCTTTAGGATCATCACCCTTCAAAATACATTTGGGAAGGTTTTAGAGAAGATAGTCGCTGTTAAGCTGCAGGAGTTTTTGGAAAGGGGGAAGCTTCTTCCAAGAGGCCTGGGGAGCTACAGGCCAGGAAAAGATACCTGGTCAAATGCGGCCACCTTTGCCTTTGACGTTTATGAGGGGTTCCAGAGTAGACAGGAAACGATGGCGGCAGCGCTTGATCTTGAAAATGCGCACAATAGAGTTCGCTATGATATTTTGATGACCGCACTTATGGAGAAGGGGGTCAATCCCTGGTTGGTGAACTGGATAGCAGCCGTCCTGCATTCTCGTCAGGTTGCTCTCCGTCTGGGCGCATGGACCTCAGAGCCACATATTTTAACCCCGGGACTGCCACAGGGATCTGCAATCTCACCGGTGCTCTTTAATGTGTATACGAGCAAGATTGCATACCTAGAAGCACCAGGGGTTGGAAGGATTCTAACATTTGCAGATGATATTCTTGCATACAGGCAGGGGAGAAATAGGGATCAAACAGCCCAGGAGCTACAGGTGACAGTAGACAAAGTGATTGACTGGTGCACTGAAATGAGTGCTGTCATCAACCCGGAAAAGGCGGGGGTGTTGTGGTGCTCTCTGGACAACAGGATTGTGAGAGATGATACCCCAAGCATCACGATAGATGGTAGAAGCGTCAACAGATAGAACAAACTGAAGTATCTGGGAATCACATTTGACAGGAGCCTGTCCTTCTAGGACCATGTGGAGACGGTTGTGACAAGATCTCAAAAGGGACTCAATGCACTTAAAACTATGGCTGCAATGGACACAGAGTAGAGAATGCTCTTCACACTATACCAGCACTTGATCCTCTCAGTGATTGATTATGGAATAGGACTGCTCACTGTCTCAAAGAGTCAGCTGGTGAAATTAGAGCGCATACAGAATGAAGCGATGCGGGTCATTCTGGGATGCACCAGAGACACTCCAGTAGTGTGTATGCGTTACATCCTTGGTCTGCCTACTGTTGCTGGTAGGCACAAGGTGATGCAAGCGATGGCATACCTCAGAGTAGCTGCAGACACAGATCACCCGTTGCATGAGGCGCTGGACATAGTTAAGGGTCAGAGACTGATAAGAGGGAAATCATGGATGGCTCAGGCGGAGGATACGATCAGACAGGTGTGCCCCTTGGAGAACATCAGGCGAGGAGAGGAGTGGGTCAGAGTGCCAGCCGTGCAGTCAGACTTGTGCAGAGTTGTAATAACATTGAGCCGGGAGTGCAGGGAGTGGCCAGCAGGGGCCACGGAAGTGGAAATTCAGCAACTAATTCAGGAACATTCTCGCCCGGGTGATGTGATTATCTACACGGATGGGTCAGTGTTGAGAGGTAGGAGAAGTGCCTGGGGGATCTTGGCAAAAACTAATGGTCGGCGTTTGGTGCAGGAGAGCCTGGCGTATGATGACACTACATCTAGCTTAAGAATGGAGGTGGAGGCGGTCAGTGCAGCTTTCCGCTGGATAGAAAACACGATACATACATTGTGATTGTAACTGACTCAGAAAGCATGCTGAGAAGGGTGAGAACAGGCAAGCTTTGTGCAGAGTGGTTTGCTTCGCTTCGGAGGTCACGGGTAGCAAGCATCACCTGGATCTTTTCTCCTGGGCATGCCGGTGTGCTGGGGAATGAACAGGCGGACAGATTGGCTGGCTCTGCAAAACTTGGTGGAGTATTGATGCATGACAAGGCAGACGTGGTTGCGGCCTTGTGGGAGCACGTGTACACCTCGGAGGAGCAGATGGATCACCATAGTCTGGTAAGAATGAGACAGCGAGGGGTGATGAGGGGATCTGGCCAACGCTCGACGCTCAGAGGAAAGGCGAGACGGACATATAATCAGATTGCTACTGGAACTATTAGTGTTGGAACTCTTCGCTGGTTGCTGGGGATGGGGACGGAGCGCTTATGGGAATGTCCCGAATGCTGTGATGTCGGTTCCTAAATCAATCAATCAATCAATCAATCATATAGGTTAAAATTCTTCAATTAGGCTCGAACTGTTCAGGTAGGTTACAACTCACACTCTTGATGATGCATCTCTTCAGGTAGGTTATAACTCTTCCAGTAGGTTTCAACAATTCGTGTAGGTTACGCCGATTCATTTAGGTTACAGCTCATCATGTAGGTTACAACTCTTATGGATGGTTACAACTCTTCGGGTAGCTTATAACTCTTTAGGTAAGTTTCAACTCTTTAGGTAGGTTACAACTCTTTAGGTAGGTTACAACTCATTAGGTAGGTTACAACACTTTAGGTAGGTTACAACTCTTTAGGTAGGTTAAAAATCTCCTGTTAGGTTACAACTTTTCAGTTTAATTACAACTCTTCAGTTAGGTTACAAATCTCCAGGTAGGTTACAACTCTTCATGTAGGTTACAACTCTTCAGGTAGGTTATAACTATTCTTGTTGGTTACAACTCTTCAGGTAAGTTTTAACTTTACATTTAGGTTACAACTCTTCAGGTAGGTTATAACACTTCAGGTAGTTTAAAACTCTTTAGGTCGGTTACAACTCGGACAGCTGAAGTATATTAGCAATATACGCTAAGTTATCTCGCTCCACCTCCACATTGGCACCCAGAGTTAACACTGCTAACCTACCAGCAAAGTTAGTTGCATATCCTTTACAGAACGTCGCAGTCAATCCCAGCATTTTCGGTCGTTTTTTTTTTATTTCTTGGTTAATTTACGTTCAGTAGTTTGCCATTGCTTTCTGGACAACATGAACTCAAACGATTGTATTAAAACCAGCGCTATGCAGTCTGCTTCCAAACTGCCAGCAGATGTGTTTCGAAAGCGATATATGTTGTTACGAATTTCGTTCGTAGCCCCTCCACCACATAGCCTTCCAAGAGAGTTTAAAATGCGTTCATTCATTCATGTTTCTTCATTTTCATTCATCCATTTATTGCCTGATTTGCTCGCCCACAATTTTCCAGATATGTTTTATAACACAGAGCAATCATTACTTCCCTCAAGGGATGTAATTTACACCAGCAATTTCATGATTTTTGCAGTGGCTGCATCTTTAACCAGCAATTTACGATATTCGGTTCATTAATTCACACATAATTCAATTTACGGAGCCAGCAAGGCGAGGTCTGTAGCTGTAACTGAAGTCTTGGTTAATATAGCTTTGTATATTTTAGCAATTATTATATTATTTTTATGTTCTATGTGCTTTCCAACCATGTCCGACAGTTAGATAGAGGCATTTCAATGCAGGATAATATCTACCCCCTGCTGCCGTATATCCTCTAACGAAGCAATGACACTACCTCAGATCATGCCAATCATTCTGTAGATTGATTCATGGTAGTCTGATATGTCCATCAATACTGCACCACTCCCTTTGTCAGGTTTCAATATTACGAGGGTTTTGTTGGCCTTTAACGCTTTTAAGGCAGTAAGGTGTTCGTTGGTCAGCGGACATGTCTGTTTGGCGGGGGTTGTGCGATACTGGTGTTCTAAATCTACCAGTTTGGTCTTCAGCCACCCGACTGACTCAGCAGAAGTAGGTGATAACTTGGAGACTTGATCAAACAACATTTCAAATTGTGCTTGCGACTCAACACGGTTAATATATTTGGGCTTTATGCAGAATTTTAATCCGTATGCAAGGACCTCAGTTTCAATATTGTTGAGTACGTACGACGATAAGTTCCTGACATACTTCTCTGGGTTGTCTACTACTGACGTTGTTATCTTTTCAGTGCTCAGTGATTTGTTGAGGCGAGCATTCTCTGCAATGTTCACCGTGTACACTGTTTCTGTACAGAATTTGGTGAACTTCAAGTAGCCATACAAGCTCAATTCTTGGGTGACGTAGTAGGCAGAACTGTGTGTGTGCGCTTGAGGTTGGCCAGTTTAGACTGGGTTTCTTCTATCTGGTTTTTTGTCAGTCGTCTCAGGTTTTTTTCTTGTTGGACATATTCTGTCCGCCCTGAGAGATCTGAAATACCGGTGAGGGAATATTCCCGTCTTTAGGCATTCCTCGAGAAATCTCAATCGACACTCCTGTACCGATATTTTACACTTCAGCTTGAGTAATCCATCCAACCGCTTCACAGTTGATAATGGGAGGCGACGTTTCAGAAATTCAAAACAATGTTTTCCCGTGATGAAGTTGAATAATGAAGACACAAACAATAGATTGCACGATTTATTGCCTGGCATATTTCGCTGCATCTCGTCAGGTACATACTGCAGAAATCACACAACTTACGTGAATTAATTAGATAAATCCTTCAAACTGAAATATACACATGTTCGCACAGTAATGTCGATTGTCTACCACGGTAATTTTAAACTGACTAACATGTCTTTCTGCTTGCACAAGGATGGCTTACGCAGGTTGATTATTATAGTTTTATAGCTTCAGCAAACTTTAACAATCGACTACTTTGTGTGTTGAACAACGCACGGAAGGCACTGTCTCTTTCAACCACGTGACCGCTCTCGAGCACATGTCTCTCGACCGATGAAGCCGGACTGTCCCAGTGTGTCGGCCTGCCTAGGCTACCATCTTCTGTGTGTAGTATCTTGTAACTTAAATTTTCAGAGCTTCGCCCCTGCCCAGTACAAACGGGGCTTAGTACGGACCCTGTTTGACCGTGCTAGGAAGATATGCAACCAGGACACACTGACAGAGGAATTTGAAACTCTAAAGAATGCCTTAAACCTAAATGGGTACTCCACAGGATTTATAAAGCGCCACTGCCAACAGCCCAAATCGAAATCAGAAGTAACTACAGTCCCTAAACTCAAGGTATTCATCCAGCTAACCTTCCGAGGAGATGACGTAATGCAACGTCTGCGGGACCGGCTCACCACAGCAGTCGGGCGAACATTCTGTACTGCAGCTCTAGTCATCAGGTACAGAAACACACCGATCCCAGTACCAGCAGTAAAAGAACCTGTAGCTTTGTACGCCAAATCAAATTGTATTTACAAATTTACATGTAGATGCGAGGCCATCTACATAGGCAGAACTGAGCGACAGTTACATTGCAGGGTTTCGGAACACATTCCGAATTGGGTGGACAAGATACTACACACAGAAGATGGTAGCCTAGGCAGGCCGACACACTGGAACAGTCCGGCTTCATCGGTCGGGAGACATGTGCTCGAGAGCGGTCACGTGGTTGAAAGAGACAGTGCCTTCCGTGCGTTGTTCAACACACAAAGTAGTCGATTGTTAAAGTTTGCTGAAGCTATAATAATCAGCCTTCGTAAGCCGTCCTTGTGCAAGCAGGAAGACATGTTAGTCAGTTTAAAATTACCGTGGTAGACAATCGACATTACTGTGCGAACATGTGTATATTTCAGTTTGAAGGATTTATCTAAGTAATTCACGTAAGTTGTGTGATTTCTGCAGTGTGTACCTGACGAGATGCAGCGAAATATGCCAGGCAATAAATCGTGCAATCTATTGTTTGTGTCTTCGTTATTCAAAACATAATAAAAGAGTCGTAACTACCTGAAGATTTCTAATCTAACAGAAGAGTTGTAGGCTACCTCAAGGGTTGTAACTTAGCTGAAGAGCTTTAACCTGACAGAAGAGTTGTAACCTACCTGAAGATTTGTAACCTACTTCAAGATTTGTAACCTAACTAAAGAGTTGTAGCCTACCTAAACAGTTTCAATCTACCTGAAAAGTTGTAATCTACCTGAAGATGTCTAACCTACCTGAAGCGTCCTTACCGGGGTATATCCTAATATGCTTCTCAGCAGATAAGAAGTGACAGTAAAATAATCCGACACTTAATACCTACGTTCTGACATACAGGTTTTGATATCCTATTTGGTTTCTGAGCTTAAAGACGAGAATGAGATCTCCGAGTGCTCTATGATGACAGCTAAGCAATACAATCCTCGTAGGTGATGGTACTGGGGGACCGAGGCGGGAATAAATCCCCCACAACAACGCCACTCTGACAGAAGCATGTTCATTTCTGGGCTTAGATAACCCGAACACTTCTGAGCTGAGCTTGCAGATTGACATTCAGTCTTAGAGGGGATTCAAACCAAACCAACCAATCATCAATCCACTCAATCAATCCACCTATCAATCAACCAACCAATAAACAACCCAGTCAATAAGTGAACCAATTAATCATCCAGCCAATTAATCAACCAACCAGTCTATCAACCAAATAATCAATCAACCAATCAATCAATCAACCAACTAATCAACAATTCAATCAATAAATCAACCAACTAATTAACTAACCAATCAATCAATTAACAACGAATCAACCATTCAATGAACTAACCAGCTAACCAACCAACTAATCAGTCAACTAGCCAATCAAACAAAGAAATGAACAACTAAATAATCGATTGCACGATTTATTGCCTGGCATATTTCGCTGCATCTCGTCAGGTACATACTGCAGAAATCACACAACTTACGTGAATTAACTAGATAAATCCTTCAAGTTGAAATATACACACATTCGCACAGTAATGTCATTTATCTACCACGGTAATTTTAAGCTGACTAACATGTCTTTCTGTTTACACAATTCTGGCTTGCGTTGATAGATCATAATTGCTTCTGCAAATTTTAACAAGCGAGTATTTTGTGTGTTAAACAACACGCGAAATGCGGTGTCTCTGGGCTTAGTACGGACCTTGTTTGACCGTGCTAGAAAGATATGCACCCAGGACACACTGACAGAGGAATTTGAAACTCTGAAGAATGTCTTAAACCTGAATGGGTACTCCACAGGATTTATAAAGCGCCACTGCCAACAGCCCAAACCCAAAGCAGACGTAACTACAGTCCCTAAACTCAAGGTATTCATCCAGCTAACCTTTCGAGGGGATGACGTAATGCAACATCTACAAGACCGGCTTACTACAGCAGTAGGTTGAACATTCTGTGCGGCAACTCCAGTCATTAGATATAAAACCGTACCGATTCCTACACCAGCGGTCAAAGAGCCTGTTCCTCTGTACGCTACAAACAATTGTATTTACCAATTCACATGTAGATGCCAGGCCGTTTACATTGGTAGAACAGAGAGACAGCTTAACAAACGGATGTCAGAACACATACCTCAATGGGTCAACAAGATACAACACACAGGAGATGCTAGCCTCGTGGGGCCGACACACCGGAAGCCCCAGGCGTCTTCAATCGGTAGGCACATTGTCGAAAGTGGCCATGTTGTGGACAGAGACACTGCATTTCGCGTGTTGTTTAGAACACAAAATACTCGCTTGTTAAAATTTGCAGAAGCAATTATAATCAATCAACGCAAGCCAGAATTGTGCAAACAGAAAGACATGTTAGTCAGCTTAAAATTACCGTGGTAGATAAGTGACATTACTGTGCGAATATGTGTATATTTCAACTTGAAGGATTTATCTAGTTAATTTTACGTAAGTTGTGTGATTTCTGCAGTATGTACCTGACGAGATGCAGCGAAATATGCCAGGCAATAAATCGTGCAATCAATTGTTTGTGTCTTCGTTATTCAAATTCACTACGGGAAAACATTGTTTTGAACTAAATAATCAATCAACCAACCATTTAACCAATCAATCAACCAATAATTCAAGTAAGGAATTAATAAACCAAATATTCAACAAATCAATCTTCCAAACTATCAATCGACCCCCCACCATCCCCCCCCCCCTCCCCCGAAATCAACCCTACAACCTAACAAATAACAAATAAAAACAAATAACAGTTGAGTTGAGTTGAGTTAAGAACCGACATCACTGCACTCAGGACATTCCCATAAGTGCTCCGTCCCATCCTTCAATAGCCAGCGAAGAGTCATACTACTAATCGGTTCCACCGCTATCTGATTAAGTACCGTCAGGATTCGTGATCAGATTGTAAACATATAGCCATTTGAAGTGAGTGGTACTTAAAAGTACCGTCAGTAAAGAAAGGGTTAAAAGTTCTCCTGGCCTTCCCTCTCAGTTTTGAGATTCTTCCAGAACCCCTGCCGATCCCCAGCAATCTCATTCTTTCCACATATGGGTTCTCAATCTGTTCCTCCGCCTTCTCCACCTGGTCCCACAAGCGCACGACCACCTCCCCCTTGTCCATAGGCAAAATACCACCAAGAGGTGCCCTCCCTGCTAGCCTATCAGCCTGTTTATTCCCTCGTACACCCGCATGGCCAGGGAAAATATCCATACAGTTCTCACGATCTGTGACCTCTGAAGCGACGAGAGCCATTCCACACGAAACATTCCTTTCTCCACCTTGCTAAGCATACTCTTTGAATCCGTAATGAATACACTGTGTGTTGCAGTAGTCTCCTCTAGCCACCGGAATGCCGCTGTTACTGCCTCCACCTCCATTCTCATGCTGGAGGACGTAGTCTCATATGCCAGACTCTCCTTTTTCAAGACTCGCCCATTAGCCTTTGCAATAAAGCCCCAGCCACTACGTCTGTTTCTCACCAGTGATCCATCGGTGTAGATGACTATGTCACCTTGATGTGTGTTGCTCTGGATCAGCTGTTGCACTTCAAACTCAGTGCGGCCCGCTGCCAATTCTCTGCACTCACGATCCAGTGTTATTATTACATTGTGCCAGTCCGTCATGTCTTCCGGAACTTCCACCCACTCTCTTTCACAATTGATGGTCTCTAGATCACACACCTAACTTATAGAAAGTTCTGTCTGTGCCATCCAGGACCTGCCTCGTCTAAGTCTATGACCCTTAACCATATCCATTGCAGCGGGTGATCCCTGTCTGCGGCACTCTCAGGTACCATTTGGCCTGAAGGACCCTATGCCTATCCGTCATTGTTGGTAGCGCCAGGATATGCCTCATGCATATAATTGGTGTGTCCTTTGTGCACCCCAGGATTATCCGCATGGCAGCATTCTGTATGCCCTCCAACCTTTCAAGCTGGCTCTTTGATACTGTCAGCAGCCCCAAACCATACTCAATGACAGAAATTATTAACTGCTGAAAGAGCCTGTACAGCATCCTCTGATCTACCCCGGTTGCTGCCATAGCCCTCAATGCATTCAGTCCCCTACCAGCCTTCACCACCAAAGCCTCCGCATGATCCTTAAAAGACAAACACCTGTCAAAGTTGATACCCAAGTACTTCAATTTACTCTCTCGACTAACATGACATCCATTCAACATAATACATGGGACGTCTGCCTTGACGATCTGGTTATCCAAGGAGTACCACACAACCGATGCCTTGTCTGGGTTTAAAATGGCCCCTGCGTCCCTGCACCACTCCGACACACTGTTTACCGCCACCTGTAAGTCTGTCGCCAAACTGGCCCTGTCTCTGCCCTGTCTGTACACCAGCACATCATCTGCAAATGTCAAGATTCTACCCACACCTGGTGTCTCAATAGCTGCGATTTTGCTGGTGTAGACATTAAAGAGCACTGGGGACAAGGCAGATCCCTGCGGCAACCCAGGTGTAATAGTACAGGGGTCAGAAGTCCAGGAACCCATGCGCAAAGCAACCTTACGCTCATAAAGGACTGCGGCAACCCATACAAATAACAGTACATCCAACCAGCCAACCAACCGACACAACAACATACAACAAACAAAACTGATCACGGTTCTTTAAGTTACTATATTCACGAAAAACAACCAACTTCCAGGAGTGTGCTTAATCACACAAAGACAGCCCACACAAATATACATACTTATGGAATTCCCACATATAATTATGGATACAATCCACGGCGCTATATAATGATTACAGAAAACAGAACGGCAATTAAGACAATGTTTGCAAGTGTGTTTTTATTGTATCTGAATAATTCATGTCTAAATTTTCTATCCGCTGAGTTTAACCCAGGGCTGATTTTGTAATCAGACAGCCAGACGGCCGTTTCTGACGTCATGCTGTCGGGAAAAAAAACCTCTGTCCATTCTAGGAGATGAGAGAAATATGGAATTCTGTGATACAGCATTAGGACGATGTAGATAATACTGGGATTGCGGAGTGGTGATATTTCTGTAGAGAAAGCTTTTATATTAAGCGTTCAGTTTCAACGAAATGCTCCTTCATTTTTCTTCGTATTCTGAATATTCTTATCCATTCTTGATTTCGTCCTCATTTGTGTGGTCTCATTCTCCTCATCCTTCATCGCCGCTTTCTTCTTTTCCGAACCTTCTACTCATTTCCACCTCCTACCCCTAATCCTACTCTTCTTCTTCTTCTTCTTCTTCTTCTTCTTCTTCTTCTTCTTCTTCTTCTTATTATTATTATTATTATTATTATTATTATTATTATTATTATTATTATTATTTACTCACCATCAAATCTTCTTCTTCTTCTTCTTCTTCTTCTTCTTCTTCTTCTTCTTCTTCTTCTTCTTCTTCTTCTTCTTCTTCTTCTTCTTCTTCTTCTTCTTCTTCTTCTTCTTCTTCTTCTTCTTCTTCTTCCTCTTCTTCTTCTAATTATTATTATTATTATTATTATTATTATTATTATTATTATTATTATTATTATTATTTCCTCACCATCAAATCGTCTTCTTCTTCTTCTTCTTCTTCTTCTTCTTCTTCTTCTTCTTCTTCTTCTTCTTCTTCTTCTTCTTCTTCTTCTCCTTCTTCTTCTTCTTCTTCTTCTTTTTCTTCTTCTTCTTCTTCTTCTTCTTCTTCTTCTTCTTCTTCTTCTTCTTCTTCTTCTTCTTCTTCTTCTTCTTCTTCTTCTTCTTCTTCTTCTTCTTCTTCTTCTTCTTCTTCTTCTTCTTCTTCTTCTTCTTCTTCTTCTCCTTCTGCTTCTTCTTCTTCTTCTTCGTACAATTCTCTGTTCTTCTTGTTATGTCTCCCTTATATCCCCTTGTTGTGCAAAAATTAAAACTCCCATTTAGCTTTGTGTGGATTCTTGCCTGTAGAGACCAATGTTCAGTCCGCAATGGACATATCATATGCTAGTCTTCAAGGATGTGTTCGACAGTTCGCTCTGCCTGGTCACCTGTTTGAATTCTAAAAGACTACCCCGTTTGAAGAACAGTCTTCAGGACTGGTCAATAGACAAGATGCAGCAATTCCTAGCAAGTCCACGGAATTCCAATACGGGGTATACATAATGTGGTAATTGTTCATCTAGTACCATGGCTGGAATTGTGAATTGCAATTTATGTTTTGTTTTGTGTTTATTTTCTCTCTCTCTCTCTCTCTCTCTCTCTCTCTCTCTCTCTCTCTCTCTCTCTCTCTTTCTCTCGCTGAGAGCCTGCTTGTTCCTTACACGTGCTGCCACTTCTAGTGCATTGGATTTATGTTTGCCTGTTTAGTTTAGTTTAATTTGGTTTAGTTTAGTTTAGTTTAGTTTAGTTTAGTTTAGTCGACGACTGATCAACATCACGACACACGCGTGTAACCCATAAGTGCCCCGTTCTTCTCCTAACTCAAGGCTGAGTCCGGAGAATCTCAGCTCAGTGCACGAACTCTGTAGCATCGACGAGGATCCTGAAATACTTTGAGTAGATTTTTAACTTGAAATGTTGTCCGGGCAGAGCCGTCAGGCTACTCTTTGTCGATTTCCAACTGCCAAGGGATTTTTTACATGTGCAACAATACACACGGGCGCCCGATCTCGCTACCCAGAGACCACGGAGGAGAAATTTTGTTACAAGAAGTCCACGTGAAAACATCCCGGCCCTCACCGGAACTTGAACCTGGGACCTCCAGCACTAGAGGCGGACACCATACCTTGAAACCACTTAGGTTGTGGATTAGCTTTCTCTATTACCAGTGTCCCTGGCTATCAGACGAACCTACTCCAACATCTGAGCTACTTGTGGCCCCAAGTTAAGAACGAGACGTCAACGTTTTAGTTTAACTGAACTGTGTAGGGATTGAACCTGCTAATCAGGATGTAATATATCTGATATTTAATCCTGCTGTCTGGACTCCTCCATGTCCATAATCTTATAGGATCCTGTTTAAACCACGTGTTTTCTACAACCATTTCTTGTTCTTTTGCCCATTCCACACGTCTGTATCGCTCTCCAAAACCATGGTTGCCTACACTGCATCCATCGCCTTGATTTCATACATTTGCGTTGAAATCACCCATTATGATATTAATTTCTGATTGTTTACAGTTCTTCAAAGCAGACTCCATGTCATTATAAAATGCCTCTATACTTTCTTCACTGCATTCACTTGCTGGAGCATATATTTGAATTATATTTATTTAAAAGGTCTTCTGTTGTATTTTACTAATAGAACTCTGTCTGACACAGCTCAATATCCTTTTACTATATTTGATGTTTGCCGATCTAATATAATGGCTACACCTCTTTGCGGTACTTCTCCCCCAGAATACATAATCTTACAATCCTCTCCTAAGACTTCTTTGTTAGTAGACTCTATGCACTTGATTAACAATAATTACAATCAGTCACTCTATTCGGATAGTTAATCTTCGGTTGTAGACTGGAGGTGTCAACACATCATCTGGACCCGAATGGCGTTCAAGGAGCTTGATGGTCACACGTTGCGTGTTATCACGTGACAATCCTCCGTATTTCTGACCGCTATTCGCACTGGCTCATGTTATCCGTTTGTCATGAGCTGTAATCGATTCCTACTTACTGACCCTTGGGTTTTTTAACTCTCTCTCTCTCTCTCTCTCTCTCTCGCTCTTTGTGTTGTTTTCTTTACCTACTGTCGCTACTTGCATTTACTCTGTTACACATTATTTTGTATAATGGCATCTTGTATATTCGGCCATGTCAGTCTTCATGACTTGCAAGTAACACCAAATAACATGGTTTATCCTCAATTCGACATACAAACGGCTATCGTTGTGTCCATGACTGACGAATTGCTTCAATAATGATGAATAAAATTAGTGGAACTGCGGTAAAGTTCTGAAATGTAAACAATATAAAAAAAAACACATAGTAATGCAGCTTCACGTAACAGAATTACGAACCAGAATTACGAGAAGTACATGACAATGCGGCGACTAGCCTTCTTCAGCAAAAAAATACATAACAAAACACAATAAATAACCACAGAGAAGACTCGTAATGTAGTCACTGAATACTGAATCGTAATTCTATTCTGTAAAGGTGCATTACTTTGTGTTTTGTTATATTGTTTCATTGATTATAATACCTAACCCTGTAGAGTGAGATCTATACTTAGCATTTGGGAACCTTGGTGATGTGTTACGTGCTCTCTTCATCACAAATAGAATGGTATGGGTTCTATGTATCTCCAGCACAGGTATTTATAATGTATTTAATCATTAGGACCTCGAAGTCGACGCACCTCATAAACATGATTCAAATATAATTTTAAGAATTTTCAAGACATTGTTAAAGATAAACTGTCGGTGTTAACGGTAACTTTTCTAATTTATTGTTTTAGAGATGAAGAGAGTCGTTTCAATAGTCTGGTTACAAATTGATGTAAAAGCTGAACCACAGAGCTTAGGGCAGCAAGCACACAAAGTGTCCATAACGATTGTCAGTGTTTTTGTATGAATTAAATTATCTCCTTTTGCGGGTGTACTTAAATCTCCCTCCAAGACAGGAAAGACAATCCTGTATAATTCCAGACAGTCCGCAAATCATTTTCGACACAATCCTTGACATCTTATAATGGAAGCAGAACGACAATTAAGACAATTTCAGCTGTTTCTTTTTCTGTGTAATTCTTGTCTATAGTGCCTCGCTCCCGAGATGCAAGCTGGGATAAGTTTGTAGCGACACCAGATGGCCGTTTCTGACGTCAGAAGAAACATGTTTCTATTCTTGACATTTGTCTGTGAAGTAGAAGATCTGAAGAATTGGGTAATGTCAACAGGAGAAGAAAAGAACCAAACTAAGCCGCCTTGGGGTGTACTGGGTATAAGGCAAATTAATTATTGTGTCACGATGTAGTTTCTTGCTATGGGTTTGTGATGTGATAGGATCATGACATTGTGTAGGCGTTAATGCATTGAGGAATGAAACAACAAGTGATCAGTGTTCCCCTCACTTATGTACACGACGAATGCAGGCGTCGCACTCGTCTGATTACGCTAATTAAATTATCTTGAAGCGAATATGGGGTAAGTTTACTATGCAAACTATCTAGAGTATTCCTGAATGTCAGACGATCCTTATTTGTATTTCCTGACCTCACGATGAAATGATTAAATACGTAAAAGTGAACTGTCAATACTACTTATAATACCCTGCGGCGTGGGGCAGAGGGGGAAATAGGTCTTAAGCCAAAGGAATTAAGGCTGCCAAGCTAGAACAGCCACTGCAAACTACAGGTTAGTGTGTTGTTTTGTTCCCCTGACAGAAAAATAAAATACTTCACCTTATCGAGGATTTGAACCTGGTCTTACGAACAGTAGCCCAGTGTTCTAGCTATTAGTCCAGGGCGTTTAATGTATGACAGTGCTTGTATATGTAGGAGCAAGACTATTATAGAAACTGTCCACACCACCAAGGTGCCATCTATATTGGGATTGTGATGCTGAGCGCCCCTTCTTGTCTCCAAACTCACAAGCCAACGGCATGTGCAAGGGCGGTACTGAAGCTGCCCATCAACGGAGAGACATATTAGGATATAACGAGGCCAGAATTCAGCACAGCACACACGGGCTGGTTGGGGTCAGGGTTGGGGTCAGGGTTAGGGTCAGGGTTGGAGTTAGGGTTGGGGTCAGGGGTTGGGGACATGGTTTAGTGTCAGGGTTGAGGTCAATGTTAGGGTCAAGGTTGTGGTCAAGGTTAGGCTGGTCGTGGTTCCCCCACGAGAGTCTCCGTGGCGTTGTAGTCACCACGCCTGCCTCGCTCTACGATGGTTGTGGGTTCCATGTTGGCCTACGTCGTACGGCTCACAAGTGCACTTTTTTCGGAGACTAATGGAGGTCGTCACTGGAGGTACGGAGTTCGTGCTGTGTATGACGCTTTGTGCAAAGAGACCAAGCCATCTGGGGTAACACCCGGTGCAATGAAGTCGATCCTCTTGCCTTGTAAACTCTGTTAATCCACCACGGGTATTCCTTGTTTCATTGTCAATCATCATCATCATCAGGTGTCATGCCGGTAAGGGTGGGTGGTCATGATTCACCATTTCACTCGACAACCAGAGTCGTGGATCAGCTCAGTGTTCTTGTCTCAACCATGCCACATGGCCAAGCCATCCAGGTATTTAGTTCTCTGCACCCCCCTCGTGTCTCCGGAGAGTGAAGACGTGTTTTCGTATCTCTTACTTCTCGGATTATTATTACTGCAAGCTGAATCACCTATCATGGATTTTTATATCAATGTGCTCGTTGTGATTCTGTGGATGTGGTTAAATAGTTTTTAGATTAATACAAGTGTTGATTATCGCAAAAATGTGTGTTATATCTAATATTCATTTCGAGTGATAGTTGAACACTTAAATTTTAACCAATCAAGTGCACGAGGCGTGTCAGATACAACCACGGGACCTCAAATTGCCCACGGCGTGGCTAGATAACAATGCGATTGCTGCGTTCTTCAAGTAATATTATGCAATAATGTCAGGGGAAGGAGAGTGCTCCGTATTGGAAGTGAATGGTGAAAGGACTCGCTCAGGTTTACGATCGGCTGTCAATAAAACTTACACACTAAACAAAGAGAGGGCCGTGAAGAATAAGCTATCCAAGTGCATAAATCCCAACGGCCTAGTCGTCAAACACACCAACTCAGGACAGTGTGTTACTGTTTCCTTCAACAACACACTCCATTATGAGACATTCCGAACTTGCCTACTCAACTACTACAGGCTTGAACTAATTGAACACAGGCAAGATAAGCACGGGGCCCACGTTGAGGATCTGGTTACGACGCCAGTGATTACGATACATTTGTTCCACAGTAAAAATAAACTCATGACACAGGGCAGTAATGAAAACATTAATTCCTGGCTAAAAGTAGATTTTGTTGAACTTGGAAACTCGACACAGGCATTCACCGAATCTACGCAGCCCACAACTACAGCTGTCGACAGCACACCAGCTAACAATGTTCGTCAATTAACTCATACGATGAGTGTACATGACAACATCAACACGAGGCCTGCCAACCCAACAGTGCTCTTGGCCATTGAATACCCAATGGAGCGTATCCAAAACAACATAGAACCCAATGTTGACATTGTTGAAGAAGTACCTGCCTCAGATAACAATAGCATCTTAACTATCAAAGGACATTCGTGCGACTGTAAACAGCGCATTGAGGAACTAGAACAATCACTACAGGCGCTCATTGTCACTGTTTCAACCAACATTGAAGCAAACAACAAGATAAGCAGTGATTACAATGCTCTCAAGACAGAAGTCGCACTCCTGCGAGATGAAAATTTACTGCTGAGAAATACAGTTCAAATCTTACAGAATGTGTCCTCTACCAACCAAACCGAAGAAGCATGTAATTCCCAAGCAACCGCTTCATCCTTAGGAAATCTTGGGGAAGCTCAATCCCACCCAGAACAGATAAGCGCTATGAAAACACCTCAATGCGCAGAGGAAGATAAACAACAACAAACACCTCAATGCGCAGACGAAGATAAACAACAACAAGCAGTCTACCCCATTGACGTCAAAATAAGCAATAGGTTCGAAGTACTTCAAGAAAAGTCACCAGAAAACCTACAGTGCTCTAACATGCTGCCAACGGGCAAGACAAGCCTACAAGATACATCGAGAGAACCACATGGAGACATAAAGACTGCTGATAATCGGAAATGGATGAAACAACGGGCGAGACGTGCTGAAAACCAACATGTACAGACAGCACGACCTGACTGTACACATATTATACTAGGCGATTCCTTAATGAAAAGTTTATACAGCGACAGGATGGCCACGTCAGACAAAGACATTGTTTCAATAATCCCACTGCCTGGGGCTGGTGTAGACCGGCTAACAGACAAGATTAGCAGGTTGGCTGTTAATCATAGCGTTAGAAGGGGAAGCGTACATATTGGTATCACCGACACCATGAACAACCAACAAATCACAGAGTCTCAACTACTTGCACTCTTGAACGGATTACATCACACTTTTCCTAACTCATCTATTTTCTTCTCCTCCATCATATCACCAAGTTATGGACAGCAGCGCCGTCTAGCTGACATACATAACAACATTTTGCAGAAGTTCTGTTCTCAAAACATGATACAATTCATCAACAACACAGCATCATTCACTTCACAGGCTGGTGCACCAAAAAGAGTCTTTATAAGGATCAAATACATTTGTCTACATTGGGCACCAGTTTTCTCGCCAAGAATATCAAATATCCTGAACGGACATACCATACATCCAATACGGGATCGCGCCGGACACTTTTAGCTACTCCTGAAACTCAAGCCAGACGACATACTCCCGTCACATCAAGTACCAATAGGACAGAAGTTTGCAGACCACTCATAACCACTGCACCTGAAATCCAAGCCAGACGGGACACTACCACTACACCAAGTCCGTTAAATACTTTCACACAGGAGGGTAATAATTACGAAGATATTTTTCCTATTCTCCCCAGAAAGGAACCAACTCTCAGCAACAACGATGTGCCACCACAACCTCCTGTTAGCCACCAACCAGAGGCTCTAGTTGGTAGTCATTACATACCCATGAGACATCATTAGTACCCATTTCATTGTAACCCAGAATGGTTGCACCTCACACGGTATAGCCCAGCTACACTTCGTCAAGCACTTATAATGTCACTATACCAACAACCAACACAACCTGGTATTTACTAGCAACTTAGCACAAAGCTACACCGGATCTCTGTACAAGAAAGAGCCTCTCCTTGAACGTTTTTCTGCATATTTGGTTACTACTTGATCTAGTAACGTATTAGGTTATAAGCAACTACAAACATTGACTTGTTTTGACTATATTAATTTATAGTACTTAGCTGTATAGCTTTTATAATACTTTTCATTGTGTTTTTACTGTGAGTGAGGGGGTCTTCACTGTTCTTCCTTCTGCTTACTGTTTAACGTTTTATTTCCCGTGTGCGATACTCCGCTTTAAACAGAGACATTGACTTGTATGGGCATTTATTAATTCTTTTGGATAACAGTTGGTTACTTAGCTTGTGAAGTAGTTTTTTTTTTCAGGTTAATTATTTGTTGTATGTTCTTTAATTCGTTTTGTTCCGTGTTTGCATTATATTCGTTGGTCTAATTAGTTATATCGTTATAATATTGTCATTTACATATCTATTTGTATTACTGATATTTTGTAAGTTAATGTAATTGTGATTATTTTATGATCTTGTATTTTTGCTTAACTTTGACTAATTTTCACTTTCTTCATGGATGAAATGTCTGAGAAGTGGCAACACGGGCTCAATAATTCAGGAATACGCCTTGGACACTTACACATTTGCAGCTTATTTAACAAGCTACAAGAGTTATCTCCTATTCTTAATCAAAATTTTCATTTATTCGGCCTTAGTGAAAGTAGACTTAATGATAACATTTCAGATGAGGACATATCTATTAAAGGGTACAAAGTTTTTAGAAGGGATCCCTGTAGGAAACAAGAGACAGGCATAGTAACCTATGTTTCTAATTTACTAAATGCTCACCGTAGGCTAGACTTTGAAACTTGCGAAATAGAATGTATGTGGTTAGAGCTAAAACTTCAAAACCGCTCACCCCTGATAATTGGCTACCTCCATAGAAATCCCAGTGGTGGACACGTCTGGTACGAAAACTTCACTACCATGATGGATGTGGTTTTCGCTTCCGGGAAGGAAATTATACTACTCGGAGACTTTAACATTGACACCAACAAATCCAACATAATATGGGGAAATATAATTGCATCATACAATTTCCAACAAATAGTACAACAGGCTACTAGAGTAACAAAGTCATCTTCAACAGTCATAGATCACATTTATGTAACTTGCTCAGACAACATCATAGAATGCGCTGTACCCAATTGTGCAATGAGCGATCACTACCCAATATGCTGCATGTGGTCTAAACAAGGAATTAAAACTCCTAAACATAAACACATAAGCGTAAAATATAGAAGTTACAAACATTTCAACCAAAACGCATTTTTACAGGACTTGCTCAGTTCACCTCTAGACAATGTTTGTCAGCTTCCTGACCCGGATGATGCTCTGGAATTCTGGATGAAAACATTTATTGATGTTTTTGATAGACATGTGCCAATCAAGGAAGTTCGAGTAAAACACCACGTCAAGCCACCTTGGATCACCCAGGAAATACTTGAAATTATGAGAGACAGAGATAAGGCACATAAAAAGCGGGATCTCAGCGCATACCGTACTCTTAGAAACAAAGTTCAATATACCATACGAAGGGAGAAGAAAAATTACTTTAAGAACTTAGTAATGGATAAAACAAATAGTAAGGATATATGGAAGGCAATTAACACCTTGACAAACAAGTATAACTTCCGAAATTCTTTACCATCAAATCATATTACATGCGACCAATTCAGTAATTTTTTTCAAACTGACATAGACCAGTTGAAGGCTTCAATACCTAATTCTCCTTGCAACTTATCTTTACTGTCATCGTTTTGCGAGAATAGATGCTCCCGCGATATTCTTTCCGACATACCGCTAATGACAATCACTGAGGTATTCACTTACCTCAGTAACCTAAAAAACACAACCTCATCTGGGTTAGATGGAATCAGCAACCGGATTATCCGCTGTGCTGCGCCAGTGATCTGTATAACACTAACCTATGTATATAATCAGTGTCTCACCAAAGGCCACTTTCCATCAGCTCTCAAAATCGCTAAAGTGTACCCTCTTCTTAAATCTGGTTCATTGGACAATGATCTCTCGAACAATTACAGACCCATGTCCTTACTATCATCACTATCTAAGCCACTAGAAAAACACATCCATAAAGTAACATTACAGTATTTAGTTCGCAACAAGCTTATTGTTGACAACCAATCAGGATTTCGACCAAAATATTCTTGCCATACGGCCCTAACAAACATGATAGAAAATTGGCACCAGAATATAAACAACAACAGTCTATGTGGAACTGTGTTTATTGATTTCAAGAAAGCATTTGATATGATAGACCATGTTATTTTAATTTAAAAACTTGAGACAATGAAAATTGGCCCTAATGTAGTCACTCTAATATCATCTTTTCTATCAAACAGAAAGCAAGTAGTATCACATAATAAATGTCTGTCTTATACCACTACCTTCAATATTGGAGTACCGCAAGGCTCTATTCTTGGCCCTCTATTGTTTGCCATATATATTAACGATCTACCTTTGCATCTTTCGTCGTCCTGCGATCTATTTGCAGACGACTGTACAGTGTACACAAATGCTGAAAACTGTATTTTATTGGAGTCGTCTTTACAACAAGAATTAAATAATGTAGTTAGGTGGAGCTATTCAAACCGTATGCAAATTAACATCACTAAAACAAAATCAATGTTACTAACAACCAGACAAAGACTTCAAACTCTAAGCTCACACACATTACTTCAACTTCACATCGATAACATGCCAGTAGAAAGTGTAATTGAGCACAAAACATTAGGCATAATCATTGATAGAACCTAACCTTTAATTCCCACGTTCAAGCGCTTATTAAACAAACAGCGAAAAAAGTCTACAAACTCGCCAAAATTAAAAACTTCCTTGATGAGGACACAAGGAAACTATTCTATACTTCTCATATACAGACACACTCTGAATACTGCTCTACAATCTGGGACGGTTGTTCTAATTCAAACACCAAGCGACTTTACTCACTCCAGAAACGGGCCATGAGTCTAATTTATAACAAACATTTATCTGACAATCCTAGCCTGTATAAACGCCTTCAGTTACTACCACTCCGCAAACGCCTGCTTTTCAATAAAGCTAAACTAATTCACAAAATCCTGCATCGGAATGCCCCAAATTACCTTTGGCCATTGTTTAAATATAATGCTAGACACAGTAAACGTTTAAATATATTACACATTCCGAAGCCTAGGATTGACTTATACAAAACAAGCTTAACGTACTCTGCAGCTCAGCTGTGGAACAATCTTCCACAAGAAATCAAAGACATCACCAATCCCTATTCATATAATCGCAAATTACTCGAACACTATCTCAGTACGGATTATCTTCCCCCTTAATAATAGAGATAATAATAATAACAACAAAACCCTAGTATAACAGCCAGCCCCCTTTTGGTAGGCCAGTATATTCCACATGGCTAATAACAAGTGTCAGACCATTATCTAATTTTACTGTGTCGTGTAGTTTTGATGTTCGCATTTTGCCCATGCCTTTATAATGCATATCTTTTATATTGTTGCTGTTCTCTGTTAGCCTTGAATGATGTGTGAATGAAATAATGTATGAAAGAGAGTGATAGAAGGGCAGAATGTTAGACGGGCCTGCGTGCCCAATTCTTAACCCTTTGAAAATAAAGTTTGTTCGTTCGTTCCCCTCGATCTTGCCAGCTGTCACCAAGTTCTCCAATTTATCTCTTCTCATAACGGCACCACAAATTGTGAATGTCTACGTCTAATTTATCTAATCAATTTACAGTTTTCATTTGTTTCTTGAAGGACTCATTGTCAACTCTAACCAAAACTGCTCAGAGGGATTCTTGATAATTTATAAGAACATTATATATATATATATATATTCCCGCGCTTCCAACGCGGTCAACACCAGCATCTTTCAGCTGTATGTTGATTCCTAGGCTAGATTACGCTCATCAGCACGCCACGACTTTCTGAGCGACAGGCTCCATACTCTCATAAGTCACTGGTGCGACTCGAACTGTTTCCAATTCTTGTGCACTCAAGTCAACCACGAGAGTATTCGGGATTACGGAGAAAGCTGCTAGCTCTCGGCCAGGGAGCAGGCATATATATATATATATATATATATATATATAAGAAGCTATTATACAACATTGTCTTCTGATTGTCTTCTGTTTCGGCGTCTGTGGCTTAGTCGTTATGAACGCAGTTTCAAAATCTGCACATGGCATGGTTTGAATCCATCTGCAGGCTATTTGAAAACAGACTGCTTGGCGTTGATTCAATGGTATGTATGAAAGGTATGAATGTCGCCAGTTCAGTGACCAGTCATAAAATCATAAAATATTGTTCAGTCCGGTATGAAGCTGTGAGTACGCAGTGGTCAGTGTCACAACTTAAATACAATTGGTGGCAATTCAATCCGCAGCAGTCGTGTATTCGATCTGTTACATCTAATCTGCATTCGATTCCGCTTTGTAAACCGTGAGAATGCGTTGGGAAGAAGAAAGCTCTCCAATCCACTAATTATATGCCATCACCTAGTATGTGTTATCACCATCATGATCATGTCTCATACTGGACTGCGAAGATGATCAAGTTTCTCTATAGACGTGTGTTTTCTGTGCTCTTGGTAAGAGCTGAGACGCAGAGGTGTTTCCAAGGCACCAGGGCCGGGTTATATACTGGCCAAGATCTATTGACGCGTCCTCGTCGAGCGTGCTGGGCAACAGATCCCTTCGGGGTCCTGGCTAAAGTCAGTAGGATCGCCGATTCCTCCGAAGTCGGAGAGTGTCTGCCTGTACGGCGAAGAACCACAAGTCTGCACACCAATAAGCCAGACATGGGACAACGGATACTCACGCAAACCTCAGGTCCTGTATGACATCACACTGATGTTGGACAACAGGATGCCTTCATCCGACATACAGGACTTCGCGTTGGAGCTCAAGCCAACGAACACAAGCAAGCAAGTAAGAGCTAACGATTCCATCGCTTGCCGTGCCACTATGTGGTAACATTTTGGATGTGTTATCTGTGTTGATCTCTATCTCGATTAAGTTCGGTTGTCACGGGGATCTTGACACCATCTTTTAATAAGTTGGTTAAATTAGTTGCATAGCCTTTTAAAGGACGTCGAAGTCAACCTTAGCATTTGATACTTGGGTGCTGTTTGAGAATTCTTGGCAAGTTTACTTTCAGTAGTTTGCCATTGTCTTCTGAATGACCGGCACCGATACCATTTCGTAAAATCCCAAAGCAAGGCTGCCTGCTGCAAAATCGCCCGCAGCTGTGTTTAGTGCGCGGAATGGGCGATTACGAACTGCATCAGTAACCTCTTCACCACAGAGCCGGCATCTCTTGATAACGTCACCCAAAATATCTCTCAAATATTCTCATGCCTCTAAAGGATGTAATTTTATCTTTGTTAATTTCCCTATTTTTAGGACCTAGATATTCTCTTTCCAGGTAACAATGAGACTCCTGACAATGTAGAAAGCAGGCTAATATATTTTATGTTATCGCAGATAGTTTCATGCTCCACCGGCAGTGTCTGATACTGAATTGAGCGGGTGTCTTAAGCATGATCGGACTCGGGTTAATAAACACCAAAGCTCGTCGTCTGCCAAAGTGAAGGCAAGTTTGGTCACTTATTCCTCTGCACTATCAGGCTAACCAACTGTGATAGCCCCGCCACATGACACACGCTTTATACAGGGCATTGTTTTGAGGGGACAAATAATATCAATCAATCATGTGCCATGCCGGAAAGCGTGGGCGGTCATGACTCGCCATTTCACTCGATCACCAGTGTCGTGGATCAGCTCAGTGTTCCTGTCTCGTCCATGCCATGTGGCCAAGCCATCCAGGTATTTTCCTCTCGGTCTTCCTCTTGGTCTGTTCCCCTCGATCTTGCCAGTTGTCACTAAGTTCTCCAATCCATTTCTTCTCATAACATGTCCAAATAATTTTGACTGTCTACGTCTAATTTCTCTAATCAGTTTACGATGTTCATTTGTCGCCTCTAGTACTTGCTCATTGGTTTTTCTGTCTGTCCATGGTATTCTTTGCATTTTCCTCAGAAACCACATTTCTGCAGCCATCAGATGCTTTTCAGCTTGACTGCTCATTGTCCAAGTTTCACATCCATACAAAAGAACAGGCTCTATGTATCCCCTCAACACTCTTTTTCTCGTTTCAATTGACATCTTCTTATTGGTCAGAATGTTTTTCATCTTGCTAAAGGCTACTTTCGCCATGGCGATTCTTGTTCTAATCTCTTCAAGGCATCTTCCATCAGATGTTATAACTGTTCCAAGATAATTGTACCGATTCACTTGTTGAAGAATATTTCCATTTACTTGTATATTACATTGTGGCACTTCTTCCTTCCTACTGACGACCATAATCTGAGTCTTTTTACAATTTAATTCTAACCCTAGTTGCTCACTGTGTACAACAACCGCATGTACTAATTGTTGCAGGTCCTGCTCATTGTTTGCAATTAATACTGTATCATCTGCATATCTAATGTTATTGATGTTTCGTCCTCCAATGCTGATTCCATTTATATCCTCTACATTTCTGAAAATATTTTCACTGTACAGGGAAAAAAGATCTGGAGACATCACACATCCCTGCCTAACACCTCTCTTAATTGGCTGATACTGTCCAACTTCATTATCAATCCTTATTGCAGCTTGTTGTTTCCAATATATGTTTTTTATAAGTCTAATGTCTTTCCCATCAATTTGTAGATCTGCAAGCATATCCACCATGCTGACATGTCTAACGCTATCGAAAGCCTTTGTATAGTCAATAAAGCAAAGATGTATATCCTTGTTTACTTCTATATCACGTTCAATAACTGTTCGCAGCATATACACAGCATTTACTGTACCCTTTCCTTCTACAAACCCGCATTGTTCTTCCCCTATTTCAGGTTGTATCTTCTTCCTCACTCTTTGCATGATAATTCTTAGCAAAATCTTTGTGATGTGACTCATTATACTAATTGTTCTATGTTGATCACATTCCAAAGTTCCTGATTTCTTTGGGATTGCAATAAATATAGAGTTACATAATTCAGGAGGTATATCTCCAGTATCATATAATGTGTTCAGCAGTCTGGTGACTTGATCTAGTCCAAATTCTTCTAAAGCTTTAATCATTTCTGTTGTGATTTATCTGCACCGGGGGCCTTGCCAGCTTTCATATGCTTAAGAACATTTCGAACCTCCATCTCCAAAATTGGCGGTCCTTCATTATTAAATCTAATATCATACTGTTCGTCTCTGTTATCATCATAAAGGTGTTTCACATAATCTGTTCATACCTGTAGAATCTGGTCTTTTTCTATTATGATTTTGCCATCTTCAGTTTTTAGACACCCGGTTGATGTACTTGTTCTTTTTTTAGTAAGTTCCTGAATTCTTTTGTGCACTAATTTGGTATTTTTACTGTTGTGTTGGCTTTCAATTTCTAAGCACTTATAACAGTAAGGGAGTTAGCTTAGTAGTTAGAGAGTTAATGAATGCTGCACATTCATTAACTAATGGGGAAATCATAGTTAGTGAACGTGTGAGCACAAATGGGTTTAAGTATCCAGGGGTTGCACACACGTCACTGGGGATTCAGCCATGAGAAGATCAACAAACATGTCTGCTTGTACATCGATAACATGAAAATGTAATGGATCGACTCAATAAACCTTTTATACTATACAACGCGGAGTTTGTCATCTGTAATGATGTCAACCACTAACGATCCACGGCTAGGCCATGTTCACACTGTGATATGACCTGATTTGGCGCCGAGTATACCAGGATTTCGGAATCGTGCTGTCGCGGCCACCACTGATCACAGAGGTCCTCAAATAAATCAAATTTGAATATAAAAGTCAACAGAAGTCATGGAAGGTTGTGCACTCTGGAGGAACAACTTATGTCGGATTTTCAAGTTTTTGTGATGGGGTTGATCGTTGTTAGAACCGCCACACAACACATAATGTTCCGAGTGGTGAAACAGAGCAGCCATCGTCAAGCTTGAATCCATTGTTGACCTGCTCGTTTTGTCAAAACGTATGGATGTTCCAGATATGCTGCCGTGAAATCTGGTTTTACTGGAACTGTCGAGTTAACCGTTATCGTCTGAACTACAGTGAAGGTGACCTTGGTAGTCTGAAGATAAAGTCCGGAGTTCTTGGTCAACGCTTATAGTGAGCCGGTTCAATCAATCAATTGAGTATTGTCTCGATCGTTGTAATTTCAAATCCAGACGAGCACAATCAGCGGCATGAAAACGACTAGAAGGCACCGACTTCGATTGAAGTGAGGAATCCAGAGGCTCTTCTTTTTCTGTTCCTGCGAGAGAAGAGGACAACTTTCAAGTTTGTCGATTGGGCGTCATACTCTTTCAAGTTTGTCGATTGGGCGTCATACTCTTTCAAGTTTGTCGATTGGGCGTCATACTCTTTCAAGTTTGTCGATTGGGCGTCATACTCTTTCAAGTTTGTCGATTGGGCGTCATACTCTTTCAAGTTTGTCGATTGGAACATCTTCCGTCACCTTGTCGATTGGAACATCTTTCGTCATTTTGTCGATTGGAACATCTTCCGTCATTTTGTCGATTGGACCATACTTCAATTCTACCCATAGACGTAGGACAGGTAGCGTCAGTTGGTAAACCCAGAACAAACGACAGAGCAGTATAGGTAATGAATAATTTCAGATTAATTAACAACATACTCAATTGAACAGAATATTTCTTGCTGCTTACTTTAAGATAATGTTGTCTTAAAATATTAGTATTATATATTGGTTGGTACTTTCCATTACAGATTTTTTATTACAGAATGGAAGCCCAAGATTTTTCTCAAGTACTTAGGGGAGTTGGTGGGGCAATATCAAAGTTGGACGCGGTGTTAAGACAGCAAAGTGTAATCAGTGATGTCGAGAGATTTAATGGACAGGCGAATCAATTTAAGAAATGGATTATTTCTATTGAGTAACATGCTTATCTAGTGAACGCTACAGATGAGGATAAAAAGAATTTAGCTTATAGAACTAGTACAAGTCCTGTTTCTGATCATATAAGAAGAAAGCTAGAAGCTGGAGGAGGTGAAACCTGGGAACAATTCAAAGACGACCTAGCTCATAAATATGCGGAGATTACTGACCCTCAACACGCATTCTCAGTGTTGCGACAGACGAGACAAAATACTACAGAAAGTGTACAGCTATACAGTGATAGGTTGATCAATTTAGCCGAAGAGTCATTTTTGGGTCAGAATGTACGAGCTGAAGAAGTGGAACGGATGTTGGTGGGGATTTTTGTTGATAGGATTAGGTCAGATGGATTGAAATTTAAATTAATGAAAGAGAATCCTGCAAGGTTGTCACAAGCTGTAGATATCGCTATACAAGAGGAAAGCTTGAGGAGAAGGTTTAGATTGAGGGTAGGACGAGAGTTAGGTAGTAGTTCGGAAGATAGAATTGAAGAACCAATGGAAATAGGACAGTATAGATATGGATGGAGAGGAAGAAGGGGAGAAATACAGATGTTACAAAGAAACAGTAACGTATATAATCAAGGTAGAGAAGGACAAGTGAGAAATACTGTAAGAAACATGGTAGGTAACACAAATAACACAAATGTGGTTTGTTGGGGGTGCCACCAACGTGGACACATTTTTCGCTTCTGTGGTAACAGACGTGTCCAGTCGAATACACACAATAATAGATGTGCTCAGAATAGTACACAGAATAGAACTTTAAATGGTAGATCATCAAATGGGAATTATGGAGAGGTGCAGAGAAATTTTATAAGGTCAGGAGATCAGGGAAATGGGCATCCCGCTTACTGAACAGCATCGGCAGTAGGGGGGGAAGATAGTAAGGTCCAAAAGATGAATAAATATTTTAAAACCCCAAATGATGAGTATAATAGGATATTTAGAAATAAAAAACATAAGAAGTGGCCTCAACTTGGGGAGATAAAACAGTTGTCACTAAATATGATTGATCCTAGTTCATGTATAATAGAAATAGGGAAATATAAAATTAGAACATTAGTTGACTCGGGAGCGCAAGTTAGTGTGATTAAAGAAACATTTTTATATCGAATATTAAAAATTTTTAAAATATTTAGAATTCAGGAGAATCTTCATTCGGTAACTGGACAAAATTTAGAAGTGCTTGGTCAAACGATGATAAATTTTAAATTAGGAGGGATAAATGTTAGGCATATGTTCCATGTGGTCAAGGATGTAAATAGAAATATGATATTGGGTAGAGATTTTTTATTGAAAAATGGGGTGAGACTTTTTTTTGATTTACATAAATTAAAATTCCAAGATGTTTACGTAGATTTAGAAGAGGATATGCATGTGTCGACACTAGTTAGAGTCAAAACGACCGTGAATTTGAAACCACAAACGGTTAATTTAATACAGGCAAAAATGAAAAAAAAAATCCGTACTTTTCGGTTGGACAAACAGTTAAAATAACGGAATTAGAGAGAGAAATAATAGATGAACCTGGCTTGGAAGTCACCGATGGGTTAATAACATTAGATAAACACCTCAGCTTTCCAGTGATGCTCCTAAACAATACAGGAAAAAATATTAAATTATATAGAGGCTGTGTAATCGCTAAAGTAGCGTATAATAATGATAACATGTTAACTATAGAAAAAGAAAACATGTTGGGAAATGATTATTCAGAAACTCCCATGGTCAGAAATAATGTCAGAAATAAGTATAAAAGAAGCTGGAAAAGACGGAATGATGAATTGATCTATACATTCAAAAAATATCCATCTCAAATAGATACAGTTGACAAAAGGACAAGAGAACAAGAATTGTTATCACAGTTAAAAGCCCCACCGGAGAATAAAGAAATATTAGAACGATTGGTGAAAGAAAATCAAGACGTTTTTGCAATTAATGATTTAGAATTGGGAAAAACTAGTACAGTTACAATGGAAATAGACACTGGAAATCATCCACCAATTAGTTTAAAACCATATAGAACTCCTTTAAGAAACAGAGAGATTGTAGAGAAGGCAATTGAAGAGATGTTAAAAGCGGGAATAATAACAAGATCGAAGTCTGAGTGGTCATCTCCGATTGTAATTGTGACCAAGGTCGATGGTACACATCGATTCTGCTGTGACTATCGGGCGTTAAACAAAATCACTAAGAATGTAGCGTACCCATTGCCAGTAATTGATGATATTTTGGGTTTACTTAATGGCTCTACATTTTTCACTACACTAGACGCAAGATCAGGATTCTGGTGTATCCCGATGTCGGAGGATGCTCAAAAGAAAAGTGTTTTCTGTACTCATATGAGTTCTTACGAATTTTTACGAATGCCATTCGGAGTTCGTACAGCGCCATCTCACTATATGTTATTAATGAATGAAGTATTACGTGGGTTTCAAAAGTTTGCGTTGGCATATATAGATGATATTTTAATATATACATCAGGAGACGTACAAGATCATCTAAAACAGGTAAAATTGGTATTTGATAGGCTAAGAAAACACGATGTTAAGTTGAAATTGAGTAAGTGTGAATTCTTAAAAACAGAAACCAAATATTTAGGGTACATTATTAATAGAGAGGGAATTAAGCCTGATCAAAATAAAATTAAAGTGATTAGAGATTTATCTTCTCCGCCGACCAACGTGAGAGAAGTTCGAGCTTTTATAGGCATGACCGGGTATTATAGGCGTTTCGTTCCAAATTTTGCACAGATAGCAGAACCTATTATAAAATTGACCTGTAAATATGCAAGGTTTAAGTGGACTGAAGATTGTCAGAAGGCGTTCGATTTTTTTAAAAATAGCTTAACAACAGTTCCACTATTGGCACATCCAGATTTAAATAAACAATTAGTTTTGTATACAGATGCTTCAGATAATGCCATAGGAGCATGTTTAACACAACCGTATGAAGGAGAAGACTCAGGAATACCAGGAGTTAAAAATGAAAGACCAATCTATTTCCTGTCACATAGACTTAGCAAATCTCAGAGCAAATGGGCGACTATTGAGAAGGAGGCCTACGCTATACACTATGCTCTCCAAAAACTAAATTACTACCTACATAACGCCAATTTCATTATTAAAACTGATCACATGCCATTAAAGTCTATATTAGAAGCACCAATACAAAATAGGAAAATACAAACATGGGCATTAAATTTACAGGGATACAATGCTAAAGTAGAGTATATTTCAGGAAAACATAATACATGCGCTGATTTATTGTCTAGAATTCCACATACAACAATATCTGAAACCACTTCTCAAGATGAGGGAGAACCAGAAATTGACGACAGGAATTGGCAAGTAAATATATTAGATTGTGCTAAAATAAATTATAAAAGCTCACAGACAGAACAAGATTCTGAATCGATAGAGGAAGATACACAGTTGATGCATTTTGATATGAAAAATGAACAGGAATTAGATCCAAAAATAATACAGATAAAAAGAAAACTGAAAGAAACAGGGGAAAACAGTTTTAAAAGAAAATTTTTAGAGCTGCAAGAAGACAATCAATTATATTATGTCGGTGAAAAAGGTGAGGGATTAAGAAAATATATTCCGAAACATTTAGAACGGGAAGTTTTAAAGGCATATCATGATAATAATGGTCATTTTGGACGAGATAAGTTAGTTAAGTCTATTAGCAGTAAATATTACTGGCCGAATTTATTTAAAAGCGTATATGAATATGTTGATGCATGTGAAAAGTGTAGGTTAAGAAACATGAAGATAATTACATGTCCCTTACAAGATAGAGATATTCCTCAATTTCCAATGCAGAAAGTGAGTTTGGATATTTCAGGTCCTCATCCAAAAACATTATCGGGAAATGTATATCTACTACATATCGTAGATTCATATAGTCTCTGGCCAGAAGTTTATCCAATTCCAGACAAGAGTTCTGATTCTGTTATAAATATGCTTTTACAAGAATTTATACCAAGGTTTGGGTGTCCACAGACAATACTTACAGACAATGGGAAAGAATTTGTAAATAGAAAGTTTGAAAAATTGTTAAAAGATTTGAATATAAAGCACATTAAAACTTCATACTACAGACCATCTTCGAATGCCAAAAATGAGAGACAACATAGAACATTGTACAATATACTGGCGAAAAATGTAGAAGAACACGATATGGATTGGGATCTTTATTTGGGAATAGCATTGGGGGTGATCCGTACACACCAAAATGAAGGAACAGGTTTCTCACCATTTTACCTAGTACATGGAAGAGAACCAATATTACCAATTGACAATTTATTAAAGCCTAGGAGAAAATATATGGGGGAGGATTTTCAGGAAATAAGGTTGCAAGAAATGCACAAAGCACATATACGTTTAAGAAATAATATAATTAAGGCTCGAGAAAGCCAGAAGAAATACACAAATAAAAATGCACACTTACAAGAGTTTAACATGGGTGATAGGGTTTATTACAAAAAACATAGGAAAAACTCTAAGTTTGATGCTCATTGGGTCCCGGGATATTATATTTTAGAAAAAAAGGGTCCAGTATCATATACTATTAAAAATCAAATTACAGGGCATGTTGCACGTTCACATGTAGAGCACTTAAGACGGGATAATGAGGAAAAAGATGCAGAGGATAATAATAATAATTATTATTCAGAAGAAATATTTTCAGATGGACAGATTATCAGACAAACGGAATATCCAATACCTATAGAAAATGGGAGAGAATTGGTACAAAAACAAATAATAACAGCATCTACTACTGGTGAACAAGAAGAAACAATACCAAAAACAACCGTGACAGAGGAAAACAACACGTATGACGGTTATAATAGTGAAGAATCGATCAAAGAAAAAATAGACGCTCCATTTAGGAATACTAGACAGGCAGTAAAAAGAAAGTTAGATAGACAGAAAGAAAGAGAAATTAAGAGGCAAAGGAAATTTAGAGTAAATTCCTCAAGTGATGAAGATATACCACTATTTGAAAACTCATTAAGACATCAAGATAGAAAGATTAGATTGGATTTAGAAAGGAAGAGATTAGCGGTTGCTAGTAATGGGTATACAGATGCGGAACAAGAGATGGATGAAGAGTC
>OY992880.1:22796424-22823924 GCA_963921405.1 Cepaea hortensis | reverse complement strand
ATGTCGATAAACTACCTAGTCATGTGTATCTATAAATAGATTCTTCTCGCAACGTTCCTCATTTGAAAGTGTGTTCACTCTGGTTTTGACGGATTTGCAGTAACTTCAGTCTGGGTCAAATTGACCTGTAGTTATAGCATCATCAATATCATCAGTATGTGCCATGCAGATAAGTGTGTGTATGTGTGTGTGTGTGTGTGTGGGGGGGGGGGGGTTGATCGTCGCCATCCAACACGATCACCAGAGTCGTGGATCAGCTCTGTGTTCTTGTCTCGACCATGACATGTGGCCAAGCCATCCAGACGTTTACTTCTCTGCTTTCCCCTTGTTATTTTTCCTCAATCTTGCCAGTTGTTACCAAGTTACCTAATTTATTTCTTCTAATAACTTGTCAAAACATTTAACACTGCCTACGTCTAAATTCTGTAATAAGTTTATGGGTTTCATCTGCTTTTTGTAAGACTTGCTCATTGGTTTTTATGCTGTCTGTCTACAGTATTATTTGTATTTTTTTTCCTTAGAAACCACATGTCCACTACTATTACATGTCTTTCAACTTCTATTCAGTGTCCACGTCTACATCCATATAAAAGTAAAGGTACTATGTAGCACTTCAACACTCTTTTTCTCGTTTCAATTGACATCATTGTTTTAAACAGTATATTTCCCACCTTGCAAAATGCTACATTCGCCATAGCGATTCTTGTTCTAATCTCTTAAAAGCACCATCCATCAGATGTTATGACTGTTCCGAGATAGCTGCCGACACAATGGTCATGGCTTCGATTTGTATCTGAGCGGATTCGAATGTTGAAAATTTGACCTGGGCTTCCCTGTCACCCAACGAAATTTTTTTTTTTTTAAATCATAGTTACATGACATCGCTGTCAACACCAATACTGCTGTTGTTGATGTCCTCGCAAGTTTACGTTCAGTAGTTTGCCATTGCTTTCTGTACAACCGGCTCCCATACCATCACGCTGAAACACAGCGCGACACGGTCTGCTGCCAAATCGGTCGCAGCTGTGTTTCAAGTCGACCGTTGCTTGTGTCATTATTATACTGATAGCTAGCAGAGAACCACTGTCGTGCAACTGGTGGTCGAATGGTCTAATACTATCACCCGACGCGTTATAAACATCAGCGCGACTAGGTAGATAGTTATTATTACTCATGGATCCTATTTGGGAACATCCTTTTACGGCATTGATTGCGGGCCCAACGGGGAGTGGTAAACCGTTTTTGTCCAGCGATTCTTGGCCCATCTCCCAGCCATGATAGACCCCATTCCGGAGGAAGTTATATGGTGCTACGGGGAATGGCAACCCATGTACGAAACTATGAAGGGTGTTCAATTTAACGAAGGTCTAAGGGATATGGAAAAATGGGCAGGGGATAGACGTCGGTTAGTGGTCATAGATTACCTAATGTCCGAGACAGATGACAGAGTGACTAAGTTGTTTACTAAAGGCAGTCATCATCGCAACCTCAGTGTTATGTATGTAGTACAGAACCTATTTGGTAAGAATAAAGAACAAAGAACCATCAGTCAGAATTCGCATTACCTAGTGGTGTTTAAGAACCCACGAGACGGGTCTCAGATTACTAATCTGCCCAATCAGATGTACCCAGGCGGGTGTCACATTTCCAAGAGAGTTTTAAGGACGCGACAACGACGCCACACGGATATTTGTTATTTGACCTTCGACAGGAATCACCGGATCAGCTCCGCTTACGAAGCTTACGAAAATGCAACTAAAACGTAATATGGGTACCAGGGAATGACTTGGGAGGTAAAGACGGCCGCGTTTATACTGATTACATTACCCACCGAATATCGATTGGTGTATAAAGCATAACTCTAGTACCATACACCAAAGGTTCATTAGGGCGTGTAGAAAGGGTCTTCACTACAGATAGCACAACATTGATGGACAATTAACACACAAATAAAAAGGAGGTTGGGAAGAACAGATGCGCTACTCACGCACATGGTAATAATACCCAATACGCGCATAGTGATAATAGCCCGTAGCACATGGTGATAATACCCAGTAGCACATGGTAATAATATCAAGCAGCACATTGTAATAATACCCAGTAACCCCATAGCACATAATAATACCCAATAGCACATAATAATACCCAGTAGCACATGGTAATAATACTTTGTAGTCGTATGGCAACAATACCCGCTAGCACATGGTAATAATGCCCAGAAGCACATGGTAATAATACCTAATGACACATGGTAATAATACCTAATGACACATGGTAATAATACCGATTAGTGACATGGTAATACTACCTATTGGCACATAGTAGTAGCCAGTAGTGGCACATGGCAATAATACCTAGTGGCACATGGTAATAATATCTAGTGGCAGATGGAAATAATACCTAGTGGCACATGGTAGTAAAACCTAGTGGCACATGGTAATAATACCTAGTGGCACATGGTAATAATAAGTAGTGGCACATGGTAATAACACTTAGTGGCACATTGTAATAATACCTAGTGGCACATAGAAGTAAAACCTAGTGGCACATAGAAGTAAAACCTAGTGGCACATGGTAACAATGCCTAGTCGGACGTGGTAATAATACCTAGTGGCACATGGTAATAATACCCAGTAGTGGCACATGGTAATAATATCCGGTACCTGCATCGTAATAATACCCGGTACATCCTTGGTAATAATACCCAGTAGGGGATGGTAATAATACCCGGTACACACATGGTAATAATGCCTAGTGGCACATTGTAATATTACCCAGTAGTGGCACATTGTAATAATACCCAGTAGTTGTTTTTTTTTTTTTTTTTTTTTTTTTTTGCATATCCTTTACAGAACATCGCTGTCAACATCAGCATCTTTAAGCTGATTGTTGATTTCTTGGCAAGATTATGCTCAGTAGTTTGCCATTGCTTTCTGAGCGACCGGCTCACATACCCCGTAAGTTACCGACGCGATTCGAACCACTGCTGATTCTCACCGTCGTCACGTTACTTACGAGAGTATACGAGATTACGGAGAAAAGTCGCTAACCTCTAGGCCAGGAAGCCGGCATACGCAGTAGTGGAACATGGTAATACCACCTAGTGGCACATTGTAATAATACCTAGTCGCACATGGTAATAATACCTAGAGTCACATGGCAATAACACCTAGTGGCACATGGTAAGAATACCCAGTAGTGGCACATGGTAATACAACCGAGTGGCACAAGGTAATAATACCTCCTGGCACATGGTAATCATACCTAGTACCACATTGTAATAATACCCGTTACCTCCATGGTAATAATACCCAGTATTTTCGGTTTATCGGTACCACATTTAACAAGATGGAACTAGATTTAGACACTGTCAGATCAAGAAAGACTGGGCTAAATAAGGACTATTTTTAGGACACAACATGACAAAAGAATAGGATGCCGTCAATAAATGACATGTTGATTGGTATAAGTAGCAATGGAACACTGCAATGATTTCCCACGATATGATGCTATTGAGAGGACAAGGGATTGGGTTTAGACTGATTGGATAAGCCGTAGAGGCATGTAGTATACATGGCTGGAAGATGTTTGAGGAGGGGAGTATCTAGTATACATGGCTGCATGATGTTTGAGGAGAGGAGTATCTATTATAATGGCTGGATGATGTTTGAGGAGGGGAGTATCTATTATAATGGCTGGATGATATTTGAGGAGGGGAGTATCTAGTATAATGGCTGGATGATATTTGAGGAGGGGATTATCTAGTATAATTGATGAACGATGTTTGAGGAGGGGAGTATCTAGTATAATGGCTGGATGATGTTTGAGGAGGGGAGTAACCAGTATAATGGCTGAATGATGTTTAATGACGGGAGTATCTAGTATACATGGCTGGATGAAGTTTGAGAAGGGTAGTATACAGTATCATGGCTGAATGATGTTTAATGGAGGGGAGTAACTAGTATATATGGCTGCATGATGTTTGAGGAGAGAAGTTTCTAGTATAATGGCTGAATGATGTCTGAGGACAGAAGACTGAATACCATTGAGTTTCTAGGGAGTGTAATGAATGAACCAGCAAACGAACGAACGAACATTATTTTAAAAGGGTGAAAACTATACGAAAGCAATTGTAAACTATCGACTAACGGCGCCTAGTCAATCATTAGTCATTAGTAACTGTTCCAACTTCACGGCAACGCGTTGTCCCTATTATGCTCCGTTTCTGTGCCAGTGAATATCACCCAAAATGCTCCCCACTACCCCGTGTGAAAAGTGAAACAGACAGGCGTTTCGACAACCAACAGCCCGCACATGTATCCTATGCATAATGCCAACGCCAGAATGCCGACACAAAAGTCCTCTTCGAAAAATTCACTTCATCGTCGATGGAAACGGCAGTCACTAGAAAACCACCAGCCAGACATTATTGCATAAGGCAACCCAGTTAGCTCAGCGACAGGCCGGCAGCCATTAGTATGAACATGCTGTTCACGTTACAAACAACAGCGGACAGACGTAAAATCATTCCACACTAAATTCATAGCTCACAGTGTCGCTCCAGGCACTACCATGCACTACCGGTCCAACGTGAGGAAAATGCGAATGTAAACCATAACCACAAGCATAATCACTCCAGAGGCCTTAACAATTCGAATGCATATCCTCCATGCTGCGGGACCGGAAGTCCACCTAGTTAATCACAAACAGCCAATACGCAATCAGATTGATTGCATCTGTAAAAGACGTGTAACTAGCTGTTCTAGGAAGCGAACACCCACACCAGTCTTCCATTCTGCTCGTTGTTGTAAAAATCTTGTAATAACTGATGAGACTAGAAATAACTCTTATATTATACGTTAATACATATTAAACTGATAGTACAATCAACTTGCATTTGCACAGGTCACACGAATTACCCTCTGCTGTATGGCTGTATGGCGGTATAGGGATTTGCGCGTTTCAATAATCACAAGAGCTATGCCGACAGTAGCGCAGCTACAGGCAGTATCCCTGTGTCCGACAGGTGAGGTGGTAGGGATCAGACGAACAGATACACAAACCTCCTGTCTTCTAGGTACATCATACAGACGTTGAGACTCACACGCGTGTCAAGTCCACAAGATAACAAACGAGTAAATGTTACATATATTCTTATGTAGAGTTTTCAAAGTACTTGTATCAGATCATGTTTGCTGATTATGTGCTGACGAAGACTTTAAACGCAACGTACATCTTGTCACTATTGATTGTTTTCTAGTAAAGCTTACATATTTTGCTTCTCGTTGATTGTTGATTCATTCATTGCATTTTGGGCAGACCGGGGACAGTCATACGCTGGGCAAAGCAAACTCGGAAACTTGCTTTCCAGTTGGGTATACTCAGACTTACCACAGTGCAACGCAATTCACCTTCTAGTGTCAAATTAACTGAAATCTGCGTTCACCCACTTTGAACTCAAGTGTAGTCCATAAACGTGCTACTACTTCGAATGCACTGGTCTGGCTTTTGCGTGTAGATTATCTTTCCGAATTACCAGTGTTTCTCGCCATCAGGCGAACTCATCCCAACTTCAGAGGTACTTGTAATTTACTCCCCCACATCAAGAACGAAAAGTTAACATGTTAGTCCAACTGACCGGTGTAGGCGTTGAACCCGCTAACTCGGCATCAGTACACCGAGTATTTAAGAACTATCGCTCTTATCCATTCGGCTACGCTGGTTCCTTTGTATCCCGATTATCACACCAGGCGGTGTAGTATCACACTAGTGGTGCTCTGAGAATGGCCTTTGAAGTTAGTCGTATGCCATCAACATATTATTATACAATATATGCTGCGACTGCAGCTGTTTGTAATATCAAGTGTATTCACACTCTAGCACATTAAGCACATATAGGCGTGACCTGTCAATTCACTCCAGACTCTAAACAACGTAATGTCTTTGGCTATTTCGGCCCATACAACGTGACAAAGAAATGACACTAACTGACGATCTGTCGAGATAGAGTCAGTCATCATCAGTATATTTACCTCATGCACGCCGTCATATGCCGGTCTCTCTGGCTGTGGAGTTACAACACTTTCTCTCTGTAATCCCGTTTATCACGCAGAGTCTCGCAGCGGAGCGAGAACTGAGGTGGTTCGACCCCCGCTCGTGACTTGCGGATACTGAGCCGGCCGCTCAGAAAGCAATGGCAAACTACTGAGCGTAATCTTGCCAAGAGATCAACAGACAGCTGAAAGATGCTGCTGTTGACAGCTAAGTCCTGTAAAAGGATACGCAAAACATTTATTTATTTACGCCGTCATATAACATTAGTATGCACCAGTAGTCCATTACCAATCTCTTGCAGATGGGAATATACAGGGTCGGGCAAAATGATCTGACACATTTGTAGCTTTAATAAAACAAAATTAGAATAAATGAACAAAAAAGTATTTTTATTTATCAAATTTACACCTGATGCCATTTTGTTTTATGTTGTTTGAATAATGAAAAAAAAAAGTATTTTTATTTCCTAAATGTACATATGATGTCATTTTATTTCATTTTCTTTTAAAAATTATATCAGTCAATTGTTCGTCGTTATTATTCACACACTGTTGAAGACGTTCGCGAAAGTTGTCCATAACTCGGCGGATCATTTCATGTGGAATAGACTCAATTTCGCGATGAATTGCATCTTTCAATTGTTCAATGGCTCGTATACCTTTGATTTTAGATATCCCCAGAGAAAACAATCACACGGGTTCAAGTCAGGTGATCGGGCAGGCCAACCGAGGTACCTCGGAATGAAATTAAATGACCGGGTAACATCTCCCTCAAAATTTCCATTGAACGTCTAGACGTGTGTACTGTTGCGCCATCTTGTTGGAACCAAACATTATTTCTGACGTCAAGTTCATCCAATTTGGGTCGCAGAAAAGTGTCCAGCAACACGCAATATCGTTCAGAGTTAACGGTCACTGTAACATTGTCTTCTTCAAAAACGTACGGACCCAAAATGCCAAATTCTGCTATCGCACACCATACAGTTACATGAGGACTGTGCAAGGGGCGTTCGTGTAACTCATGAGGATTGTTTTGGGACCAATAGTGGAAATTTTGCTTATTCATGCTTCCACACAAATGAAAATGGGCCTCGTCACTGAAAATCACAATAGCAGTACGGGGAACCTGTTGTTGAATTTCCCCACACAAATCATAATTCAAACAACATAAAACAAAAAGGCATCATGTGTATATTTGATAAATAAAAATACTTTTTTGTTCATTTATTCTAATTTAGTTTTATTAAAGCTACAAATGTGTCAGATCATTTTGACCCACCCTGTATCATAAATCACTTTCTAAGCAGACCCATGTAAGTACGTTTCATTGCACTACATCCACGCATGTCCAGTACTACCCTGCAACAGCAATCGCAATGACAAATAAATGCATTAATTAAACAATGAAAATACAAATATACAGCACTTCAATCTCCCACATTTAATGAAAAACACGCCATACCTGTCTAGTTTAAGCATTAAATTAGCGTAAGGTACTGTACTGGCACCTTGCTGTCTTGACCGACGATATTTATTGTGCTTTAAAAAGACAGACACAGTAACCTCTTTATAGCACAAAGCATGGGCTGAACTGTAGAGACCATGTGTTGCGCATGCAGCATAATCCCTCTCTCGGACAGCCTAGTTTACTCCAGAGGAAAGATAACACCAATATCTCTGGAACAAGACAAGCTGTAGAAGCTGCCGGATCAGCAAAGCAATGCTGTAATTGCGTACAGTATGTCTTCGATTCCTCACAATGACTAATCGAGTTCATTCACACATGACAGTTATGCACGCGACCAGTAAATACTAATTTGTCCCCAACACATTAACATTCCACATGAAATGCAAGCGATAGTCTTCGTTGCGATGAGGATACGCTACCTCCCTCGCCCTCCGCAAGTCATGGGTTCGAATCCGGGCTAAGTCCGTCGTTTCACAAGTGCAATATTCTCGGAGACCCCTGGGAGACGTCGCTGGAGCTACAGTGTTCGTGCTCTGTGTGATGCTTTTGACATGACGCTCTGCGAAAAGAAACCGTGGCATATATGGCTAATATCCGGTTTGTGCAGTGAAGTTGTTCCCCTTGCCTATTGAACCCATGTAAGCCCTTTAAACTGAATTTGAGCAAGTATAATTTATTTTCTCTGCCACCTTTTATCTTCTAATCTGTGTCTATATAATAGCCTCTTGTGTAGATAACTGTCATTGATATATCTGCTATACTCATGTCTTATTACTAGCACGCACACAGTTAATCTACAGCTAATGGTGTGTAATCAAGAATGTGACATCCCGTACGCATGTGGAAACAAGGCCAGCAGAATATAGCGTGAAGTTGTGCTATAATTATCGTTTAGAATATGTGAGAAGGCATGGCAGAGAGGTCAATTCTGTAAGAACTTGTAGGCTTGATCTCGTTTCTGTCCGGTTCACTCTTTCCATCATATGATAATGTCACACGTGAAAAGCTTCAAAGATTTGGTCCATCTTTTAAGTCTGTCAATAGGTAATGCTCATGACGTCGATTATCATCATCATCATCATTACCACCACCACCATCATCATCATCATCATCATCACCATCATCATCATATTCATCTCGTTATGTCACACACTTTTTAACATATACGCGTACACACGTACACGCGTACAAGTGGACGCGTAAGTGTACATGCGTGTGCGTGTGTACACGTATGTGTGTACATATGTGTTTACGTACGTATGTACGCACGTGTGTGTAAACGTACATGTATACGTATGTGTGCACGTAGGTGTGCGCATACGTACGTTGTATATATACGTACGTGTGTGTATATACGTACATGTGTGTGTATACGTACGTTGTATATATACGTGCGTGTGTGTGTATACGTACATGTGTGTATACGTACGTTGTATATATATACGTACGTGTGTGTGTATACGTACGTTGTATATATACGTGCGTGTGTTTGTGTACGTACATGTGTGTGTACATGTACATGTGTGTGTACACGTACGTGTGTCTATAGGTACATGTGTGTACGTACGTGTGTATACGTGTGCGTACATGTGTGCATGTGAGAACGTGTGTATTTATGTGTACGTGTGCGTAAGAATGTACGCATGTACGTATGTGTATGTTTGTACGTGTATGTACGTGTGTATGTATGTACGCGCGCTCGCGTGTGTGTGTGTATGTGTGTATGTGTGAACTAACAAAAATACAGATCGAAAAATTAAATTTTATAATTTTCAAACGTAAACAAGACTCACGGTAAGACACACCATGATATGTATGTGTGTATGCCTTCATCTTCCATACATCTGACAAGTGTTTAACGTTTCTGTTGTTTAGAAACGGGTTCAGTTAAACCAATTGCAGGTTTGCTTAGATTTTATGGAATCCATTTACACGTCTCGAGGCATGGAGAGTATAAGGTGCTAGTCTCATACTATAATTGACCCACTGACACTCGAGGATTGAAGTCAATTTAACGCTGCCCGTCTTTACTACACAAGATATTTCCGAGTACCAATTCCAGAATGAGTCGACTTTGGATCCCTTAACCGCCTTTGGGCCATATGGTAATGATGAATCCCACAATGGACAATGTATGTGGATGCCCTTTACCTTTGATGCCTTATGTTATTTAGATAGTTTGTCATCTGTTGGAATATGATCCTTGCACCCCGGACATGTCCATAGGTGTTCCCCCTCCCCCCCCCCCCCCACAGCCCCCTTATGAACGTACATAGCGTATTGTACTAAGTATGTTCGTATTTTCCTTAATTGTTAATCTAGCCTGAATGTGTAGTATTGGTATATACAGTTGATTATCATTGGGATCGGAGTTTTTGCACTGTGTTATCGTCCTTAGAACGTATTCATTGGTTGGAGACTGACTCACTTATGAAAGATCCGAGCGTACAAAGATAACCATTTACATACTTAACCCAACCATGTCATTTACAACTTTCCTTTGGGGCATTCATTACTTCGCTAAATTACTTGTACAAGCGAACTCAAACCCCTGCAGCGCAATGAAGTGTGACCATCAATGAATTATACTTTCCGACAAGACAGTTAATCCATATCTATTGCCCATTTCCCGGTATAAAACTAATCCTGGCTTCACACTGGTAGCATTAGTGAAGTCACCTGAACACTAGTCTCTGATGTGGCTAGAAACCCTGGATTCTGTTACAATTCGAACGAGTTCAACTCTTCTGGCATGAAATGATTACATTTTTGAGAGAAAGAAATAAAGAATATGTTCATTTGCAAATTGATAATCCAGAACTGCTTTGTTAATGGTTGGTTTTCTTCCGTTGTTTTGTTGTAGCTAAACTATTATTCACATTCGAACAATATAAGTAACTATGTGTTTTAATTGTTTCAGCGTAAGTTTTATTTATTTATTCTTTTCATATGATATATAACTGCAGTATGCACCTGACGCGATACAGCGAAACATGCCAGGCAATAAATTGGGCATTATATTGTTTGTAGCTTCAGTGTTTATATAGTATTTCACCTGAAAGTGTCGGATAGTTTGATAAATGTCCCGACTGTTTCATAACTCGTCGAGGGGGCCATATCTTTATAGGCCAATCGGTAAACGATGAGAGATGTGAATAAAATCACGCTGGCCGTCATTACTTCGCAAGGCATTATTCGTCAGATTGTTGTACATCCGTCAATCGATGTGGTCCCGAATGATCAGGTCTTCAATGTGTTATTTACTATGAACCAGGTGTTTAGGTGTCCGTAGAACCCACTGCTCTTTGTGTATGATACCTGAACCTCGTGTATCTAAACCTGTACCTCCCATGCTACGAAGTGTGCCTGATACTTAACCCTTTTATTGGTATCTTAAAAACTCACTTTACGGTGTGTGTGATACCGCAACCTGTTGTGTCGGTATACATAAGCAATAAATCGTGAAATCTATTGTTTATAACTTCTTGGTTTTAAATCCACTAAGGAAATATATTGTTTTGATATACCCCTGTCTGTCCCAGCGCCCGCCTGTCTTTCTCGACAACACAGGAAAACATGAACTCAATGAACACTAACACACATATACTATTCCTGCCATTAGCCACCCTTATCAGTAACGCAGAATGTAACACTGTCCTGTCGCTGCGATCACAGACGCGCTCAATGAGAATTCCCTTGATATGACAGATGGCGCTTCTCTTCGCCGCCGAGCCCAGATGTTCTAATTCTCAGAAGTGTTGCCATCTCCCGGACATAGAACTATACATCCGCAGGCGGGCGCTATTTTAAGAAGATATATTTCAACATCGACTAGTCTCCACTGTAGACCAGCAGCTCCCCCATTGCTTCACTTGGATGTCAGAGATTCTATACTCGCGTGGGTCTTCCTGCAAGCCTGTGGGAATAATAATCGATAAATGGCGTTTTACCAAGATATAAGAGTCGGTTCTACTCCGGACTCCACAACATGCGAAGTATTCTACAAACAGGTCAGCATGGTCGAATGGTTATAAAAGCGCTGGTTCTTAACCATCTGGCGTGCTGATGCCAAGATAGAGGGTTCAGCCCCTACAACGGACAGTTGGACTTATGTTGACTTTTAGTCCTTGACTTGGGGATGTAAATTACAAGTACCCCAGGAGTCGGAATGGGTTCGACTGATGCCACGGGACACTGGTAATAGGGCAATCTAATTCACACACAAAAATCAGTCCAATGCAGTAAAGGTAGTAGCAAGTGTATGGACTACGCTTGGGTTCAAACCGAGCGAAAAAGAAAACAAAAACCACAAAAAATGTCCACAAATAAGCAAATTTCTTTCGGACTGAAACTGGGTATAATCATGATTCCCCCCCCCCCCCCCACGTTTTCTCGCATTCAACTCGAGCGAAGTCCACGCTTGACTACGGATCCCTGTATACCCATAGTGTGAATCCCCTTGGCGAAGTGGTTTCGCCACCTGCCTCTGGACTAAGTGGTTCGGATCACGAATGCAGTTTTTTCAGAAACTTCTATGGATTGTTCTGAAGCTATAGAGTCCGTGCTTTGTGCGACGATGTGGACAGGCCCTCATGCGGAAAGAGACCGAGCCATACATGATAACATCCCGTGCAATGACGTCATACTCTTGACTTTTAAACCCGTTTAACAGTGGGAAGTAAAGGGTGAATTTATAGGCGTTGTGGCATATTGGCTATATGGCGCTAGCACGTATATACTGCCTGGAATTGGACCTAGTTTGTTCATGTTTCCTCAATGGGTGTAAAATATGTCATTGTCTTTATACTCCAACACTATACCTTTAGGAAGCTGCGCAGGATAATATGGTAGTAGAAAGATGTTAAATGAAAGTCAAAACAATGCATACCATTAGTGAATTTAAACACAGCAGCCAGAAACAAAATGTTGCACGATGTATTGCATGGCAAAATTCTATATTTGGCTTCATCATATCATGTTGCATGCTGCAGACAGGGCGGTGCGGTAGATTTCCTCAGTATGATGCAAGTCTTTGAAATGCCGCCCCTTAACTGGATTAGCTGTTGTGGATACAAAATAAAGCCTTGGTAAGTGAAATTTTAAAATATATTTTACCTTTTTAATAATAATTGTAATTACTAAACCTCTCATTATTGTCATAATTTTCTAGCCTATCAATTAATGTTGCAAGTCTTCGAAATGCTGCCCCTCCTTCGCTACTTATGTCGAGCCCTTTCGATGCCGCCTGTTGCGGCCGTCTCACTGTATCATAGCAAGGCACGGCCCTGACTGCAGAGTTATATATCACATGAAATAAATACATGAATAATACTTAAGCTGAAACAATTAAAACACATAGAAATGTTAAATGAAACACTTATACGAAGGTGATGAAAATTATCAGAAACAAACTCAAAAGAAACAACACCATCATCCAGTGTCATCTGCGAAGTGAACTAATGCTTCCTGATATCTGTGATGCCTTTCCTTGTGTCTTGGCCTTTTCTCAGTCATCTAGGTCGTCCAAGCTGTCCGTTGGGAGACATGTGTCCAGTGGCAAGCACCCTTATCTGCTCATCTGGCAATCATATAAATATATATATATATATATATATATATATAATATATATATATATATATATATATATATATATATATATATATATATATATATATATATATATATATATATATATGAATCTCCAGCTAGGTGAATGTTGTTTTTTTTAACACGAAAGTTAAGTTAAGAAGCGAAGTGACGTGAACCAAACAACACAGAAAGTGAATTTAAGAAGTGGAATGAAGTGAAGAGCTGTTATCGCACATTGAGGCATATTGGGTAGGTACTTCTAGTCAGGATTGTCCATGGGAAATATTTTTCTGTCCCATCCCATGGTAATTTATGCCTGCCCATTCCATCCCAAAGGACCTTTCCCATTGAATTCCCATGGGAAAAACATTCCTTTGGCCAAGCCTGGCTGCTTGTCCATGGGAAATATTTTTTCTGTCTCATCCCACCCCATTCCATGGTAATTATGCCTGTCTCATCCCATCCCATCCCATGGGACCTTTCCCATTGGAATAAAATTCCCATGGCCAAGCCTGCTTCTAGTCCGGTCTTGTTCCCTAGTCGGCCCAGGCTAAAATGGGTGGCAGAAACTGTCATGATAAGTACATGCGACAGGATGGATACTGACAATATTGCCCAACGAGTGCCCAATGGTCAGTGAGAACAATGAGCTAGAGCCATAAAATCAATAAGGCTCTAGGCCTTTTTTGCTCTGTCCATAGATTTGTAATATTCTTCTTGTAAAATCACTTCTCTGTGGCTTCATTGGATTCTCTTGCTGTTTACTAATTATTCAGAATTCACAGTGATTTGTTAAAATTTGCTGTTTATAAAGTGTCATACATTCATAAAATGTATAATTTATTAGTTTTTAATTAACTGTTTTCAGTCTTCATTCTTCGCATGAAATCAACAACTCAATACGTGAAGTGAAGAAAGTGAAGAGCAGTTATCGCTCTTTGAAGCACATTGGGCCCGTTCTTCTAGCTCCATATTTGTAAAGACATATGGTCACTCAATGGCCTAATGGGTGATGTTGTTTACACAGGCAGATTTTTTTTCCCCAGATTATGTCCTGGCACCCATTTTAGGCTGATATGGTCCTGGATACCTAATGAAGATGAGGAGCAGCTGGCCGAGAGGCCCGGGTTAGATCCCTCGGTAAGGTGTGGGATTCTTTCTGTCGGGGGAAAAAAATCCTAGCCTGCACAGTTCGCGGCGACTGCACTAGCCAGGCGGCCTTAATTTCGCAGACTCAAAGACCCCTCTGCCATACACCGCAAGGCACTATTTTGGTAGTAAATGACAGTAAATGATAAATGACAGTCGTCCTGAAAAAAACCTCATGTAAAGGATTCTGTTGCACGCTCATATGCCCATTGGGCATTGTCAGGGTCTCAGACTTACTTATTTATCTGAACCCAGGCATGTCACATCTATGTGAATAAACTGACTCAATGTCAGTGAACATAATAATATATTTAATGGCAACAGTATATCACAATCTCATATAGTGTCTAATATATCTCACACTTTTTTTGTGTGCATATCCTTTACAGGACATCGCTGTCAACAGCAGCATCTTTCAGTTGTCTGTTGATTTCTTGGCAAGATTACGCTCAGTAGTTTGCCATTGCTTTCTGAGCGGCCGGCTCAGTTATCCCGCAAGTCACCAGCGGGGGTAGAACCGCTTCCAGTTCTCGCCCGCTACGAGACTCTGTGTGATAAACGGGATTACGGAGAAAGTGGTGTAACCCCTCGGCCAGAGAGACCGGCATCTCACACTGGTAATGGTAAAATATCACACTTATTTCAGACTTGTAGAATAATACAATAATATAATCGCTCTTGCAGTTAACACACATATAGCTTATCGCAGATGCTTACAGCTCAAGCGAGCACTCATTATCGTTCACTGTCCACTCTTTCCACAAACATCCAGACACAACCGTTCAAGTCAAAAGCTTCGTCCCGTCTGCCTGAGCCTTCGGCCTGGGTTATCTATCACTTGGGATATCGCAACTTGTAACCTCACTTGGTCGGTTGTTGCCCGTGGCTGGTAATGCGTCTTGGTATTACCTTGTCCTGTTCTTCACCTAGGGGTTAGTCCGTCCGTTGATACTGTCTTATAATAAACGCATGCTGTCCTGTCTATCCCTGGTCGTACTGTCCTATCCCGTGCTACCCTTGTCCTTTCTAGGGATCTGTCCTATGGGATTGACTAGGCCCTTTAGGGCTCTGACAGGCATGCGGTGCTAGACTCACTCGGTGGGTGTTCTGGCCAGCCGCCTTTATTTTCCAAGATATTCTTGGTACCCATTTTAGTTGTCCTGAAAGTCAATGTGAATGTTTAAAATTCCTGACCCGACCATATGCGGATCGAAACAGTGACCAGCAGATCAGCAGGCGAGTGTCTGATCACTAGGTTACCGCGGCTCGCTTGTCGTCCTGGGAGCTCATGTTAATTATGTCTTATAACCCTGTTAATTATGCCTTTATAACTCTGTTAATTCTATTTTTATAGCTCGGCCTTGAAGGAGATTCAAACAAATGACCACCATACCGCCAGGCAAGCGTACCAGACACTGTGTTACCACGTCTGCATTGACATGGTTTTTTAAATGTTGTATATCCCTTACAGGACGTTGCAGTCAACACCAGCATTTTTCAGCTGCTGTTGATGTTCTGCTGTTGATTATCACGGTTAGTTAAATGCATATTCTTTACGAAACGGTGCAGCCAACCCCAACATTCTTGAGCTGTTTGTGATTTCTTGACCTGTTTACATTCAGTAGTTTGCCATTGTAACTCAACAACCGATATATTATAATATAACATTATATGAAAACCAACGCAAGGGGTCTGCCGCCAAATGGACCGCAGCTGTGGAGGCGCCAAGGGGATAAACACAGTCAATCAATCAATCATGTGCCATGCCGGAAAGCGCAGGCGGCCATGACTCGCCATTTCACTTGATCACCAGAGTCGTGGTTCAGCTCAGTTTCCTGTCTCGTCCATGTCATGTGCCAAGCCATCCAGATATTTTCCTCTCGGTCTTTCTCTTGGTCTGTTCCCTTTGATCTTGCCAGTTGTCACTACGTTCTCCAATCCATTTCTTCTCATAACATGTCCAAAAAATTTTGACTGTCTACGTCTAATTTCTCTGATCAGTTTACGATGTTCATTTGTCTCCTGTAGTACTTGGTCATTGGTTTTTCTATCTGTCCATGGTATTCTTTGCATTTTCCTCAGAAACCACATTTCTGCAGCCATCAAACAGTACACAATATTAAATTGCCTTTATAATGTATCTGTATGGTTCATGTACACAGCGATGTTGTCTTTTGTGTCTCGGTATTTCACAGTCGTCAGGAAAAGGCAGAAGAGGAAAAAAAACCACGAGAATATTAAAACATTAATCCTTCATATAATGCAGATTCTTTTGACCAGTCTACAGTAAGTCACGATTAGTTTAGACGACGGATCAACATCACGGCACACGGTTGTAACCCATAAGTGCGTCGTTCTACTCCTAACTTAAGCCTGAGTCCGGAGAATCTCATATCAGTGCACGAACTTCGTAACACCGGCGAGGAACCTGAAATACTTTGGGCAGATTTTTAACTCGAAAATGTTGCCTGGGCAGCGCCGTTCCATCCATCATATGCCGTGCTAGTAAGCGTGGGCGGTCATGACTCCCATTTCACTCGATCACCAAAGTCGTGGATCAGCTCAGTGTTCCTGTCTCGACCATGCTACGTGGCCAAGCCATCCAAGTATTTACTTCCCTGTCTTCCCCTTGTTTCCTCCCTTCGATCTTGCCAGTTGTCATCAAGTTCTCCAATTTATTTCTTCTCATAACATGTCCAGAAATCTTTGACTGCCTACGTCTAATTTCTCTAATCAATTTACGATTTTCATTTGTTTCTTGTAGTACGTGGTCATTGTTTTTTTTTTTTTTAAATTATTATTGTCATTCGCCTAATTACAGATCATCACAAGACAAGGACAGGGGCATTAAAATTAGCAACATGAAATGTTAGGACGTTAAGCTACGACGGAAAATTAGATAACATCAAACAAGAAATGGAAAGGGAAGAGAAGATAAATATATTAGGGTTGTGCGAAACGAGACAGAAAAGAGCAGGTATTAAGACAGATGAAGATTTTAAATTTGTTTATTCTAGAGGAGAAGAACGATAAAGAGGGTGTAGCTCTTATATGGGATTGGCAGCGCCGTTAGGCTACTCTTTTTGCGAGTTCAAACTGCTAAGGTATTGTTTACGCTCACAACAATACACACGGGCGTCCGATCTCACTACCCAGAGACCAGGGGAGATTTTGTTACTAGAAGTCCACGTGAAAAAATACCCGGCCCTCACCGTGGCTTAAACCCGGAACCTCCAGCACTCGAGGCGTACACCATACCTCGAGACCACTCAGTCTCCCTTGTAAGTCACGTTCTAGTAACGAACATGAATTATGCGACAAATTGTTCTACTCTGCAGTCTTTCTGAATCGGCAAATACGTAGAGCTGACATTATTTAATGCAACCTCAAGTGGCTTGCATTTATTGAAACAAAAATCACGTGGGAAATTATTTGGAACTAAAAATACTTAATCCACTTTAAGGTACACTCGTTTTATCAATGTACTTGATTCAACATTCAGGATGTCTCGTTGGTGATGCGTAGAAAAATACTTCTTCCTGCAGCGAGGAGATGTCGTCATTTGTAGGTGACAGGTTCGAATGCCGGTTGGTAACTATAGTTTTCAGTTTGCATGTTGTGTAGTGCGTACTCTAATCCCTACATCTTTCTTCTACTTCTATGGGTAAATAAACTCACAGCTCCATACTTTCAACCCATCTGGATGAATTGAATGGTTATCATCATTCATGATGAACAAACAGCAACATGGGTAAATAACTACGCATGTGGCTTATATATGAATCATCGTCATCATAATCATCATCATCATAATCATCATCATCATCATAATCATCATCATCATCATCATCATCATCATCATCATCATTAAGTGCCCTGTCAACTAGTGACAGCGTTCATATCTCTCCACAGATCGCGGCCGATGGTGTCTTGGATTAACTCTGCTGATGATATTCCTCCATGCCACTGTAACAGTCCATCCATCATAATGTCTCTTGCTCTGCCTCTGCCTGTCTTTCCCACGATCTTTCCAGTTATCATGATGTTCTCCAATGCCTCTGTTCTCATCACATGACCAAAGAAGGCCGTATATCTATTTTCCTTATTGCTGAATATAATGTTCTAGTGTCATTAGCCCCTTTCAGACAATAGTTGTTAGTAACTCTTATAGTCCAAGGAATTCGCAACATTGGCCTCAGGAATCACATCTCCGTTCCAATGTCTTTCTCATTCATGAACTGTTTTATTGCCTCAAATGGTTCCCCACTCGATATTTCTTGTTATAATTGATGCAACATTGGGCGGCTATTAAGTAAACATATACTGCTAGAGATTACTTCACATTCTGATTATTTCACATTCAGTGGCGCGGAACAGAAGGATGAGATGGTATGACAGAATCGCCAATGACAGAATCGCTAATGACAGAATCGCCAATGAAGAGCTCGTGGAAAGAACTAAACCAAAACGTAAAGACAAGGCGTTAGCGCTAGACATGAGATACATTGAGTAAACTTGAGAGAAACGTATAACTACGAAGTCCTTTGTCTGGAACCCAGAGAGCAAATGAAAGTGAGAAAGATCATAAAACACACAAAGAAGAAAAGTAGAGACAGCGATGGGTAATAGTAGAAGGCCGTGGACTTGCAGCATGAGATAGCAAAGTATAGGGCAACCTGAATGAAGATGGTTGAGGGCCTACTTCCCAATGGGGGATAAAATGCGAAAGACAACACAAAAAAGCTAGTGTTCCTCCCAAAATGTGTATGTTTCAGACAGTTTAAATATGTATGTAGACCACCATGAACCACTATCATCAGTGTCGATAGCTTTTCTGGTGTAAGCATAAATCAAACATGGCACCCTCTTAAATGTCATCTTCAAAGAAAGTTAAGGGGAAACGGATAATCGAGAAGTAGGGACAATTAGGGACTAATACTATTAGAAAGTCGAAACTTGGTAGGTATTTTTTTGTTCCTGCGTCCGTTCGCCTTGAACACAAGCGTAGACAACACAGTGCTACTACTTATAGTGCACTGGAATCATTATTGCGCGTGGATTAGCTTTCCCTAATATTAGTGTCAATCGCCATCAGGCTAGCCTACTCTGACTTCTGAGGTACTTGAAATTTACGTCCCTAGGTCAAGGACGAGAAGTGAACATTTTAGTACAAGTTACCTGTTTGTTTGTATTTTTAAAAACTAGCGCTCTTATCGATTCGGCCTAACTGACCTCCATATGAGGTAGTGTTCTGGGCGGTACTGAGGACAGAGAGAGGGGGAGATTTGAGTGGTGCTGAGGACAGAGAGCGAGGGAGATATGAGAGTGCTGATGACAGAGAACGGGGGAGGTCTGAGCGGTGCTGAGGACAGAGAGCAAGGGAGATATGAGCGGTTCTGAGAACAGAGAGCGAGGGAGATATGAGTGGTGCTGAGGACAGAGAGCGAGTGAGATGTAAGCGGTGCTGAGGACAGAGAGCGAGGGAGATATGAGCGGTGCTGAGGACAGAGAGTGGGGGAGATCTAAGCGGTGCTGAGGACAGAGAGCGAGGGAGATCTAAGCGGTGCTGGGGACAGAGAGCGTGGGAGATCTGAGCGGTGCTGATGACAGAGAGCGCTGGAGATTTGAGCGGTGCTGAGGATAGAGAGCAGAGGAGATCTGAGCGGTGCCAAGGACAGAGAGCGGGGGAGATCTGAGCGGTGCTGAGGACAGAGAGCGGGGGAGATCACAGCGGTGCTGAGGACAGAGAGCGGGGGAGATCTGAGCGGTGCTGAGGACAGAGAGCGGGGGAGATCTGAGCGGTGCTTGAGAAGAGAGCGGGAGAGATCTGAGTAGTGCTGAGGACAGAGAGCGTGGAGATCTGAGCGGTGCTGAGGACAGAGAGCGAGGGAGATCTGAGCGGTGATGAGGAGATAGAGCTGGGGAGATATGACGGTGCTGAGAAAAGAGAGCGAGGGAGATCTAAGCGGTGTTGAAAACAGAGAGCGGGGGTGATCTGAGCGGTTCTGAGGACAGAGAGCGGAGGAGATCTGAGTAGTGCTGAGGACAGAGAGCGGGAAAGATCTGAGCGGTGCTGACGACAGAGAGCGGGGTGAGATCTTAGCGGTGCTGAGGACAGAGAGCGGGGGAAATCTGTGCGGTGCTGAGGACAGAGAGCGGGGGAAATCTGTGCGGTGCTGAGGACAGAGAGCGGGGGAAATCTGTGCGGTGCTGAGGACAGAGAGCGGGGGAAATCTGTGCGGTGCTGAGGACAGAGAGCGGGGGAAATCTGTGCGGTGCTGAGGACAGAGAGCGGGGAGATCTCTGGTTACTGATGTTCCCAGAGTGACACCCCTACTGGCTAGATGATATGATGATGTTGAATTTAGGATAACGTTCCACTTTGTCTAAGAAATATGTGGCGGCCTGATGTGATTGTGTAAATAACCGACGAAAATATGATGCTTTCAATGCATGACGCCACATACATTTAACGCGGTCTCTTGTGTTCCCAATATGTGTCATTTAGGTTGTAGGCATTGAAGTAGAATAGAGGGTTGCAGAGGTGAGCTCAAGAAACAACTATCAGACAGCATTAACTAGTTACCATATTATCACTTACCTACCTACCTACCTACCTACCTACCCACCTTCCTACCTATCTACCTGCGTAACTGTCTGTCTAGCTGTCTGTCAGTCTGCCAGTCTGCATCAGTGTCTGTCTTTGTTTCTATGTCTATACATATACCTGACAACATATATCTACCTACCCGTCTACTTACCTATCTGTCTGTCTGTCTGTTTGTCTATTAATCTGTCTCTTTGGTTCTCGCCGCGTTGGTGACTTCGGGATAAGTGAGCCGGCCGCTCAGAAAGCAATGGCAATCTACTGAGTGTAATCTTGCCAAGAAATCAACAACAGTGTTAAAATGCTGGTGTTGACAGCGATGAACTGTAAAAAAAACATATTCACCTGTCCCTGCGTCCGTCTGTCTATCTATCTGCCCCTTGTCTGTCTGTCTATCTGTCTGTCTGCCTGCCTGCCTGCGTGCCTGTCTGTCTGTCTGTCTGTCTGTCTGTCTGTCTGTCTGTCTGTCTGTCTGTCTGTCTGTCTGCCTGCCTGCCTGTCTGTCTGTCTGTCTGCCTGCCTGCCTGCCTGCGTGTCTGTCTGTCTGTCTGTCTGTCTGTCTGTCTGTCTGTCTGTCTACGCGCATCTCACGGCTTGAACTCTAAGTTCCGTTTTAAAATTAAAACGTCAAATTGAATCTGTTTGGAAGCGGTATTGATGTGAGCTGTCTGCACAGTGACAAGTGATTCGATACATAGATTACTCCAGATCGACTGGAGTATGTAAGTGCAAGTCCTATATATATTAGCTGTAAATCACTCAGCCAGTACTAACACGTATATCATATCTCTCTTAGCCAGTACTAACATTTATTTTATATCTCTCTTAGCCAGTACTAACACATATATCATATCTCTTTGGTCAGTACTAACACTTATATCATATCTCATTTATCACAGCTGTGAATCACCAATCCAGTACTAACACTTATATCATATCTCTCTTAGCCAGTACTAACACTTATATCATATCTATCTTAGCCAGTATTAACACTTATATCATATCTCTTTGCCTAGTACTAATAACACTTATATCATATGCCATACATCACAACTGTAAATCACCCAGCGAGCACTAACACATGTATCATATCTCATATATCACAGCTGTAAAAAAAAAATCACCCAGCCTTCGCTATCATACATATAGCTCAATTACAAATTTAACAGATGGTCTTTGTCCGTCAGTATGTTACGAGGTCACCAGTGACAACATACGTAACATTTGAAGACAGAATACGTCTCGACAGATAAATGAAGCTGGGGTATTTGGCATCTGGCAAGGAACACACGTCAAGGGATAAGCATTTTGTGTGCCCTAAATTGGTTATATTTTATAGAAATGTTTAGGGGGAATCGCGATGTCTTGTTGTGTGTTCACAATTTGGAAACAGATGAATGGAATGTTTTACGTTCATGATAAACAATGTGATTCGATTGTGTGTTCACGTGGATCTGAAGTAATGCGATTTTATTTTTAGCAGAAAACTTGGCATTTGAGAACAATCGGAATACGCAGACATACAGATTGCATATATTCAGATAGATAGGCAGAAAAATAAGTTGGTGCACAGTTAGACATCTTGGCAGGATTGTGAGCAGGCATTTAGAACGAGATATAGGCATATTTACAGAGCGATAGACAAGGACAGAGAGAGAGAGAGAGAGAGAGAGAGAGAGAGAGAGAGAGAGAGAGAGAGAGAGAGAGAGAGAGAGAGAAAGAGGGAGAGAGAGAGAGAGAGATACAAACAGACATATAAATGTATAGTTTGTTTGTTTGTTTTGCATATCCTTTACAGGACATCGCTGTCAATATCAGCATCTTTCAGCTGTATGTTGATTTCTTGGCAAGATTACGCTCAGTATTTTGCCATTGCTTTCTGAGCGGCCGGCTCAGTTATCCCGCAAGTCACCAGCGGGGGTCGAACCGCTCCCAGCTCTCGCCCTGCTACGAGACTCTGCGTGATAAACGGGATTATGGAGAAAGTGTTGTAACCCCTAGGCCAGAGAGACCGGCAAATGTATAGTTGCGAATATAAATATGAAAACAAAGGAACAGATATAATGAAAGACAGACTGGTGGGTAAGACTGGCAAACAGTAAGATAGACAAACAGGCAGTCAGTTAGGCAGGGTTTCAAGCAAGCAGTTAGGTAGGTAAGTACGAAGGAAGGTAGGTAGGTATGTTGCTAGGCAGGTAGCTACGTAGGTAGGTAGGTATGTAGGTAGGTAGACAGGCAGGTAGGTATGTAGGTAAGTCGATATGTAGCTACGTGAGTGGCACCTTACAGTCTTGACAGACCAAAGTATGTGAGTTGGAATGTGGCCAAAATTCCATCCCAATGCCTGGGCAGAGCTTCAGAGAACATGTGGTGCCCAAACGACATGTTTCCTCGCTCGACCTTGCCTTGCGTACTACAGAGGAATGGGTAACCAATACGCCTGGAACAATGTAGGCTGCAGACACTGGCGGTTCAGCGTCAAACCTCCGAGACCTCGCGTCCACGAGCAAGTGGCGAGTGGTGGCCAGACCCTGGCATCCAAGGGACCCGACTTAGAGGCGTTCAGCCAAGTCCCACAGGTGAGGGCCTCGTACCCGCCTGGACCATAGGACGCGTACATCTGTCAGTCACAAGTGTCCGGACCTGTGTAAAGCGTGTACTACAGTCAGACTCCCCGCCTGACTTTTGCGGATCTCACGACCACCGGGAATAGGCGCGCCGGAGATATCGCCGGAGATATTGCTCGTCTGTTGCGAGCAAATCTCTCATCCTTCCACTGTGCGGATCTCGCGACCAGCGAGAATAGGCCCGCCGGAGATATTGCTCGTCTGTTGCGGGCAATACTCCGCCGACTGAATAAGTATAGAAACGATAAAAGTAGTGGCATTTCAATTGCGCTTGCGCTCCCACCTATGCTACACCTTTCATGTGTCTTCACAAAGTCGGACTAAGGTAGGTAGGTAGGTTGCTAGGCAGGTAGGTAGGTTGCTAGGCAGGTGGGTACGTAGGTAAGTAGATATGCAGATATTTAAGCAGGCAGGCAGGTAGGTATGTAGGCAGGCAGATAGGTGGGAAGGTAGGTAAGCAGCTCGGTAGGTATTTAGGTGGGTAGGTAGTAGGTAGAAAGATAGATTGGCAATCAAACAGACATATAGGAAACAGACAACTAGGTGGGTGATTTGATGAGTGGATTAGTGGATGGAGCGAGGTATGGAGAGAGATAAAGCCGGACGGATGTATGTAGCGACGGACGGGCAGATACACAGCTTATCAATCTGTCGTTTACTAATTCTACTGTACGACTTTCAAACTGCGCAGTACTGTTTCAAAGCAACTACAATCTACAGTGTGTAAGGCAATCAGAAAAAAACAAACAACACACTTGGGAATTAATCAGCAGCTTGATAGTTTACTGGTTTTCTGACCACCATACCAAATATACCATTCTCACAACCATATAACAGACGATCTCGGTAACAGATTTTCTGGGACATATGTATTGATCAATGAACTCAGTGTTTTATTCTTGCTGTAGTCGAAAGTAAAAATACTGGTCTTGTTTGTCATTATACATTAATTTCCCGCCTAGCTCTTGGAGGTAAGTGAAGTTGCTCTGTAAATAATGAAGATAAACGATCTTATTTGTGTTTCATCAGGACATTTGAGTTTAGGTTCATAGTTTCTTGATTTATTTTTTTTGCTTTCGCCAGCTTTGAGCTCGATCGTAGTCCATACCGGGCTACTACTGCCAGTAGCTGCTACTAGTAGTAAGTGCACTGGGCTGATTTTGCATGATGGTTAGATTTCCATATTATCAATGTTCCCCGTCATCAGGTGAACCAACCCCGACTTCTGAGGTACTTGTAATTTACGCGCTCAAATCGAGGACGACCCACTATCGGCGGTCAGAAGAGACAGTTTAAGTGCGTTAAACCTCTCAGCCACGCCGACCTCGTGATTTTCTTATCTTCTTATTGTCCATGCCGTGTGGCGTCGGTGATCATGCCTGTCCAGAACCTTCTGTCTCTTGTACTGCCAATCGTTTCTGATACCGACGTTCCTACATGTTATGATGTAAAACTGTCCTGCATCTTCTTTCTTGATCTCCCCCTGCCTCCTTGATGAGTGGATTAGTGGATGGAGCGAGGTATCGACAGAAGTAAAGACGGACGGATGTATATAGGGGCGGACGGACGGACACACACCTTATCAATATGTCGCAGTACAATTTAAAAGCTAACTACAATCTACATTAACCCCAGTTTTCCCGCTGTGACGACATACTCGTCTGCCTCTTCTCATGACCCGCAGACAGAGCGTCGTCTTCTGATGTGAGTAACCAGTTCTCTTTGTGAATCAACTTATTTCAAGGCATCTTTATTAGTCTTTCTATCCGCCCACCGTGTTCTCATGATTCTTTTATAAAACCACATCTCCACCGCGTCCACATAATTCCTCATTTGTATGCTAATTGTCCATAATTTGCTTCCGTACATTAAGTTTCGCCTAGTATAGTTCTTTAGTGCTCTTTTCTTTACCTTGGCTGACAAAGAGATATTATACAGAATATTCCTCTTCTTACGAAATACTGAGTTTTCATGGGATATTCTACATTTACCTTCCTTAATACAACATCCATTTGCAATTATTAAAGTACCAACATACATAACTAATGTGATTTGTTTCAGATGGATTCCATTTACGTTGATATTACATTTGGGTATTCAATTTTTTTCGTTGTAATAAGCACTAAATCTGTTTTTATATTATTCAGACTATGTCGTTTAATTTGGCTTTCTGTTGCAATTATATTTATGGTTTCTTGAAACCGAGTTTTATTTTCAGCGATCAAAGACATGCTATCATCACAACGCAGATTTAAACACAGAAGTAATAAACAATATATTGCAAAATTTCTTGCCTGGCATATTTCGCTGCATATCTTCCACCCATCCATCATGTGCCATGCCGGTAAGCGTGGGCGGTCATTTTCTGCCATCTCGATCGATCACCAGAGTCGTGGATCAGCTCCGTGTTTCTGTCTCGACCATGCCACAAGGCCAAGCCATCCAGGTACTTGCTTCTAGGTCTTCCCCTTGGTCTGTTCCCCTCGATTTTACCAGTCGTCACCAAGTTCACCAATTCATTTCTTCTCATAACATGCCCAAAAAATTTTGACTGTCTACGTCTAATTTCTCTAGTCAATTTACGATCTTCAGTTGTTTCTTGAAGAACTTGTTCATTGGTCTTTCTGGCTGTCCATGGTATTCTTTGCATTTTCCTCAGAAACCACATCTCTACAGCCATCAGATGTTTTTCAGATTGACTGCTCATTGTCCACGCTTCACATCCATATAAAAGTACAGGTTCTATGTAGCATCTCAAAACTCTTTTTCTCGTTTCAATTGACATCTTTTTATTGGTCAGTATGTTTTTCATCTTGCTAAAGGCTACTTTTGCCATGGCGATTCTTGTTCTAATCTCTTCAAGGCATCTCCTATCAGATGTTATTACTGTTCCTAGATAATTGTACCTATTCACTTGTTGAAGAATATTCCCATTTACTTGTATATTACATTATGGTATTTCGTTCTTCCTAGTGACGACCATAATCTGTGTCATTTTACAATTTAATTCTAACCCTAGTTGTTCACTGTGTGTAACAATCGCATCTACTAAATTTTGCAGGTCCTGTTCATTGTCTGTGTCATATATTTTTGAAGGGAGTGGGAGATCACTGTAGTGCATGCCCCATCTCTAACAAAAGAAGTAGAGCCCCATCCTCTTCTATCTTCAATAACCCCAGAATATGAACCTTGAGTTATCTGCAGGCCTCGTTCTATTAAGTATGTCTAGGAGATATAGATTATGGCCCTGGTGAGAATAATGATTACTAACTGGGATTCTGCCCCTTCTCCAAGGATTCTGTAGCTCTGGAGCCCCCTTTTTGTTTATCAAATCTGAGGAAAGTCTGGAGAATTTTCTCAGCCCGATTTAGATGAAGAAAACATGGATATTGAGCAGTTGATAGATCTAGAGTCTTCTCTCCCCCATTTTAGTAAGTCATTATGAGTGGATTATTTTTAAACAATCAAACACATAATCAATCACATTAGATTCTGACAACATGATGTACAAAGAAGCTGTTGACTCACAGATAGGTTTGAACTGATAAATTAACAGAAGGTCAATTCATGTTAATCATTTATTGATTGGGCCTGAGCCTTCTGGTCAGTACATACATCTCTATTGTGATTTACACAAAATATTAGAAAGGTTGCATATTGGACCAGTGTCACGCAGACCATCAATAAACAAGCATCAATACATGAGATGTCAACAAGTGTGAAACATAGTAAACATTTTGATGTTGTACATATTAAGTGTGATGATGATGAATCAACAATTAACTATCAGTTTCCTGAAATTTGGTGTGGTGTGTACCAATTAAAAAGGTAACCTGGTGACTGGAAGATTAGGTAAGCCAGGGTCCATTGACTGATGGATCCACTTCAGGTCTGCCCGTATAGCTCCACTGAAGGCCTCCCCATACTCTGCTCATGGCCAAGTCATCTTCCATCTCACTTGTGATTCATCTCTTTCTCTCGGCTTCCCTCTGTCAGGTCTGATTTA
>OY992880.1:22720374-22796224 GCA_963921405.1 Cepaea hortensis | reverse complement strand
AGTCAGTCAGACAGTCAGTCAGTTAGTTAGTTAGTTAGTTAGTTAGTTAGTTAGTTAGTTAGTATTAGTTAGTTAGTTAGTTAGTTAGTTAGTTAGTAGTTAGTTAATTTAAGTTAGTTATTAGTTAGTTAGTCAGTCAGTCAGTCAGTCAGTCAGTCAATCAGTCATTCAGTTAGTCAGTCAGTCAGTCAGTCAGACAGTCAGTTAGTTAGTTAGTTAGTTAGTTAGTTAGTTAGTTAGTTAGTTAGTTATTAGTTAGTCAGTCAGTCAGTCAGTCAGTCAGTCAGTCAGTTAGTTAGTTAGTTAGTTAGTAGTTAGTTAGTTATTAGTTAGTTAGTTAGTCAGTCAGTCAGTCAGTCAGTCAGTCAGTCAGTCAGTCGGTCAGTCAATCAGTTAGTTAGTTAATTAGTTAGTTAGTTAGTTAGTTAGTTAGTTAGTTAGTTAGTTATTTAGTTATTTAGTTAGTTAGTTAGTTAGTTAGTTGGTTGGTTGGTTGGTTGGTTAGTTAGTTAGTTAGTCAGTCAATCAGTTAGTCAGTTAGTTAGCCAACATATCATTCCCATTGCACAACGAACTATTGGTCCCTAAGTGCGCAGATCCCCTCAATATCTACCGCAGCGTATAACGACGGACCTACGACGCCAGTTCTATGTGAGTTGACTATTCTCTGTGACTTTTCCCACGGCGCTCTGGCTTGATCACTTCATGTCCCCTCTTATTTCTGAATCGACTAACAAAAATTACGTATTAAGTTATTCCATTATTTTAAAAACAATACTCATATTGTCATCAATGGTAAAATAATATATATCTAAAATTGTATTCACGACTTAAAGAAATAAATAGTTTCTAGCTGGTTATGCGTCGGAATACACTTGTTCCTGTATCGAGGCGGAGTCGTCATTTGGAGGTGACAGGTTCGAATCCCGGTCGGTAACTATAGCTTTCAATGTTTATGTTGTCTAGTGCGTCCTCTAGTCTCCAATTCTTGCCCGTACTTGTATCAACGCCAAACATTACGTGTGTATTTATTTATTTATGATCACATTGTGAGAATAACATCCCTCCCCACCCCCACCAACTATTGACGTTAGGGCCTCAAAGAGGGACATATACAAACTACAGAAGAAACATCCAAATTGCCCACAGAAGAGACTACAAGGAATTAGGAAGGAACATTTGATCAACATCAAGTGCCTTGCCGACTGGAGAGGTCGATCATGTTTCTCCGCGTATTGCGATCTTTAAAGGCATGTTTCAATTCATGTGCTGACGTCATTTCATTGTCATGACACAAGATTTCAAGGATTGTCTCACGTTCTCTTCCTCTAGCTCTTTTTCCTCAAATATTTCCAGTTATCAGAATATGTTATGTTAAAGTTTTTGATTTTTTATAATGTGGCCAAAGTATGATGATTGCCTCTTAATGATGTTTGTGATAAATTATCTTCGTGTTTTAGCCTCCCTCCAAACGTTTATATTGCTAATTTTGGCCGTCCAAGGACTTTTCTACATTCTTCTCTAAAACCACATCACAACAACTTATATGGATTTCTTTTGCACGTGTACTAATTGTACATAATTAGCAGCCATGTGTTAGAACTGCTTTTATGTAACACTTGCAATATAATAGAAAATCTTCAGTTATAAGGAACAGATCGGCATATTTTTAATTAAATGACAACATTAATAGGTTCATGCCAACCTACAATACACATAAAACATGATATTTCTTATTTGCTAATGTGTTTCACAGATTACATCATGAGACACACGAGATTATAGCACGGTGTATCCAAATAATTGACGTACTGTATCACGAACAACAAGCAGCCGTCAGCGTAGATGGTGAAGCATCAAACTGATTTGAGCTGGCACGAGACGTAAGAAATGTTTACATTATCCTTCCATTTCTACTCAACATCTACACATTGACTATAATGGGGAAATGTCAAAATCTATGAAACCTCTGACATTGTTGATCCATTCATAACTTTCTGAATCCCGATTCTCAACTCAAATACATAATTGTCCCTCCCCTATAACAGTGCTAATGGATGATAGCAGTTAATCACAACCATCAAATGCCACAATGAAGATACAAAATATGTTTCTGATTATACACAAATAAAAGATTAAACCCACAGACAAACTCGCACGACAATCAATAGTAACAATCAGCAACGAAGCAGCTGAAAATGTCAGAAAATGTCAAAATGTGTGAATACCTTGGTGTCTCAACTGAAAACTATCTTGACTGTAAAAAACAGCAAAAGCTGTTTAGAGTGCAAATATCACATGGGACAACAATAGCAAACAAGTCAACATTTTTAGAGTATGCATATCTCCTGTCACACCATATAGAATTGAAACACTTCTACATCAGGTCACAGACCACATGTTACAGACAACATACAACCATATACATTGAAACATATTGGCAGTTTATTACTGTGTGTGTAACTTCCCAGTGTAAAGCAAATTTTAGACCAGCATTGTTCGGTAGTATGCTAATAGTTACTCAGTCAATGAATCAAGTGCTGTACCCATAATGACGATTGGCTGCAAAAGAAATACACACAATCATGTCTCTTGTATTAGTTGTGTCCCTTGATAGACTGCTGCACATCCATATCAAAATGTTATCTTTTATTTTGCTAACATGTTTTCGAAGTTTCCCTTTAATATGGAGCTTTTATGAGAGCGAAATACTTTTTAACATGGTCAGGGTATTTGGTTTGTCTCTATTTTATTGGTTAATACAACTCTTGTTTAATTTACGGGTGATAAATTGACAGTAAATAGAATGGATGTTTTTCATGGTTTCTTCTCACTAGGCTAATCATGAAAAAGACAGCGAAACGTCCATTTAGCTATATGTCATTTATAGAATGCTTGAATTTCTGATGAAACTATTATGCGGTTCATTGTCCATAATTGAAATTGGAAAAGCAAGTGCTTCGAAACTCGACATCGTGCAGCTTGCGCTTTATAGAACTTCACTCTAGTCTCTGGACGCTGAGAAACTCATCATTGTAAACTTTCTCCTTTGCATACATTCGGTCTAATCTAATATCTGGAGGTTGAGAAATTAACATCGTATAATTGGTTTTGTCTAAAACGTCGCTCTAATATCAGGACGCTAAGAAACTCATCATTGTATTGCTGGTCCTTTATAGAACATCGCTCTAATCTCTGAACGCTGGGAAACATATCATTGTATTGCTAGTCCTTTGTGTAACGCTCTAATTTCTGGACGCTGAGAAAATCATCCTTGAGTAGTTGGTACCTCGTAACACTTCTCTCTAATCTACATCGGCTGAGAAACTCATCATTGTATTGCTGGTCCTTTGTGTAACGCTCTAATTTCTGGACGCTGAGAAACTCATCCTCGTGTAGCTGGTTCTTTGTGGCAATTCTCTCTAATCTCTGGACGCTGAGGAACTACACAGCTGCAATTCCACATTTCAGCAAACTATGACTTACCTCTACAGAGCATGACAATATTAATATGTTTTATTGTGTGAAAAATTGTAGAAATTGCATCCTGCGGAAGAAGCATATTTGAATCACTGTGTGGCCTCACTAGTTTCAAGTTTCATAGTTTTTAGTTAACAATTGTAAAGCATGTCACATCTTGGATTCATAATCAACAACGAGAATTGTTCACAAAAGGTCATCCGAATAACCACCGGTGCTACCGACCTGGGATGCCATCAGTTATTGAAAACATTGTATTCCCTTATTGCATTTATACATAGACGTCACAAATAATATATTGCACGATTTGTAACCTGGCATGTTTAGTGCATCTTGTCAGGTGCGTACTGTATGTAGAATTATACATTATATGAAGTCAATACATTAATAATACTTTAGCTGACACAAATAAAACACATTGTCACAAGCATTGTTGAAAACGTGGTTATCACCACGGTAATTTCAAATTTAACGCTAACTCTTGTTTACCTTATCTGGTTCCTCTTGTACCTTGCTGTGTCGAGGTGAATCATAAACAGCAGTGGAGTGCTAGTTTATGGGCTTCATATATTGAGATTGCCCTGGGCTCTGTAATTCTTCTGTCTATCGTTTACTTGTCCGGTCTATTCCTCTGCTTCCGTTTGGTCTGTACATCATTGCTTGTTATTTTATACTGTTAATTGGTAATCAAGTTACATGGTCTAACCATTTAACTTGTTTTTTTTTCTTCTGCTGACGTCTAGCGCTGCTACAACCCCCACTTTAATCCTGATTTCTCAATTTTCGGTTTTCTCTCATCTTGATACCTTGCGTATTATTCTCAGGAATCTCATTACTGTTTGTGTGATTTTTCTTTTCTCCTTTTCTGTCATTCTCCGAGTTTTGCATTGGTAGCTGCCAAGACCCTGACGACGTCATGGCATGGTTAAGCTAAAGCCGAGGTCAGAGAGTAAAGGTTACGACTGTGTTTAGAATTGAACACGAGAAGGTGGAAAGCAGGGGCTTTCCACACCACGTGAAAACGTTGGAACTCACTCCCCAGGTGATTGGAAGTGAGCTCGGGACAAGTTAGTCTGCGTGGATCCATCGTCCGGTGTGGACATGGTGAAAAGTATACAGCGTTATGGCTCTACATTGAGCCACGCTTTTAGATCAGGATGTAGTGTACTGTGATGTGACTGTCGAATAAGTGATTGTATATTTGATAATGTGACAAGTGATTGTGTAGATTATACGTAGGAAACTTATAAGTCTTTGTGTTCACTCTTGTTAGAGTTAACTGGAGTTCGAGTGGGTGAGGTGTATGACGTATGATCGAGTAACCATGATATACTCATGTGCTGCGAGATGACCAGGGTGCTGACTGGAGAAGAAGAGAAGAATAAATCATCCCCTGTTGGACACGAGAAGTGTTGCTACAAAAGTTTATCGATAGTAGCCCCATGCAGACAATACCAGTTATATCCTGGCAGTAGCATAAATTGGTAGGAAGATTGTGTTGTAGAGTGCTTTCTGAGTAATTATTTACATGTTTTGGTGCCATTTGTCCAATGAGTTTATATGCCTTAATGCATCTATTTTCAATATCGTCTACTGATTTACAATTTGATGATATTATACTTCCTAGGTACTTAAAGCTCTTTATTTGTTTCAGGGCGTGTTCTTCTTAATGAATCTTTGTTGTTCTTTCTTCTTTGGTTATAGTCACTACCTCTGTTTTACTCATGCTTATTTTCATGTTGTTTTCCAAACACACTTCGTTCAGACTATTTAAGTGGTCTTGTAACTTTGAGTCTGAGTTTGCTATTAATGCTTGCTCGTCAGGAAATAGGAGTTCTTTAATGGTACGATTTACCATTGAGATTTCTAATATGTTATATTCTGCATACGGTGTTCGGTGTTATACTGTCTTTCTTTGGTTGATATATTTACATATGCTGTCTATATAGGTTATGAACCCATGGGACACAACATTGTCGTACTCAGGATCTATGGTGAAGGGTTCTGTGTATCCTCCATTTGTTCTTACCGCGCATTCACTCTTGTTGTGTAAGGTTCTACATGAGTTTTTTACACATGTACTCACAAATTATCACCCATTCCAATGGTATTATGTATACTTATTAATCTTACAATCATGCACTTGGTTGTGAAATAAACACAAACACAAACCCAAATTTGCCAGATGAACAAATAATACACATCTATCAGTGGAATTATAATAATCATGAGTCTTGATCAAGAACTCGAGCTTCTCCACTCCAGTGTGTTTGGAACCCACTTGCATAAAGAGTTTTGTCGATTTAATTACAGTTGGTCTACTGTGTGAGTTCAGTTATCAGTTATCAGTTGGGGTGTCTTCATTGCACTCCGGAGAGGTCCATAGGTGCTCAGACCCTCCCCCCAGCATATAAGCATCAGCGTCCGGTGGCTAATAGTGCCAGTTCTGTGTTGGTTAACGATGTGACAAAACGGCTATCATCTGCCTAGGGTCGTTTGGTTACTGCACTATTTGACGTGTCATTAGGGACTTTCCCAGCTATAAATAGACTGAGGAAAGCCGCTAGGTATTTTCCATCTAGAATCATCTCGAATAACCGGTGATTGAATGAACCGGGGTTGCCGGGTACTGCATTGTATTCTCGTGCAGAGAGAAATCTAGAAATCCTATGGGAAAGTAATGTTTCCCGTGAAAGTGTTTTTCCCCAAGAAGCACTCACTTCTCATGCGCAGGAATTGGCACGAGGGGAGAAATGCGGCTAGAGTGTTCATTCACTTCTGACATTTTGGAGAGAGAAGACGCTGGCCGGTTTGAGCCATTTTGTTTGCGTCTAATAACCACCATATATCGGCTGACTGTTGGCTTAAGGAGGCTGATGTGCCCTTAAACAGTTCTGAAGCTGACTGGAGTCTGGTTCATGAATCAAGGAGTTGCCTGTCGAGGAACCAGTCAACTAGATTTGTTGTTGGCGGGAAACCACTTCGTATGCCACAGCGAAGGGGTGAACCATATACTTACCTCGCCTGACTTAACCACACCATATGCCTGGGGGACCCATTATGTATGAAGGTGCATCCAGAAATTCAAGTGCCCTGATGGTGCACGTGTGGGACACGATGGTTTGTTGTTGAGTTTATACTTGTGAAGATATAGTATTTCAGAAGGAGCTTTCAGTAATTGAGCAATCATGCTCTATGACAAGAGACATCTGACCGTATACAAATGCGGTGGTTCTGCCTAAACGCGGAAACATGTTTATTCCTACACTTAGGAGGTTCCTACGACAGCTTTAGTGGAAGGTCATGATGAGACCTTCACCAGCGTCCGTATAAGATACCCAAAGAAAGTGATGTGTCAAGGGACTAGAGAATCTAGTTCAACCTGAATATTGTCTCCAAAAGAAATATGTATCAGATTCTACTATTATATTGAAACAGTGTGCAGACTTTGAACTATGTTACATTATCTGATACGCCGAGCAGTGAACTGTGTTATCAGTAAGGGACCATTGAATTGGTCAAAGAACTTAATCGAGACCCAGTGTTACTGTACTATCAGTTAGGGACCATTGAATTGGTCGTGAACATAGACAAAACTCAGTGCTACTGTGTTGGAAGTGTGAGACCGTTAAATTGGTCAGTGACAGATTCATCACTCATGAGTAATGTGCTACAGATCGACCATTAGATTGGTCATAGGTTATTGACATTCATTAAGTTTAGATTAGTTGGTCAATCCAGGAGGATTGTGGTCCAGCTAGTGATTACAGATACCTGTGCAGTACTTTATTCGCAGTGACTTAGTACTGTATGAGGAAGATGCAGTTGGTCCAGTGGAGTGAGGTACAGCAGTAACTCTACTATTGTTGATCCACGCTTGGGAGACGGAGTGGTCACCAAGGTCCAAGTCATCTCACTGGAAGGAGGCTGGGTGAGTGGCGGACCGACTGGACGGGACATCTGCATCCACTCTACTTCTCAACTTAATGATGACCACAAGATCTCTGATTCTGTCTCTACCCTATCTTCTATTTATGTAAATAGATTTTTCTCTCAGGATATTCATTTCAGTTCTATATTCTCAGGGGTAGAATAAAGTTGATATATGTTGACTTGCTCTTTGTATACTTATTGAATGTGGTCTCGGACGATGCCTAAGTGTTCATTGTTCCACAGGAGTAGGTAGTTAGTGGGGGTCTAGAATCTGGAGGGGCTTGTAGACTTATATAACTAATTTGAGATCAACCACAGGGAAAAATTGTGTATCAGCCTGTCCAACCCCTGGGGCTAGAATACACGGGAGTGGTAGAGACACCTCGGGTGTGGTTCACTCTCACTACCCAAGGCGAACTCGTTACAAACGAGGCACCTCGTTTTCCCGATGTACCTCTCGTGTCTGGCCGTGCCAATTCTTACACCCCAATACTTTCATCCTGGACAGCGATGTGGATTCACTGATGTCAAAGTCCCCTGTTTTCGCCATATCTTTAAGGACGTTAATAACATCGGCACGATCCATGGGCTGGCCATCTACAGGGGGTGCAGAGCAAGCCAGTTTATCAGCTCGTTCATTTCCCTCGACTTCCGCATGTCCGGGACGAAGATGAAGGTGACTTTACGGACAGCAGACTGTGTGAGTGTCATTCTGGATCAGGTATGTTGACGGTTGATTTGTCTCTTCACTTCCAGGTACAAGCTAAAGTTCCCTTGATTTTCTCAAGTCGATACAGATTTACCCTGTTTTTGGTGGTTGGATGACTTCTTGCCGGTAAGTTCTTTAAAAAAAAAAAAAGAGACTTCATCATCGCCCAGTCAGGAGCTCCCATCATGAGTCAGACTTGGATCAGAATGGATCCAACCACTACCTGAAATTCCAGCATCACACATATATCCACTGATATTATCAATACATCTCTATGTTCATTAGAAATGGAAGAAGAAAAAGAAAAAAAAGGAAAATAAATAAAGGGAATTTTGACGCTAGGGAAAAATAAACAAGGGGAGAAGATGGTCTTATTGTCTGCCAACAGTTATCAACTTCATAGCAGGTCCCTCTCCAGCTAATCCTCCATTACAGGGCGCTCAATGTTTAGACTCACAGATAAGCAGTGCCATCTTCGCCAATACCTCTCACCCATGGTCTCTAGGTTGAGTAATACCTCGATCGATTCGGAATTTGATAACCTTGTTCACCACTCCCTTTTGTACTTATTTCTTTTCCCTAGGTATCCTTCCATTTAAAGAAAAGGCCTCATGCATTAAGTGTCTTAATTCCTTCACTAACTCCAATGCGTATTTACTTATAAACAATATAAGTACAATATAGCATCATCTCCTGTATAACATTCAGGTGGGTTCTTCCCCATCAAGCGATTTGAGGAGGAGCATTTTCTCTCTTCTTTAACATGTAGGTATATGCCTTTACCTTTCTCATCTATAAGATTCATCATCATCATACATCAAACACAGTTCAAAACCATATAATTGTAATCATGGGTGATATGGAATACAGAGTGGAGTCATGCAGAAAAGCACACTAAATTATCGATTAGTGCATTGGTACCTCTGATAGATGTGCCAGTATGTCTCAAATTGCCTACTATCAGATGATTGATTGCTTTATCATTCTCATCCTCTGTATGTCTCTTCTATTCACCCAATCTACAGTCATTACTCGTCAATCATAACATTCTTGCATGGATGATGAACAGGCATATTTGTATGACTCACACTCCATAAGTTAAAAGATAAATTCATATAATTAACACCAATGAAATCACAATTGAATCACCACATGAATGCTTCCATAGAATACACATGATTTTGTGATAACACATATCGAAATATTTAACATTTAGTGTGCCCATGAACTGGTTCTAGGATGAATTACACTAATTCCTCCTAACTAGTGATTGAACATTTAAGATAGTTCCTCACTACTGAACTTATGGATTTTAACCTTCTAAATCCTGCTGAAATAACTTAACTGTTTAAGGATTAAAATGCACAACCTAAACAGGATGCTTATGCTTTCATAGAAGCTGCATAACTAGAAAAAAGAAAACCTCACTATGGGTGAAACTAAAGCACAAATCATCAATGAGCTACGACATCTGAATATAGGGCTTATTCTCTCCTGAATTTAGTTCATAAGGACTAGCCACATTTTTGTAACACCAACTTGCCATTTTCTGGGAAAGGAGCATAACTACTTTAATATTACAGTGTGCTTATCTTCAACATAGTTGAATGTCTTCTTCAAGCATACCGCAATCAGGTTTCGGACTCCAGACTTAGGCTTTGATTTTCCAAGTTATTATCAAATTATTATCTGTTATCAAATTATAATTTTAGGTGGGTCTTGGCGCTGTTGCTATCTGGAGGGAGGTGCGGGGTAATTTAACAGCGATGTGGTGGTTTGCAAGATGTATACTACATCCACATCGTTTAAATATTTACCATAGCTTGTTTCTATCTAGTTTATCAGATGCCTTTTCTTGATCGACAAAGGCTAAGTAGAGTATTTCATTAAATTCGATTGATTTTTCTATTAGTTGTCTAAGAGCAAAAATGGCATCTGTGAATCCTTTGATTTTCCTAAATCCAAGTTATGTTTCGCTTAGCTGAGGTTCTATTATAGGTCGCAGTTTATTTTCTCAAGAATTTTGCAGAATAGTTCCCCATATGACTCAAAAGGGAAATGTCTCTGTATTGCGTGCAGCTTCTTTTACTGCCTTTGTGTTTCCAAATTGGGATAATTATGGCGCTTCCCCCGTCTCGTGGTGTTTGTTGTTCTACCCAGACATGGCTAAATAGTCTATAGCCATGCTCTTCCTACTTCTCTTGCTGCTTTAATTAGTTAATGTGGTATTTCGTTTTGTCCCGGTGCTTTATTCAGTGGGGTTAATCTTATGACTTCCCTAATTTCTTCTTTCAGTATATTTGGTTCTAGTTCTTCGATGGCATCTATTCAGTTTTTTTAATTCATGATGGCATCTGATGGAATGTTGAGAAGTTTTTCGAAGTACTGCCTCCATCGTTTTAGGATTAGTTTTTGTTCTCTTATTCGTTCTCCATTTTCGCTGTTAATTATTTCAGTTGGGTCAAAGGGTTCTGCTCTGGTTCTCATTGCACTAATCTTTTCGTAGAAGTTTCTAACTGCATCCTTGTATATTTTATTTAGGGTTTCTCCATATTCCTTCCAGTCTTTTCTTGTTGTTCTCTCGGGTCAGTCCGTTTATGCTTATATCGTCAGGCGCAGTCCACACGTTGCAGCGCTCTTTCTGTTTGCATAAAACGATGGAATTGACTGTGAAGACATTTCTGTTAACAAATATAACGATTTCTCCTCAGATTATGATGCTGATGGCAGGCATTCGTAGCCTCGTTTGTACTTTAAGTATTGTTTCAAATGTTCTTGGAACTCACGTGATGCAGACATCTACAGGCAGCTTCAGCCGTGACAAGACCACAGACGACACTCAACCCCCTGCGCCATGCTGTCTTCCTTACAGGTTTCAAGCTTTAATCGCAATGCTTCCCAACTTCAGTGACAGAACAAAGGTTCCTACTCTAGTTTTTTCCTTACAATTTATGGTTGTTTGTCTGCATTGATATAGGATTGTAGTTAGCAATTATGTGACATTTTTGTGTGAATTTGTATTGCTCGTGATGATGAATTAATGTGGTTTGTCAGAGTCTACCGTAGTGCAGTGATGCAGTGACATCATTACGCCCGCCAGGTGACTTAGTCCCCAGCAGGGATGCCGTAACTTCGTTACGCCGCCAGGCGAGTAGTAGTCACCTGCCTGCAAGGTTGCTGGCTGACGAGACGGCCAGCGGTCAGGCAAGGACGCACGCATGTCTCGTGAAGCCACCTCAGGTGGGGAGGCAAGTTGCGAGCTATAGGGAGACAGCTCTGGGACGTCGATTGGACCAGACGCATGATGAGAGAAAGGCGTTGTGTGGTTTCTGTGCCTGAAAGTCGAGTGTCTGGACATCTTGAGAGATAGACTGTGTGCTGTATTGTGGATGTAAGTGTATTGAAGTATCAAGTATATCTTGTTGTGATCATCGTACTGTATATGATCTGTAAATAAATCCATTGAACGTTGTGTCGTTGAGTCTTGAGTCAAATCACGTTGTACTTGTACTGTCTCACATGTGTTAGGTTAGCGAGCCAAGTTTAAGACCCTGACATGTGTGGACGTGGTGGCATTCGTCCGGCTTTGAAATGAACGTGTTTATGTGATTAACGGTTAAAACTACAGTTTGTGAACTTATAATTTTTTGTCAAACTTGATTGTACATGTAAATGTGATCGTGGATAGCTCATTTTGATATAATATTACATTGTTTAAACATGGAGACTAGTTGTAAACGTACAGTGCATACATATTGTTTGATCTTGTAAACGTGTAAAACATTCGTGATTGTTAAATTTGTCACCGTTTTGACCTTGTCGACATTGTGATCTTGTCGCCATTGTGACCTTGTCGCCATCTTGTAAACTTGATGTCTATGTCCTTACTGAATGTCATCTTGATGTAAGTGATGTGTCATCAATGTTGTAGAGTGTTAAGATATATGGAGAGTGTCTTTGTGAAGTAATTTGTGGAAAGCAGAAAGTTTTGGAAAGAAAGTGACTTGTGTTTTGGAAAAAAAAAATTGTTGACTGACAAAATTACGACCTACAATTACACTCAACGCCATACAAACCTACTCAATACTTAGTGACAAGCAGGCACACACCATCAAATAAACGCTAATTTATTTCCTCCAATACAAAGCAGGTTTTTCCGTACCATCTGAAACCGTGCGCGTAGAGGTCATTTGTGTTTCGAAGTAGCGACCCTACAGTTCCTAGCCCGATTTCCAACCATTCTTCACCGCATCCAGGGCACTTGAGTATATTTTTCTTTTCATTTACTTTAAGGATGCAATTTTAGGCACGTATTGTCAATAGAACACAAATTGTAAATTGTTTATTGTACTAACCACTTATAACTATTTGTGTGGCTGGTATTTCATTTGCATTTTCCATCATGTCTTCATTAAATGATTTCATCGATATGGGGTTAAAATTGAAGTTAACAGGCGATGAGTTAACAAAGTGGAGTGAGAATAAATACTCTGAACACCTTCACGAGAAAGCTTCTGAACGCGATGAACGAGCAGCTGAAAGAGCTGCCAAGCAAGCAGAAGCAGAATTGTCTGCAAAAACAAAGCAAGCCGAATTAGAACTGACGGCAAAGACAAAGCAAGCTGAGATAGATAGTGAACTCAAGAAAGCAGAAATAGCAGCTCAGAGTAAGAGAGAAGAACTGGAGTTACGGTTAAAGATGAAACAACTTGATACTGAGACTGCCATTAACAAAGAGTATAAGAAATCTGAGAGACTGGAGAAAGAAAACCAGTACAAGAAATATCAAGGTATTGTGCGTAATTATACCTCGGGTGACTGCATCGCAGCCTTTACCCAAAATTTTGAAACTTTAATGGAACATTACCAGGTTCCACTGTCTGAATGGAATATTGTTTATATGAGGAGTTTATCAGGGGAACCTCTTAAAGTCATTGAGACCATCCCCAAAGACCTCAGAAAAGACTACCATTATCTTAAATCAAAGATTATGGCACATTTTATGTTAGATGAAGCAGGTTACAGAGAACAATTCAGCAAATTGAGCCCAAAACCGACTCAAACGTTCTCTGATTACCTCTGCTTAGTCCGAGATATATTTACCAAATGGACTTCAGCAGCTAAAATTGACAAAAATTATCAAAGATTAGAAGATCTGATCATTAGAGATAAAGTCATTTCATCCATTCCATCAGCATTTTCAAAATTTTTGCAGGAGAATGAATGCACAAGTGTGGATGAGATTGAGAGACGTGGTTCGGCGTATTACACAGCCAACAAACATTGCTTTGCCAGTGAAGCTACTGACATAAATATTGTAGCAGCGGCTAACTATGACAAACCCTATAGTAGGCAGAAACCTCATAGACCTACATCTGAGAAGTATAATCACTGTAATTATTGTAAAAATTCACACCATCAAGGTGAGATGTGCGACAAGAACCCCGCATATAATACTTATCTACAAAACATGGTAAACAGACAAGATAAGGAGCGTAGATCCTTCAGACATTTGCGTAAATGTTTCCTCTGTAAGGCGTACGGACACAGCGCCATGATTGTAAAGGTAGGCAAATGACCAACAAAGCAAATGCCGCCTTGTTTAACAGTTCATCGTCAGATGAAGAACAATCAGAGACACATCCTGTGAACTCAGCACAGGCTTTTGACATGTTTAACGCAAATAAATGTACTGTTTGTACCACCTTTTATGAAGATGGCGTGTTAACATGCGGCCACTCCATTCCTATTGCCAATGAAGAAGCTAATTTGGTAGTAGATTCTAAAGGCAGGATAAACATCCATCACGGATACGTGAATGGCAAGTCTGCTACAGTCCTTCGAGACACGGGCAGCTCACTTATTGGTCTGAAGAGAACGTTCATAATGCCTACAGACTATACAGGCAGGCACGTAACATGCAGAACATTCTCAGGCAAAATTGAAAAGTACCCACTAGCATGGGCATATATTGAAACACCTTTCCTCACTGGGAAAGTAAAGTGCGCTGCGTTAACAAACCCAGTGTGTGATGTAATAATTGGAAATTTACCAGAGGTGAATGATAAACCTCATGACATAACATCTCTGTGTATTGATGATAGCATAACATCACCATCCAATGTCATCATTGATAATGTTACACCACCTAATGAATGTATGGTAGCTAATGTAGCACTAAGATCTCATGACATCATTGATAACATTGTTTCATCACCATCTGATATCATTGAATGTGTGAACGCAGTAACCAGATCTACTGCTAGAGTGCAAGATGAAAGTAATCAAACTGAGGCTATACAAATGCTTAGCCCAGTATCACTACCTACTAACACCATGAAGGAAACGTTTGTAACAGCTCAAAAGGCTGACCCTTCATTGTTAAAATATTTTAATCTGATCGGCCAAAAGCCAAAGGTAACCAAGAATGCAAAATGGTATTTTGCTGTGAAAAATGATGTCCTCACTAGGTATTATACCAGAGGTGACAACACCACAGAGCAAACTGTTTTGCCAACTAATTATCGTAAGCAAGCCTTACACCTTGCCCATGATATACCTCTTGCAGGGCATATGGCATACGCTAAGACCAGATCAAGATTATTAACACAGTTTCATTGGCCCAAATTTTGCAATGATATTAAAGAATATTGCAGAAGTTGTGACACCTGCCAGAAACTGGTGAAAAAAGGTAAACACCCACAGGCAAAGTTACAAGTCACTGACTTAGCCAGTCGACCTTTTGAAAAATTATCTGTCGACATAGTGGGCCCTCTCAATCATACAACAACTAGAGGGAATAAATATATTCTAACTGTCATTGATCAATGTAGTCGCTGGCCGGAAGCTATTCCGCTAAAGAACATAACTGCCAATGATATAATGGAAGTTTTCTTCCATATTTTCTCTCGGATAGGATTTCCAGACTCTATCCAATCAGATAGGGGCACTCAGTTTATCGCCGCATCTACCCAAGCTTTCACCAAAATGTTGGGAGTGAAGCAGTGTTTTAATTTCCCGTACCATCCTCACTCTAGTGGAATTATAGAAAAAGTTAACGGCGATTTGAAGCACATGCTTGCAAAAGTCACGCAAGAACACCCTAATAACTGGGATGTATATCTACCAGCTATTCTTTTTGCTTATCGCGAGGTACCACATTCTAGTACCGGTTTCTCTCCTTTTGAACTTATCTATGGTGCCAAACCACGTGGCCCATTGACTATTTATCTTCAAATGTTAACTGACTCCACTCCAGTACTTAAACCCATATCATCATACGTATACGTTACATCATTGCGTGAAAGAATCATCAAATCTTGTATAATTGCAAAGAATGCACTAAAATTATCTGGTGCTACTTATAGACAGTATGCTGACAAAGGAAACAGAACAATAACGTTGACACCTGGACAGGACGTTCTTCTTCTATTACCTAGTGACCGACACTTATTGACTGATTCTTGGCAGGGACCTTTTAAAGTGACGAGACAGATTTCACCTGTAGACTACGAGATCCAAATAAAAGACAAACACAAAATATTCCACATAAATATGCTAAGACCATACTACAACAGAGACAACGAACAAGACGATACGACAGCTTGTACAGTGATAATAGATCATGAAGATGACGAGGCTAGTGACGAAATTCCAACACCTGCATTAGACACGACAAACTGCTTGAAGGAGATCAAAATCAACCCAAATTTAACTCAAGCAGAAACAGACAGTTGCAAACACCTAATACAACAGTACAACACCATCTTCTCCAACAACCCAGGACATACAGAACTAGTACAGCATCACATCACACTCACATCAAACACACCCATAAGATGCAGACCATACACCATTCCATTACATTACAAAGAACATTTACATCAGGAGATCATCAACTTAGAGAAAAACAACATCATAAGACGATCCCAATCAGACTTCTCATCTCCAATGGTCATTGTACGCAAAAAGGACAACACAATAAGACTCTGTATCGACTATCGAAAACTCAATAAGATAATTCTTCTAGATCTGGAGCCGATGGCAAACTCTGACGATCTACTGACAGAACTGACAGACGCTAGGTTCTTTACAAAGGTAGACATGACTAAAGGTTACTGGCAAATAGCAGTAGACGAACAGAGCAGACATCTGACAGCATTTGCCACACCTTGGGGACTGTACGAATGGTGCAAACTTCCATTTGGGCTAGTCAATGCCCCAGCCACATTCGTACGTATGACACGACTTCTTCTAGTAGATATACCTAACATAATTTGCTATATTGACGACATCTGTGTTCACACAGAGACGATGACAGAGCACATAAAGACATTAGAACAGACATTTGAACGCATTAGACAGCACGGACTGACGGTAAAGCCTGCAAAAGTATACATAGCCTACCATGAAATATCCTTCTTGGGGTACAAAATATCCAATGGCTTTGTCACGACAGACGATAACATTGTGTCCAAGATACTAAAACTCTCACTTCCGACTACGAAAAAGCAAGTCAGAAGTTTGTTAGGACTGATAAATTATTACCGGCAGTTCATTCCTGATTTTTCCGAACTAACCGAAGTATTTACTAACTTACTAACAAAAGATAAACCGGAGAAAATTGTAAGTAATGAATGCCTAAAATTTGCATTCCGTAAAGTATTATCTTGTTTTTCTGATAATAGCTTACACAATCCCATCCTGAAATTGCCCAATCTCCATTTACCTTTCAGATTGCGAACAGATGCGAGCTCCGTGGCGATTGGGGCAGTCTTGTTGCAAGAGTACAATAACATCCTTCACCCCGTGTACTTCGTATCCAGGAAACTGAAACCCAGAGAACGGGCTTGGTCAATACCTCAGTTGGAAGCCCTAGCTTTAGTGGTGGGTATTACAAAATTGTCCAGATTCCTTCTAGGACGCCATTTCATCGTGGAATTTGACAGCAGTCCATTGCGATTTATAAATTCTGGTGTACCTTCAAACCAGATGGTAGCGCGCTGGTCTCTTAAGCTCCAAGATTACAGCTTCGAGGTTCGACATATCCCAGGCAGAACCAACACGATTGCCGATCTGTTGTCCCGTTGTCCGACCGACCCAGTAAGCAAAGTCTGAGTGCAGTGTGTAAAATACACTCAGATCAACACAGCCATCTATCAGTGAATAATTTTTCCATTCACAAAAGCTTTGTAATGTCTACAATGTGATAGGGGTTACTCCCAAAGTATATAATGTTCTTATTTTATTACTTAATGTAGTGATTGTCGTGTATAATTGTGTAGTGTGTGGTAGAAAGCGAACTTTATTAATTGTATATATTGCGTAATAAGAACAGTGCCATATTCGCTCAAAACTTACCGTAAGCGAACTATCCAATGTGACAGTGGCATCTGCGTGTGGAACTTTCCAGTGATATTTTAAATCCGTGTGTGAAAGTGTAACCTAAACATTGACAACTACACCACTGCAGTCAATCGAAATCCAGAAGGTTTTCACAGTGAAACATCCAACACATGAACTATTAGAACATTGTACTTTCCGTAGCTACATCAGACCGGAACAAGTGTGTTCTACAAGTTGTAACATCAACTGTTTAGTGTTCGTGTGTACTTCCGGATTAGTTAGAAGTTTAGAGCAAAATTAGCAGACGACAAATAAAAGTTTAAAAAGCTATGACGATTCTAAAATCTTTAGGAATCAACAAATTTGAATACACGAATTGTGTGTTTATATATTTATGTAGTGTAATCTTAGAATCATATCTTGATTAATGTATTCATACTACCGACTTTTTCTCGTTAGGATGAAGAAACGTCAAGCGATGACGCTAAGAAATAGAATAACTATTGTAAAATATTATATGTCATAAATGTTGAAATTATTCCCCTTTTCATTTATTTGCTATTACATCAGTACACAAAGGGCCATAATTTGAAATGTATACTGTAATGTGTTGTATAAAAATAGCATGTTGTTGCCAGATTGTTAACACACCAGGTAGGCATCTACTGGGCATGGCAGAGTGTTGCCGACATTGCAGACCAACACAAGAGCTCCTGGCCAAATGAGGTCAGGGTTTGAGCGTTTAATGCGACTTATGTAAAAGCCGCATTTCGGTCTAGCCAGATGGTTTTTGTTTCAAGAACCATATTATTACGTTTTTTTTTGGAGGCTGCGAGGTAGATGCGTGAAGCTGATACTACCGATCTGACTGGGTCATTAATGCAATTGAGGTAATCAACCATCGAGAGGATGAAACCTGAAAGTGTTAAAGGTTGAACACCACATGTCGTTGAATACAACTTCCATGTCTTATATGTTTCTATGGCAGATGTGTATTTCTATGTATTATGATACCAATGTTTATAACAACAAAGGGTTGACTCTGACAAGGTTAAAATATTAACCCAGTATGTACATATATTATACATGAAAGATTACATCTTTCATGAAGTTGCCGGGGGAGCGTGTCAGATTCTACCGTAGTGCAGTGATGCAGTGACATCATTACGCCCGCCAGGTGACTTAGTCCCCAGCAGGGATGCCGTAACTTCGTTACGCCGCCAGGCGAGTAGTAGTCACCTGCCTGCAAGGTTGCTGGCTGACGAGACGGCCAGCGGTCAGGCAAGGACGCACGCATGTCTCGTGAAGCCACCTCAGGTGGGGAGGCAAGTTGCGAGCTATAGGGAGACAGCTCTGGGACGTCGACTGGACCGGACGCATGATGAGAGAAAGGCGTTGTGTGGTTTCTGTGCCTGAAAGTCGAGTGTCTGGACATCTTGAGAGATAGACTGTGTGCTGTATTGTGGATGTAAGTGTATTGAAGTATCAAGTATATCTTGTTGTGATCATCGTACTGTATATGATCTGTAAATAAATCCATTGAACGTTGTGTCGTTGAGTCTTGAGTCAAATCACGTTGTACTTGTACTGTCTCACATGTGTTAGGTTAGCGAGCCAAGTGTAAGACCCTGACATGGTTATTATTATTTTTTTTCGTTTTGTCTTTGAACTCAAGCGTGGTCTATATATCTACCACTACTACTAGTAATTGTTACTACTGGCGAGTGCACTGGACTAAGTTTTATGTATGGGATAGCTTTTCCTAATACAAGTGTCCCTCGTGATCAGGCGAACCCACTCGAAGTACTTGTAATTTACGTCCATAAGTCAAGGGCCAGAAGTCAATATATTAGTACACTTACCGGAATTTTTGGTTGAACCCGCTACCGGCTCATCGGCGCACTGGAAGTTTAAGAGGTAGCGTTCTTATCCTTTCGACGAAGCTGACCTCAATGTGGTTTTCACTTATACAGTCGAGAGGTGTTTTTTAGTTTGTGTCTATAGGGTGTTTTAGTTTGTGTCTATGGGGTGTTTTAGTCTGCGTTTATGACATCTCCGTACTGGCAGTTAAGGAACCATCGTTGTGCATTTTTCTAGGATACTGTGTGTTTAGGGCGAACGGCGCATTGTCTCTGCCGCGCCACATAATGATGACCTGAGTACCGGCTATAAATTCCCATGATGGGATACCAATTTATCCTCTAGATCCGAGGAGGTATATTTCAGGTGTATTTCCCCTAGCCATTTCATGCCCTACCCGCCTACATACTGTAGACCTGGTCATTGAGGTCAAAACACTGCCCGTGTTGATGACCTAGTTTGGTTTAAAAAATTAAACGCAAGGTTTACCACGGAATATAAAGATTGACTGTGTCTTATCTTCAACCCTGTAAGGATTACCCCTTGGGTCTAGGTATAGATCTGGTCCGGGGTTAATAGGCACAGTGTAATTTATACCCGCCTTCTCTAAAGTAGAGACATGAAGCGTTGGTTCCTCTTCAGACTGAGGATTAGACTCGCGTCTGAGCAAACATGAACTTCTTACAAAGCCCCAAGAAGTTTTATATTTTTAGGGCGAATATTCACCTCCCGCTCGGTTGAATCACGGAATTTCGTGTGAGTTCTCTTGAACTGTCTGAAGATTCATAGGTTTTCCATGGCTTAGGGGGAACCGGAGATTTTAATGTTTTCCCCACCACATAAGTCTCAGAAAGGAAGATATGGCTTACGTGCCTCAAGATATATTTACCACACGAATTTGGCGTGATCCCTGGAAGTGAGGTCCCAGAGGAGTCGTGCATTTCTAGGTTTTGTTGACAGGCAGGAGACTAGCTTGATTTTCGTGACAACTACTTTAGTTTCACCAAAAAAAATGTGGCCAAACATAAAACTAGATCCACTCTTCTGAAGACGTTCTTAAAAGTATTACCCATAATGTTTATCAAGGTCTAAATTTCCGCTTCATACAAGTGGATAGCTTGTATAGCTGTGCTGACTACGCACATTATTCTTCTGTTTTTGGTCCACGCTGCGAATCTCTTCACAGCGCTTCAGTATATTGTGCTAAGATTCAATCCTGATACCGATGTTTCTCCATGCCACGATATCAAACTGTCCAACATCTTCTCTCTTTGTCTTCCTTTGGTCCCTCTTCCCCTCTTAAGAAGACATACTCCCTTCTCATCACAATTCGATACTGTTCACAAAAGGAAACGCAACATTTTTGGGTTACTTTTATAAAAGATTTTCGCTGATTGGACATCAGTCAACCTATCGACTGTGTCCATCTGGTCATTAACTACTCGTAGTTACCTGAATTGTAATCACCTCATGATTCGTGAGGTCATGAAAGAGGTCAAGGTCAAAACAAAATTTTTGACAATAACTCGTGACAGGTTTCTGATAATCCCGCGAAACTTACTGAACACAAAGCTCTCTGAAAATATTATCGATTCCTATAAAAGATTGACGCTCCTCGAATAAATTCAATTGACAATTCAATGCGCAAGCATGGCTCATCTCACTACAGAACAACGACTTATCACCATTGGACGTTTACAGGCTGGATAGTCACAAAGTGAAGTAGCCAGAGAATTTAATGTGATTAGAAACACCATTAGTCGCCTTCGGACGCGATTTCAAGAAACAGGCTCAGTGGCAGACTAGCCACGCAATGGAAGACCCAGAATCACAACTGCTGTCGAAGACCGCTTCATACTGCTGCGTCACCATAAGAATCGATTTGCATCTGCGTCCTCCACACTCCAGTCAATGCCAGGAGCTCGTCGAATTTCAGATCAAACGGTTAGGAACTGGCTGCACGACGCTGGTTTTTGGGCTATAAGACACTACAGAGGTCCTGTTCTTACGGACCGGTATCGCCAGAACCTACTGCAGTGAACGAATCAGCATCGTTAATAAAATGTTGGTACAAGTTTGCAATTGAAACTGCAATAATGTTGCGTTTCTTTTTTTGTGTGTGAACAGTATAATACCGATGTTCCTTCATGCCTCGATGGCAAACTGTCCAGTATCTTCTCTCTTAGTCTTCTCTTGCCTATCTTCCTCTATTGTGAAGACATACTCCAGCGTTCCAATTCTCATGTTATGCCCAAAGAATGTAAACTGTTGCCTTCTGATACGAGTAACTGGTTCTCTTTGAGTTAACTTCTTTCATTATATCGTTATTTCTCTTTCTATCCATCCGCAGCTTTCTTATTACTCATATATAAAAACCACATCTACGTAGCTTCCACATAATTCCTCACGTAAAGCAATATCTGAGCCTAAATTCCTGCTTATATAGGGTGTTTGTAAAGTCTCACACCACTTTGTATGTAGAACAAATTTATTATTATTTTATTTTTATTTATTTTTTTTTTGGGGGGGGGGGGGGGAGGGGGGGGGGGTTAATTATTTCTTCCGTTGATAACACCATTCTGTTTAGAGTGTAAAGAGTTATTCCAGCAGACGACAGACATTCGCTGCATATTACTTCACGAGCACATTTTTTATGATATCATGTACTTAATTTTTCAAATTTGTTGTACATACAAAGTATAGTGAGACTTTACAAACAACCGATACAATTCTTGCTTGGAGAGAACAAGTGCTATAATCAAAATGTAGATTCATCTGTATGATCAATCAATCATGTGCAATGCCGGAAAGCGTGGGCGGTCATGACTCGCCATTTGACTCGATCACCAGAGCCGTGGATCAGCTCAGTGTTCCTGTCTCGATCATGCCGTGTGGCCAAGCCATCCAGGTATTTTCCTCTCGGTCTTCCTCTTGGTCTGTTTCCCTCGATCTTGCCAGTTGTCACTAAGTTCTCCAATCCATTTCTTCTCATAACATGTACAAACAATTTTGACTGTCTACGTCTAATTTCTCTAATCAATTTACGATTTACGATTAAAATTGTTTGTTCTCTAGTGTGTCCTCTAGTCTCTATTTCCTTCTTCTCCTTCTGCGAGCGCCTAACAATACTATGTGTGTTTATTTATAAACTAATAAGAATGTAAGAACAGGAGGTCAGCATGGCTGTATGGGTACGAGCGTTCTCTCTTAAACTTCTTTTTTGCTGATAGCCAAGTCTGGTTTCTGTTGTTGTCAAAGATTAGCTTCAAAAGTGGTGTATAAATGAAATAACGGATGAGAGGAAAGAGAGCAGAAAGGCATAATCCAGACGGGCCTGCGTGCCCAATTCTGAATCCTTTGAAAATAAAGTTTGTTTGTTCGTTCGTTCTTTCATAATGCCGAGGTAGCGGCTTGAACTCCTACATCGGTCAGTTGGACTAAAATGGTGACTTCTTGTCCTTTTCCTGGGTCGTAAATTACAAGAAGTCGGAGTGGATTCAATGGAGGGCAAGGGGCACTGGTAACAGATAAAAGTAATCCACACACGAACATTAGACCAGTGCACTGAAAGTAGTAGCACGGTATTAAATACGCTTGAGTTCAGAGAAACAAAAATAAAATGTAACAACATATGTATTATTGTCATCTCCAAAAAAGAAAAACATACCACAATGTAACATTTCAATTTTAAAAACTTATTAAACTAGTGGATCGGTACATCTGTCTTGAAAATGTCATTGCCAGGTAGTTGTTTTGCAAAATAGAAAACATACAGAACAATAAAATGTCAATAGCAGTGAGTAAGAGAATGTTACAGTGCTATATAACACCTATATGCAGAATACTGTTGGCAAGCTACTGGAGAAAATTGTAGCACACAGATTTGCTTGTGACTTGGAACAACTCGGCTGCTTCCCGCCCACACTTGGAGGATACAGACGTAACCAAGAGTCATGGCTGAATGCGGCAGTCTTTGCTCAAGATGTTTACGAAGGATTTCAGGTCAGAGAAGAGACATGTGAGGCCGCCATCGACTTAGAGGACGCATACTATAGAGTATCCTTCGAGTACTTGATGCAAACCCTCCTCAGACTGAAAATGCACCCTCACCTTGTATGATGGATAGCTGGAGTTCTGCTCCAAAGGAAGGTGGTGCTAAGATGCGGGAGTTGGTCTTCTGAGCCGATAACGATATGTCCAGGATTGCCGCAGGGTTCACCACTGTCACCAGTACTATTCAACGTGTATACGGTGCCGATCACTGAACAACAGTTGGAGGGGAGGGGTAGGACTCTGTCATTTGCTGACGACATTCTCATGTATCGACAGGGTCGAGATAGACAGGCGGTTGCCAATGATATGCAGGGCTAACTAGATCGAATTTCCTCATGGTGCGCTGATGCCGATGCCCTTGTCAACCCTGCAAAGGCATCGGTTACATGGTTCTCCCTAAACAACCATATTGTGAACACAGACCTGCCAGCAGTAAGAATGGATTGGAGCATTTTGAGTAGAACCCAGTCAATGACATATCTTGGCGTGAGGCTTGATCGTAGCCTGTCTTTCAGAGATCATGTCCATCATGTCATAACGAAAGCTCGAAAAGGTTTATCTCGTGCATACTTAAAAAAAAATGCAGATGAGCAGCACCCTCTGCATGACGCTATATTCAGAGAAAAGGGCGACAGGCTAAAGAGGGGCAAATCATGGATCGGTCAGGCGGAAGATGTCGTCAGACAGGTCTGCAGTCTTACCTGTATCAACCCCGGAAAGGAATGGATGATGGTGCCTCCAGCTTTTAAGTGCACTTTCTCCTGCATTATCACACTCGACAAACGGTGCAGAGAGCAGAACCCTGCCGCTGTCAATGCAGAGGTCAACGCGCTCATCTATGAACACTCAGATAGCCCCGAAGTGCTCATATATACAGATGGGTCTGTTGTAAAGCAGCAGAGAAGTGCGTGGGCATTTACAGCCCGTTCAGCATGCCGAACCGTTCAAGAATCCAATAGTGATTCTCTCTATGACCACGAGCAGCATGACGATGGAGGTGATGACAGTTACACAGGCTTTCATATGGCTGGAATCACAGCATTATACCAACGTGTGTGTACTAAGTGATTCAATGAGCATGATTCAGAAGGTCGAAGCTGGATCTGTACGTAGACAGTGGACTGAATCGCTGCGGAAGTCTGTTGTCCGCAAAGTCACCTTCATCTTCGTCCCGGGATATGCGGGAGTCGAGGGAACAGCTGATAAACTGGCAGGCTCTGCACCCCCTGTAGATGGCCAGCCCATGGATCGTGCCGATTTTTTTAACGTCCTCAAAGATATGTCGAGAACAGAAGACTTTTACGTCAGTGAATCCACATCGCTGTCGAGGATGAAGTCTTGGGAGTAAGAAATGGCACGGCCAGATGCGAGACGTACATCGGGAAAACGAGGTGCCTCGTCAACCAAGACAGAACTAGCACTATTAGCCACCGGACGCTGATGCATATGCTGGGGAGAGGATCTGAGCACGTATGGACATGTCCGGAGTGCAATGAAGATACCCCAGTTGATAACTGATGATGATAACTGATAACACCTATAATGGTGTATGCATGGGAAAATCAAACATTAAGCTGATAAACTGAGGTGTGGTGCTAGTGGAAGCTGATAAACTGAGGTGTGATGCTAGTGGAAGCTGATAAACTGAGATCTGATGCATGTGGACACACACAAAAGTAACATAAATTGTCCCGAAGCAATTTCCTGCTATGAGTCTGTGATGTAATAGCGTTGTAGATAAAGTTTGTAGGTCTGAGAGCAAGGAGGAATAGGTGACCAATCTTACCCTCACTTTGGTAAGCGACGAGCTCAAACGTCGTACCCGAGGCTGACCGTGCACATCACCAGCGAAGTTCTCTATCTATTTCGCTTGCCATGGATCTGTTTTCCGTTGCATTATGTACGTTACTATTGTTGGTAAATACAATTAGTTGTTTCTTGTATTTATTAATATATACATTAGTGGTATCTTTGTTTTTTCCACATTTCTAGATATAACATACAATATGACAAGTGAAACAGTTAATGTAGAATATTGCCAAATCCATACATGTGTTTAGTTGTATTCATTATGAAATCAGTAACATTGCTAGTATGTGCCAGGAGAGTTGTTGTTGTTTCTTTGTTTGTTTTTTTGTGGTATGTGGATAGAGGCTGAGCAGTAAATTCCGCTTGCATCAGTAACCTACACGTAAAGTACAGTCTAGCATTTTATAAATGAACTTTCTCTATATAGAGAATCGAATACACGCCCCGCGGGTTGTGAGGCGGGCATTCCATGTAGCCAATTTCCCCGTTTGTCAAGTCGTACGTTGTGGACATGGTAGGGATCTGTGATGACCATACTGTTGTTTGTCTCCCAGGCAATTACGAGATTGTCGCGAGATTGGGAGAAGAGAATCCAGGTTCATGAGAGAGTCATCTTCAGCGGTGGAGGCGAGGAGACGGTCATCAGCCGGTCATTCTCGGACTTCAAGCAAGTAAGTTACTTGTACGCATGGACGCAAGGATGCACGCATGCACATACATGATCATCATCATCATCATCATCATCATCATCATCATCATCATCATCATCATGTGCCAGGTCATCTGGCATAGGCTTTCATGTATTTTCACAGATCTCTCTACCTGTAGTGTTCTGGATCAATTCCGTTGATGTTGTTCCTCAATGCCACCGTCTCTGTCCACCAAACACCATTTCTCTTCGTCTGATTCTGCCTCTTTCCATCATCATTATGTTTTTCAATGCTTCTCTTTTCACCATGTGAAGATATGTGTCACTTTCTTATAGTTAAAATATAAGGTACTACTTTAATTGGTCTCTTTCGGGCAATCGTTATTAGCTAGTATTGAATACAGGCAACAGACATAAAGACACACATAAACATAAACTTTTCAATTGCCTTCATATAATTTAATGTCTACACCTTCATACAAACATATATATATCTTTATTCTGCGCGTGTACCACTTGTCCGATGTTTATATGTTTTGAAGCACTTTCTATTTCATTAATTCCTTCCTAAAAGTTCTTACCCAAAGATAGAAATGACTCGGAATTCGTGAAAATAATTGGGATTGACGGAGCGAGTCGAAAATCAATAAATCATATGCAGACTCTAGAATGAAGGTTGGCTGCAATGGATCAACAATACTGTCTGTCTCTCGTCGTGGTTGAGCACAGGCTGCAGCCGTCCATGTTTGACGTGATATTCACACTTTTATCTCTGATTACCTTTTACTCGCTTGCTTTCATCTTTTCCCTTCCGTGTGGTTTTATAAAAGTGCTATGGTTTTTAAAGTGGCTGAAATATTTTACTTATTTCTTTCATTAACTCTCTTTTCATTCCAAGCCTCTCAAGAACTTCCCTATTTGATTATATTTGTTTACACGAAGTACGTCAAATAAACTTGAGAACTTGGTGACAACTGACAAGATTGAGGGGAAAAGAATAAAGGAAAGCAGAGACCTGGATGGCTTGATCACGTTTCTTGGCCGAAACTACAACATAGAGCTGATCCACGACTCTGATGATCGAGTGAGATGGTCAAATATGACCCCCACGTTTATCGGCATAGCGCATGATGATGATGATGATGAAGTATTTCGTATTCTTTTGAATATTCACATTTCATGAGAAGTCAAACATAATTGTCGCTATGTCTGTTGACCTTTCCGAATTCTAAAATTAGCACCAACAGAGGAAGTCATCTTCAATATGTGCCCTGCCTTCTGGCGTAGGAGTTCATGCATTTCCACACATAACTGCCTTTTGTGATCTGGATCAATTCTGTTGATGATATTCCTCCATGACATGGCCTCAGTCCATCCTTCAAGATGTTGATGATATTCCACCATGACATGGCCTCAGTCCATCCATCAAGATGTTGATGATATTAATTCATGACATAGACTTAGTTCATTCATAAAGATGTTGATGATGTGCATCCATGGCATGGTCTTTGTCCATCCATCAAGATGTTGATGATATTAATTCATGACATGGTCTGAGTTCATTCATCAAGATGTTGATGATACTTCATCCACAACAAGGTCTCAGTTCATCCAGCCTGATATCCAGAAAAGGGGAATGTCTTTCATCTCCCACTGTAACACAATCTCCCATCTAATCTTTCGATGTCCACATCACGGCAGGTGTCAAAAAATAAAATAGGTCCCGTTATAACTGAGGTCGAACGTGTGTTACCATGGTCCATAATGTAAGCACACAATGGAAACATTGCCTATCGTGAGAAATGACTAATTGGTGTTTGGTGAGACATGCTACCTCATCTATAAAACAGCTTTAGCTACAAAACCCACACTTTCATAAACAAGTCTACAAAGAGCTCGGTATGAGTTGGCTGAGAGCCTATTTTCCACTGTAAAATGGAAGACAAACGAATGTCTTCTTCTTCTTTCGTTCGCTTGAAATGTGTCTTTCTTAGCACAATAGTGTGGTCCATAGATTTAATCTTCCACTGTTGTTTCTAACGACAATATCTGATGTCTACTTAGACCAGGTTCAGTTATTGTGAGGTCTATCTTTGCATTGATTGATTTTTCTCTCATACTTGCTATGTTGGTGCTATTTTTAGGATGCAGGAAATGTCATCACATAATGTTAGACAAATGGCATAGTTTGTGGGATTTTGAGCCTGTGCCCAGAAATATAGACGTGTGTGTTCTCCGTTATTTTGTGGTTTCCTGGAAGCAAGAGAATGTCTTTCAATGGAAGATAAATGAAATCCAATAACGGACTCCGATTTGGAGATGTAACATGTTACGGTTTCACATGTATTAGGTTACACTGTTATGAAATATTGTAAGCGATTATGGTTTCTCATTGCCTTATCTTCATAGAAGCATTGCTGGTAGCAATTTGTTTGACACAATCTGAAGATGTCCGTAATGGTATGAATAAGCAAGAAAAGTAATAATATAGGTCCTGCCATGAAGCCTTAACGTCCAATCTTTGTATGTGTAAGTGATTGCATCAATCAAGCACGGAAACTTTAAAAGCAAAGTCAGAATTAAACTGGATGAGGAATTCAGGTGGCGACCACCATTAAGAAATAACAGTAATAGTTTTGTGAACATTCATCATTTCTGTGGCAAACTGGGAATGTGTTACATAATATGGTACAATCACTGAAGGAGAACATCTAGGCTTTTTGCGTTAACAGTTCTTGAAATACGAGGGTAAGTTAATAAGTAAGTCACAAATGGCTGTAGAATAATAACTAAATATGATAACAATTTGAAACAAGTTTATGTTTATACATACATTGTCCCTTTATTTCTCAACATAATTTCCACCAACATTGATGCACTTATCCCATCGTTTTATCAGTCCTAACAAACCGGCTGCATAGAACTACTCTCACCCATGGTAAATTGGAGACAGGAACGAGAATTGATGCTCACTTTAGACAACATTTGCTTATTACATGAGTATACATTTCAGATGGTACAGTACGACTATACACCAGGTGGTGCTTGTCATGCTTCAGCCCTGGACTACGGAATGCTGGAGCCATGCATGCCAGGTACTTTAGAGTACTCATATTAAGGTTATTATATGGCAGAGCTACTTGGTCAGAAGACGATCGTCCACATTCTCTGAGCGTGTCATGAGAAGGGGAAAGTTGGAGTATGTCGACACAACGGGAATGTTGGAGATGCGGGGAGACGCAAACAAACAAACAAATAAACTTTATTTTCAAAGGGTTAAGAATTGGGCACGCAGGCCCGTCTAACATTCTGCCCTTCTATCACTCTCTTTCATACATTATATCATTCACACATCATTCAAGGCTAATTGTAAACAGCAACAATATACAATATATGCATTATAAGGGCATGGGGAAAATGAAAAATCAATACAATTCGACTCAGTAATAGTAATAACTGGTGTGGCACTTGTTATTAGCTATGTGGAATATACTGGCCTACCTAAAGGGGACTGGCTGTTATACTAGGGTTTTATTATTATTATTATTATTATTATTATTATTATTATTATTATTATTATTTCTATTATTAAGGGGGAAGGTAATCCGTACTGAGATAGTGTTCGAGTAATTTGCGATTATATGAATAGGGATTGGTGATGTCTTTGATTTCTTGTGGAAGATTGTTCCACAGCTGAGCTGCAGAGTACGTTAAGCTTGTTTTGTATAAGTCAATCCTAGGCTTCGGAATGTGTAATATATTTAAACGTTTACTGTGTCTAGCATTATATTTAAACAATGGCCAAAGGTAATTTGGGGCATTCCGATGCAGGATTTTGTGAATTAGTTTGGCCTTATTGAAAAGCAGGCGTTTGCGGAATGGTAGTAACTGAAGGCGTTTATGCAGGCTAGGATTGTCAGTTAAATGGTTGCTATAAATTAAACATGGTCGGGAAAGGGAGACCAATAGGGAAAATGATAGTTTGACATCATGGCGTGGTGGAACATCAATATCAGAAATTAGTGGTAGTACACAGAGAGAGAGAGAGAGAGAGAGAGAGAGAGAGAGAGAGAGAGAGAGAGAGAGAGAGAGAGAGGAGAGGGAGGGACGGACGGACGGACGGAGAGAGAGAGGGAGAGGGAGATAGAGGGAGGGAGGGAGGGAGAGAGAGAGGGAGAGAGAGAAAGAGAGAGAGGGAGGGGAAGAGAGGGAGGGAGGGAGAGGGGGAGAGAGGGAGAGAGGGAGGGAGAGAGAGAGCGAGAGAGAGAGAGAAAGAGAAGAGAGAGAGGGAAGAGAGGGAGGAGGAGAGAGGTAGAGGGGAGAGAGAGGAGAGGGGGAGAGAGAGGGAGAGGGGAGAGAGAGGGAGAGGAGGAGAGAGAGAGGAGAGGGAGAGAGAGAGAGGGGAAGGGGAGAGAGAGGGAGAGGGGGGAGAGGGGGAGAGGAGAGGAGGGAGAGGGGAGAGAGAGAGGGAGGAGGGGAGGAGAGAGAGGGAGAGGAGTGGGAAGGTGAGAGAGAGGGAGAGAGAGAGGAGGGAGAGGGAGAGAGAGCGAGATAGGAGAGGAGAAGGAGAGAGAGGGAGAGGGAAGAGAGAGGAGAGGGTAGAGGAGAGGAGAGGGAGAGGGGAGAGAGAGGAGAGGGGAAGAGAGGGAGAGGGGAGAGAGAGGGAGAGAGAGGGAGAGGAGGGATGAGAGAGAGAGAGAGGAGAGAGAGGGGACGTAGGAAGACGAGAGGGAAGAGACAAGAGAGAGAGAGATGGGAGAGAAGAGGAGAGAGAGGAGAGAGAGGGAGAGAGAGAGGAGAGGAAGAGAGAGAGAGATAGAGAGAGAGAGAGAGAGATAGAGAGAGAGAGAGAGAGATGCGGGGATTATAGGCAGACAAGATCACCAACGCCATATGGCGTGGAATATTTGATAATTATATTACTAGAGTTGTTCTTTGGTCTTGTAATGAGAAGAGAAGTATTGGAACATATCGTGGCGACTAGAAATGTCAGCGGTAAAAGAGGTATTGGCAGACAGAGCACAGTGATGCTGGATGGACAAAGACGTGGTGTCATGGATGAATAACATTAATAGATTTGATCTGAAACACCAGGGACTGAGATCTCTGAGGTTACATTGGTGTCTACGCCATTTTGCAGGGAACAGGATTATGATAGAGGTATTGACATAATAATAATAATAATAATAATAATAATAATAATAATAATAATAATAATAATAATAATAACAGTAATAATATTAATAATAATAATAAACTACAGTTTGCTTATTCCGAAGTATCGGGTTTAACCCTTACACCGTATATATGGACTAAAATGTTGACTTCTTGTCCTTGACCTACATTACAAGTATCCCAGAAGTTGGAGTGGGTTAATCAGTTGGTGAAGGACACAGGGAAGAGGGAAAGGTAATCTACTCGCAAAAAATTATTACAGTGCACTAGAAGTGGTAGCACGTGTAAGGACTAAGATTAAGTTCAAAGCTAGCCAATGAAAAACAAACAAACAAACAAACAACACTACAGTTTATTTGTGTGAGTGCAATTAACAAGCCAACATTATGAATGTCCTTTTAGAATCAGGCCGAAACGAAGGCTTCCAGCAGCCTGGAGAATCTTTGGATTTGACCGGAGTGCGATTATTGTCGGGTAGCTCAATGACTAGTTCGCTTGCCAGATAGTCTGGTGGCCATGTGTTTGAATCGCGAACGGTCTGATATTGTTGAAATGACTTTTGATTTCTCATATATTCAGCCTTGAATGGGTACCACGAAATATCACTGACATGGTATTTATTATAATACCCATCAAGTGCCAATTGGTGTATACAAACATGGAATTTGCACCAAATACCCAGATCGTCTCAATGAGTGGACACTAGTCTGAATAAGTGGAAACTGATCTGAATAAGTGGAAACTAGTCTCAAAGAGTGAAAACTAGTCTAAATAAGTGGAAAATACTCTCAGTAAGTGAAAACTAATCTTAATAAGTGGAAACTAGTCTCAATGAGTGAAAACTAGTCTCAATGAGTGAAAAATAGTCTTGTGCATTACATAAAATATTGCCAGATTTGAAGACTACAAATAAAATACAGACTGTTCCGTAACATTGTCATTACACACACACACGCGCGCGCGCACGCACGCACGCACACACACACACACACACATATATATATATATATATATATATGTATATATATATATATATATATATATATATATATATATATATATATATATATATATACATATGAGCGCTAGTGAGCGATGGCGTGAGAGAGTAATAGCGCGAGAGAGACAGAGAACGAGAGAGAGAGAGAGAGAGAGAGAGAGAGAAAGAGAGAGAGAGAGAGAGAGAGAGAGAGAGAGAGAGAGAGAGAGAGAGAGAGCAAAAGCCCTTGTCTACATCTTAAGGGTTGTGGGATGTTTGATACTAGCCCTATATTTGTGTGGACAATTCAGCACTCGGTGTATGATGTGTTTAGTATCAAGCACGCCGCCTTTACATCCGACAGCAATCCCTGGTACTAATATTTGGCTGTGTACAAAATGAATCCTATGTCAATTTTACACTGTTCACCGTGACGGTGTTTCGAATACATGACAAACGGGAGAGTTGCCAGGCCTGTTAGACATTGGCCCGGCTATCATTCAATATATATATCAAGTCTACCCCGAATCACAGTGCGGCTTCCGTCAGAACCGGTCTACCATTGATATGATATTCTCATTGCGGTTTATTGCCTTCATCGACCTCACAAAGGCATTCGATTTGGTCAGTCGTGAGGGTCTGTTTAAAGCACTAAAGAAGATTGGCTGCCCACCAACTCTTCTGTCCATTGTGGAATCGTTCCACACAGGCATGAAGGGTATAATCAAGTTTGATGGCTCAACTTCAGAAGAGTTTGAAATCAAGAGTGGAGTTAAGCAAGGTTGTGTACTATCCCCCACCCTCTTTGGGATATACTTTTCACTTCTACTGAAATATGCCTTTCGTGATCAGGATGACGGTATATACATTCACTCACGCTCAGATGGTGGCCTCTATAATGCTCAGAGATTGAAGGCCAAGACCAAAATTAGCAGGGTACTAATCAGAGAGTTGCTTTTTGCGGATGATGCTGCGATTACGACCCACCCTGAGGAAGAATTACAACAACTACTATCTGCATTCTCCAATGCTTGTTCTGAATTTGGTTTAACAATTAACAAAAAGAAGACACAGATTATGTCACAAGGTGCACATGGTGTACCATCAATCTTTATTGACGACGCTGAACTGGAGATAGTAGACCATTTTACATATCTAGGATCAGAGGTAAATAGCAAATTATCTCTCGATCAGGAAATCAGCATCAGGATTGGCAAGGCAGCAACAACAATGAACATGTTAGCAAAAAGAGTCTGGGAGAACAGGAAGCTTACTGCCAAAACAAAAGTCCTCGTCTACCAAGCCTGTGTCCTTAGTACTCTTCTTTATGGCAGTGAAACCTGGACAACTTACTCACGCCAAGAGAAACGTTTAAACAGCTTTCATATGCGGTGTCTGCGAAGAATACTTGGTATTAAGTGGCAAGACAAAATCACATATACTGAAGTATTGGAAAGATCAGGTTGTGTGACGGTGTATTCCATGCTCAGTCTTCGTAGACTTAGATGGATAGGACACGTTAGGAGGATGGATGATGGTAGAATACCAAAGGACATCTTTTTTGGGGAATTACAGATGGGTAGGAGATCTCAGGGTCGGCCTCTACTACGATACAAAGATGTGTGTAAGCGGGACATGATTGATACAGGCATTGATAATGCACATTGGGAGCACGTCGCCGCTGAACGTGTTGCATGGAGGGCAACTATCAGAAATGGAATAAAGACAAAGGAGAAAATGATTGCAGATAAAGCACACATAGAGCGTGAGAGACGTAAGATGGTACAAAATGGTGGAAGTGACCATGTTTTCACATGCACCTTCTGTGGGCAAACATTTGCAGCAAGAATTGGCCTTACCAGCCACACTCGCCACCGCCATGGATCGTAGTTATTAAGCCTTTTTGAAGCACAATGTACCAAACTATCGTCTGTCAAGACGGAAAGGTGCCAAGGTATATATATATAGATTATATATATATATATATATATATATATATATATATATATATATATATACATATACATATGTGTGTATATGTAAGTGCGTGTGCTTGTGTGTGTGTGTGTGTTGTGTAAATATGTGTGTTTGCTTGTTTGTGTGTATAAGCAGGCTGGCCTCGGTACAGCGAAACCGAGAAACAGGTGCAGAGACAGAAAAATAGTCAGATACATGCAGATGCAGAGAGATAAGCAGGCAATATACAGACGGGCAGATATACAGACAGGTAAACAGGCAGATTAAAAGAAAACAACAACAGACGTATGGGTAGGTGGGTGGGCAGACGATGGTCGATGAATAAATAAAACCTCATTTCATTTGGTCGTAGACAACGCAAGCTATTTGGGGCATTCCTATCTTGGTGCTTACGAAGAAACGACGCCAATTAACACCTGGAGCTTCCGACGAACAAATCTGAACAGAAATCTAGAAATAACCATTGCTGTGACGGCAGACAGATGTGTCCCGGTGTCAGAGCATATAACTGGACAGATTGGAAAACGTGAGTAAAGTATTATCCTAATTTGGTTTTGATTTCTAGTATCCCTTCTATTGGATTTTCTGTATAAGTTGATTTGAGTGAAGAACAGACATCTCAGAACTCGGGAAATACCAATGCATGCTCCACTTTCGTCTGTAACAACCAGCTAAGAGTCACAATACTAACTGTACTAGTAGCAGTTTCATTATGTGTCTGTCTGGCCTTTCCTCGGAGTTTTGAGTGTCGTCCAGATCCTCTGGTAACACCCTGCAGCACAGTTATCTCCAAGCCGTGAGTCGGGGGGGGGGGGGGGGGGGGGGGGCTGCGTGGTCTCGAGGTATGCTGTTCGCCTCGAGTGCTGGAGGTCCCGTGTTCAAGCCCCGGGGATTTTTTCGCGTGGACTTCTAGTAATACAATTTCCCCTGGTCTCTGGGTAGTGAGATCGGACGCCCGTGTGTTTATTTGAGCACGTAAAAAATCCCTTGGCAGTTGGAAATCGAAAAAGAATAGCCTACCTGCGCTGCCCGGGCAAAATTTGAGTTAATCTACCCACAGTATATAAGGATCCTCGCCGGTGCTACGGAGTTCGTTCACTGAGCTGAGTTTCTCCAGACTCAGATTTGAGTTAGGAGGAGAACGGAGCACTTTTGGGTTGCACCCGTGTGCCGTGATATTGATCCATCGACTAAACTAAAATAAACTATCTCCAAGCCATGACGATCTACCCCTTCTTGTGCACTATACACACCATTCCAAAGAGCCCCAAACCACATCTGCCGTAACATGCACCAATACCCCACCAAAGGATGCGGACCCAGCCAATCTGTCCGCCTGCTTGTTTCCCACAACACCAGCATGTCCCCAGGAAGGAATCTATTGGATGCTCCCTTTTTAAAATTGTTGAATGGTAACCTGTCACTCCACCCTAAGCATGTCTCTCTTCACCTTTCTCGTCATACTTTGTGAGGCCGTTGCAGTCACTACATGCATGTGCTGTTCGTCCTCCAGCTAGTGGAACGCCGCCATGACTTCCTTCCCCTCCATTCTCCAACTAGACGTTGTGGTATCATATGCCAGCCTCTCCTGCCCCAAAGACCGCCCATCAACCATTGCCACGAATCTGTATATATTCTGTATATCCTATCGGTCTCACTAAATCTTCCCCTTGTCCACACTGGGGATTCTCCTGGCGTCTTTGTAAGTGTTATCACATATTCCGCAGCAAGAATACGCTACGATTCTCTGATGTGATAGAGCAATCACATTTTGTAGTCTTGAATGCACTAAACATACGTGACCAGTGTGAATGCACTAAACATACGTGACCAGTCTGAATGCACTAAACATATGTGACCAGTCTGAATGCACTAAACATACGTGACCAGTCTGAATGCATTAAACATACGTGACCAGTCTGAATGCACTAAACATACGTGACCAGTCGTTCCCTATAACATCTTTCATGTCCTTTGCAAGACGTGACAATCAACTACGTGTTGATTTTCTAGGTAATTGTACATTGTATAGTTTGCAATTCCTTTTGAAAGAGGAAGTCAGCGTTAAAGTCCAGTGTGTGGAACGTACATAAATTTGCATAATCATTCCTTGACCGTACTTGCCAATATACAAACTGAAGCCCTGGCTTATGGATTAAAGTTCCGTATACCATCAAAACGTGTTAACCAGGTTCAGTCTCCGGCTCAATTCGAAATGCTATTTGAACAAATGTGGAAGTTCACACCATCTTCTGCAGACTCGGTCAATGCCAAATTGATGGATATAGAACATCGATATCGTATGAAGCCATCCAAACAGATATGTCCGTTAACCAAAGAACACATCACCGCTTTGAATACATTAGAAGCCAACGAACAACGGGTAATACTAAAACCAGACAAGAGGAGTGGTGCAGTAGTGATGGATAAGTCTGACTACGAAAAGAAAATGAGTGACGTTTTGTCCGATCCATCCCCATTTCAGTTAGATCCAAAATCCAGAAAACTAAGGGACATGGGTGCGAAAGTGAGAAAAGACATTGAGTCACTTTTACATAATACATGTATCAGTGAGGCGACTGCGCATCTTTTAATTTCCACGGCACTCACTAATCATCAACCTAGTCAGATGGATGGTTGGTGTCGAAATCGTCTGTAATGTCACCCTATGTCCCCTGTTCTCGTCATCATCGGTTCTAGATTAACACATTATCAGCATATTTGCATTCGACCGCGCGGGTCAGGCACGCACGTTAATTGTTATTTTCCTTAGCGTAATTGCTGTCGCAATCACTGTCGCCTTGCCGTCCTGATAGGCTAAAGTGTGTTACATTGTGCTACAAACATAGCGTAGTAGCAACAACCCATGGAGGTTAGACCAGGGATGTAGTCATACCTTACCATAGCACAAAGCCTGGGCTGAATTGTATAGACCATGCATTGACCATGCAGCATGGCCTCTCTCTCTCTCTCTCTCTCTCTCTCTCTCTCTCTCTCTCTCTCTCTCTCTCTCTCTCTCTCTCTCTCTCTCTCTCTCTCTCTCTCTCAATTTCCCCCTATCTCTCTTGACCTGTCTAGTTTACTCCCGAGCAAAGGTAAACCCAGTACATCTGGAACAACACAAGCTTTAGAAGCTGATATTGTGATATTAAAGTTTAGTATCTCTGTTTCTCCTTTATTGTTATTTGTTGTCACAAGAATCCATAGGAAGTGCGATAGCGCACTGCCAAACATGCTCGTCATGTGATCATGTGGTCGAATTCGCATTAGGTAAGGCCATTTTATAATACAATTAATATGGCCTGAGCTACCAGGTTCACCCTGGCTAAAATAGCTAACTGGCAACGTTCTGTTTGAACCAGCGCTTTTGTTTTCTTAGGTAACCCAGCACTGGTTGTTGTTGATTGCATGGCCTTTACAGTTAACTCCGGCATGTTTGGTTGTTTCTGATTCTTTGGCAAGTTTACCTTCAGTAGTTTGCCATTGATGTTTAACTACAGACACTCAAACCATTGAATGAAAACCCTTGCCTTATACGAACCCATATTGTTCTTCTCCTATTTTGGATTGAGATGTAATTAGTAAGTTAATAAAACACGAGAAGTAGAATTAGTCATTTTTACAAAGACCATAATCCCAAGATACACAACTGACGTTGCCACTAGAAGTACATAACCACAAAGTGGCATTGATACAACTAAAGTAAATGTTGCAACTCAGCTAATACTCCGGAGACGTTTAAATCCTAGGGCACAAACAGCAAACTGTGTCACGGGTTCTGTAGACACAGAAAAGAGGCCCCCTTACTTCTGCTAAGATTCCTGTTATACGATGTTAGATTAACTGGAATCTCAAAGTAACGAGTATGTAAACCAAGAGTCGATTAAAACCATGTGCAACAGTTTGCATATAGTATCACGCATATGGCCAAATAGTATAGCACCGTATAGCAATATAATTAATTTAACGAAGGGCTTTAACCGATTTATTTTTTTCTAACTAAAAATAATTACATAGTTACAACTCTTAGAATCCTATCATGTACTTTAGAGTACGAAAAATTGATGTTAGCATGACCAAATGGATAAGAGCGCTCGTTTACATACATCAGGTGCGCTGATGCTTATGTAGTGGGTTCAGCCCTTCCCCTGGTCAGTTTTACTAAATTATTGGCTTCTCTTCCTTTACTTGAGGATGTAAAGTACACGTACCTCAGAAATCGGAATGGCTACACCTGATAGCGAAGGACATTGGTAATAAGGAATGCTAATCAACACGCAAATATCAGCCAAGTGCACTTAAGGTAGTAACACGTGTGTGGGCTACACTTAAGAATGAAGCGATCGAACGTACACCCCAAAAAAGAAAATGCAAACCCATCTCAGTTCTCCAAAGGAAAATTACCACCCACTGCTCCCAGTTGTAGATACTGGCAACGTTCAACACTGTCTTAAACCAGTTCAGGATACAGAAGATTCACAGGAATACAATAATAACTCTTTGCATTGGCACAATTCACATGCCGTATAACAGGATTTGCTGTCGAAGGATGACAAAAACATCCAATGTGCATGAGGACATGAAGAGGAAACCACCACATTAACATACCCAGAAGATATTTATGAGCATGCAAACAACCTGGAAAGGAATTGTGACGTAGTTAGAAACTAAAACAAGTATTTGGATTAAATAACGGGACATGTAATGATGTCACATGGGGCATAACTCTTACAATCTTCGCTGAAAGTAGTTTCTTGTTTGTAATCTACCTTTAGACCTTGTGCAAGTAATTTGAGATTTAAGGTTTAGGAAGATTTTCTAACTGAGGTGTTAGCGAAGTGGACAGGGAAGTACGCTGATAATGTCATGAGCACGGACGCCTGGTCTCGTCGCCTGCTAGGTAAGAGAAAGATTGGCCACCTATTCCCCCTATCAAACTACAGACACTGAAGACAAAGAAGGAAACATCAGAAACAGAAGACACCAAGTCCCAGGCAGAAGATGAATTAACAGAATAAGAAGTAGAAGAGGAGGAAGAAAACCATAACGACAGCGACCAAGAGTGGGCGGTGGCCAGGAGAAAACATAACTTTCCACCAAGATTACGCTATAAAGCCGCTCACAACACAAGATACCAGAGAAGCCAAAGAAGATTCGAAGACAAAGACTGTGAAATAAATGGAATATCGGGGAGGGGGGGGGGGAAGGACTGGTAAAACACTCCCTGAAGGAAAACAGCACGTTAAAACGGGGCGGGAACACATCTACATCAGGCCTTACAAGTGTACGACTCTGACTAGACATGTGAAAAGGCACCAGATTTGAAACTTACAAAAGAACAGAAAAAAAAAACTGACTCCAGGAAGTGAAATCGCAATCTACGCAAGCAGAAATATATACACCAAAAGAGCCCCAATTATAACCGACAGAAAATTAGACTGTTGAACGGAGTTAGAAAATCTTGTTTTAAACTAGCAAGGAAGCACACTACAGATCCACAGCAGGCATTGCTATGGGAATTTTTTTTTACAGGATCTGATTCATTCCACTCGTACTGATCCTTGGATTCCAAGGTCTCCACACAAGGAAGGGCACAAACAGGACATGAACTACTAACATGGCACGGATTACAATCAGGGGCGAACTGGTCAGGAGGCCAGCTTGCCTGATGGCGGGTGGGTTCTGTGAGACTCCGATGAAGTGAGATCCCCTAAACATTGAAAGATTAACCAAAAAGAACACGATCACATGTGACAAAATGGAAGTTTCGGCAAAACCTTCGTCAGCACACTAACACACGATACAATTACATGACAAAAACACTGCATGGTCATATATATATATATATATATATATATATATATATATATATATATATATATATATATATATATGATCCACGACTCTGGTGATAGAGTGAGATGGCAAAACATGACCGCCCACGCTTATCGGCATGGCACATGATGGATGGATATATTACAGTGCACACTACTAAACATAAACTTGCCAAGACATCAACAACAGCAGTGAAATCCTGGTCTTGACAGCGATGTCCCGTAAATATGTTACAGGACATTGCAGTCATCACCGCCATTTTTCAGCTGCTGTTGATGTCTTGGCAAGTTTTACGTTCAGTAGTTTGCCATGGCTTTCTGAAAGACCGGCTCACATACCCTCCGTAAGTAACCAACCCGACGCGATCCGCTGCCTAGTCTCGTTAGCTGTATTTCGTACGAGAGTATACGGGATTACGAGCAATGTCCTTAACTCCAACGCCAGACAGAATTATCATATATATATATATATATATATATATATATATATATATATATATATAGATATAGATATATCATCCGTTTCATTGTCATGGACTGGACACGTATGTAATCAAATCAGTGTGTATCATCACAACACAAAGCTGAAATGTTGTTTTGGAGGGAAAGCGGCAGTCAATGGGCTAAAGGTCAATACCGCCAGGAGCCCACGGATTATTATTGCAGCATCAGATGATAACAACGGGTGTGGAGGGAGGAGATGGGGATAAGGAAGAAGAGTCGTTCAGGTGAGTGAGCTCCACTGAAATCCACCACTGATTGACTGACTGGCACCTTGCCGTCTTGAAAGACTAGTTTGTAAAATTGAGATATATCCTTCTATAGCACAAAACCTTGGCTGAATTTGGAGTCCTTGTGTTGCCATGGAGATTGATCCCTCTCTCGACCCGCCTTGTTTACTCCAGGGGAAAGGTAACGCCAGTTTTAGTTTAGTCGACGGATCGACATCTCGGCACACAGGTGTAACCCATAAGTGCTCCGTTCTACTCCTAACTCAAGCCTGAGTCAAGGTAACACCTATACATCTGGAACCAGACCAGCTGCAGAAGCTGTCGGATTAGCAAAGCGATGCTGATTACACCGTGTGTAAAACCGAATCATATTAGAGTTTCTGCTAGGTATATCCGTGTGTCTGCATGTATACTTGCCTGAGCATCAAATTAATGTCCCTCCATTGTTTTTGTTTGACAGATGCAGCCGGTTCCCTGGTGCTGTTCACGAATGTAACAGAACAAGTGAGTGACTCGTGCTTTGATATCCCCCACGTATGTTTCGGAGTCGAGCCGATGTGACTCTCCAGCACTGAGAGTTCATACTGACCTTGCCCGAGGTTAAAACAAGATACAACAGTTTCATTAAACATAGTGCAATGCAGTATAACGTAATTTAATATCAAGTGGTATATAACAAGTCTCAGAGTAGTAACAATGTTTACTGGAAACAAGTTGCAGCATTTAAAATGAGTAATAAAGTATGCACTTATGAACAGGTGAAGCAAGGAGTCAGACCATTGTTTTATCACTTAATCTCTTCTATGTTAATAGCGTAGTAAAACTGAGAGAGATAAATGGTATCTCAGCAATGCAAGTTGGAGATTAAAACATAAACACCCTCTATTGTGCAGATCCCATAACATTGCTATTTTAAAACGCAAAAAAAGTTGCAACAACTGTTATATATTGTATTAACAAATAGGGCAAACAAGGACTTTCATTTAATATCAAGAAATCAGAAAAAATTGGCAATGCCGAAGGAAAATGCCACACCAACATGAACTATAACAATAGAAGCAAAGCAGCTTAAGAAAGTCCAAAAGAGAGAAATTATAACATCAGAAGGAAGATGCGTGACAACAATTAGAATAAGAATAGGCCACACGTGCTGCATTTCAGAAGTTTGCTGTATTACTGTTTCTTTCATGTATCGTCACACAGAAAGAGAGTGCTGAAATGTTTATTGAACCAGTATGGCAGTGAATCATGGAGTGTCACAAACACATATTGAAGCGTTTGAAGGCGGCAGAGATGTGGTTTCTGAGACCATTGTTGCAAATATTTTGAATTGTCTAAGTAACCCACTGTTGTGGGCGTGGGTTCAGATCCCATTTCTGACACCAAATCGGATCCTGCCTGTCAACAACTCAACTGTGACAGGCATACAAGGATTCCTTCTTTCGTACCACACGAAAATGACAACTCGCACGTCGTACGAAAGGATACAAGTATAATACAATTTATTTGGAGCTGGTAGTACATTAGCTCCGCGAGCGGATAACCATATCGTTAATAAACATCATGGTATGATATAATGATGTAATGAGAAAGATGGTATTAACTATTGACGATAAGCTTAAGTCATAATTATTTGCTACTGTCCTTTTTAGCAACAAAGTATTCACAGCAGATACACAGTCCGTTCCCTACGCCGTCGAGTCTCTGTCTGACGAATCTCCGTGGCGTGTCCAGCCACGAGCAATTGACTCTTCGTGTATCAGCTGGTTTGCGTGCTTGGAGTTCCAGCACGCAGTTAGTAGCTGCTCACCTGGTTAGAGTAACCAGTGTGACTTGGGCACTTCTCGTGATGCGGGTTTCCCAGTCTCTTGGGTAACCCCAGCTCACGTCTAACAGTGACCTCTTTGTTGACACGAGTGTGTCTAGTTTAGAGAACTATTTATAGTTCCCACTCGTGCTTGTGTCCCTTCTGTCTGGTTTCCTAGATCGCTATGTTCTCTAGCTCTATTTCCATATTTCTTAGCTCTTAGCTTCTTTGCAGCTCTTTGACAAACGGCTTCATGGAAGAGGAAAATGAAAATAACATATATGCTGTTGTAAAAAAAAAGAGACCGTTTTCGTTGGCAATATAATGAGGGGGAGGGGATGGGAGAACATCGTGGTGATGGAAAAAAAATTCAGTGGTAGAAGAGGGAGAGGATGACCTAGAGAAATGATGCTGGATGGTCTAAAAAGTGGCATCTAGACATATCTTAGACATAATTGGTCCAAGGCACCAGGGACCGATAGCTTATAGAGAGGCCCGAACGTCGATGCCATTTGGCAATGAACATATAACATATCACAAACTATTATAATATATATATTACAGGGACGATGCATCAATAACATTAGATCTGCGGATGATAAAGTCTTGATTGCAGACAATGAACAGGACCTGCAACATTTAGTAGCTGCGGTTGTTGCACACAGTGAACAACTAGGGTTAGAATTGAATAGTAAGAAGACACAGATTATAGTCGTCACTGGGAAGAAGGAAATAGTCTTTCCTCTTGAGCCTAGTTCGGCGCATAGGGCAGAAGCCATGGCTCTCCATGTCCGGCGATTCGCTGCTACCTGTTGTAGATCTTAGATGTTCACTTGGCCGTTGAATGAGCCTTCTCTGATGATGGTTCTACGCAGGGTCTCTCTTGGTCTTCCCCGTTTTGTTTTTCCTACTGGTGACCATATGAACAAACGAACGAACGAACGAAAATCTTTATTTTCAAAGGGTTAAGAATTGGTCACGCAGGCCCGTCTGACATTCTGCCCTTCTTCTCTATGTCCTCTCATACATTCTTTCATTCAGCATCTCTTATGAAGCAAATCTTTAACAACAAAAGAAAAATAAGCATTAAAACGCATGAAAAATAATCAGTAATACATGACTCGTTGAGGCAATGTTTTACATGGGCATCATAAATACCCAAGGTGGGTGTAACGTGCCACACATATTGTAATGTTGTTTTTTTTTTTTTTTTTTTTTTTTTTTCTGGCTAGTTGTCGTTCGAGATAATTTACCATTATTATTGTCTTTGTTGATGTTTGTTTTTTAAGGGGGCATGTAGTCTGTCCTGAGGTAGTGTTCAAACAAGTTGCGACTGTATGTATAATGATTGGTGGTGTCTTTGATTTCTTGTGGAAGATTATTCCACAACTGAGTGGCAGAGTATGCTAAGCTTGTTTTATATAAGTCTATCATAGGTTTAGGGACATGAAGTATATTTAGCCGTTCGCTATGTCTTGCATTATATTTAAACAAAGGCCAAAGGTAGCTTTGGGCATTTTGAAATAGGATTTTGTGAGTTAGTTTAGCCTTATTAAAATTAGGCGTTTGTGGAGTGGCAGTAACTGAAGACGTTCATGTACGTTAGAATTGTCTGTAAACTTATAACCATTGATTAGACGCACTGCCCTTTTCTTGAGTGAATAAAGGCGTTTTGTTATTTATTTGGAGCATCCATCCCAGATTGTGGAGCAATAATCAATATGTGTTTGTATGTTGGAAGTATAGAATATCTTTCTTGTATTTTCGTCGAGGCAGTTTTCAATTTTGGCAAGTTGGTATACTTTTTTGGCTATTTGTTTAACTAGAGCATGAACATGGGAATTAAAGGATAGATTTTGATCTATGATAAGACCCAGTGCCTTGTGCTCGGTTACACTTTCTATAGGCGTGCTACCAATGTGCAGCTGAAGAGTTCTCTGCGAGTTTAGAGTGTGAAGTCTTTGCCTTGTTCCTATTAACATAGATTTTGTTTTAGAAATGTTAATTTTCATGCGTTTTGCATGACTCCAGTTAATTACACTATTTATTTCCTGTTGCAAGGATAATTCTAGCACATTACGATCAATAGCGTTTGTATATGCTGTGCAGTCGTCTGCAAATAGATCGCAGGACGATGACAGATATAAGGGAAGATCATTTATATAAATGGCAAATAACAGAGGGCCAAATATAGACCCACGAGGTACTCCAGTATTAAAGGTAATAGCTTGGGATAGAGATTTATTGTGTGATACTACTTGTTTTCTGTCTAATAAGAATGAGTTTATTAATGTCACTATATTAAAGCTTACTTTCATTGTTTTCAGTTTTTTAATTAGGATAGTATGATCTATCATATCGAATGCTTTTTAAAGTCTATAAACATCGTTCCACATAGAGAATTGTTGTTAATATTTTGATGCCAGTTTTCTATCATGTTTGTTAGGGCCGTATGACAGGAATATTTTGGCCGAAATCCTGACTGACTGTCAGCTATTAGTTTGTGGCGAACTAAGTGCTCTAGTGTTGTTTTGTGGATGTGCTTTTCTAGCGGTTTGGATAAAGATGATAATATGGAAATTGGCCTATAATTACTCATGATGCAATCGTCTAATGAATCAGCTTTTAAATGAGGATACACTTTAGCGATTTTAATGGCTGATGGCAAATTACCTTTGGTGGGACATTGGTTGTATATAAAAGTTAGTAACTCGCAGATCGCCGGTGCAGCATAGCGAAGGATCCGATTACTGATTCCATCTAGTCCTGATGAGGTATTGTTTTTTAGGTTACTGAGATGAGTAAATACTTCAGTGGTCGTCATTAGCGTTATGTTTGTGGGAATGTCTCCATAGCATTTGCTCTCACAGAATGATGATAATAAGGATATGTCATGAAACACATCTGGTATTGCAGCCTTCAGTTGGTTTATGCCAGACTGAAAGAAATACTGAATTGATCACATGTAACCTGATTTGATGGTAACGATTGTGATGATTTGTGTTTGTTTGTCAAGGTATTAATTGCTTTCCATATATCTTTAGTGTTGGTTTTATCTGTTATTAAGTTCTTAAAATAGTTATTTAACTTTGTTTCTCAGACTACGGTACATAGTTAGATCTCTATTTTTATGTGCCCTGTCCCGGTCTCTCATAAGTTCAACTACCTCCTGTGTGATCCACGGGGGATTAGTGTGATGTTTAACACGAACTTCCTTAAATGGAATATACTTATCAAATACGCTTAGAAAGGTCTTCAGCCAGTGGTCCAGAGCATCATCAGGGTCAGGAAGCTGGTAAACATAGTCCAGAGATGAGTTGAGCAAGTCTTGTAAAAAGGCATCTCGATTGAAGTTTTTATAATTTCTATATCTTATACTTATATGTTTGTGTTTCGGAGTTTTGGTACCTCTTTTCGACCACGTGCAACATACTGGGTAGTGATCGCTCATTGCATTGATAGGTACAGTACATTCTGTGATGTTGTCAGCACACGTAGTATAGATATGATCTATAAGTGTTGCAGATGATTTTGTTATTCTTGTGGTTTGTTTGACTAACTGTTGGAAGTTATATGACTCTATTATGTTTTTCCAAGTTTTGTTTGATTTGTTAGTGTCTATGTTGAAGTCGCCTAGCAGTATTATTTCTCCAGCATTACTAAAGACTACATCCATCATAGTGGTGAATTTTTCATACCAGATATTTCCTGCACTGGGGTTTCGATAAAGATAGCCAACTACTAGGGGTTTGCGATTTTGAAGCTTAACCTCAAGCCATACACACTCAATCTCACAGGTTTCAAAATCTAGCCTACGGTGGGCGTTAAGCGAGTTAGAAATATAAACTGCTATACCCGTCGCTTGTTTCTCATAGTGATCTCTTCTAATGGTTTTAAAACCTCTGATGGCGATATTGCTATTTAATCGACTTTCGCTAACGCCGAACATGTGACAATTTTGATTAACTATAAGTGATAGTTCAGGCAGCTCCCTAATAGATGGCAGATATTTAAATACCCGATTCTGAGCCCATTATTACTGAGCCAGTGTTCGTACTTATTAGACATTTTAACAATGCGTAATCATGAATTTTTTAAAACACAAAATGAATACAACTTACGTCCCTTATAACAATATACACTCTAAAGTACAGAGAAACAGTAATATCTCTATCAATATACACGCACACACACAAAATACGTATAAAGATCAGTAAGGATGATCAGTGATGACCCCCTCACTCACACTATAAACGTGATAAAAAGTATTATAAAAGATATCCAAGTGTCAATCTCTGTGACTTAATTACGAGTCAATGTTTATAGTCATGTACAATCTAATACGTTGCTATATAAAACAATAACCAAGTATGCACATAAACTTTCTAGGAGAAGCACTTTCTTGTACCGACATCCGGTGTTGCTTTGTGTTGAATTGCTAGTAAATACCAGGCTGTGTTGGTCCTTGGTGCAGCGACATCATAAGTGCCCGACGAAGTGAATCTGGTCTAAAACGTGTGAGGTATAACTACTCTGGGTTACAATGGAATGGATACTGTTGATTTCTCACGGGTGTGTAACGACTTCCAACTACAAGCTCTGATTCGTGGCTAACAGGAGGCTGTGGTGGCACGTTGTTGTTACTGCTGGACTCATCCTTGCTGTGGAAAACAGGGAACGTATCTTTATAATTGTCACACTCCTGTGTGAAAGAGGGCGTATTGTACGGATTTGGTGGGGTTGAAATGTTCCGTCTGGCTTGGATATCAAGTGCCGTGGTTATGATTGGTCTGCTCTCTTCTGGCCTATTGGTGCTTGTTGTGGCGGGAGTATGTCGTCTGGCTTGAGTTTGAGGTGGTGTAGCTAAAAATGTCCTACGCGATCCAGTATTGGATGTAGGTTGTGTACGTTCTGGGTATTTGATATTTTTGGCGAGCAAGCTGGTGCCCAATGTAGACAAATGTACTTGATCCTTATAAAGTCGCTTTTAGGTGCTCCAGACTGTGAAGTAAACACCGGTGTGTTGTTGATGAACTGTATGTTGTTGTGAGAACAAACCTTCTGCAATATGTTGTTATTTATGTCAGCTAGACGCTGGAATCCATAACTCGGTGATATGATGGAGGATTAAAAAAATTGACGAGTTCTGAAAAGTGTGACGTAATCCGTTCAAGAGCGCCAGCGGTGGAGATGCTGTGATTTGCTGGTTGTTCATGGTGTCATTAATACCAATATGAACGCTTGCCTTTTCAACGTTACGATTTACAGCCAACCTCCTATTCTTGTCCGTTAACCTGTCAACACCAGCCCCAGGCAATGGAATTATGGAAACAATGTCTTTGTCTGAAGTGGCCATCCGGTTGCTGTATAGACCTTTCATTAGAGAGTCGCCTATTATAATGTGTGTACAGTCGGGTCGTGCTGTCGGCAAATGTTGGTTGTCAGTACGCCTTGCCCGTTGTTTCTCCCATTTAGCAGCAGTCTTTACGTCTCCATGTGACTCTCCCTGTGTTTCTTGGAGGCGTGTCTTGTCTGTTGGCAGTGCACTATAGCACTGTACGTTTTCTGACGTATTTTCTGGAAGAACTTTGAATATGTTGCTTATTTGTATACCAGAGGGATAGACTGCTTGTAGCGTTTTATCTTCCTCTGCACATTGAGGTTTTTTCGCGTCTTGTTTAGTTATTTGTTTTTGGTGAAACTGGGCTTCAAGATACTCCGAAGTTGATACAGCTGCTTGGGAGTTACACGCTTGTTCAGTTGGGTTGGTGGTGGACTCGTGCTGTAAAGTTTCTATTGTTTTTCTTAGCAAAACAAATTTTCCTCTCTCAGGAGCGTGATTTCTGCTTTGAGAGCAGTGTAGTCACTGCTGGTCTTGCTATTAGCTTCAATGTTCGCTGTAACAGTATCAGTGAGCGCCTTTAAGGATTGTTCTATTACCTCAATGCGCCTATGACATTGCACGATTGTCTATTGATAGTCGGCGTGTTATCTAAGGCTGTTATTTCTTCTGCTACTCTTAAGTTGGTCTCTACGTTGTTTTGGAGGTGCTACATTGGATATTCAATGGCCAAGAGTACTGATCGGGTAGCTGGCCTCGTGTTGATGGTATTGTCCTGTTCATTCATTGTATGTGTTAGTTATAAAAAGCTGTTATTTCTTCTGCTACTCTTTGGTCTCTACGTTGTTTTGGAGGTGCTACATTGGATATTCAATGGCCAAGAGTACTGATCGGGTAGCTGGCCTCGTGTTAATGGTATTGTCCTGTTCATTCATTGTATGTGTTAGTTATAAACATTGTCTGCTGTGATGTCCACAGCTGTAGTTGTGGGCTGTGTAGATTCTGATTCCTCACTCTAGACGACCATGTTGATGATATCTTGTGTCTTTGATATGTCTCTACTCGTGAATGTGTGTATTGAGTTCTCCAGCTCGACAAAGTCTAATTTTAGCCAAGAGTTAATGTTTTCAACGCTGCCCTGAGCTAATAATTTGTTCTTCGAGTGATACAAGTGTATTGTAAGGACTGGCGTCGTAATCAGGTCTTCCACGTAGGCCCAGTTCCTATATTGTCTGTGTTGAATTCGATCAGGCTTGTGATAATTGATGAGGCACGTTCGAAATGCCTCATAATGGAGTGCATTGTTAAAGGATACTGTAAAACATTGGCCAGAGTTGGTGTGCTGGACGACTCGGCCGACTGGGTTCACACACCTGGCTAGCTTGGTCTTCACCGCCTTCTCTTTGTTTAGTGTGTATGGTTTATTCATGGCCGATCTTCTTTTTGTGGTGTTAATTTGGAGACCAATTTGTCCTGAAACATTTTGGAGATGTTTTATTTTCTCTTGGGCATCTGGGTGTGTTGAACTCAAAAGCACTATTTCGTCGGCAAAGTCCAGGTCTTCTAGAATTTTGAGGGCTTGGTATGGGAGTCTTGTCTTGTCCATTCTGAGTATATGACCGCTGTAGTTCCAACGGCGTTTTCTTATAAAATTGGATACAATATCTTGCTTAGTCTCTTGTCTTATTTGCGCATTGGTTTTGAAATTTGTCCACTGGATGTTTAGAATTCTTCTAAGACATTTTTTCTCAAAATTGTCTAATTTTTTATCTTAAGCTACCGTTGATTTCCAACTCTCACGTCCATACGTTGGCACTGGAATCACACACGAATTGAAGATTTTAAGTTTCGTATGTTGGCTGAGTGACTTTGACTTCCAGATGTTTAACCGTTTATTGAAGGCACCAGATGCCAGTGCGATTCTAGATAGTATTTCTGGTGTTGAGTCCCCTGTAGATATCATTTTGCTTCCTAGGTATGTGAAGCTGTTGACTTTTTCAAGAACATGGTTGCCTAATTTGGTGTCGTCTGAACTGTTGCTAAGATCAATAGTTTTTGTTTTTGTGGTGTTAATTTGGAGACCAATTTGTTCTGAAACATTTTGGAGATGGTTTATTTTCTCTTGGGCATCTGGGTGTGTTGAACTCAAAAGCACTATGTCGTCAGCAAAGTCCAGGTCTTCTAGAATTTTGTTAACCCAATATACCCCTATTTGTATTGTTTGCGCATTTGCGCATGACCCAATCAATATCTATTCCAAAGAGCATCGGTGACAAGACACAACCCTGTTTCACTCCCGTTTCCACTGAGAACCAGTCAGAGTTGCCTGATTCTGTTCTCAGCAGCAACGTGTCTCCTTATAGAAAGATTTTATGATGTTGGTATATTTGTTAGTAAAACCATATATGTTAAGTAGATTCCAAAGTGAAGGACGGTGGATACTGTCGAAGGCTTTTTGAAAGTCGACAAAGTTGGTGTTAATTTCGACTGGAATTCTACAGAGTCTTTAATTATTATTCTAAGAGTGAAAATGTGGTCTATACATGACCGTTTTGATCTGAAGCCAGCATGTTCTTCTCTGAGCCTTTCATCTATAGACTTTTTCAATCTCTCAAGTAACATGCTACAAAAAAGTTGTCCTGGTATTTGTGGCATGATGTCTTCAGACGTTCGCATCCCCAGTCCATTTACATTTCTCAATACTCAGTAGTTAACCACGTAAGCCGTCGTGATACCCTAACTAAAAATAGAATCGTAGATTCTAGATCGAGAGAGGGTAGATGAATGGTGGGGTCTCAATTTGATTGGGTAACCCTTGGGCTGGTAACGCTCCTTAATACATAATTAGCCCGCCAGACGAAGCCTTGATTCCATCCCGTAAGGACATGTTCAAGATGCAGTGGTAAAATTTGCCCAAAAGCATTCTTTAGGATGTGGTCATCTGCACTCCAGGTACCTAAATCATTTAATATGTTATGTGTAAACCTGATGAAGTGAGAGAGAGAGACGAATGGCCGAGTATTTTCTTGAGAAAATGTAAAAAGAAGACAGGACTTCGGTACAGTGACTCTAAAACTGCCGCTCAAAACCTATCATGTCTACCGCAGTGAAACATTCTTACCATGTCTATTGTCTGTCTGATTTGATGATTTGCATATGCTTATGACTGTAAACCACGCTCAATGCATATGGCAAAACCTTTGTGCGCTCTGAACATTCATTGAGTGCCTATCATGACCATTCTTAACCAAACTGTACATCGCTCTTGAGAGTTACCTTTGGCAGTTATGTTTCAGAATGTGTGATGCTATATACTGCATGTAATTTCTCCCTTATAATGGCTGAGAATGTTTGAATGAATGAGATGGTAATTAGATAATTAACTTCTCATATTTGTAAAAGTAAAGACACTTATTAAATCCATATTTGCAGGACTGCATTGCACTGTAGAAATTAACCTAGTGTCTGTCAGATGAATACATGGGAAGGCTCATGCTATTTGTCAGGGAAAATTCATGTTTTCTTTCATTATGTGTATTCCACATGTGAAAGCATTTCTAGTGCATGATTTCTGCCATACAATGCCTACTTCTTGGTGCTTAATCACACTGTCTGTTCTCATGGTACACCGGTCCCTGTGATCTACTCATTGTGAGAATTTACAAGATAATTGTGTGAAGCTGCCTCTGATTAGGAATATGTGCCTATGACTTCACGGTTTTGGGGATGAACCTGGAGAAAGGATATCACCCCAAACCCCCAAATAAAATTGCACTTCATCATCAGTGAGAGGCGGGTGTTCGAATATCACACTCCCCTTTCCCCTCCCATTCCTCTCTGAATCTGTGATAGTACTGTATAACTGTGACAATGGTTCAATCGATGTAAAACACATGATGTGCCTTTGTTTATTAACAGAGAATGAGAGAGATGGGGGAGGCCTTTCAATTACCAGGACAACTCCAGGGAAGTCCTGAGCTCTAGCTTCAACTCCAGCTGAAAAGTCAGACTCCAAAAAGACCAAAATGAACAACAGGTTGCAAAGATTCAGCCTGAATCCACTAATTCTGGCCTATACAGATGGCACTGAAGAAAAGTCTTTCTTAAAAACCTAAGACAGGGATACTCTCCAATTTTGTAAAAGCTCCAGGCTATATCTTCAAGATAAATTCAAGAAGAAACCTTAAGAGGAGAGATCACCTGGTATTCAGCATGTCACTACTGGCTGAGAGTGGACATTAAAGGTGCACTTGGAGCTGACCCTATCACAGCTTAATATTAATAATGGCTGAAAGCTGAAGGAGCAGAAGTTAATAAATAGAGCAAATTCACAAAATGGATTGGTGTTAAGTCGGTGTGGTGATTCAGTTCCATCAGAAATCTTAGGAGTGATAGACTGTGAAGAAAGACAGCTGGGACATATTGTTTCTTTTTAGATCTTCCTCCACTGGAAAAGTAAAAGAACAGTCTTGGGTGTCAACTTCATGAACAGTCAAATTTAGGTGAGATAGACAGAAAGAAGAATGCTAGGACATATTGTTTCTTTTTAGATCTTCCTCTACTGGAAAAGTAAAAGAACAGTCCTAAGTGTCAACTTCATGAACTCACCAGTGAAAAGATAGAGCTTTAAAATTTCTTTCAAGATTGTGACAGCAGGGAATAGCCTGAATTGGAAAACCATCATGGGGAGAACTGTAACCTGAGCTGTCCAACACCATCATAGGTGCTAAAAGGATTAAACAGACCAGTGGAGCAGAACGTCCCTATGCTTGCCCCAATTTATGGTTTATCTTGTGTTTCCCTCATTAAGAGTCGAAGAAAGGATTTAAGTCTAAAGTGTGGTGTAGGATAACTTATGGAGTAGAAAAGTGAAGGAGGAGGGTTTATTTAGATTGATGTTTCAGTGGGGATATTGAGTGAGGTGTTTGGGTTTTCATAGATAATGTCACTATAATTTGCATATAAACTTATATTTGAGATGTAAATTGTTGGCAGAATATGAAGCCTGAGTCTTCACTTGACCTCATCAAACATTAATAAAAGATTAGTAGTAAGAGAACAGTTTTTGAGATACATGTCTCTGTGATTGTCTTGTACATTGTTGAGAAAGAAATGACCAACTGGTGTCAAGCATCTTCATGGTGACTGTTACTCTACTGTTGTGGTTGGTTACAGAGATTGTGAAAGTCTGTGTGGTTGTTATCAAGTATCTTCCATGATGTATGACTTGTCTAACCTGTTGGTGTGATCATTCTTTGTGAATGTTTGTCCAACTGTTGTCAAGATCTTCTCATGTTGTCTTGTTCAACCAGTGTAAAATACAGTTGTTGTTGTTTATGTTCACTACAATGGTACAATTGTCAATGTGATCATTTGTCCAAGTGTCTTGTGTCACTTGAAATAAGTAATGAGATCAAAAATGAGGTTGGCGACCAGAGCACAGTCAGCTGGAAGATGAGAGAACTGCTTTCATTGGTTACTGTGGCTAACTGCCAAGATCTATATATATATATATATATATATATATATATATATATATATATATATATATATATATATATATATATGGCCTAGAAGAGAAATCATCTATAAATAATTCTGTGTAGAACTTAACTTAGGTCTAATTTCTCACAGTGGGGGTACTCGGTGAGCCAAAATTCTGAATGGTTTCTCTACAAGGGTTATGCGAGAATAAATATCAATACCTCTAGACAACACTTGCTGTTACTAACCTGTATCTTTTATAGAGAGATATACTTTATAGAACTTCACTCATTGGAACTTCTGTAATTCTCTATAAACCCACAAAAAACCTCACAGTATTGAGAGTAGGGTGATACTACGCCAGTTATTACAATCAGACATATCACCTTTTTTTTTTGGCAGTTTAAAAATTACACCATCCTTCCATTGTTGTGGTGGGGATTCGTTTTGCCAGATTTCATTGATCAGCTGTAACAAACGTTGTAAGGTATTCTCATCTGCTGCTTTGAGCATTTCACCTGAGATGTCGTCTTCACCAACAGCTTTGTTGTTCTTCAATTTTTTGATGGCTGCTTTAATCTCTTCCATGGTGAATGACTCACAGGAGGCATCTAGTGGTGGCATGGTGATTTCTCCATCTAGGTTGGGAACACTGTCAGGCTCTGGTCTATTTAATATTTCTTTGAAATGCTCTGCCCATCGTTGCTTTTGGTGGTCATCGGATAACAGTAGTTAACCTTGTTTGTCTTTGATGGGTTTCTTTGGTGTAGGTGAGTGATTGCATAGTTGTTTTATGATGTGGTATACGGCTTTGTTATTTTTCAACTTTGGCAGCCGATTCGGCGTCGGCGGACAAGGTGTGTATAAAGGTCTGTTTATCTTTTCGTGCGCTTGATTTCACCTCTTTATCCAACATGGATTAATTTCGCTTATGGGTTTCATAGGAAGCTGTGTCTTTTGTAGAAAGAAGTGTTAGTTTTACTTGCTTTCTTTCTTGAATCTTCGCCACTTCTTCTTCTGTCTTTGTACATAGCCGACTCTGTTTGTTGCCGCATTTAGCAAGGTCTCTTTCAGGAAATTCCAATTTTCTTCAATGTTATTTTCACTGTTCGCATTGCTCGTTATACTTTCTTTGTTAGCGTAGCTGTTTTGTACCACTGAGTTGAATGCGAGTTGGTGTTCTTTAGTCAGTAGGGACTGTGAGTTTATTTTCTTGATTCTTGGTGTTTTGTATAGAGTCTTAAACTTTAGTTTTAGCTTGGCTATGCAGAGATTGTGATCACTGCCAGCATCTGCACCTCTGTAAGCTCTGACGTCTTGTACTGATGAACGGAATTTGGCACTAATGCAAAAATGGTCTATCTGATTTGTTGTGATACTATCAGGCGAATTCCACGTGACTTTGTGTATATCTTTATGCGGAAATAAAGAGTTTGCTATTATCGGATTTGCTATTTCACAGAATTCTAGTAGTCTCTCTCCATTTCGGTTCATGACCCCTAGACCGTGAATTCCCATATATGTCTCGACACCGGTATTGTCAGATCCTATCTTGGCGTTGAAATCACCGATTACAGCAACAATGTCGTGTTTCGGTGATAAGTTGATGGTACCAATTAGTTGGTTGTATAAATTATCTTTGTTGACGTCGGTATCATCGTTGGTAGGTGCACAGAACTGTATGAGTGTTAGCTTGAAATATTTTGTTCGGTAACGCGCTGTTATGATTCTATCGTTTATTGGTTCCCAGCTGGTTAGTGATCTTTCTGCATTTTTTGACATGATGATAGCGACTCCGTTCGAATGATGGTTGTCATTTCTTCCTGAATATATTATGTGTCTTTGTTCGTAGTTAAGAAACGTTTTTCCTGAGTCAGCCCATCTGCACTCGCTAACCCCGAGAACATCTAGGTTGTATTCATTCATAACACTACATACCTGAGTAGTTTTCCCTGTCTGGTACATAGTTCTAACATTCCAATAGCAAATCTTGAAAGTATCCTTGGAATTTAGCAAGTTTGAGCGATACATCATAACATTAAATCCAAAAATTGATTCTGAAAACAGCGGAAATGGTTTGACGGACCGTTTTTAGCCAAGTCAGAAGAAAAACACGTTTAAACGTAATATCCAGATTGCATCTGTTCATAGCACCACACACTACACACCTGATTTTAATGTTCCAATAACCAATTAGAGAATATCCTTGGAATTTAACAAGTTCGAGCGCGGAGTTTAACATTTAGAGCCAGAAAGCTGATTCTGAAACAACGGGAAGTTTTATGATGACGGATTGTCAAGCCGTCGATCAACCGTCTTAAGCCAAGCTAGAAGAAAACACGTCCCGCCATCTTGGCCCAACCCGGAAGAAGGAAATACCACAATGGAATATACAAGTAAATGGACTTATTCTTAAACAAGTGAATCGGTGCAGGTATCTCGGAACAGTCATAGCATCTGATGGGAGATACATTGAAGAAATTAGAACAAGTATCGTTGCAAAGGTAGCCTTTTGCAAGATGAAAAACATACTGACCAATGAAAACATATCAAATGAAAATAGAAAGACAGTGTTGAAGTGCTACATAGAACCTGTACTTGTGTATGGATGTGAAGCGATGACAATGAGCAGACAAGCTGAAAAACATCTGATGGCTGTGGAAATGTGGTTTCTGAGGAAAATGCAAAGAATACCATGGACAGACAGAAAAACCAATGAACAAATCTTTCAAGAAACAAATGAAGATCATAAACTAATTAGAGACATTAGACGTAGACAGACAACATATTTTTAGGCATGTTATGAGAAGAAATGAATTGGAGAACTTGTGACAACTGGCAAGATCGAAGGGAAGAGACCAAGGGGAAGACCAAGAAGTAAATACCTGGATGGCTCGGCCACGTGGCATGGTCGAGACAGAAACACGGAGCTAATCCACGACTCTGGTGATCGAGTGAGATGGCAAAACATGGCCGCTCACGCTTATTGACATGGCACATAATGGATGGATATATTACAGTGCAAGCTACTGAACGTAAACTTGCCAAGACATCAACAACAGCAGTAAAAGTATAGTCTTACATTGAGGTAGATGTAAGATATTTTTAAAATTTCATGCTGTTATTTAGATCAGTCTGTGTTGTACCTAAGGAAGATTAGTATAATCGAAATGTCTTTTGTTATGTCATAGTATATTTATTGTTATTTTATTTTACTTTTGGGGTTTACTTATTTGCCCATCGAGTGTATCTTCCACTGTTTTTTTTTCCTCTAGACTAGCATGTTTGCCTGTGTATGTCGCATTGTTATTTATTTTTATTTGTCATAACATGTAGAGAGAGAAGAGATAGCACGCTACGACTGACTGTAGTTGTCTCTCAATAACGGAGGCCAACATAACCGAATGGATAAACTGACTCGCTCTTAAACCTCCAGTGTGGTAATGGTCAGGTAGCGGGTTCAACCCCTACACCGGTCATTTGTACTAAAATCTCGTCCTCGACTTGTGGACGTAAATTACAAGTACCTCAGTAGACGGTGTCGGGTCCCATGAAGGCGAGGGGCACAGGTAATAAGTAAAGCTACCCCACACGCAAAGATCAGTCCAGCGTGGCTACATTCGAGTTTAAAACAATATCTCAATAACAAGTCTGGTTTAGTACGAGTCCGAACGACCCGCAAACTAATGATCCGCATTCTCCACTGTCCCACACGCACGTGATCCCTAGACGCCGACCTGGATTCGATGTTTGCCCATCAGGGCGGCCAGATAGAGGCTGGTTGGGATCAATTGGCGCCTGTGTGTGACACGTGCCTCGAGTCTACCTGCTCCTTATTTGCTGAGACAGCTACACAAACTTGCAGGCGAGGTGCTTGTTTGTGTTTTACGAGCGTTTTAACAGATTAGCAAACATGTATAGGCATAATACGAGAATAGCTCTTTCTTTCATTCATTCATTCTTTCCTTCACTTAATCAATTATTCGTTCATTTATTACTTTTTATGTTTCTTATTATGGCTCAGAGGTCAGCGTGATCGTGGAGCAAGACCCGCTTGCGTTTAAACTTCCGGTGGGCCGAGGGTAGTGAGTGTACTGAGTCCATTACCTACACCGGTCAGGTCGACTTCAAAGTTGGTCTTTCGTTCAGAAAGCAATGGTACACTTTTGTTTTTTCATATCCTTTTTACAGGACATCGTAGTCAACACCAGCATTTCTGAACGTGGGAATATGGGATTACTAACCGCTTGCGTAAGCTCTTCGCCACGGAGACCGGCAATCGTGAACAACTGAACTTAAACTGAATCAACCTGGGGTTGGAACTGATCGCAGCAGCCTGCTAAGAACATTCGACGTGATCGTCAATTGTGCTGCAGAGTCAGAAAAACCAATGGACAAGTCCTACAGAAAACAACTGAAAACCATAAATTCATTAGAGAACCACCAACGAAATTAATGACAGAAATTTAATTTATTAAAATAATAATGAAATTAAAATTATTAGAGAAATTAGATGTAGATAGTTATGTCTTCTTGAGCATGTTATCAGGAGGAATAATTTAGAGAACTTATTGACAACTGGCAAAATTGTCCGGAAAGGAATAAAAGTAAGGCAGATAGATAAATAACCGGATGGCTTGGCCTTGGCATAATTAAGATGAGAAACCTCACCTGATCGAAATGTCCAGAATCATGTGAGATTGTGAACCATGACCCCCCACGCTTATCAGAATGGCACATGTTAATGATGATTTTTTAATAGGAAAATCTGTTCATCGTACTCATTATCGCCATCATCATCATCACCAGTGCCATCTCTACAGTAAGTTTGTAGGTTACCTGGTTGTCAATCCTTTAGGAGACGGCGTGTTTGACGTCGAATGTATTCGGGACACTGATAATAGGGACACCCAACGCACACGCAAAAATCAGCCCAGTGCACTGGAAAGCACGTGTATGGACTACGCTTGCGTTCAAAGCGAGCGAGTGCAAAAAAAAAAGTACATCATCAATTATTTCAATACTTTAGCTTGTAGTGAAGTTTCTTGATGGTTCTATTCAAGAATTGTATGTGTTGAAAATTATTCTTTAATTCTAAGCATGTCTGTAATGATATTTTTGAGCATAATTTCTCTGTATATGTTTCTTTGGTCTACCTCTTTCCTCTATGCCTATTAGTTTACTTTACAGTGCTATTTTTGTTGTCTGTTCATGCCTTAGAAAGTGATCAAGCTAAGACAGCCTTGGCTTTTCTAAGACTTTAGAAAACTACCTACGTTGTATATCTTGTATAATGGATTAACAAATAGGGGCGGGGGGGGGTAGTACCTTATAGTACCTTTTGGTATGGATGGGTGTCACGCCCTTTTCAGGGCTCATTCATCGCTGGTCCAAGTCTGACATCCAGCTCTCGCCTGTGGTTCCTTATAGCTGTCAGCATGCGACAACGTCTACCCCCGGGACAACGGCTGTGACAAGTCGGAAAAACAAGGCGATGTTAAGCGATTCGATGTTAAACCAGGATATGCCTACCTAGCATGTGAAGACATGATTCGGCAGACTGCGCGGGAGAAATCATTGATGATTCAACGGCCACGGCGGCGTTTACCTGCAAAGCGTTGTGGAATGTAATGTGCACTGCAAGGCGCGTAGAGTGCCCTGGTCATCCACTGCACCTGTATTCGTCTCCAGTCGTCTTGACTTGTCTTGCCACTTGATTCAGGTAGACTCAGGCGTGAGTGTGTGGTCGACGAATTGCGCAACTCTTCCTCACTTTAATCCAATTCATCATACAAGTCTTTCTTCATCCAACTTCATTTATCATTCTATCATCCACACTGCTATATGCTTGTAAAATCTGTACTGTTTACCAGCGACACGCTAGAAAGTTAAACCACTTCCACACAATCTCCCTTGCTAAGCTATTGAAGATCAAATAGTAAGACAAAATCTCAAACAATGAAGTTTTAGAAAGAGCGTCCATACCCAGTATCCACACTATACTAATAACGAATAACATTCGCTGGGCTGCTCACTTAACTCGCATGCCAGATCAAAGGCTCCCTAAACATTTTTTTTAATGGTGAGCGGCGCTGTGGTAAACACCCCTAACTCTTTCGCTACCGTGATCCCATCTATGGGCACGATGTATTTCCCGAGATGGCAGTCCGCCGTTTTAGTGCCACAAAATGATCAGTGGTTTATTTCACATATTTCTGCTCCGTTTCGGAATTTTAAGTTACAGTAAACTAAAAAGTCGTACAGCCGAAAGATCTCTACGCCATTTTGGTGCGGTCATTCGTTTTATAATTTTGGATTCTTGTGAATTTTCAGTTTTAAGGTAGTGTTAATTTGTTTTTTCACAATGGAAACGCCCACCAGTTTGCGTCCACGTAGTATGACTTGAGATCAAGCTAGATTATTGTTTATAACTGTTTTAAACAATAGTGATTCCCTTATCAGTGAATATTTAGAAAGAATTTTTAGTTGTGTCTAAAGTTTTAGCACGTGGTGATAAAGAAAAACCAGTGAATGTTCGTCAACAGCTGAGTGTTTGACAACGAAGCACGAATGGCTGAAGTTTACGTCTGTCATTATTGCTATGGGACTTGATCCAAGACCATGTATCAAAGACTACTGGTGTACAAGTGCACATTTATATACTCCTTGGTATGCCACTGCCACTACGTTTCCCAGTAATCAATTAGAAAATTATAATATATTTATCACACCATGTTTCATGTATGTCAACCTGAGGGTACCCACAAAAAAAAAAAAAAAAAAAAAAAAAAAAATTGATCCTCTTGTTGACATGATTCTGAAGAATATCCAGGAAGCATTTTACCCATTTGAAAATGTGTCCATTGATGAAATGATTATTTGGTGGAAGGGCTAAATAAAGCTAAAAAACAAACATGCATTGTTGTCTCTACAAAGTCTGTAGTTAGAACTGTTGAGAGTGGATTGCGAAAACCGCAAAGCAAGCCGAAGATGGTCTCCATGAAAATAACACGGCGATGAATGGCTGCGACAGAATGAACCAAATGGTTGGATATTATAATATCCATGATAGGAAAACCATTAAGTGGTGGAAGAAGATCTACTACTAGATCTTTGAAATTGCACAGATCAATGCTCACATCCTACATTCCATATGGCAAACAGAGAAAGGAGGATAAAAATTGTTATAGAAGGATTTCAAGTAAAGGAAAGTGCTCATCGCAAAGTAGCTCAGAGTATTCCTGAAAGTTTGACACTCTGCCTGCCGAAGAATTTCAGTCTGTTGCAGGAAATTATGCCGAAAGATTTACATGAGCCAAGCATTTAATTTAATGAATTATAATAGAAATAATATAATATAAATAATAGAATTTGTCGGTGTCAATAGAGACTGTGTTTTTTGCAGCACTCGAACTAAACGACACATATCATCTTTTGTTTGCTCCGGCTGCACTAATAGACCAGACTTGTGCGCCAAAGTTTGCTTTGCAGCCTATCACAAATAGACTGCCACATATAGTAAATAAAAACAAACAGACATGACAATTAAATGTAAATCTGCCAAGTGTTCTCCTAACTTTTGTCTGAAAAAAGAAAAATACATGATTCAGAATCTGCGGCAAAACTTCTTTTCGGATGATTGATTCGGAGCAATTGTATTTATAGTTTAGAAAAGTGTTGTTTGTGCAGTAAATTCAACAGGATTAGCAGTGATCAGGATATTGGATAACAACGCCCCCTTGGTAAGTACAATGTTTACATTATTTTTACCTACTTTTGTCCACATATTTTACAAATTATATTATTATTTTTATTTTATTTACAACCTAAAGCAGAAATTCTCCTACCAACATATTCCTTGTGCAATCCCCTTTATTTTGATATATAATACAACATTTCTGCTACAATTCTAACCATTTTCATAACATTATTGCGACATACACCAACTTCCAGATTGCGGCCATTAGTTTTTTTCATTTTTGTGACAAAGACATGGTTCAGAATATGCACCAAAACTTCCTTTTTGTTGATTTAAATGAGCAATACTGTTTATATTCTTAAAGACAAGTGGTGTTTGTTTGATTATTCAGTAAATTAAACATTATTAGCAGTATAGGAGTGTAGAAAACACATTCTAAGTGCAATGTTTACATTATTTTTACCTACTTTTGTCCAATTATTTTACAAATTATATTATTATTTTTATTTTATTTACAACCTAAAGCAGAAATTCTCCTACCAACATATTCCTTGTGCAATCCCCTTTATTTTGATATATAATACAACATTTCTTCTACAATTTTAACCATTTTCATAACTTTACTGTGAGAGACCCCACCTTCCAGATTTCAGCCATTATTTTTTGTCATTTTTTGTTAAAAAGACATGGTTCAGAATATGAACCAAAACTTCTTTTTGGGTTACTTTAATGAGCAATACTGTTTATATTCATGAAGACAATTGGTGTTTGTTTGATTATTCAGTAAATTAAACATGATTAGCAGTATAGGAGTGTAGAAAACACCTTATAAGTGCAGTTTTTAAAATAATTTTTACCTCTTTAATTTCAGTTGTTATTATTAAACCTCTCATTATTGTCATAATATTTGTAACCTATCAATTAATTATTAACCCTGTCATGTTCCTTGTGCAATCCTCTTTAATTTGATATGTAATACAATAGATCTGCTACCATCTTAACCATTTTAAAAGCATTATTGTAACACACCCCTAGTTCCAATTTTCTGCCATAAATTTCTGTTTGGTCACAGCCCAGTTTTTGTTTGGTAGTCAGCCAGATGTAACGATTTAAAGGTACTCTGAAGATCCCACTAAAAGCTTTTTGGAATTCATCACGACACTTGGGAGACTGCTGTCAAAGACCGAAATTCGTATCGCAAGTGTGTCACTTGTACAATAAATATGGCTTCAAGAGCTGTGAAAAACAGACTGCACCAAAAAAAATAACTACTGCATGAGACCCTCCTCCTGGAACGTCAAGCATTCTTTGCCCACATTGATAAAGAACATTTCCAGCCAAAATAGGCCTCATCAGCCATTATAGAAATCACGGCTCCAAACTTTCAACCCCACTGGATGAAATGAATGGTCATCATCATTCTTGATGGACAAACACCATAATCGTTAAGTTACTATGAATGCCGAGAGCAGATAGCCAACGTCGAAAGCTGGCAGCAAACGTCAAGAGCTAATAGCAAAAGTTGAGAGCTGATAGCAAACGTCGAGAGCAGATAGCCAACGTCGAAAGCTGGCAGCAAACGTCAAGAGCTGATAGCAAACGCCGAGAGCTGATAGCAAACGTCGAGAACTGATAGCAAACGTCGAGAGCTGATAGCAAACGTCGAGAGGTGATAGCAAATGTCGAGAGCTGATAGCAAACGTCGGGAGCTGGTAGCAAACGTCGAGAGCTGATAGTAAACGTCGGGAACTGATAGCAAACGTCGGGAACTGATAGCAAACGTCGAGAGCTGATAGCAAACGTCGGGAACTGATAGCAAACGTCGAGAGGTGATAGCAAATGTTGAGAGCTGATAGCAAACGTCGGAAGCTGGTAGCAAACGTCGAGAGCTGATAGTAAACGTCGGGAACTGATAGCAAACGTCGAGAGCTGATAGTAAACGTCGAGAACTGATAGCAAACGTCGAGAGCTGGTAGCAAACGTCGAGAGCTGATAGTAAACGTCGAGAGCTGATAGTAAACGTCGGGAACTGATAGCAAACGTCGAGAGCTGGTAGCAAACGTCGAGAGCTGATAGCAAATGTTGAGAGCTGATAGCAAATGTTGAGAGCTGATAGCAAACGTCGGGAACTGATAGCAAACGTCGAGAGCTGGTAGCAAACGTCGAGAGCTGATAGCAAACGTCGAGAGCTGATAGTAAACGTCGGGAACTGATAGCAAACGTCGAGAGCTGGTAGCAAACGTCGAGAGCTGATAGCAAACGTCGGGAACTGATAGCAAACATGAGAGCTGATAGTAAACGTCGAGAGGTGATAGCAAATGTTGAGAGCTGATAGCAAACGTCGGAAGCTGATAACAATCGTCCGGAACTGATATCAAGAGTCGGGAGTTGATAGCAAACGTCGGCAATTGATAGCAAACATGAGAGCTGATAGCAAACGTCGAGAGCTGATAGCAAACGTCGATAGTAGACAGGGAACCTTGAGAGCTGATAACGAACGTCGTGAGATCTTATCGCACTTCGAGAGATTATAGCGAACTTTGAGAGATAATAGCAAACGTCAAGAGATGTTAGCGAACGCTCGTCCACACATTACTGACAGTACAACGTTCTACCTATTACACTAACACGATAGCCATGCATAATTTATTTATATTTTCAAATACATACGAACAAGAAAGCTACCACTTATAATCACATGATCGTTATTGCTGTTATTGTTGTTGTAGTTGTTATCGATGCATCGGCACATGGCCAGCCAGCCTTCGATTCATTGACATATGTGGTCATCAACGCCATTCTTTACAAGTAATATAATAATAGCAGTCAACCCCAGCATTTTTTGGCTGTTCGTGATTCCTGAGCAATATTACGTTGAGCAGTTTGTAAATGTTTTCTGAACGACCGTTATCATACCATAAAAACCAGCTCAAGGCGGTCTGATGCCAAATCCCCCACAGCTTTACAAACAAACCAACGGTTAATCATCTCTTTTAGCCTCTTTTGACAACAATCACCTTACAATCAATATCCTATTCATCACTTCCTCCCTCATCATGATTATTAATATGATCCATGCGATGGACCATAATACAGCTTCTCTTATGAGGTTGAATGGCTTAAGGGTAATGGTATAGTGGAATTGAAAAACATTGTCTCTAAAAGAGATGCAAGACCTGTGAGTCCGAGCGTTCCATGCATATCGGTGCGAAACAGCTCGAATAGATGATATCTTCTGCTTCACATGCTAATAGAATTGCTCAATTGCGAGCTCCAACATTTAGCCATAATGGATTTGCACCCATAAAATCCATCGCAAAGACAAAGAGATCGATACCTGCAAAGCCTGACCTGATGGCATAATCGTGATAAGAGCACAGGCGTCATCCGAGACTGATGTTCGTGTCAGATGGCAAGCGCCTACCCACATGGCAAATGATGATGATGATATATATCGTTGTGATAAACAGGTTTGCCATACCGTCGCTCGACGTTCAGTATCAGCTGTGTAAATTACTGTTTATTGCATCCTTAAGACTAACGCAGTAGATAGATAGGTTTATTGGTAGGCAGGTTAGTTGATAGTTACCTAGTAGGTAGGTAGGTTGGTATGTACGTAGGTAGGTAATTAGTTAAGTTTTATGTAGGTAAGCTGGTAGGTAGGTTGGTGTATAGGTAGGTTGGTAGTTTGATTGGTAAGTTGGTAGCTAGGTAGTTGTGTAGGTAGGTAAGTAGATAGATAGGTAAGTAGGTAGATGGATAATCATTCCATGTAGATAGGTAGGCAGGTAGGTAGGTTGGTTGGAAAGTGTTCAGGAAAGCAATGAAATAAAGACATCTTAGAAACAACCATCAGTAATCGATAAGAAAGTAATTCAACAGTAACCACGTCGTGAATTATACTGAGACAGTAACCGGATACTGACAATTGATTCCTTGTAACCAGATAATGAGTTTCCTATTTAGAAAGGTTAAACAGTGCAAACACATGCTAAGATTTAATTAAACTGTTCGTATTTGAAGCGTAAGAGTTGATCAAAGAGACGCAACGCCTAATGAGCTATGAGGTATAACAAACACTTTGTGGATGAAGGAAATAAGATGGATATTTGTTCAGTTCTTAAAATATAGAGTCCAAATACCTTACAATTTGCTCAGGGTAACTTCCTTATCACGAACACCATCAAACGACCTGTGAATAGAACAGGAAGATTTGCTCTGGGTAGATTCTGCTTTTGAGATTCGTTTCGAATTAGCATACGCTACGAGGGCATTTTTTTTTAAATTGGCTTTGGCGCCCAGGTAAATCTAACCACGTTACTACCAGAGATAATCTGCGAAGTAAAGATGTTTTTTTTCCTCATATTCTTTACAAGACATCGCTGTCAACAGCAGCAACTTTCAGCTGTCTGTTGATTTCTTGGCAAGGTTACGCTCAGTAGTTTGCCATTGCTTTCTGAGCGGCCGGCTCAGTTATCCCGCAAGTCACCAGCGGGGGACGAACCGCTCCCAGCTCTCGCCCGCTACGAGACTCTGCGTGATAAACGGGTTTTCGGAGAAAGTGTTGTAACCCCTCGGCCAGAGAGACCGGCGAAGTAAAGATGGCCGTAGTAATACTGCCCCCTTCACCCGTCCATTTCCAATTGGTCAATAACAAGATAGGGCAGGCACCATATACCCAATACGGATCAAGGCGTGCAAATAAGGTCATTGACGTAATGCAGTGGCTAGCATGCATGCCTACCGGCCATGAGGTCTTGGATTCCAATCCTCATTAAGGTGGGGGTTAAATTGACCTGGACTCAGTTGTCGACACAGATTAAAATGAATGCCAAGAAATGTTCTGGGAAGTGAAAACGGCCAGTATTACATTGGCCGCATAATTTATCCAGTGTCGATTGGTCTATTAATTTATTCGGCTAGCATCATATACGCAATATGAGCCAAGGCTTCGAAAAGAACCATTTATATGTTGCTGTTGTCTAATGTTTACATGTAGCGTGAATCGTTAATTTGTACACATTATTTCTGTGTTGTAGATATTTGTAGTCACTGGTCGAACGCCTAGAAGAGAAACAAGACTGTATACTTAGAATGACCTCAGAGGTGCATAACTAGTGTGATCCATTTCCCTCGAAAGAGGAACGAAGAAGAGGAAGAACACTTCTGTGTTCTTAGGGCATCTGTGATTCAACGAATATGACACAGGTGAATTATCTACACGGCTGGTAATACAATCAGTTGTTCTTGATCAACACTGAGATTGAAGTATATCGCAATGGTCCACAACTGGGATTCGGAGTGTTCATTGAATGTACTAGCCGCTAACGCTACACACAGCACGTATACTCTAACCACGTCTGCAAAACACGGAAGTGTTTATTCACGGAAGTATATTCAAGTAACATCAAAAATATACTCAGTACTAGCAAGTGAGCCGGTCTCCTTGGCGACGGATTTACGGACGCAGTTCATGATCCCTCATACCCGCGTTCGCAACACAGCTGTGCGCGATTTGACAGCAGACCGCGTTACGCAGGTATTTTACGAAACGGTATGGGTTCCGGTCGTTCAGAAAGCAATGATAAACTACTGAACGTAAACTTGCCAAGATATCAACAACAGCAAAAGATGCTGGTGTTGACTGCAAACGTCATGTAAAGGATATGCAACTAACTTTTTAAACTAGCAAATGAAAGGGGTTACGGACGCAGTTCGTAATTTCGCATACAGCGTTCGAAACACAGCTGTGGGCGATTTGACAGCAGCCTGCCTTACGTTGTTGTTTTTTTTTAAATAAAATGGTGTGGGTGCCGAGAGTTCGGGAATCAAAGGCAAACTGAACGTGAACTTCTCAAGAGCTCTGTCAAAAAATAAATGTCATTTACTGCCAATATAGTAACTTGCGGTGTGTGGCGCGGGGGGGGGGGGGGGAATGTTGCGTTTGCAGGGCCAGACTACACGATTTCGCGGGCTTTATACGGCCCGCGGACCGGACATTTCCAGCCCCGAATCTACGGAATAAAGGTGGAATCCAAGCATCTAGTTACCAGAAAGACGATGCATCTCTTCAACTCAGCGCTAATGAAATGGTGAAATCTAGTGTGCATGACACAGCACAGCAAGGTTCATTCCAATTACTCGTAGAGCTGACATTTCTAATTCGAATTTCTCTACCGTGAAATTGCTAGGAATACTTACGCTGTTTTATATGTGATTTTTCATTTGGTTTGGTGATTAATTTCATTGCATTTCTGCGTTTATTTCTTTTCTACCACTTTTCAATTCTGTCTCCATTCTTGTAATGTCAGTGCTTTAATTTGACATTTATGTTTGGTTAATTTCTGCATATCCTAACCCTTCTCTTATTTATGTTGTGTACGAGTATTCGGTGTTTTTTGTAGCAGTCTAATCTCCTTTATTTCCCGCTGTTTCTCTGTGTGCTGAAATCCCCGATAATTGCTAATTGATTCACGTTGCTATTGGGGGTTGCCGTATCGCAGTGGCTGGACTCTCACGTACTGGCCATGAGTTCGAATCCGCATCACTCGGATATTTACTATTAACCAGGGCTCACAGGGCTACCGGGAATTGTCTTGGGAGTAACAACGGCCAGTGTGATATCGACCACATAACCCCTGGGGTAGCCACTGGTCTTTCAAAAACATGGGTCTGGCATCATATCTGATTTGGTTTGATGTTGATTTAACTTTATTTTCAAAGGGTCACAAATTGGGCACGCAGGCTCGTCATACATTCGGCCTTTCCAATCACTCATCTTTCGTTCATCAACAGTGCATGATACATTCACATTGGGGGGGGGGGGGGGGGGTTGTCAAATGAATGTTGTAAGCATAAACAATGCATATTATCATGTTATGTGTGTTATGTGGCACATTCCCCCTCCAACACGGACATCCCGCACCAACCCACACACACATAACCCACCCATACCCACACCCCCACCCACCACACATCCCTCCACCAACTCACACATCCCCTCACCAACCCAGACATCTCACATAAACAATACATATTACCATGTTAAGAGACACATCCTATACCCACCCACACATCACCCACCCACCCACATATACCCCCACACGCATCCCCACCAACCCACAATATCCCTTAATCACACACATCCATAGATCCCCCACCCACACACACATCCCCCATCTACACACATCTCCACACCCAGACACACATCCCCCACCCATCAGATAACCCACACACACTCATCCACCCATATATCATCCTCCACCCACCCACACACCCCAGACCATCCAGCCAAACACACATCCCCAACCACACATCCCCCACACACATATCCCCCTGCCAACCCACACATCCCGCACCTACCCACACACACACATCCCACACCCACCTACACATCCCCCATCACACACATCCCCCACCCACGTGATCTCCCCCAACTCACCCACACATCCCAAATCACATACATCCCCCACCCACTCGATCTCCCCCACCCACCCACACATTCTCCACCCACCCACCCACACCCCACCCCCTATCACTATTCACCTAACCACACATCCCTCAACCACACATTCTTCCACACACACATACCCCCACCCATCCACATACACATCCCGCACCCTCTCATATGCGCCTTAGGGTGTTTAAAATGGTTCTTTGCACACTTCTACATGCGATGTTGTTTCTGTTTGTGTGTTTCTGACTTCTTTTCTCTGATAGGTCCAGTCTTAGTAGATTCGTGGTTAGCACATTTGTCTGCCGGTCAGGCTGACATTAATTCGAATCCTCAGGCTCACTGATTTTAAAAATAAAAATTGACCTATGCTCCCAGGTGGAACCAAACTAAAATGGGTACTATGAAAATGTCCTGAGAAGTAAAGGTGGCTGATGTGGTATCGGGCTCGTCACCCATCGAGTGCCCATTGGTCTAAACATATAGCTCTAAATAGCCAGTACGCCGCATGGCCTGGCACGCTTTGCGTGGGCACTCTGTGCGTCGTCGTTCACTCGCACTGCGAGGGCTGTCAAGACAAGTCACCTGAACAAGTCAAGAAGCCTGATACGGGGGAAATGGCACGTAGCAAGAACACCAAAAGACACGCGGTATCCAAGATGTGCAGAGAGGGAGCCGAAAAGACCTTCAAGAAAACGAACGTGGAGAGACTGCCACTAGCTGCATCACAAAACCTGAAACTACAGCTATTACTGAAGCTACCACGAGGGAGAAGATCGACAGCCCACCACAGACAAGAGGCAAACCTACTGAGAAGCAGAGAGAGGAGAAAAACACCAGAGTCGGAATCACCGACTCATCGAAAATCAAGTGGGTTATCAAGCGTATCCAAGTGGAGCTATCTGACGAAGAAATCCTGAAGCAGCTACGAGAAGAGAATCCCCACACCCGATTCTTGAAGGCTGAGCAGCTTCTCACCTACTCCAAGATTCCCACAACCTTGGCGGTGGTGGCGACAGAGGGCAGCGAGATGCCGGTCACAGTATCAATCAACAGGAGAATACAGCAGCCAGAGAGATTCATCCCAAGGGTCACCCAATGTTCCAGATGTCAGAGGTCCGGCCACAGCAGAGCAGCATGTCGGAGTATGTCGGAAGTCTGCCGGTACTGCGCCGATCATCACGCCTTCAAGGCATGTCCGCTGGCCAAGCTGTTCACGGACTTCCGAGCACCCAACAACAAACGAAAGTGCGCCAACTGACTGGTCAAGCATAGAGCAAGATACTTGGGCTGTCCGTGCCTGCAACGACACAGAGACGCCTTAAAGATCACAATTATCACAAAGATACCATTCCAAGGAAGCAATGCAGAGGGGCGAGAAGCCACGGGTATAGCACAAGCCGAAAGAGATAAACTGCAAAAGCAGGTAGACGAGCTGAAGAAACAAGTCAAGGCACTGCTGATGCCGACTCCGACCAGCGACAATGAGAAACTGCTGGCTGAAATAAAGGAGATCCATGAAAACATCAAGCAAGAAGTGGAACATATGGCCGAGATGAAAAAGGAAAATGAAGAAATACTACGCACCATCAAAGCGGAGAGAAAGCTGCTGAAAGATGAAATGGAGCTTTTCCAATACAAACCAACAGAAGCCATACAAGAAACCACATAGAAACTGCAAGATGAAAACCAAGAGACCGAGCCTGAACCACAAGCTAAAGCCAGCAGCCCGACCGCGAAGCTCGAGGCCGAAAGGGGGAAAGCAATATCTCGCCAGACATCCGAAGAAAACCGAGATGAGCACCCTGATGACGACACGGAGAGCCTACCTTGGGGGCGCTACGAAAGTCGGCAAGGATTGGAGAACTAAGGCACCAGGAATTCAAAAGGCACTGGGATAAAAGAAAAAAAGAATAAGCCCAAGAATCTCAGGAGACCGTAGAATACCCAGATAGAATTACTGACTGGGAGGATGGACCCGGCTACACGTACTATATAGAAGACGGAGAGATGATCCCATGGCTGAACGCTGAGGAAGAAATCGAAAGACTAGACATTCAAAATTGAAAGTGAAAAAGGGCGCAAGGAGGAAAATGAAAACATCGAAAAGCTCCTAAAGAAAATATACAGAAAGGAGGCTAAAATACCAAATAAAAAGTCCTTTTAAGGACTGCAACAAGCGAAGCCAGACGAACCAGGAGCCTATGATAACAATAGAAACCACTAGAGAAGGGAACAAAAGACAGCAGCCAACCGATCCCCCAGCTGACGTCACAGACACAAAGCAACATAACCAGTCCGAGATAGGACTCGCTCGTAAGAACACACAAGACAAGAATTAGGGTGAATGAACCCACAAAAACCACGGACCTCAACAATAACCACAGCTGAAGAGGCAGGTTGAACGAGGCCGGATTTGGAATTTTTGTTTTGAAAATTGGAATTGGAATTGTAATGGCCTGACACGTTGCCCTTTACTGTACTATCTCCAGCATTCAATCTCTCACTCTCAATCTCCTACCTTCTGTTCTCTACAATCAATCTCCCACACTCCATTTCCTACATTCTAACTCCTACGTTCTGTCTCCTGCAATCAATCTCCCATATTCCATCTTCTACACTCGATTTCCTGCAATCAATCTCCTACAATCTATTTCCTACAAACTATCTCCTGCAATCAGTCTCACACACTACATCTCCTACATTCTATTTTCTATTTGGTTTACACCTTGAATCGACGTTTCCCATGATTGGTTAGACAAGCCTTAGACAACCATATTTGTATAACCCCTAGGTTACCCTCACCTGGTTCTATCGACAATGTCCAGGCGGTTTCCCGGACTGTAACCCCTACGGCATGCTAGCAGACACGGGGAACGAGCAGTAAGTGCTCAGTGTCAAGGCCTGTGTAAAGGTGGGCGAAATATCCTTTTACAATTGTCGAAGGGGGACTTTATTAACAAACATTTGCTACCGCCGTCGATTGGCATAAGAATACTATTATTCTCCCTTGTCTTTTGTTTGCAAGTTCTTTTCATTCAAACCCCACTTTTTTTCTGAACTTCAACTACATACATTTGGCACCTTGCCGTCTTGAGAGACGATAGTTTGTGCTTCAAACATGCATTATAACTTTTACCCATGGCGGTAGCGAATGTGACTGATAAGGCCACTTTGCGCTGTAAATGTTCTTTCACAGTGGGTGCATGTGAACACGTTGTCATTAACACCATCATGCACCATCTTACGTCTCACACGCTCGGTGTTTGACTTATGTGCAATATTTTTCTCCTTTGTCTGTATTCCATTTCTGATGTTTGCCCTCCATGTAACACGTTCAGCGGCGACTTGCTCCCAATGTGCATTATCAATGCCTGTATCAATCATGTCCCGCTTACACAGATCTCTGTATCGTAGTAGAGGCCGACCATAAGATCTCTTACACATCTGTAATTCACCAAAAAAGATGTCCTTTGGTATTCTACCATCATCCATCCTCCTAAGATGTCCTATCCATCTAAGTCTACGAAGAATGAGCATGGAATAAACCGTCACACAACATGATCTTTCCAATACTTCAGTATTTGTGATTTTGTCTTGCCACTTAATTAATACCAAGAATTCTTCGAAGACACCGAATATGAAAGCTGTTTAAACGTTTCCCCTGGTGTGAGTAAGTTGTCCAGGTTTCACTGCCATAAAGAAGAGTACTATGGACGCAGGCTTGATTGACAAGGACTTTTGTTTTGGCAGTTCTCCTGTTCTCCCAGACTCTTTTTCTTAACCTGTTCATTGTTGTTGTTGCCTTACCAATCCGGATGTTGATTTCCTGATCTAGGGATAATTTGCTGTTTACCACTGATCCTAGATATGTAAAATGGTCTACCATCTCTAGTTCGGCGTCGTCAATAAATATTTATGGTACCCCATGTGCACCTTGTGACATAATCTGTGTCTTCTTTTTGCTAATTGTTAAACCAAATTCAGAACAAGCATTGGAGAATGCAGATAGGAGACATTGTAATTCTTCCTCAGAGTTGGTCGTAACTGCAGCAGCATCTGCAAAAAGCAACTCTCTGATCAGTACCCTCCTAATTTTGGTCTTGGCCTTCAATCTCTGAGCATTGTAGAGGCCGCCATCTGAGCGTGAGTGAATGTATATACCACCATCCTGATCACGAAATGTATATTTCAGTAGAAGTGAAAAGTATATTCCAAAGAGGGTGGGAGCTAGTACACAACCTTGCTTAACTCCACTCTTGATTTCAAACTCTTCATAATTTGCACCATCAAACTTGATTATACCCTTCATGCCTGTCTGGAACGATTCCATAGTGGACAGAAGAGTTGGTGGGCTGCCATTCGCCTTTAGCGCCTTGAACAGACCCTCACGACTGACCAAATCAAATGCCTTTGTGAGGTCTATGAAGGCAATGAACAGTGGTTGATTCTGTTCACGACATTTTTCTTGCATTTGTCGCAAAGAGAATATCATATCAATGGTAGACCGGTTCTGTCGAAAGCCACACTGTGATTTGGGTGTAGACTTGATCTCCTAGGACGTAAAGTCTGCGCAGAACAATTCTGGCAAATACTTTTCCAACAATACACAGAAGTGAGATACCCCTATAGTTGTCGCAGTCGCTCCGATCGCCCTTGTTCTTGTACAGTGTTATGATGCTTGAATCTTTGAAATCCTGTGGGACTTGTCCTTCTCGCTAGCATAGCTCTATTAGCTGGTGGATCTGTAGAGTGAGTGTAACTTGCCCACTCCTGATAACCTCTATTGGAATCCCATCCTTACCTGGAGCCTTGCCAGATGCAAGTTCATTTATAGCACACTTGACTTCTATTATGGTGGGAAGTGTGTCCAGGTGGTCAAGAGTTGGTAGAGCCTCTGTGGCGTTGAGGGCATCATCCGCTAGTTTGGTCTCACGTGAGTAAAGCTCCAAATAGTGCTATACCCATCTGTCCATCTGCTGTTTCTTTTCTATTATGATCTCCTGTCAAGGTTTTCAATGGTGCACTTCTTTTGATCATTGGACCACATACTTTCTTCATTCCTTCAAACATGCTTCTGATGTTTCCCTTACCACTTGCGATTTGAATGGACTCACATAACTTGATCAAATAATCATTTGCACACTGTCTGGCAGCCTTTTGCACATCCTTCCTAGCTTTTCTTTAGCTCATTCAGTGTTACGCGATGGTCTTTCCTGGTTTCTTAAGAGAGCTATCTTCTTCTGATCAATAAAGGGCTACAGAGTCTGGCTGTTTGCCGCAAACCAGTCCTGCCACTTATGATCCACTGTGCCGTAAACCCCTACCGCAGTTTTATAAAGAGTTTCCTTAAGTTGACCCCACTTTTCACTTACTGTACAATTTTCTGGTTTATCAGTGAAAGCGCCTTCAAGCTGCTGTTGAAACTGAAAGCACTTTTCAGGATCGTGAGTGTTAATAATATTAATCCTGGGCTAGATTTGTGTTTAGCTGTGTAGATTCTCTTTGGTTCAGTCTAACCCTTGCAACAACCAAAGAATGATCCGTATCACAGTCAACACTGTGGTAACATCGAGTCAATGATATATGGTTCAGATGTTGTCTCCGTGTGATGATGAAGTCCAGCTGGTGCCAATGGCCGATCTTGGATGTTTCCATGTGACCTTATGCGGCTCTTTTGTTTTAAAAAAGGAGTTTGTAATACATAGGTCATTTCTGGTACAAGCTCCAGCAGCCTTTGCCCATTTTCATTCATGCAACCGATGTTGTATTTTCCAAGGCACACTGGCCATGAACTCGAGTCCTTGCCCACACGAGCATTGAAATCACTGAGCATATAAATGTAGTCAGATTTTGGAACTGCCTTGATCAGGGAGTCTAACTCTTCATAGAACAAATCCTTCACATCATCAGAGGAATCGAGTGTCGGTGCATATGCAGTAATAATGGTGACAAGACCACAAGATGTTGCCAAGCGCAGGGATAATAGTCTTTCATTTCCTCCTGCTAGAATTTCAATCATTCCCAGTAGCGAATTCTTCACTGCAAAGCCCACGCCATTTTGCCTTTTTTCTGCCTGTCCTCTACTCTTCCAAAAAAAAAGGTGTAATTGTTTTCCCTGAGTGACCCTTCCTCAGAGAGGCGTCTCCTGCAGGCCAGTAATATCAATGTTAAGACGACTGAGTTCTTATCAATCACAGCCGTTTTTCTCACATCGTCAATATTTGTCAAGTCAATGGTAAATCCTCGACACATGGTTTTCACGTTCCAGGTTGCAAGCCGTAGCTTAAGGTTTCTATTTTTATTGTTATTAGTACCTGGTGCAATGGTTTTACAGCCTGCGATTCAGATTTTTTCCTAGCCCCAAGCACCCATTGAAGCAGGCAGGCTGTGGCAGAGCAGCACCCAATTAGCAGGGGGGTGCCCAGCTTGAGGCGGGCGGTAGCTGATCAGTGACACCTGTAGGTGTCTCCCACCGTCAGAGGCAACGCGTGGCGCCCCATGTCTAAGCCAATTGACAGGGACTTATAACCCGTAAAATTTGCTACTCGCTTTGATTCCGAGACCGGTTAAGACCAGGGATAGAGTTATTGCCTCTCCATAGCACAAAGCCTGGGCTAAAATATAGAGATCATGTGTTTCCCATGCAGCAAGATCCCTCTCTTTGCCTGCCTAGCTCACTCCAGAGGAAAGGTAACACCTATACATCTGGAACAAGACAAGCTGCAGAAGCTGCGGGATCAGCAAAGCAATGCTCTAACTGTCCGCCTGTATGAGCTTCGATCCTAGACCAGCCGCCAACCAAGGCTTAGGGCCTGGTCTGCACTGCCATGACATTTTGTCTTTAGGTTGCAATTCCTCGCACCAGGGTAAGGCGTGTACCCTCCCAATTACGCTCTTCCGCCCCAAACCGTTGGCACAATGTGGGGTGTCAGGTTTGGTAAGCGCCGCCCAACGTTCGGCGCTAATAGAAAGCAGGTAGTACAGTCTACTGAACGTTCGGCGCTAATAGAAAGCAGGTAGTACAGTCTACTGTCATAGGTAGCTCAGTCATATCTGGCTAAGACCTGTAAACTACATACATACTAGTTTATTCCATAAGACTTTAATGTTCATATCTTAATGAATGCCCAGATACGCAGTGTTGCCATCTCCTTTTGATGAAAAAGCACCAAAATCGACCCCAAAAAGCACCAAAATCGACCCCAAAAAGCACCAAAAAATTGTGGAAAGCACCAAAAAAAAAAAAAGCACCAACTGTTCTTATTACAAATATAACAAGTTAGCACATTATAATTTATTATTATCACTTCATATTACAATGAAGTTTATTCCAGATCCACCAAATCCCAATCACAACTACTCTCGAGCCAAAAAAGCACTAAATTGAAATAATATTTTTTGGGAAAGCACTAAAACAAGCACTGGCTGTATTCATTCAAACTGTTATAAAGTAGCACATTATAATTTATTATTATCACTGAAGATTAGAATAAAGTCTATTCCAGAATTTGCGTACGCACGAGATAAAT
>OY992880.1:22680374-22715374 GCA_963921405.1 Cepaea hortensis | reverse complement strand
CTGGTCTCCGGGTATTGAGATCGGACGCCCGTGTGTATTGTTGCGCACGTAAAAAATCTCTTGGCAGTTGGAAATCGAAGTAGAGTAGCCTAACGGCGCTGCCCGGACAAAATTTCGAGTTAAAAATCTACCCAAAGTATTTAAGGATCCTCGCCGGTGCTACGGAGTTCGTGCACTGAGCTGAGTTTCTCCTGACTCAGGTTTGAGTTAGGAGGAGAACTGAGCACTTATGGGTTGGACCCGTGTGCCGTGATGTTGATCCATCGACTAAACAAAACTAAACACAAACAGTCAAGATAATGCCAAAATAAAGTTTATACGTCCTGTAAATAATATGCAAATAATAATGTGCACGTAATTGAGTTGCAGATGATTTGACAGCAGGCCGTCTTGCCTTCAGTTCGATGGTATAAGGTTCCGTCGTTCAGAAACCAATGGCGCACTCCATCCATCCATTATGTGCCATGCCGATAAGCGTGGGCGGTTATGATTTGCCATTTCACTCGATCACCAGAGTCGTGGATTTGCAGAGTGTTCTTGTATCGACCATACCACTTGGCCAAGCAACCCAGGTATTTACTGCTCTGTCTTCCGCGCGTTCTCTTCCCCTCGATCTTGCCAGTTGTCACCACGTTCTCTAATTTATTTCTTCTCATAACATGCCCAAAATAGTTTGACTATCTACGTCTAATTTCTCTAATAAATTTATGAGTTTCATTTGTTTCTTGTAGGACTTGGACATTTGTTTTTCTGTCTCTTCATGATATTCTTAGCATTTTCCTCAGCAATTACATTTCCACGGCCATCAGACACGTTTCAGCTTGTGTGCTCATTGTCCACGCTTCACATTCATACAGAAGTACAGGTTCTATGTAGCACCTCAGCACATTTTTTTCTCCTTGCAATTAACAGAATGTTATTGGTCAGTATGTTTTTCATCTTGCAAAAGGCCATCTTCGCCATCGCAATTCTTGTTCTAATCTCTTCAAAGCATCTACCATCAGATGTTATGACTGTTCCGAGATACTTTTACCGATTCACTTGTTTAAGAATATTCTCATTTACCTGTATATCACATTGTGGTATTTCCTTCTTCCTAATGACAACCATAATCTGTGTCTTCTTACAATTCAATTCTAACCTTAGTTGTTCAGTGAGTACAACAACCGCATCTACTAAATGTCGATGATTCTGCTCTTTGTCTGAAATATATATATATATATATATATATATATATATATATATATATATATATATATATATTTATATATATATATGTGTGTGTGTGTGTGTGTGTGTGTCTGTGTGTGTGTGTGTGTTTGTGTGTGTGTTTGTATAATATTGATGTTTCTTCCCCCAATAATAATTCCATTCATGTCTTCTATATTTCTTTAAATATTTTCAATGTTCATGGGAAAAAAGATCTCGAGACATTACACATCCCTGTATCACACCTCTCCTAACAGATTGATATTGACCTACTTCTTTGTCAATTCTGATGGCAGTTAGTTATTTCCAATATATGTTGTTTACAATTCTAAGGTCTTTCCCATCCGTGTATAGATCTGTAAGCATCTCTATCATGTTGACATGTCTTACTATATTGAAGGCCTTTGTGTAGTCAATAAATCAAAGATTTAGATCTTTATCTACTTCTAAAGAACGTTCAATTACTGTTCTCACATACACACAGCATTTACTGTAACCTTGCCTTCTACAAACCCACATTGTTCTTCTCCTATTTCAGGTTGTATTTTCTTCTTAGCTCTTTGCATGATAATTCTTAGCAAAAGCTTTGTGATGTTACTGATTATGCTAATTTTTCCATGTCGGTCACATTCCAAGGCTTCTGATTTCTTTGGGAGTGCAATAAATATATCATCATCATCAAGTCCCATGTCGGCCGGCGTAGGCGTTCCTGGCTCTCCACGGATCTCGGTCTTTGTTTTTTTTAAATCAACCCCGCTGTTGACATTCCTCCATGCCACCATCGCAATCCATCTAGCATCATTTCTCTTGGTCTGCCTCTGCCTCTATTCTTCTAGATCTTTCCAATTGCCACGATGGTCTCCAATGCCTCTCTTCTCATCACATGATCAAAAAAGCTGTTTGCCTCTTTCTTATTGTTGTATGTAATGTTCTAGTTTCATTAGCCTCTTTCGGGCATTCGTTGTAAGTTACTTTGTCAGTCCAATTAATTCGCAACATTCGTTTCAGGAACCACATCTCTGTTGCTTCCAATCTCTTCCTAATTTGTTCTTTTACGTTCGAAGATTCACAGCCATACAGTAAAACATGTTCTATATAATACCGCGGCACTCTCTTTCTTACATTCAATGATAGTGGCCTATTGCATAAGATATTTTTCATTTTCTGAAATGCGGCCTTTGCTTGCCCTATTCTGCTCTTAGCCTCTGTTATGCATCTTCCATCTTATGCCATAAATGTCGCTTGATACTTATAATTATCCACTTGTTGAAGAATTTTCCCTTCCATCTCTACTTCACATTTGGGCGTAGTCTTTATCGTTCATATCACCATTGGTACTGTTTTCTTGATATTCAAGGAGAGTCCTTTCTTTGCACTCTCTGTTACTACAATGTCCAACAATCGTTGTAGATCTTTTGCATCATCCGCCATCAATACTGTGTGATCTGCATAGCGTATATTATTTATATGATAACCTCCGAATATTATTCCTGGCTTTTCTTTGATCTCTCTCATTATTGCTTCGCTATAGAGGGGGAAATGTTCCGGTGACAAAACACATCCCTGTATTACTCCCAATACAATAAATACAGAATTACATAACTCGGGATCCGCACGAGTCAGCTTTGGAGTCTGACGGTAGTACACGCTTACACTGGTCCAGACACTTGCGACTGACAGGTGTACACGCCACATGGTATAAGGCCCTTACCTGCGGAACTTGGCTGAACGCCTCTAAGTCAAGTTCCAAGGTTGTTAGGGTCTGGCCACCGCTCGCCTCCTGCTCGTGGAGGCGAGGTCTCGGAGGTTTGACGCTGAGCCGCCAGCGTCTGCAGCCTACCTTGTTCCAGACGTATTGGTTATCCTTTCCTCTGGAACAAACAAGGCAAGGCCGAGAGAGGGAACATGTCGTTTGGGCACCACATGTTCTCTGAAGCTCTGCCCAGGCATTGTGAGATGGAATTTTGGGCAAATTCCAATCCACATACTTTAGTCTGTCAAGACTGCAAGGTGCCACTCACTCACATAATTCATCAGGTATATCTCCAGTATCATATATTGTGTTCAGAAGTCTGTGACTTGATCTATTCCATATTCTTTTAAAGCATTAATCATTTCTGTTGTTATGTTGTCTCAACCGGGGGTCTTGCCAGTTTCCATATGGTTAAGAACATTCTGAAACTTCCTCTTCAAAGTTTGTGGTTCTTCAGTATTATTTCGAATATCATACTTATCTTCTATGTTATCATCATTAGGGTTTTTCACATAATCTAACGACCTATCCTTTGTCCATAGGAAGTCTACCACAGAGAGGTGAATTCCCTACCAGCCTATAAGTCTGTTAATTCCCCCACACTCGCGCATGACCAGGGTAGACAATTCACACAATTCTCACAATCTGTGACCTCTGAAGCTAGGCATGCCATTCTACACGAAAAATTTGTTTCTCCACCTTACTAAGCATATTCGTTGAGTCCGTAATGAAAATAATGTGTGTTGCAGTGGTCTCTCCATACCATCGGAAAGCTGATATTATTGATTCCACCTCCATTCTCATGCTGGAGGTTGTAGTCTCGTCCATTAGCCTTCATAATGAAAATAAAAGGCGCTGACTGCTTAACAGTAGATCAAGTTTAGGCCGGACTCAGCGTGTCAGTTGGTGAGTCTCGCCCGCAAATGTTCGTGATAATAATGACAGTTTTACCACACGGGGATAATTTGACATCGCTATGGTTGTGAAATTCAGTTCAATCAAGTGCCTTGACCAGGGAAATGAATTACACTGACAAATCAGTGTTAATGTTCTGTCAAGAGCTGGTTTGATCATTACTGCTTGTGAAAAGGACTTCATTTCGTACTCTTGCAGAGGTAGTATTTACTGGCGATAATTTAGGAGCACGTGTAGTCTGGTAAAAGTAAATATTGACAACAAAGATATGTTCTTTAACATGTGTGCTGAGGTTTATAAAGCGTGTCCAGGTTTATAGTGTGAATCTATATTTATAATTTTTGTCCAGTGAATAATATTCTATGTCGATGACATACATGGCAAGTGTCCGTATTGATGATCTTGGTTAATGAAACGGCTGATAGAGTCATATTATGGGGAGTCAGAAGTTCTAGACAGAGCGTCCATGCGCAGTATCCATACTCTACTAATGAGCAATCAGATTCGTTGGGCTGGTCACTTAACTTGCATGCCAGATCACAGGCTCCCTAAACAAATGATTTTACGGCGAGCTGCTTTGTGGTAAACGCTCCCAAGGCGGCCAGTGGAAACGCTTTAAAGACATTCTGAAAATCTCACTTAAAGCTTTTGGAATTTATCTTGACACCTGGGAGACTGCTGCTAAAGACCGTAATTCGTGGCGCACATCATTACATAAGGGTGCAGTCACTTGTGAAGCAACCAGGACTCCAAGAGCTATGAAGAATAGGCTGGACAGAAAAACCACTGCAGGAGATCCTCCCCCTGGAACGTCGAGCATTCTTTGCCCACATTGTCAAAGAACATCTCAAGCCAAAATAGGCCTTATCAGCCATCTTAGAACTCATGGCTCCATACTTTCAACCCGACTGGATAAAATGAATGGTCATCATCATTCTTGATGGACAAACAACACCAACACATGGGGCGTCATTAAGTAACATCAATGTTAATATAATATATATGGAAGAGTATGGGCAAGAGAACATCTTATTTCAGGAGACAGACTGGCTCATACCTATTGGGGGTCGGGAGGATAGTAAAATTTGCCCATGAACAATAGCGATTGCAAAATTCTTGCCCTACTTTCGACGTGCACCTTGTTAAGAACTCGACATGTGTGTTTAACGTGCATCACGTTTTGTTTGTGAAAGTCAAAAGCTATTAAACGTATCACCAAACTTAGACTACTTAATTTTAAATGTCAAAGCGGTGTTACTGTATGTCGTAAGTAAAGAATGTCGTAGTAGTTATTTGTTCTTCTTTACTATTTTAGTGTTGTCCCTGGAGAGAGGGGAATCAACACCCACATTTAATTTAATTCAATATCACTATCCTGGAGATATCCAGCAGACTCCGTCCACAACACTCCCTCAATCTGAAGACACCTTCTTCTCACTCTTACTCACCCCTGGATCATGCCCCCTCTCATTCTTCCCCATCATAACATACTTGACAACTCTAGCCTCAACAAATAAAAACAAGAAATTTATTAAAGCAAAGAGTATATGTAGGAGAAGTGTGTGTGTATAATGTGTAGAATGTGTGACGTATATTCTAAGGTGTATATAGACTCAGATCAGTGTTCAGGAGTATAGTCATTCTCATCACTGTGCTGAGAACACACCAGCACCATGTATTCCAGACAAACAACCTCACCGAGGTGATGCTTCTCCGGTCACGTGAAGAGTTTCTCCGCTATCTCTCGAGGCATCCAGATGTTTGGACATCCATGACAAACACTGTCTAATGAGAGTCTTCAATCTAATTCACACTATGAATATCCTCTGTTATCAACTGTTTGTTACTCAGAGAATTCTAACACTATTGTCACTGTTACTTGGGAAATCTTAATTGATCTAGTGTCACTGGTTGTAAAGATTCCCCATATTAACACCACAATATGAATGTTCCAGGTATTTCTATAAATTTATCTGAATGTTCCTGGTATCAGTGTTGTATATATATATATATATATATATATATATATATATATATATATATATATATATATATATATATATATATATATATATATATATATATATATATAATGTCCTGACTGTTCAGTGATACAACTATCACTTGCTAAACATAAGTATCATCAGCATGTCCTGCTCAGCAGAAGCCAGGGTCCTGCAGACCAACTTGGGTATAAGCCCAATGTAGAGGCCTCTCAGCAACTTCTGTCTTCAAATCCTGAGCCATCATCTTCTAAACTGTGTTCTAGCTTCACTGTTGAATATCATAGCATACCTACATGGAACCTGTTAAGTAGAGAATACTATGGTTAGAGCAACTCAATCGGAATTAGGTGAGTGTAGGCCAATAGCAGCACTCAGATCTACAACAGAGATCCGATCTCTGTCATATGGCCAAATAGCTCATCACATGGTCTGAGACATGGCAACACCAGGAAAGAATAAAGGAACGGGTAGAAACCCAGCAGATGCCCTACTGGAAGATCCTACCATTTCCTATTACCCTCCTCCCTCCCAACCATCCTCAATCTCTCTAATTATTATCCCACTACATTATCCTCAACTCCCTGGGTAAAATGATATATCACACAAGCTAGTTAAAGCCACACAATAGGATGCTAGTGCCGACGCTCCTATGATACTTCCTAGCGCCGCACTTATAGAACATTCTATCACCACACCCATCATACACTATATCACCACACCTATAATACATTATATCACCGCACAGTACTGTACTCTATTCCTAATCATACTCTAATTTAGATATGATTAATAGCCTACCATATGCCTATTCCGGTTGATGATTGAGACTATGCAATCCCTGATTGGATCTATGTCTGCCGATAATTATCAACACTTGGACACTATAGTCTCTTTCGAAAACACAACTCGGAAACTGCACCGATCCTTTAAACTTCAGAAATCTTGGTCGACTAACTCAACTTGTTTACCGCAACGGGTTTTAAGTCGGGCTTGAGTGACGTCACCAAAAAGTCTAGACGCTGATCAGTCCAGAGTCTGGTTTTCTCCTCTTGTTTTAGACTAACTGGAGTCAATCCGCCGTCAAGTTTGCTTTCATCTGGGGAAATCCTTTGTCTCGTACAGCAATAGTTCTTTCTGTCTGTGAACCAGAGAATTCCTCACATCACAGAACCCTCTCCGCCGTCTGTCCAGACATTCCGTCTACACTTCAAAGGCTAACTACCGCCTTGGCAGACGTCTGGCGTTATTATTCGTTTCTCGAACAACCCACATCATAAAGAATCGCCGACTGTGTGTAGACATTTTGACGCGACGTATTTGTGTTCCCTCGTTTATACACATCAAAGGGTTGCCTATTTGTGCAGACGAAAGTCTCCTTTTGTCATCGATCGAAACTAGCAAGTTTATTTTTCGTGACACTGTATGAATGAGACATGGGGATAACGATTAAAAGGATCACAAATAAGTTACACACATTAATTAATTGTTACCTGTACAAAGTAGAAGGACTAAATTCGTATAACAGAATCAGCAACGTTGAGTTTGAGAAGAGAGTGAAACAAATGCCTGTGAACCAAGAGGTGACGAAAAGACGCTGGCGCTGGATAGACCACACACTGTAAAACACATGAGAGTAGTTTAATTAGCCCTGGTCGTAATCCCGTATATCCATGTGGGGAAAACAGCAGCTGCGAGATTCGGCAGCGGATTGCGCAGTGCTACTAACTTAAGGGTATTGAGAAGGACGTTCAGAAAGCAATGACAAACTACTGAACCTAAAACTCTCCTAGTACATCAACAGCAGCAGAAAAAATGCTGGTGTTGACTGCACCGTCCTGTAAAGGGATATGCAACATAAAATAAAAGTTTAATTAGAAAGTCCTTTTCTAGAATCTACGAAGCTGTCGCAAAACGGAAGTCGGTCTCAGACGGGACAACTGATTACCCACTCTGTCTCACCCCGTCTCGGTGGCCAGGCCACATTTTATTGCGGGTAAGTGGGGATTTCCTAGTAAAAAGAGTTAGGACCGTCTTCTGGGTCCTTGAGATGCTATGTATCGGGATTGGCATAAATTTCACGGGTCCCGAGAACCATAACTCAACTCTTTGAATGTGCGTAGATATTTGCTGTTGTAAATTGCACACTCTGATAATCTCGGAGAATTGTGAGTTGCCTTCACTTTCGTGAGGTAATACTCGGAAATCTTTGGCAGGTTCTGTGAGTGTGTCCTTCCGGATCTGACCCGAAGTGGTCATTCGGTAGCCGATCATCAAGAAGGGAGGCTGCTTCTATAGCCAGCTGTATACTAGGCATCTGGGAGAATGTTGTACAGCGGAGGTTGTTGTTGTTGAAGCTATCTTTTCACGGCCGTGTCCGCCAGCTGTAATCTATGCAACTCTTATGGAATCAGAGATTGATCTACAGTGGTGGCATTGTTGTCCTTGAGACGAGAGGCCGGGCCTTTGGCAAACTGTATCATGTTGACCTTTTGGGGCTCCAGAAGGGGACCTACAGCCCAGGGCTTGATGAACCTACCGGTTCGCTGTCTGTTGCATAGTTGTTTCTAAGTTTAAAGGTAACACATTTATTTATACTTGGCTCGCTTAACTAAAAGTTTGTATTTCAGTTGTGGTTCCATTCTTGACCAGGCCGGCCAGTTGCGCCGTGAGGCCTGTGCTCTGACCGAGATGTACATGTTGACCTCGGGTCAGGGGACACCAGCTGTGAGTTATGTCTCGACCAGGCCTTCCAGCTGTGTAATAAGCCTGTGTGTTTACTACAACTTAGATTAACGCGTGAGCTAAGGTCAACAGACAAGACAGAATGTATTGTGCTAGCCAGCTCAGTGGGGTAGTCTGGTTGAAGCGAATTTAACAATACATTCGACGCCCTATCTCAATAATGGGGTACATGAGGGAATTATTGTTCTGACAGAAGAATTCCTTTTGAAAAGAGCTTTAATTTGATTCCCTTAATGGAGGAGGTTGGCATTAATACGTTTCAATCATCATAAGATGGCAGGCTGAAACAAGTACTTGTCAAGCATTCATATGACGCAAGAGAATCACAACATGCTGTTCGCGTCAAGGTGAACACCCGACTATGTAGGAAGGCTATAAGCGGTGAAGTGAGAAGTGACACTCAGGTTAGTGTTATTTAACAGGGTGTAGTCCAGGGGGACAAGATATCTTCACATCTACTTAGGGCTAATTCACCTTAGGCCAGTATAGCGGTGGGATAGACACCCACTCATGTAATGCGTGTATATTTCATCAGTGTTGTTTGACTCCATACTTCCTTTGATGAGAAAGGAATAATTTGTCAGGCGGGTCTATCTTTCTATTGTCTCTATACTGTCATCGGAACCAGATTGTTTGCGGTGGCTGATTTCCCATAATTCCTAGCAGCCTAAGGAATGTATTTATGTGATGAGTGTCTATCTATAAGCATAAACCCACACACAATAGAAATCCATATATTCGAGGCAGAAAGTTGAAAAACGACAAACACAAGAACACAAAACTCTTCTGTTGTTTGTCTGGTCCTTAATTCAGTATTTCAGGTTAGTTACCATTGCGGTTTGAGCATCTTCCATTAACCTTGGAGGTGTCATAGAGTACGCATCTCAGATATCCTGAGATGCTAATCGACTTTTCTAATGAGACAGAGGGTGATTAAGAAAGATGATTTAGCCCATAACGCTTGATAATCTCCATAGGTATGGATTTCTGCCATCCTCATGAATGGAACCTGTCATCATATCTACTATCAATTAGGCATGAGACTTGTGGCTGAAAAGCTACTGACTGTCGCGAAAAAAAACTTGATAGTTTCGATCGATGACAAAAAGACCCGACATTCGTCTACAAAAACAGGCAATCCTTTTATGAGTAGGGGACTGTGGAAGAAAATACGTCGCGTCAAATGTCTACACACTGTCGGCATTTCTGTATGATGTGGGTTGTTCGAGAAACGGACAAATGCGCCATCCGTCTGCAAGGCGGTAGTCAGCCTTTGAAGTTGTAGACGGAATGTCTGGACAGAAGTCGGATGGATTCTGTGATGTGGGGAAAAATCCCCTGGTTCACCGGCAGACGGGACCTTTCTTGTACGAGACACAGGATTCCCAGATGAAAGCAAACTAGACGGCGGATTGATTCCAGTCAGTCGAAAACAGGGGGAGAAAGCCAGACTCTGGACTGATTAACGTCTAGACTTGTTGGTGACGTCACTCAAGCCCCAAATTAAAACAAGTTGAGGTAAACAAGTTGAGGGAGTCGACCAAAAGTTATGAAGGGTGAAGGATCGGCAGTATTCCTGGTTGTGTTATAGAAAGAGACTATAGTGTCAAAGTGTTGATATTTATCGGCGGACATAGATCCAGTCTGTGATTGCATAGTCTTAATCTTCAACCGGAATAGCCATATAGTATTCTATTAAACATATTTAACATAGAGTATGTTTAGGAATAGAGTACAGTATTATAGATGCGGTGATAGAATGTATTATAGGTGCGGTGATAGAATGTTGTATAAGTGCGGTGATAAAAAGTATTATAGGAGCGTCGGCACTAGTAGCCTATTGTGTAGCTTTAACTAGCTTGTGTGATATATCATTTAACTCATGGAGTTAAGGACAATGTAGTGGGATAATAATTAGAGAGATTGAGGTTGGTTGGGCGGGATGAAGGGAATGTGAAATGGTAGGATCTTCCAGTAGGGCATCTGCTGGGTTTCTACCCGTTTCCTTCAATCTTTCCTTGTGTTCCCATGTCTCAGGACAATATGATGAGCTATTTGGCCGTATAACAGAGTTCGGTTCTCTGTTATAGATCTGAGTGCTGCTATCGGCCTACACTCACCTAATTAAGGTCAGAATTGAGTTGCTCTCACCAGGGGATTCTCTATTCTACAGGTTCCACTTGATGAGGCTACGATATACTACCAAGAAGTTAGTATCAAAGTTAAAGAAAGTGATGGCTCATGGATTGAAGACAGAGGTTACTAAGAGGCTTGTACACTGAGCACATAACCTAGTTGGTCTGCAGAAACCTGGTTTCTGCTGAGCAGGACTTGATGAACATATGTGTGATTTTTTTTCTTGAGTGATATGTTACATCACTGAAGATTAAGAACACTATAAAATACACATATACCAATATACATAACTACCTGGAACATTAATCGGTTGTTTTTAATAAGGGGAAAATCGTACAACCAGTGACTTTTGAACATTTAGATTTTCCCATGTGACATTTAAGTTATTGGAAAGATTCTCTGATCAACGAACATTATTGAACAGTGTAAATTCACAGTGTTTGCTAGAGTGAAGACCAATATCGAACAGTGTCTATCATTGATGACCAGCGTCCTGATTGTTCGAGAGTTATCGGAGAAAGTCGTCACGTGGCAGGAGAAACATCATCTGGGTGAGGTTTTATGTCAGGAATACATGGTGCTGTTGTGTGCTCAGCACAGTGATGCAACTAACTTTGCTCCTGATTCACTGGTCTGATTCTACATACACCTTAGAATATTCGACACACATTCTACACATTACACACACACATTTCTCACACACATACTCTTTGCTTTAATAAATTATTTTGTATTTATTTGTTAAAGCTAGAGTTGTTGAGTATGTTGTGTTGGGGAAGAATGAGAAGGGGCATGATCCAGGGGTGGGTGAGAGTAAGAAAGAGGTGTCTACAGACTGAAGGAGTTTTGTGGACGGATTCTGGTGGTTTCTCTAGGACAATAATATTGGGTTAATTAAAATGTGAGTGTTGATTCCCCTCACTCCAGGGACGACACTAAAGTAATAAAGGATTACTACGACACTGACTTACGTTAGGATTACCAGGAGTCATAACCCAACTAGTCCGTGAGACATGGCTGGGAATTAAGACATACTATTGTGGTCCTAGCTGGAGGAACTGACCACACGGAATAGGATGTTAGTGTAGATGCATATTGATGTAGTGTGTATTGATGTAGTGTGTATTGTGCAAGGGTGTGATGGATGTGTACACTTGGCCTGTTCTTGCTTACAGGAACCCCTTTGATGTTCCTGTAGGCCAGTGTCCTTTGCTGTGTGCTGTATCCGGTGCTGTATCCTGAGGGCGGCTGCATGTTTGCAGTGGCCTGTGTGCTGTTGACCCTTTGCTGATTCCTGAGATCCTGTTTGCAGTTGGTCCGTTGCTGGGTGCTGTGGACCTGTGGCTGTGTGCTGTGACTTTAGACGGTGCTGAAGGCCAAGTGGCTATTCGCTGCGGAACCTTACTGGGTTCAAGTCCCGAGCCTCCTGGAGGCATCATACAGGTTCAGGTGAATGTGTCTTACCACCTGGGTCTACACACTGACACCCAATACTACACCGACATACCTCGTGTGGGATGATGAGAATGTCAAGCAGACTACTCTCACCCAATTGACTTTTCATTTCTGTAGGTGTGTCGGTTTGTGTGTGTGAGTCTGAATCTCTAATAAAGATTCTAGATTCTCCTGTTATAAAATTGTTCGCTTATAGTCAGGTAGGTGTCTCTGAGTATTGTTAGTCCTCAGATGGGTTGAGTCGTCCGGGAACCTTCTTGGGGACAATATTTGTGTAAAGGGTAGACAGAAGTTAATCTAGAACCCCAACTAAATAATATCTGCGACTACTGAGAACCAGGCTAGTGTTGTCAGTGTAATAACTAGAGGGAGACCCCGAAAGCTCATGGAGAAGAGACATGACGATAGAAATGAATAATATGGGAAGGACACTGACAGAGCGCTATGGGATAACAAAGGATGGGTGAATTGGAGTAAATTGTTTGATGACCTGTGCCCGACTGAGGGATAAGAAGTTAAAGAAAAGAGAAGCATTATCATATGGTCTATACAAATCATCGCCATTAATTGTATTATCTTCCATTTTTCACAGTCTATGGTGATATTACTAGCAGAAAGTGAGCAGGAGTTACAAGACCTAGTGGAACAAGTAAACAGGCACAGTGCAGAATGTGGCTAAGATATTAACTGGTACTGTTGGTGTTGGAACTCTTTGCTGGCTGCTGAGGATGGGGACGGAGCGGTTATGGGAATGCCCCGGGTGCTGTGATGTCGGTTCCTAAATGAATCAATCAATCAAAACAAAAACTACGATAATTAGCAGTGAAAAGGAAAGGTCATCAATGAACATCACATTAAATATTTCTCCTATCTTGAACATATAATAACAGATGATGGTAGAAGTGAAATAGAAATAAAAAAAAAAGAGAATAGGAATGGCTAAACAGACTTTCAACGGCATGAAATCAATATTAACATCTAGAGAGATTAATGACGCATTAAAAATGAGAATTGTCAAATGTTACGTATATTCAACGCTACTGTGTGGCGCGGAAGCCTGGACATTGAACAAGCAACTAGAAAGTCGCATAGAAGCACCGAAGATGTGGATATACAGACGAATATGTCGTATTTCATGGAAACAAAAACAATCAAATACAGAGGTTCTAGAAAATCTGGGAATGGAGAGAGAGAGATAGTTGATGAAAGAAATAAAGAGGAGGTAAGTGAAATATTTCGTCCACGTTAAAAGACATGATACTCTTATAAATACCATACTGGAATGTAACGTTGAGGGCAAGCGAGCAAGAGGTAGAAACGATATAAGTGGGAAGAGAACATCAAGACATGAACTGTCACATAATACTGGAGAATTCAGATCCAGAATTGATGAAGCCGCCATCGCTAGGAGCCACAACTATTTGATGTGGAGAAATATGTTCCCAATTTCAGACACCACCGGGATTCCAGGATATCCAGGATAAGTCCCGAGATCAAAGGGAAACGTCGGCATTCTGTTTGCCCGGATCTCAGGAGAATGGAGAAGGGGGGGCGGTGCCGTCTTGATTGAAGTCCGGTCACGTGAGTGACGTCACTCGAACAACATATTTCGGCTGTTAGAAGTTAACGAAACTTGCGTTCCGTCTGTGGATGAACTACAGATAACGGGAGTGTTTTTGTGTTCCTAGTTCTAATGGAGAAGAGGATTTACGGGGTCTCCTGTGTTTTTGAGACTGTGATGAATTGTGAATTCCGACTCCGAACAGGAACACTAGCATAAGGTAGTCTAGTATTAAATAAAGCTTAGGACTAGAACATTGAGATAGTGTGTTGTGTGAATGTAGTCTAGGAGCGTCGGCCGCAGCTGGCTGGTGCCTAGCTTAAAAGAGGTAGAGTGATATATCATTTCACTCGGCAGGGTAACACCAGTGTAATGGGATGATATTCGGTGAGATTTGGGATGGCTGGGGGAATAGGGGAAATGTAAATGGTGGGATATTCCGGTAGGGAGACCTACTGGGGCTCCTGTGTTTGTCCGTTTGGTCTTTCCTTTTCCTTACCACCCAAATGTGAAGAACTATTGTGCCTTTATGCTAGAGTGTAGTTCTAGGTTAACCAGGATACATGTCTGAGTGGCCTTTGGCCTATAATCACATACAGTGGATTCGAATAGGGTTTTTCTCTCACAGAATGTTTTATTTTTCACCAGGTTCAACTGTTTAACAGAAAGAAAGTATTACTACTAGGTGTGGACAATGCCTCAGTCACACTGAGTGATATTTTACTGTACCGGAGAAATTAGGGACAGCTGGGAGAGGAGGAAAATAGCAGTCACACTGAGTGAAGTTATGTTAAATGGTGTCGGCAATGGGACACCGTTCCACCAATCATGGCCTCATCAAAGCCCAGAGTGTTTAACATAAAAACGGCTGGTTGTCAGTTACTGAGGTCCTGAAAAGGCGGATTCAAATTAACAGTGATTACTTCTCAGAACAATAACATTATTATATAGAGAAGGTATAATGGTGATTACCTCTCAGGACAATAACGTTATTATATAGAGAAGGCCTAAAGGTGATTACTTCTCGAGACAATAACATTATTATATAGAGAAGGCATAATGGTGAGGAAACATGTTCAGTAAACTTGTACAAACATACAGGAGGAACTTACTCGAACAGACATCATTAGTTTGTTTCTTGGGGAGTCGTGTGAGAGAAGTGCCGAGATTCCTAGGTTCCAGGATCGTTATAGACACATTAAATACATTGGGGGTTCTGAACTTATGGACGTTGGTATACTATATTCAGTAGTGGAGTCCAGTCACCAGACTATATAGGATTAACTCCAAGAAGTCAACCATTGTCCGGAGAGATTCTTCATTCGGTGAGACCTGTTCCGAACTTACTGTGGTGTGATGTGGCATGGCCTAACATGATGAAGAACGATCCTGAGCTCACTAATCTATTCTCACATACATCATAGAAAATACTACATATTTCCACACGCAAACAGTGCACACACGTGACACTTTTCTGTATTAAATGTTTTATTTTATCATTTGTTAAAATACAGTCTTGTGTGGGTACGTTCTGGAGGAATATGAAGGGTATTGTTTAGTGGTAAGAAGAAGAAGAGGAAAGAGAGAGATAGGGTACCTGAGACTGACAGGGGGTTTGTAGACAAAGGTCCGGCAGAAGCCCACGACAGTGTTCCTGTTGACTCCACTTCCCCCCCCTAGGGACGACTGGCGACATGAACGAACATCAGCCTGACAGAATGTGTAGACAAGGCGAGAGACAGACAGTGTTGGAGATCCATTGCAGCCAACCTTCACTGTGGAGACGGCAGCTGATTTATTGATGGTGAAATTACAATATGCATTCAACATGGTGTATTTTCACTCTCCTTGGAAAAGCTCTCCTATCGGCCTAGATTCTGGATTCTAATATCCAAACCTATCAATTCCATGTCCATCGCAGTCATATCCAACTTCGATTGGTTGTTTGTCACGTTTTAATTACTTTTAGGATCAGTAATTTGTCATTGATCTATGAAAAAGAAGTCACTATGTAAAGTCAACTGACAGGTGTGTGGAAGGAACCCACTTCATCACCGTCAGCAGAGAAACACCTAAATGAGATTAAATGGACCGCCATGACAATACTTATTGTTCTACACTTCTAGCGAGTCCGAAACAATTAGCAAAATTTATGTTAAGTAGTTTGCCATTGATTTTTGAACGAGAAGTCAACGCTGAGGTCCAACTAACCGGTGTAGAGGTTTATCCCGCTACCCCGCCGTCAGCACACGGGAAGTTTAAGAGCTAGAGCGCTATTATCCTTTCAGCAACGTCGACAGCTACCATTGTAAAAGCGACTTTTATAACACACGAAAAAAAACGTTCTAAGTACACACAAGTAAAGATATCGTTTCCGTGATAAACCAAATAAACAGAGATAGGATTTTTGTTTTATGTATGACTGTCTTTGTGGCCTCAAAGGGTTCCTCAAATGATATATATATGTGTACTACGTGTACACCATTGAAACCGACCTATCATTTCTCTTGCTTAAATGTTGGTTAATATTCTGGACACAACAGTACGATATGAAGTGCCTGTGTGTTTGATATGTGACCTATGCTGGTTTAATATACAATTCTGAGACCTAAGGAAAAAAGCTGCAGAAAAATATATTCCAAAATTTAAGAAAGTGGGTTGTCAGACATGGATTCCATTTTACAGCTAATGGAAACAAAAAGACAAAACAAAAATAATCCTGCCAAATATAAAGAAATTCACAGAAAAGTCAAAACATTATTTAAGGAGGCAAAAGAAGCATGGCTCGAGAAAAACTGTATAGAAATTGAAACACAACACAACAGTAAAAATACCAAACTTATGCACAAAAGAATTCAGGAGCTTACTAATCAAAGAACACATACATCAGTTGGCTGCCTAAAGACAAAAGATGGAAAAATCATAACAGAAAAAGATAATATTTTACATGTATGGTCAGATTATGTGGAATACCTTTATGATGATAACAGAGAAGAACAGTATGATATTCAAAATAATAATGAAGGACCATCAATTTTGAAGATGCAGATTCAGAATGCTCTGAACCATAAGAAATCTGGCAAGACCCCCGGTTCAGACAGCATCACAACAGAAATTATTAATGCTTTAGATTAGAAGAATACTGAATAGATAAAGTTACCAGACTCCTGAATACCATATATGATACTGGAGATATACCTCATGAATTATGTAAGTCTGTATTTATTGCAATCCCAAAGAAATCATGAGTCTTGGAATGTGATCAACATCAAACAATTAGTATAATGAGTCACATCACGAAGATTTTGCTAAGAGTTATCACGCAACGAGTTAGAAAGAAATTACAACCTGAAATAAGAGAGGATGTGGGTTTGTAGAATTGCAAAGATACAATAAATGCTGTGTACATACTGAGAACAGTAATTGAACGTTCTATCGAAGTAAACAAAGATCTACACCTCTGCTTTATTGACTACACAAAGGCTTTCTATAAAGTGAGACATGTCAACATAAGGATGCAAAATGATGGAAAAGACCTTAGACTTATAAAAAACATATATTAGAAACAACAAGTTGGCATAACAATTGATAATGAAGTAGGTCAATATCAGACTATTAAGAGAGGTTTGAGACCGGGATGTGTAATGTCTCTAAATCTGTTTTCCCTGTACAGTGAGCATATTTTCAGAAATATAGAAGATATGGAAGGAATCAATATTGGGGGAACGATACATCAATAACATTAGACACGCAGATGATACAGTCTTGATTGCAGACAATGAACAGGACCTGCAAAATTTAGTAGATGCTGTTGTTGCACACATTGAACAACTAGGGTTAGAATTGAATTGTAAGAAGACATAGATTATGGTCGTCACTAGGAAGGAAGAAATACCACAATGTAATATACAAGTAAATGGACATATTCTTAAAAAAGTGGATCGGTACAGCTATCTCGAAACAGTCATGACATCTGATGGGAGATGCCTTGAAGAGATTAGAACAAGAATTGCCATGGCGAAGGTAGGCTTTTGCAAGATGAAAAACATACTGACCAATAAAAAATATCAATTGAAACGAGAAAAAGAGTGTTGAAGTGCTACATAGAACCTGTACTTTTATATAGATGTGAGGCGTGGAGAATGAGCAGACTAGCTGAAAAACATCTGATGGCTGTGGAAATGTGGTTTCTGTGGAAAATGAAAGAATACCATGGACAGATAGAAAAACCAATGAACAAGTCCTTCAAGAAACAAATGAAGATCGTAAACTGATTAGAGAAATTAGACGCAGACATTCCAAATTTTTGGCCATTTTATGAGAAGAAATTAATTGGAGAAATTGGTGAGAACTTGCAAGATCGAAGGGAACAGACCAAGGAGAAGACCAAGAATTAAATACCTGGATGGCTTGACCACATGGCATGGTCGAGACAGAAACATGGAGCTGATCCACGACTCTGGTAATCGAGTGAGATGGCAGAAAATGACCGCCCACGCTTATCGGCGTGGCACATAATGGATGGAGACCTAAGGAGCTATTTCAATGATCAGATAGGAGTTATGTCCGTATTCCAAGATGTGGATTCATGTGGATAGTAGACCTTTCTAATGAAAATACCTTAGCAGGGGTGTCTTGTTGGTCATACTAGTTTTCTTGTTCCTGCAGCGAGGCGCTGTCTTTATTTGGTGATGACTGGTTTGAATCCTGGTCGCTAACTGTAGGTTTCAATTTTTATGTTGTTCTCGTGCTTCCTAAGCCTTTCTCCCTAGCCTAGAGGTTAGCGACTTTCTCCATAATCCCGCTTGATCTCGAGAATGCGTACAATAGAGTTCGCTATGATATTTTGATGACCGCACTTATGGAGAAGTGGGTCAATCTTTGATTGGTGAACTGGATAGCAGCCGTCCTGCATTCTCGTCGGGTAGCTCTCCGACTGGGTGCATGGACCTCAGAGCCACAAATGTTAACCCCGGGACTGCCACAGGGATCTGCAATCTCACCGGTGCTCTTTAATGTGTATACGAGCAAGATTGCATACCTAGAAGCACCAGAGATTGGAAGGATTCTAACATTTGCAGATGATATTCTTGCATACAGGCAGGGGAGAAATAGGGATCAAACAGCCCAGGAGCTACAGATGACAGTAGACAAAGTGATTGACTGGTGCACTGAAATGAGTGCTGTCATCCACCCGGAAAAGGCGGCTGTGTTGTGGTGCTCTCTGAACAACAGGATTGTGAGAGATGATGCCCCAAGCCTCACGATAGATGGCAGAAGCGTCAACAGAGAGAACAAACTGAAGTATCTGGGAATCACATTTGAGTCTGACCTTCAAGGACCATGTTAAGGCGGTTGTGACAAGATCTCAAAATGGACTCAATGCACTTAAAACTTTGGCTGCAATGGACACAGAGAAGAGAATGCTCTTCACACTATACCAGCACTTGATCCTATCAGTGATTGATTATGGACTAGGACTTGTCACTTGTCGTCCCGGGAGGAAAGTGGAATCAACAAGCACACCTTTAACTTATTATACTTTTGGATTATTGACAGACTTTTGTCTACACTCCTCCCTTCTGTCTTCCATACACTATCTCTCTCTCTCTCTCTCTCTCTCTCTCTCTCTCTCTCTCTCTCTCTATCTCTCTCTCTCTCTCTCTCTCTCTCTCTCTCTCTCTCTCTCTCTATCCTTCATAACATACCCTGACAACAGTTTCCTTCAACAATTAATAACCTGTTTATTGTTGAAAACTATGTCAATTGTATGTATTGAAAGTGTATATGTAGTTGGTAGTGTCTGCTAATGTGAATGCAAGATATGACTCGGGTAATCGTATGTGCCGTAAGCTTTCTCCTGCTTCCTACGGCCATGCAACAAGACGTCACACATATAATTAGAACGTTCTCACCCTGGATGCTCTGTTCTGCTTGCGTCTGGAGGTAAATCCGTATTGGAAAAAAGAAAACTGTTCACCACTGTATCACCGTAAAGTAATGTGATCACGGTAAGTCCTATGCGTAGATCCGGGTTTATTTGATTATTCGTTAATTAATAAATCCACCATGGAAAAACATATAGCTAATGTCTAGCACTGTCTATTGGTCCTTCAAACGTTCTACACACGGCATTCCGTTCTTTTATGAACACCTTTTGTACGCATGGCAACTCTTCATGAATGATTCATTTGTGTCTTTATATTAATTTACAGTGTCCTTATTTTCCGTTCTGGGTCATCCTGCCTTTTTATAATGATCGTTATTTCCTTTATTTTCTAAACTTTCTCTGCCCCCGTGAAGTGCCTGATCAAAGTGAAAGTTCTTTCCTTTATTATCAACACTGCTTTCTCTGTACAAGAGACGTACTGTTCTATCTTCTTTGATATGTCAGGAGGTGTAGTGGACCCTGGGTAAAAAAATATTAAATCAGGTGATTTAAGTCTGCTTCATATTACTGTTTATGTGAGTGTCTTTCTCCAGCCGTAATGAAAAGCTTCCGAAAGAATACTCTGACATAAACAGCAGAATTCACTAAAGTCTAAACTTATTCACTCATAGAAAGCAATGGTAACCCTAAGCACAAACACATATTTCCCTATGCTAACTATTACTCTAAGGTTAGTTTTACCTTATATATAGAATTTATGTAAATCCCAGAATTGAAATCTATCAGCACATAAGCACTCTATCCCATTGCAAGGGATGATATTTCTTTTCTATTACAGGACACATAAATCCAGCTTTCCGTCCAGTTTGGTAGCACACTAAATACAAAACCACTTTTCCACCAATTTATACCGAGTGTCCAAGTCTCCGTGGACTTTTGATGTCACTACATCAACCATCGTATTTTGCCGCACCCGTCACATCAAAAGTCTGTGAAGTCACGTATGCGGTATTGGCGCCCCGTGTCGTGTCTCATTCGTCTCGTCCTCCGTTCATCCGCTAGTATCTCCAAGCGAACCCTTTGATCGCCGTCTTCTGCGTTTACCCCGTTCCAATGTATTCGTGTCTCCGTCTTGTCGGCCGATAAGATCGACAGTCATTGACCCTTTGTTACTCTGGATTTTTCCTCTTTATCCTTCGGTCAATAACCCATACTTTGTCCTCGCTCAAAACTGACGTATTCGACTGTTAACCCTCCTCATAATTAATCTTACTCGTTTATCAGGGAATCATTAACTCACAGTATCCCGTGACAGGACTGCTCACTGTCTCAAAGAGTCAGCTGGTGAAATTAGAGCGCATACAGAACGAAGCTATGCGGGTCATTCTGGGATGCACCAGAGACACTCCAGTAGTATGTATGCGTTACATCCTTGGTCTGCCTACTGTTGCTGGTAGGCACAAGGTGATGCAGGCGAAGGCATACCTCCGAGTAGCTGCAGACACAGATCACCCGTTGCATGAGACGCTGGACGTAGTTAAGGGTCAGAGACTGATAAGAGGGAAATCATGGATGGCTCAGGCGGAGGATACGATCAGACAGGTGTGCCCCTTGGAGAAAATCAGGCGAGGAGAGGAGTGGGTCAGAGTGCCAGCCGAACAGTCAGACTTGTGCAGAGTTATAATCACATTGAGCCGGGAGTGCAGGGAGTGGCCAGCAGGGACCACGGAAGTGGAAATTCAGCAACTATTTCAGGAAAATTCTCGCCCGGGTGATGTGATTATCTACACTGATGGGTCGGTGTTGAGAGGTAGGACAAGTGCCTAGGTGTTCTTAGCAAAAGCTAATGGTCGGCGTTTGGTGCAGGAGAGCCTGGCGTATGATGACACAACATCTAGCTTAAGAATGGAGGTGGAGGCGGTCAGTGCAGCTTTCCGCTGGTTAGAGAACACGACACATACACACATTGTGATAGTAACTGACTCAGAAAGCATGCTGAGGAGGGTGAGAACAGGCAAGCTTCGTGCAGAGTGGCTTGCTTCGCTTCGGAGGTCACGGGTAGCAAGCATCACCTGGATATTTTCTCCGGGGCATGCCGGTGTGCTGGGGAATGAACCGGCGGACAGATTGGCTGAATCGGCAAAACTTGGTGGAGTACTGATTCATGACAAGACAGACGTGGTTGCGGCCTTGTGGGAGCACGTGTACACCTCGGAGGAGCAAATGGATCACCATAGTCTGGTAAGAATGAAGCAGCGAGGTGTGACGAGGGGATCTGGCCGACGATCGATGCTCAGAGGAAAGGCGAGACGAACATATAATCAGATTGCTACTGGAACTATTAGTGTTGGAACTCTTCGCTGGCTGCTGAGGATGGGGACGGAGCGCTTATGGGAATGTCCCGAATGCTGTGATGTCGGTTCCTAAATCAATCAATCAATCAATCCGTAATCCCGTATACTCTCGTGAGTAACGTGACGTGCGTGAGAATCGGTGGCGGTTCTCTCCCCGTCGGTAAGTTACGGGGTATGTGAGCCGGTCGCTCAGAAAGCAATGGCAAACTACTGAGCAAAATCTTGCCAAGAAATCAACAATCAGCTAAAAGAAGCTGGTGTTCACAGCGACGTCCTGTAAAGGATATGCTAACAAAAAAAACGTGCGTCCTATTGTAATATATTTTTTCACAAGCAGTAACGGTTCTGTGAATATTTCTCCGTACAACAATTGAGCATTGACACCGCAACAGGGCTGGTTTGTTCCGTACCTCTACAATCCAAGATTTAATACAACTCAATCTGACGTCACAACCGGAACACAACTAAACCAAATAAATACCGCATGCCGGCAACGAAACTGTCTATTCAATCACCAGCCCAAAACGAGAGAAAGGATCACTGTCTGACGGTAAAAGTTTAAAACCTCAACATTGAAAGTAAATCAAAGTGTGAGAAGAAAGAAATTATATGCCAGAAGCAGCCAGAGTACTTGGCGGAAAATCCGAGGCTTGGATCCAGAACTCTGTGTCATCGTATTGGAATTCGTTCTCTTAGAAAAAGGTAAACACAATATTTATTTTATAGTTAGCTAGTCAGTGAGACCTTTTCAAGAAGTTGTTGGTAAGTCAATGTGTCGTAAACCTATGTGGTTATTTCTTAAGAAATTAATTTAGTAGAAACTACATAATATGTTCGGTTATCATAGCCTATGGATAAACTGTCCATTAAGAAAACTACAGTGAATTTTAATTTTCTCCCAGCTAAACAACTTATTTAATGTATAAACATTAGACCTATTTGTACATTATATTTCTTAAGTAGTTAAACTCAGTCAGCAGTAATTTAGACGTTGGTGAGTAACTTAAGATTAAGAAGGCTAAGAATACTTAGTTCACTTAGAAGAAACTAGTTTACATGTGCCAACACTGGTAAGAGAAATTAGTGTAATGTGTAACAAAAGTACATGAGCACCTGAGATGCAAATAGATTCCTATAGGTATCATAAATTGTGTGGGTTAAAGCAGCCATGTGGTGAGGCAATGTATTTTCATTGTTAAACATGTGGAATTAATATGTGTGCCACATTATAATGCTTTGTGAATGTGTGATGAGATGTGAATGTATCATTTGTGAACCACATCAGTATGAATGACTAATTATCTTCTTCTTCTTCTTCTTCTTCTTCTTCTTCTTCTTCTTCTTCTTCTTCTTCTTCTTCTTCTTCTTCTTCTTCTTCTTCTTCTTCTTCTTCTTCTTCTTCTTCTTCTTCTTCTTCACCGTCTTCTTGGTCTACCTCGGGGTCTACGGTCATTTATTTCCTGAGTGTAAGTGAGTTTTGTTTCCCTATTATCTTCCATTCTTTCTATATGCCCCAGCCATTGTAGTCTATTAGCCTTCATGATACCAGTGATTAGCGGGGACTTAAACATATCATAAATGTCTTTGTTACTTTTTCTTTTCCACTCTCCACTTTGTGTATCCCTAATGGGTCCAAAGATGCGTCTTAAAACTTTGTTCTCAAAGGTTTGTAGCAAGGCTTCGTCTCCTTTCGTTGTACTCCAGGTTTCAGAGCCATACAGCACAACTGGTCTGATCAGTGTTTTGTATATTGTGATCTTGGTGTTACGAGATAGCGCCTTTGAATTTAGTAGATGTTGTAGTGCATAGTATATCTTATTTCCATAATTGATTCTACTTTGTATTTCTTCCCTTATGATGTTGGAGCAATTGAAGATTGTACCCTGGTATTTGTATGTCAACCAGCTCCCGGGTTAATTCTTCGGCCGCTCAAGCTCGATATAGTGTCCGTTCATGTATCTGTTTCGTAACAAAATGGTTTTTACAAAGGTTGGATGTTAACCCCACGCTTCAACCCCCAACCTGGAGGACCAGGGTGTTTCTCTTTATCTGTTCTCTACCCTTTGACCTGTCCGGCTTGGGAGTCCCTGCTGGTATCTACGCTACCGCCGGTATAGCTCTCATGGTCATTGAGGTCAATTATCATCCAGGAAAATATTATAATTTCTGATGAAGGATGAGAAAATGATTGAGATTTAATTATAATGTCATTGTGGTTGAATCTGTGTATTTATTCTGTGTAAAGCACATACATCTGTTTGATTGTCATCCATACAGATATGATTGTGTCTGATGAATGACTGAGATCTGTGATGTCAATGGTGTTAAACATTTAAAGTTAGCATTGGGAAATCACATAAGTATAATTACGTATCTTACATAAAAGTATGTGAATGATTTCTGATGTACGAGTGTGAATGAGTGAGAGAAGTGACATGCTAAGAAGGGTATAGGCTAACAATCAATCTCATGATAGAAGGCATCTGTGATGTGTAATGTCCTGTCTATCACAAGAGAACATGTTCGGCATAGCCCATACACTACTTAATAATTTAGTGCACTCCGACGCATGAAACCACTTTATATTAAATATCATTCATGGTACCATCATCTGCTTTTGTGCCCTAAGAACTACACAACCCATATTACAAATCACGCGTACTACAAGCATCTGGTTTTGTGTCTTAACCAAAACCCCATTTTGTATTATAGATCACTCATGTTGCAACATATGGGCTAGTGCCCTTATGAATGTAATGATAATGAGATGATGATTGTAATAAAAATAATGATGATGATGATGATTGTAATAATGATGATGATTATTGTAATGATGATGATGATGATGATGATGATGATGATGATGATGATGATGATGATGATGATGATGATGATGATGATGATGATGATGATGATGATGATGATATAATGATGATGATAATTGTAATGAAGATGATCATTGTAATAACAATGATGATGATGATAATGATATAAGCATAATGATGAGAATGATGATGATGATGATTGTAATAACAATGACGATGATGATAATGAGAATGATGATGATGATGATGACAAATGAAGTACAAGCATATTATAGACACGGTGAATAGGAGGGAATATACTCGCCTTGAAACTTTTGATTAGAAAAGATTTCACCTGAATACTATACAAGAATTGATACCATAATGTACTTATATTGTGTATAGGAAACTACTAACTGAAATAGGGAATGATTTCTAAAACCATTAATGGATGAGACCCTTTTTCTTTTAATGGAAAAATATGTAGAGAGCATAGCTAGGTACATAAGAGGATGGTCAACATAACTGTCAAATACCAAATCAATCAAGGTATTACGTAACCTGGAGACCTGAGGACAGGCATAGGTGAAGATAAAACTGCACATCTGCTAGTTTAAACATTGAACACCTGATAGTGGAAGATTTGATGGAGAGCAAATAATTATGTTGGTGATAACTAATTGAGAACACCAAGACTACCTTTCTCCTATGTTTATTTTTCTCTAAGAACAAGATTCATTTTATTGATTTCACTTGTGTACTTAGGAGTTTACAGCATTGCATTTCTAAGGTCATATTGATGGTATGATTAGATGTATGTTGATTGCTGAAATTTCAGATAGTGGCTAAGTACCGCTAGATCCAGACCTGATTATGTTGAATGCAGCACTTTGTGAATGCAGCACCTTGTGAATGCAGCTCTTTGTGAATGTAGCACTTTGTGAATGGAGCACTTTGTTGAATGATGTCCTTGATAGAGTAGTGCAGAAACCTATTCATCTGCAAGATTTTCCTCTGCAAAGGACAGATATAAAGATGTACTTAGTCTATTAAAGAAGGAGAAATAGGGCCAACTAAAACAATATTATTCTACAACCGGGGGAGAAAACACTCTGAAGCTTACAAGACAAACTTAAAAACACAGTGACTGCTTGGAGCAAGAACTCAGAACTCACCAGTCCAGACAAGGGAATGCAGACTAATTGTTTTGTTTCAGATTTACTACCACAGAGGATCTGCAGGAAAATTAGCTGCAAATTTACCCATAGTCTCAATCATATTTGAGGAGGGGGGTCACTGTTGAATATATGTGTAAAGATCTTGATGTAATTGATTTCTGATTTTTTCATGAATGTATTTGATATATTGCTGTTCATTACTCGATATATCTATATATATATATATATATATATATATATATATATATATATATATATATATATATATATATATATATATAAAAGGCAATCTCCGTCTGTATGTCCTTTATGCGTTCGCGAACGGTCCATCCGATTGAGATGACATTTTCTACACGTCTTCCTCTCATTCCCGCGCTGCCAACTGTCATAGTTCTTTTTTAGTGTACAAACATATTTACTTAATATTACTTAATATTTAATTTACATTATAATGTATATATATAGCGAGGGGACATAACTCCTAATAGAATTGCTATATATGTAAAATTGTTGCATATTTCTCAAATAGGTGGACCTTTTCGCTGCAGTTATCTACAGGCATATGCGATATAATCCTCCTCCCCCTCCTCCTCACCTCCCCTCCTCCTCCTCCTACTACCCTCTTCCTCTTCCCTCCCCTACTCCTCCTCCTCCATCCTCCTCCCTCATCCTCCTCCCTCCTCCTCCATCGTCCCCCTCCTCGCTCTCCTCCTCCCCCTCCTCCTCACCCTCCTTCTCCTCACCCTCCTTCTCCTCCCTCCCTTCTCCTCCTCCCTCCTCCTCCTCTCTCTTCTCTCCTCCCTCCTCCTCCTCCTCCCTCTTCCTCATCCTTCCTCCTCCTCCTCCTTCCTCCTCCTTCTCACTCCTTCCCCCTCCTTCTCCCTCCGCTTCCTCCTCCTCTCTCCTCCTCCTCCCTCCTCCTCCTCCCTCTCCTCCTCCCTCTCCTTCCTCATCCCCCTCCCTCCTCCTCCTCCCTCCTCCTCCTCCCCTCCTCCTTCCCCTCCTCATCCCTTCTCCTCCTCCCTCCTTCTCCCTCCTCCATCTCCCTCTTCCTCCTCCTCCTTCTCCCTCCTCCTCCCTCCTCCTCCATCTTCCTCCTAGATCCTCCTCCCTCTTCCTCCTCCTCCCTCCTCCTCCTCCCCCTCCTCCTCCCCTCCTCCTCCTCCCTCCTCCTTCTCCCTCGTCCTCCGCTCTCCTCCTCCTCCTCCCTCCTCCTCCGACCTCATCCTCCTCCCTCCTCCTCCTTCTTCTTCCCTCCTCCTCCATCTTCCTCCTACCTCCTCATCCCTCCTCCTCCCTCCCCCTCCTCCCTCTTCCTCCTAATCCCTCCTCCTCTCTCCTAATCCTCCCTCCGCCTCCCTCTTCTTCCCTCCTCCTCCTCCCTCCTCCTCCCTCCTCCATCTCCCTCTTCCTCCTCCTCCCTTCTCCACCTCCCTCTTCCTCCTCCTTCCTCTACTCCTCCTTTTTCTTCTTCTTCTGCTGCTGCTGCCGCTGCTCCATTTACCCAAGTTAATTGTTGGGGGAAGATGTAAAGATCTTTCAAGTGCTCTTTCTAATACTTTTTGTAAGTTGGTCTTCGTTTATCTAAGGTTGTTCTAACTGCAACCAATAAATGATTAGACAGACAGGCAGACAGATAGTCAGAGAGGGAGGGACAGACAGACAGACAGACAGACAGACAGACAGACAGACAGATAGTCGGGAACGGGAACTTATATGACTACTTATATGACTTAAATGAGATGCTCCCCATCAGGGGCCTGGCGAAGCCGGGCCGGGTCAGACAGACAGACAGACAGACAGACAGACAGACAATCAGACAGAAAGACAGACAGACAGATAGATAGTCGGAAACGGGAACGGGAGCTTATATGACTACTTATATGATTTAAATGAGATGCTCTCCACCAGGGGCTGGGCGAAGCCGGGCCGGGTCGGACAGACAGACAGACAGAAAGACAGACAGATAGATAGACAGACAGACAGATAGTCGGGAACGGGAACGGGAGCTTATATGACTACTTATATGATTTAAATGAGATGCTCCCCGCCAGGGTCTGGGCGAAGCCGGGCCGGGTCAGCTAGTATAGTTAATAAATGATGGGGGAAAAAAAGGAAGTCTTTTCCTTTCAAGAGTGTATGTTTTACTTGTCATAGTCAATTAGTTTAATCAAAACAACCCTTGATAAAATTAGGTTAACTGAGAGAGGAGAGGCAAGGAACCACCAAAGGGGGATTTTGGGTATAAAGGGGAAATACTTGTAATTGTTTTCCTATATGTATTCCTTGGTTCTCTGAAACTCTATTTATGGACTCAAGCAACTGAACCATTAAAGGTTAACATAATTTAACGGGCAGGATGACATTGGGAAAGAGGAACTTAGTATCATTTCTCCCTTTGGGATTGAGCCATCGCTCCATACATCCGACACCTATAACCTCTACTCCTATAGTCTAAAAGCCTATAAGTTTTACTCCTGTAAGCGCTAAATAATGCATATGTGATTGTTTATTTATAAACAATCCTTAAACAAACCGTTCATATTGTTCAATCAGTAAACATGCGACTCGGTTCTTCTTGAAGATTTGCCAAACGTCTTATAAACAATGGCATTTGACTCTTAAGTCGCATGCGTTTTCAATCAGATCTCCTCAGCTCCGAAAATGGTGTGCACCTATTGGGGTCACACAGGCGTAGAAGAACAGTTCTCACAGGACTATCGCTACAGGGACCGTGTACAGTATTATATTCTCCTTCCCTTCTCTAAACTCATAAATTGCCAGGGTGTGCAAGAATGGCACTGGAACGCGATATCCGTTGTAAACGTTAAATTAGCCGGAAGCCAAGTTATGATCCACCACATAACATACGTATTAGCAATGATTAGACCTAAATTAGCTATATTTCCTCCCCAGGCTACAGCTATTTCATTGTCAACTGTTGGAGCTTAATACGCAGACGGAATAGACGTTATGTAAAAGCAGCATTTCAGAAAGCAAATGAATATTTACTATAATGGCACGAAGGCAAGAGGGCAGCGACAGCCATGATGAACACAGGTCTATAGGCACTTCCTTGAAAGAAAAAAAACATACCACCAGATCTGTCGAGAGACGATCATGCTTCTTCTTGACATTGTAAAGGTAAAGGGGTGAGAAGAAGAAGAAGAAGAAGAAGAAGAAGAAGAAGAAGAAGAAGAAGAAGAAGAAGAACTTATCAGTTATCAGTTATCAATTGGGGTATCTTCATTGCACTCCGGACATGTCCATAGGTGTTCACATCCTCCCCTCCCCCCCCCCCCCCCCCCCAGCATATGCATCAGCGTCCGGTGGCTAATAGTGCCAGTTCTGTGTTGGTTGACGAGGCACCTCGTTTTCCCAATGTACCTCTCGCGCCTGGCCGTGCCGATTCTTACTCCCAAGTCTTTCATTCTGGACAGCGATGTGGATTCACTGACGGCAAGGTCCTATGATCTCGCCATATAGTTAAGGACGTTAATAACATCGGCATGATCCATGGGCTGGCCATCTCAGGGGGTGCAGAGCCAGCTAGTTTATCAGCTCGTTCATTTCCCTCGACTCCCGCATGTCCCGGGACGAAGATGAAGGTGACTTTACGGACAACAGACTTCCGAAAGCTACTCAGTCCACTGTCTATGTACAGATCCAGTTTCGACCTTCTGAATCATACTCATTGAATCACTTAGAGATGAAGAAGAAGAAGAAGAAGAAGAAGAAGAAGAAGAAGAAGAAGAAGAAGAAGAAGAAGAAGAAGAAGAAGAAGAAGAAGAAGAAGAAGAGGAAGAAGAAAAAGAAGAAGAAGAAGAAGAAGAAGAAGAAGAAGAAGAAGAAGAAGAAGAAGAAGAAGAAGAAGAAGAAGAAGGGGAGGAAGAAGAAGAAGCAGCAGCAGCAGCAGGAGGAGAAGGAGGTATAGGAGGTTGAGGGGCAGCAGCAGCAGCCACCGCAGCCGCAGCAGCAGCAGAAGAAGAAGAAGAAGAAGAAGAAGAAGAAGAAGAAGAAGAAGAAGAAGAAGAAGAAGGTATTGATAATGATGATAATGATAATGATGAACAAGAAGAAGAGAAATAAGGAGGAGGAATGTTGCGCTCATGCAAATAACCTGCATTTATTCCTTCCGCCATTTGCTTTCCTGCGCCTGCAACATTTCGATGAGTTCAGACTGAAAAGCGATTGTGTCGATCCTTTAATCCTAGTGGTGTCGAAACTCTCAAAAACATGTGAAAGCAATCTGCTCCGTCTGGCTGCAGACGGCACATGACAGTTTCTCCGAACATTCATGTGGTCATTGCTTGCTTTTGATGTTATGTTTTGCTCAAATCGCTGTCCTACAAGTAGTTTCAGGCCGTTCGCGTCACATAAATACATTTCGTAATTGAGAACACTATATCCATATATTTAAGATCAAGGCAATGCAACGACATACAGCGGGAGATGCAGATTTTTCTTCTTCTTCTTCTTCTTCTTCTTCTTCTTCTTCTTCTTCTTCTTCTTCTTCTTCTTCTTCTTCTTCTTCTTCTTCTTCTTGTAGTGTTGGGGCGTGTGTATGGAGAGTGGGGATGGGTGTATGCGTGGGAGATGTGTGTGTCATTGGGGGAATGTGTGTGGGTGGGGGATGTGTGTGTGGGTGGGGATGTATGTGTGGTTGATGAGGTGTGTAAGTGGGTGAGGGCTGTGTGTGTGGGTTGGTGCGGATGTGTGTGTGTGGAGGGGTATGTGTGTGTGGTTGGGGGTGTGTTGGTGGGTGGGTGGAGCATGCGTGTGTTGGCGAGTTTGTGTGGGTTGCTGTATGTGTGAGTGGGGAGTTGTGTGTGGGTGGGGAAGTGTGTGAGGGATGTGTGTGTGTGGGTGGGTGCGAGATGTCTGGGTTGGTGAGAGGATGTGTGAGTGGGTGGAGGGATGTGTGGTGGGTGGGGTGTGTGTGGTGGGTGGGGGATGTGTGGTGGGTGGGGGATGTGGTTATATATGGTTTATGTGTGTGTGGGAGAGGGATGTGTGTGTGGGTTGGTGCGGGATGTCTGTGCTGGAGAGGGTATGTGCCACATAACATGATAATATGCATTGTTTATGCTTACAACATTCATTTGACAATGTTTTTTCCTATGTGAATGTATCATGCACTGTTGATGAACGAAAGATGAGTAATTGGAAGGGCCGAATGTAAGGCGGGCCTACGTGCCCAATTTGTAATCCTTTTAAAATAAAGTTCAATTCAATTCAGTTCAATTCTTCTTCTTCTTCTTCTTCTTCTTCTTCTTCTTCTTCTTCTTCTTCTTCTTCTTCTTCTTCTTCTCTTCTTCTATGCATCCATGCATCTCAGTGAAATGTGATGGGTAAAAGGAGATTGGAGTGGGGAGGGGGGAAATTGGAGGAGGGAGGGGGTATAAGGTTAAGTTATGTCCTCTATACAGTGCGTTTTGTATGTTGGCATTAATTTCACTAAGGTTGTATTTGATCCCATCACTCCATCTTTTACGTGGGCCTTCCCCTTGCGGTGTATCCGTGACATTTCTTCACTGTGGCTTTTCTTTATGTTGGTTGGTACCAGGGTATTCTTGTGAGGTGGCCAATTCAGTTAATATGTTATTCTCTAGCGAATTGCATGACTGTCTTCAGAACCTAGTATTCTTCAAAGGTCTTCTTTCCTAAATATATATCTCACAGTTACTCCCGCAGTCCCATAGACTGAATGGTTCGATGTGCAATGAGGATGATCTGTCGACTAACTAACTAACTAACTTCTAAGGCATCGCATCAGTGTTATGATGTTGCGCTTTTTATTTGCTCTAAGTGTCAATTTTTGCCTTGGTAACATTATGCCGGCCAAAACATTTTCCTTGTGAGATTTGCTTTGGAAATTACAGGCATCTTTCTATGCCTCTAAAGTGGCGCTAGTAGATTCAGTGACTGATTTGTGTTTTGCACAACTTATCTTGATTTCCCTATTCATTCTTCCTTTTAAAGTGAAAATGTAGCCTTGTTATTTGAATTCTTTTGATTACTTTACTTCCGAGTTCTTTATTTTTTCCGCCAGGGTTTCGCTTTTTCCTAAGTCTATTTTACTAAAATGAGAAAAATCAATTGTTGGGAAACTCTTTAGCATATTTAAAAACTTGAAATCACAGGTGTTTAGTGGCTCTTATAAAAACAAAGGAACGAAATATAGACTCATTAGACAACATAAGCATTAAAAGCTACAGTTACTACACCGGGATTCGACCCAATAGCCTCCAATAACGACACTTCGCTGCTGCATCAATCATTTCATTAAATCCCACCACAGCTTTCCATAATCATCATCTCATCGTGTTCTTCTTGTACTTTGCGGAGTCGAAGTGTGGGATAAACCGCGACAGAGAGAGAGAGAGAGAGAGAGAGAGAGAGAGAGAGAGAGAGAGAGAGAGAGAGAGAGAGAGAGAGAGAGAGAGAGAGAGAGAGAGAGAGAGAGAGAGAGATTCCGCTGTACTCTGTTATTTAGTCGTTTACATGGTCGACCTCTTTTTCTGGTTCCATTTGGTCTGTGCAGCATTGCTTGTTGTAGTATTCAGTTAGTAGCCTAGTTATGTGGCCTCAAAAATCTTCTGACAATCTCATTTCTGTTCTTGTAATTTTTCTTTTCTCTTTTTCTGTCATTGTCCAGGTTTGGCAATGGAGCGCATACAGAATGAGGCTATGCGGGTCATTCTGGGATGCACCCCAGTGGTGTGTATGCGGTACATCCTTGGTTTGCCGACTGTTGCTGGTAGGCTCAAGGTGATGCAGGCGAAGGGATACCTCGGAGTAGCTGCTGACACAGATCACCTGTTGCATGAGGCGCTGGACGCAGTTAAGGGCCAGCGACTGATAAGAGAGAAATCATGGATGGCTCAGGCGGAGGATACGATCAGACAGGTGTGCATCTTGGAGAACATTAGGCTAGGAGAGGAGTGGATCAGAGTGTCAGCGGAACAGTCAGATTTGTGTTGTAAAGTGCTTTTTTACTATCTACTGATACCTGTTTGTTCTCTAGTATTGTTGCCTTTTGTCCAATGAGTTGCTTCACATTATTGCATCTATTCTCGATCTAGACTTCTGATTTGCAAGTTAATGATACTATACTTCTTATACTTCCTTTAATTAATTAGAAGATGATGTTTTGTCTTTAGGTCCCATGCACTAAGTCTAGTCATCAGGAACCGTTTATAACACCATTAGGTCCATTGCTTTTACCTTGCTAGCCTCATAATGTTAGACTAATCGTCACCCGAAGGGTTAAGTGATAAATATTACATTCGTCGAATTTACTTTCCGCCGGTCTCTCTGGCCGAAGGGTTACAACACTTTCTTCGTAATCCCGTTTATCAGCAGAGTCTCGTAGCGGGCGAGAGCTGGGAGCGGTTCGACCCCCGCTGGTGACTTGCGGGATAACTGAGCCGGCCGCTCAGAATGCAATGGCAAACTACTGAGCGTAATCTTGCCAAGAAATCAACAGACAGCTGAAAGATGCTGCTGTTGACAGCGATGTCCTGTAAAAGGATATGCGAATAATAATAAAAAAAAAAAAAATTACTTTCCAGAACATTTTCTGGTAGCCCTTATATGACTGGATGGTCCTGGCAACACAATTACAATTGTTAACATATCCCAGTCTAGAGAGAATTTCGAATACATGACCATCGGGCCTAATGGCAAGCGCTCTAGATACTGAATTACCACCGATCCCTTGGCCTACACCATCATGCTAACATTCGTCAGGCTGTAATTCTTCCGCTTGTTAGACACTACTTCACAGCGAACAGTTAATACTCGGAGAAAGACCGTTAACATTTGAAATGGCAATGCCGTTTATGGCCATTTAAATCGGGTGGGAAATGGATGAGCTCGTTATTGTACTGTAAATGTAATCAGGGAAAGCAAATAAGAGAGAAATGGCGTTTATATTTCTAATACAATACATACCGTAAGCTGGTAGAGGCACAGTATTTTGATGGATTGGAGGCAGATTAATTGTTAATTGCTTGATCTAACATCTTAACCCAGCCTGAAATGGGTACCAGGCAATGTCTTTAGAAGTAAACTCGGCCGCTGTGATATAATGAGTGGCACCTTACAGTCTTGACAGACCAAAGTATGTGAGCTGAAATGTGGCCAAAATTCCATCACAATGTCTGGGCAGAGTTTCAGAGAAACATGTGGTGCCCAAACGACATGTTCCCTCTCTCGGTCCTGCCTTGTCTTCTCCAGAGGAATGGTACCGGTAACCACTACGTCTGGAACAAGGTAGGCTGCAGACGCTGGCGGCTTAGCGTCAAACCTCCGAGATCTCGCCTCCACGAGCAGGTGGCGAGTGGTGGCCAGACCTTGGAACCCAAGGGACCCAACTTAGAGGCTTTCAGCCAAGTCCCACAGGTGAGGGCATCGTACGCGCTTGGACCATAGGACGCTTACATCTGTCAATCACAAGTGTCCGGACCTGTGTAAAGCGTGTACTACCGTCAGACTCCCAGCCTGACTTGTGCGGATCCCGCGATTACCGGGAATAGGTCAGCCGGAGATATCGCCGGAGATATTGCTCGTCTGTTGTGAGCAAATCTCCCATCCTTCCACTGTGCGGATCTCACGCCGGAAAAGTAAAGAAACGATAAAATGTGATTTAAACCATATCACTAATAATATGAGGCTAGCACAATATACTCAAAACGCATTTGGGAGTCTCGGTTGACCTTCTCTTGCCAGTAGTTGATTCCAAGTGTTTGCAGATCTTTATGTATATTATCTCTCCACCTACGGTCTACGGTCATTTATTTCTTGAGTGTAAGCGAGTTTTGTTTCCCTATTATCTTCCATTCTTTCTATATGCCCCAGCCATTGCAACCTATTAGCCTTCATGATACCAGTTATTAGTGGGGACTTAAACAGATCATAAATGTCTTTGTTGCTTCTTCTTTTCCACTCTCCACTTTGAGTATCCCTAATGGGCCCAAAGATGCGTCTTAAGAC